>CM035171.1:128172831-128799832 GCA_020205615.1 Panax quinquefolius | reverse complement strand
TAATTGTTTTAATTAACAAAAACGTTTTTTTGTGTTTGGTTAGCCTCATTAAACACATGCAAGTTCGGAATTCAGATGGTTCTAGGTGCGTAGACAAATTTGTATATATATATATATATTATTATTATATTAAATTTTCTCTTTTGGTGTTCTAAGCATTTTCCTATAAATAGGTGCTTAGATAGAATTGAAAATCACACCGTAAACCCAAGTTTTCTTTTCTATATTATCGAAGCGTATTCTTGTGAGTATTTTGAGTATACTTTGAGTATTGTTATACGGTGCAAGTTCAAGTCATAGCTTTATATTAGGTGTTTCAAATTTAAAGATTGATTTTTCTAGGTAAGTGGATGTTATTTTATTCGAAAATGATATTATTTCTTCAATATCATTATGCCAAAATATTGGTAGGAAAGTTTTATCAAATTTGAAACTTTTTCATGTTTGGGAGTTCATGATTCTTATTCACGAGTACTTATTCACGAAGATGAAGATTTTTTTTGTGAAATTTATCTTTTGGTGTTGAGAGTTCTTATTCACGATACTGGCACTATTCACGATACTATCTGACTATTCAATAGAAAAATAAAATTTCTTCTTTTTGTCCAAAATATCTATTATGGATACTAGCTTTGATTGTATCCATGTTTTGATCATTCTTGAATTTTACTCCACTACGATTACTTATGAAGTATTTTTGAACTTGGATTGTTTAAAAATCTGAATTCTTAATATTTGTTCTTTTGTTTCCTTTGGATTCGCTTTTGAAATATTTTCATCATCCTCGAGTCCTAAATAATGATATTCTTGAATATCTTTGGCACAGTAGTGCAAAGATGAATGATTTCTTGATGAATATCTTTGGCCGTAGTCTGAAGATGAGCAGTGTTGAGATGAAACGACTCATCGATTAATATCTTTGGCCCAGTAAAAGATGAGCAGTGTTTAGATGAACATGACTAATCGATGAATATCTTTGGCCAGAGTGCAAAGATGAATATTTGATTCGAGATATATATTGATTGATGTTACGAGGATAAAATATCGACGATGAACTTTTAAATTCATATATAGAAGATAGTAGTTTGCATTCTCTACTTAACTCTTCTAATGAATTGTTGTTTATTTACCGTGCAATTGTTGATTTAAAACCGGTTGTCTATTGTATTCTATTAGATTTTTCCTCGTTGAAGACTAACGATAATTTGTTGTATATTATCTTAGTCATAATATTCTTTCTTGGGCTAGTTAAGCTCACCCTTTTTCCTTGTTGTTCCATTTTTTCTTCTCGGAGGCGAGAATGTAAAAAGTCTTAGTCGGGGTATTGAATGAAGGTTACAGAGAAAGTTGTTTAGTAGTCTTCACCATTTTTGTAAAATAATGTATCAATAATTGTGATGAAGATTTATTTGGTATGTATATTATGCAGAAGACAATAATTGTATTTAAACTCACAAGATATATGTCATTGTCGTATTTTGCACGACAAATGTATTAATAAAGTTGTAGTTATTTACGTACCATGTATTTGGCGACTCGAGAATGGGTTGGATGGAATGGACCTATTTTAGGGGCGCCGCGGTTGGTATCGAGCTTAGGGATGTGATCTCTGGCGGAGATCGGGGGGAATAGAACTAGGAGGGAGAGACGAGTAAATCCTTCTTCGCTAAGTGTGTCCTACCTAAGCTTATTTGTTAGTTGTTCAAGATATATAGGATATTATGTGATATATTGATTTCTTTAATTAACCCTTGTTTTATGGCAAAGTATTTGAGAATGTCGACCGAGAATATTAACAAAGGAGTAAATGAGACCGTGGAGATGCTGTATTTACCAACGAGGAGAACGTGCAACAGTCGGCAATGTACCTCCTGTGAACAACACCACCGAGTGAGATGATGAACGAGAGGATGTTTGTAAGCTTTTTGCGATCATGCAAAATCATCGGAGGGAGACTCGTGTTCAAAATAACAGGAGGAAATGATAGCAATTCACGGGTGGTCACAACGCAAGCAGATTCAAAGAGTTGGGACCACGAATTGCGGGAAAGCCGGATCCGATTAAAGCGGAGACATGGGTCAAACAAATTACCAAGATATTCGATGTCTTGAGATGCACGGAGAAATGAAAGTTCAATTCATTTACTTTTATGTTCCAGTAACGAAAGCAGACATCTTGGTGGGAATCGTGAAGCGCACCCATCCAAATTGCACTCGGCGATGTCATGGGAGACATTTTCAGAGCAGTTCAATGACAAGTACTTCCACGAAAGTATTTGTCGTATGAAGGAAGTGGAGTTTATTAGGCGGAGCGAGAATAACATGGCGGTGTCTCAAGACGAGGCCAAGTTCGCGGAGTTATCCAGTTTGCACCTCATTTGGTGGAGAATGAGGAGCGTATGGCGCGGATGTTTTCGAGAGGTTTGAAACCCCAAGATACGTTAAGATCTCATTTCTCATAAATTTTTCTCTATTCAGATGTTGTCGGCGTGGCTCGGTTGTTAGAGCGAGATAACGAAAACGTTCAACCAAGGACCATAACGAGGATCATCATCTCAAGATATAGTCATCGTAATAACGATAACCAAGCGGAGAAAAAGAATACTGACAAAGGCAGTAACCACTCTGGTGGTAATCGTGGCCATGAAAATAGAAAGAAGCGAGTCGGGAGAGAGATTTAAAAGAGGAGATTCAACAACGACCATGTGAATACGCCAGTACTTGTAAGAAGAATGGTTCCAAGGGGAGAGAAAGACCATCGGTCGTATGTTACAAATGCGGAAAGAGGGATATATCATTCAAAGCGCCCCACAACAGTTTAAGGTATGCTATAATTGTGGAAAAGAAGGACATATCGCCGAGATCAGACGCAGATCGAAACCAGTCAATGAATGGTGACTCAAAAGGATGTCCCAGAAAGGTCAAAGTTAACTGGTTCTGGAAGAGCGTTTATCATGGCCGGTCAAAATCACGAGGAACCCGAACGAAGTTAGCAGGGTTAGTTAATTATAAATTCTCACGAAGTTTATACCTTACTAGATATTTGTTCTACCCATTCTTTTATCTCTCTTGCTTTGCACTCAAAGTTTGAACTTGACTACGGAGAAATTAGACTTTGACTTTATTTATGGAGACTCCGTTTGAGAAACTTTCATTACATCCGTTGTTTAGAAATCTTGCTTGATTCAGGTTGGCACTATCACATTACTCGTTAACCTTATTTCTATAGAGATATTTGCTTTTTGATGTGATTTTAAGGTTAACTACTCATTACGCCGAAATTGATTACTTTTCGTAAGGTTGTTAGTTTTCATATCCTAAGCAACTCTGTTATTCAATTCAAGCAATCAAACCATTGTAGTCAAACATTTTCATATCAAGCCATGAAGTCATTCGTTTATTACGGATGTCAAGTTTTCTTAGTCCATGTTATGGATTTGAATAAAGACACGTCGATTTGAATAATATTCTGTTGTTATTAATTTTCCCGACGTATTTCGGAGAATTTCTTCGCTTACTCCCAAAGCTCGATATTAAATTTTGTATCGACTTTGAACTCTCAGTGACAAAACTCATTTCTAAAATCTCATATCGAATGGCTCTATTGAACTTCGTGGAGTTAAAAATTCAACTATAGAATTTGGTACCGAGCCTTTATCCTGGTGACTTCCTTTATGGAATGCACCAAAGCGGATCTCCGTAGGGACACCATATTCGTGCGATAAGAACCGACAGGTGTCATTGTAACGTCTTATCCAAGGTTGGGATATGAGTCATGATTGAGAACAACCTAAGTCGAGAATCGAAATACGTAGCTTTTGAAGCTTGGTTGGTTATTATTGGAGATTCGTTGAAGGATATTCTCGAATCGCTATTCCATTAACTTAGTGGTGACTCGTAGAGATACAAAATTCAAATGGAGCAAGGAAAGTGGGAAGAGCTTGAAGAACTCAAGAGGAGACTCATTTCAAATACATGTTACACCCATGCCATCCTGGAAAAGCGAACGTGGTAGCTTACGTGTTGAGTAGAAGATCATTATACAAGCACTGAGTACGATATTGTCAAAGACACATTTCATATAATTTACAAATAATAGAGATGGAGATGAAAACTCTAGTACCCACATTGATGATATACGAGTATAATTGACTTTAATCGATAAAGTTAAAGTCGCTCAAGCTACACACATGGAAATGATAAATTTGAAGAAGGAGGTGTAAGAAGTTGTTATTTCAAAAGAGAGAATCGGTGAGGTGAGGAAAGCTCAAACCTTCGATTTATTAATCCATTTGAAATTCTCGATCGAATAGGAACCGTGGCCTATAGAATCGCTTTTACCGCCAAGTATGACGCGTGTTCATAACGTTTCACGATTGATGTTACGTAAATATGTGGACGATTCCGAACCACGTTATTGAGTTAGAACCGGACGAGATATTGAAGACTTAACATACGAGGAGTGTACCTGTCAAGATCTTGGATAGAAAGAACATGTCTTTATGTACCGAGGTTATACCACAAGTTAAAGTTTTGTGGAGAAACCATGCTTATTGAGGAAATGACCTGGGGTTGGAAACGAAAATGAAAGCGTAGGTATTTTAATCTTTTCAAACACCAGTGTATCGTCGTCAATTTCGAGGACGAAATTTCATAAGGAGGGAGGTCATAAGACCCCAAATTATTAATAAATGAAATTTATTTTCCTCATTTATTATTTTGAAATAGTAAGGGTTGATTTGATTAATGTGGATAGTTATGGGTAAAATACACAAATATTTGAATAAGCAAGTGGTTATAAAATATTCATTATTATTGGGGAATATTAGATGCTTGTCGGGAATATTCGCATACGATTTACGCGATCTTTTTGGGCCCCATAACTGAAAGCGATTGGATGAAGAAAACGACAAATATAAGTTATTTATAAATAAGCAGGCGTAGTTATTCAAGCATTAATCTTTGTTGGAATACCGAATTGGTTAAAACACACTAATACGCGTTGTTGAATAAGTAGCTGCCAGTATTGCACCAATTATTGATTCTTACGTAAGAAGGCACTACTCAATAATTATTACGAATTATTCTTTATTCAAAGAATTTATTTTATTGATTCAATAATTCTTTGATTGATATTTTTATCATTGTTGTTTTGATAATTGTCATTACACGGTATTTTCTATTATCAGAGCAATAATTCATATTATCTGAATAATATTATTAGAAAACATTATTGGCAATGTCTAGAAAGTTACATCTAAGGAGAGGTTTGGTCACTAATCATGGGCCAAGATGAGAGATCCTTATTGAAAGCCCCTCTTTCCTGAACCGCTGGTTGTCAATATTGTGATTACGTAATATTATTTGTGAATAATTAATTATTGATTCATATGATGAGGAAAATATTGATTTTATGTGGATATAGATGGAGAAAATTTTTAATGTGACAATTGTTGAAAATTGAAATTTTATCTTTTTACGATAAAATAATTATTTAAATATATTATTATATTTTAATAATATAATAATGATGATATTTTTACGATGAATGTGGGATATATGAGTATATGTGGAGGAGGAGTATTTTGTTATCAAAAATATTTAAAGCATGTTTTATGTTTTTGATTGGACCACATTTCTTGATGAAATTTGATTATAACTTGTAAAATCGCCTGTTTGTGGATTTGGTGAATTTCTGTTTGGAATTTCGAAAACTTTCTTCCGCAAAGTTGTAGAGAATTGAATTTCCTATAAAACTCATGAGCTTCAAATTTTCTGATAAAAGGGCTATTTATTATGAATTATTGAAGTTCAAGTTCAAATAATTGATTTTGGAAGTTTTAATTGTTTTAATTAACAAAAACGTTTTTGTGCTTGGTTAGCCTCATTAAACACATGCAAGTTGCTGAATTCAGATGGTTCTAGGTGCGTAGACAAATTTGTATATATATATTATTATTATATTAAATTTTTACTTTGGTGTTCAAGATTTTCCTATAAATAGGGTGCTTAGGTTAAATTAAAATCACACCGTAAACTCAAGTTTTCTTTCTCTATATTATCGAGCGTATTCTTGTGAGTATTTTGAGTATACTTTGAGTATTGCTATACTGATGCAAGTTCAAGTCATAGCCTATATATTCGGATTGTTTCAATTTGAAAGATCGATCTTTCTAGGTAAGGGATGTTATTTTATTGAAAATGATATTATTTCTTCAATATCATTATGCCGAAATATTGGCACATACCTTGAAAGAAGGAAGTCGTGATTATCTTTAAAAAATTGAAATGTGTTCTACATCGTCATGATAAGTGACGTGACTTGAAAGATTCTTGTTATTGGCTGACTTAATCTCTATCATAAATCATAAATTGCTATAGACCTAGTTCTATTTGACTTGGTCTCTATTATCTTTGAGACAGTCCAATATTTATCCAAACATTTATTTGTTACGTTTGTTTTCAATGAGAAAATTATTAACGTTGCTCTTCTTTATTCTATAACGTAATTTTTTAGCAAACTGTAATATTTGTTTGGTCTATATAAAGAACTGAGAATCAGTCTCAATACTTACAACACTCGATTTAATATCTTGCACTTATATACTTTGAAAGCTACTCTGTTTTCGGTGCAAATTTTGAGCTGTTGATTCATTGATATATTCAGTCAATTTGTGTGGGCATTAAATTGGTGATATCTTTTACTATTTCTATTTGATTATTGCATTCATTAGTCGAGCCTTGCATTGTTAAATTGTTTATTTGCTTTGATCATTAGACCTCTATCATTGTAATCTTATTTGTTTTAGACTTAGTGTTGTCTAAAGGAATTTAATCCGGTGGATTAAGGTTTGTTTACAAACAGTTCAAGGAAGCTTAGAAGCTTAAGGGTGCATTGGTGCACAAGGAGCAAGAGTGCTCAAGTGAATTATTGTTATTCAATTTTATAGAATCTGTATTGTAACAAAGGCCTTTTAAAGAAATAAAAGTGAGTCTCCAATACTAGTTGGTATTGGACGTGAAGTATGTTATTATATAGAGGGTAATAACCGAACCACGTAAAAAATCTTGGTGTTATTTACTATTACTTGCTCTATCTTTATATCTCACAAGTTAATTGATTTTAATTATCTGTTTTCACAAAATATTTTATTTAGCTTACAAAAACACCAAGATATTTTCTTAAACAAAAATTTAATTCGGTAAACCATATTCATTCAACAAGCTGTATTCACAAATATAGTTGACTACATTTCGCAATTTGATTTAAAGTTTTTAATTGGTCATAGTTTGTATCCACACTTATTCAACTCCCCCTTCTAAGTGTGCCTTATCTGAATTTCATACGATGAATAAGTGGATAGAGAAGAAAAAATAAAACTGTATTTAATTTGGGGAATATGTCTAGGGTTTCAATTTAGGATAATTCAATTTGAGTATGTGTTATTTGGTTAAAGACGAAGAGGAGAGATAAAAATATGTTTTTGGGGTTGAACATGAATAAGAGAGCGTTAAAAAATACAAAATTTCATCAATGGAAAAAAATTCACGTTGGAAGCAACTAATAAACCATATCAACATTTAATTGTATTTTCTTTTAAAAGTCACATATAAAAATAGGATTTGAGATTTGACGTTCGTCCAAACTCTTGGATGGAATAATCAAATTAATAATTTTTAAAAAATTTATAGTGTCAATTCTATTTTTTTTAAAATTTAACGGAGTAATGTTTAAATTCGGACAACCATAATGAGGTATTACCTCTTTTTGTCCGAGAAATTATAAACAAAACAAAGTTTATAGTAATTAAAGTTAATTTTTATTTTCTTAAAACAATTCATTTCAAGGAACTCAGACATATTTTTATAAAATAAATGGATCTCATAAGTTTCTCTTCAGAATTAATACTATCTATAAAATAGAATAAATATTTTTATAAGAATTTTTTGCAGAACGCTAAAAATAAAGGAGTCCCAATTCATTTGTATGAGAATTTTATTTTTTTAAGTGAAAATAATAATAATTTCGTATATAAAACTATAGATAATGCTGAATTACATTCTTTAATTTAAGACGGCGACACATATTTCCTCAATAATCGAATCGTGTGAATCATTAGCCTTACCGTGTACGGCCGAATATTGGCACAGCACTAGTAAGAAAAGCTAATAAACAGAAAAAGGGTATCACATCACATGTATTCAATGTGCGTGTGGGAGAAGCGAGGGGCGGGGCGGGGCGGGGCGGGGCGGCAGTGGAAAATCCAACCAGCCTGCCACATTGGACAATTAGATTAGATTAGCGGGAAAAAATAAACATTGAACAAATTTGTGATGGTCAATTGGTCAGTCGTTCTACCTCTAATTTATTAATATAAATTTATTAAATAACATATTTTTATTAAAATTATATCGTTTATGAAATTATAATATTAAATTTAAAAATATTCTATCATTTATGTGATAAAATGAGTCACTTTTAATTTCATATTTTTAATTACATAAATACGTACTGTAGCCAATTATATGGCCACAACATACGTATTCAAACTCCAAACTCCTTTTTTGCCCCCTTATATTGGCCATAAATGAATATATTATAATATTTTGAAGTCATAGGTTCATAAACATATACTCTCTCCGTCCTAGGTAGACTTTTTATGCATATTAAGAAGATGAATGAAATGATAAAATTATTCATAATAATATGTCATTAATTATTTTCAATGTAGGTGAGAGAGTGACTTTCAAATTTATTCAATTAAAAATATTCTCTTCATACTTATTAAATATGGAGATAGTAATTAGAATAAAAATAGATATTTAATATTACTTTATAATAGAAAAAAATGTGTAAAAATTTGATTATTAAATAAAAATAGATATTTAATATGAGACTAACCAAAATAATAATAATAACTTTTATCATGGATGGAGGGAGTACTAAAATACTCCTAAAAATAGCAAGAGTAACCAACGTATTGTATCTATCTAGAATTATTTGTTTTGCTTTTTCCAAACAAAAGTAGTACTAATGAAGAAAAAGTCGTTGAATAAATTGTTCCAACTTCATTAAAGACCAGCGTAAGGATGAGCCAAAAGTCACATATAGCCTTATTGAGCGATAGATTAAAAAAAATAAAAATAGAGAATCGATGTGGTTAATTATTTTGTGAGATCTCAATTTTTTGGGATTATGATCCTCTCTATTTAAATGAAATAGAGACTTTTCATTTCAGGGTACAGGTTTATAATTTATTGAAATGTGATGTCATAGTGGTGAAAGAGAAATAAATGATAATAAGAAATATACAAAAAATAGATAATCTTAATTTCTTTTGAAATAAAGAGGATTCTAGTGATGTAGTCCGGTCACTAAATTTGATTAACTTTTTTCCTAAAAGTTTAGTTATATTATTACTCCATTATATTTACTATTTTATCTTCTAAATATGCTAAAATAATGTTGGTAAGAATTTGAGTAAAACTAAGAACAAAATGTTTGAAATATTTATTTGTATATAAAAGATTGTTGAGATTAATTAGGTCATTTATTTATTTATTTATTAAAAATAACACATTAATTAATGCATTGAGTAAGTATCCAATCTTAGTCATTACCAAACATTGAATTGGAGTTTAAATTTTTTTTAAGCGATGCTTTCTTATTTGAAGAGTATATGTATAACATTTAATTAATAGTCGAAAATGTGAAAATATATATAGGTTGGAGTCGTCAGCATGAGCTAACGAAGGGCATTTGAATTTTAAATTTTAAAACTAGAAAAAGCAGATGATGACTTAACCAATCAATCTATATTTGATGGATGGATACCGCCAAGCGCCAACTAAAATAATAATCCTATATATGAAAACGGAAATCCAAAGAATAAAAATAGAATAAGTAGATAAGATAAACATGTGATGAGACCTACCTAGCTTCCCTTCAATTCCCTACCACATGGACATGGACATGGACATGGACATGGACATGGTAGCTAGCCTAGCGCCACTTGAACAGACAAGTTGGGACAGCTCACGCATTGTTTTGGTGGGTAAATAAGAGGGGAACGTACGTACGGGAGCCAACCCCAGCCCCCAGCCCCCAGCTGTGAAATATTGGCAATTTGTCGGCATCGTTATTTTCCTAACCTTAACCTCTTTCTTTTGGACATGTTATATGGAGTATATATATTCCTAACCATTATGCTTCATTTTGAATTGCTTTCAATAAACACCAATTACGTACGAAGTTAAGATTATTGTCCGTGAGCTAGCTAGAACGTGCTTAAATATATGTTCATATTAATTTACATTAGGAGTTTCTGATCCTAGCTGTTATTTTCTTCAAATTTGTTTGGTTCACTATTTCTCATTGAAGGAAAAGAATGTAAATATTTCCACAGTAAGGTTTGAAATGGAGATTCACGTTAAGAATTTTGTTAAAACTTTCCATATTACTATATTCCCACAGATTAATTTGACTAAACATGTGAAACATAACTTCTGCTACATGAGCTTATTATATAAAACACTCTTAACAATTAGAAATTTGAGCTACTTATTTTTGGAAGAACTAAAAAGTATGCTTTTGAAACCAGAAAGTAAGTTTTAATCGAATACTCTTTTCACTTTGAAACTTTAAATTTATATTTAAATATTAATATGTATTTATGTAATTTTAGATAATAGTATTAGTGGTGATGAATTTCTTTCACAATGGTAGGTGCACAAAACTAATGGACCTGACTACTTCCCATACTGAGAAAAGCCAATTAATATGGTTTAATTTCTATCGGCAAGTCTGTTCAAAGGCCCATTATATACTTTCGACTTAATAACTATATGGACTATAAGGACCTTTACTTGACTCCTCAAAAGAAAAGAAAAACAAGAGGACCTAGACTTGAGGATTTTCGAGATTTAGTTGGTTGGCTTGACCAGAAGAAAACGGAATCAGTCACGAGAATGGTGGTGTAGAACTGGACTTTGAAGTTGAGAAATATTGTAGCCACGTAAAATTAGATCCAAGATTTGGTTAGTACATGCTTAACCTCTCTACATGTGATGTACACCAATGCAATACATGAATCGTATTATAACATGCACTGGGTTCGTGAATGGTTGCAGCAGCTCCCCCAATAATGGACAGTGGGGATAAACAAGGATAGACACTGAAACATGAGAATGGCCAAGAGTACAACATTTTAAGTTTAGTAATGAGAATGATAATATAATTAATTAATTATGATGATGATGAATGTATGATATTATTATGTCATTTGATCAAAATAAAAGAATTTTTTAAAAAGAAAATTAGACAAAAAAGATTGGCACAACTCTCTCATAATCATTATGGAATGAAGAGACTATTGGTAAATATTTTCTATATAAATTTTAATATTAATAAATTCAACTACCTAAGTTAAGACAAGAGAATGTTCTTAAAAATCACATAGCAGACACTAGACAGAGAGAATGTTAGTATAACACGTTCTTATTCCTGTATATTTATTTCACCACTGCACATTTATTACAGGACCATTGGGTTGGTTGGTTGGTTGGTGTGGTTTTAAACCGGCCCATTCAACTTTCTATGGTCCTACCATAAGGAAACCAAACAACCATTTTCTATTTATTTGATACGCTATAATATCCGATACATGTAACTTCAAGCTTTTAATAATTATATCGTGAGGAATTAGGTTATATGGTACCAGTACAACTTTTTTATGGATATGGAAATGTTAGACCAAACATTTTCATGGAATGTTTTATATTCGAATTATATTAGTAATTTCTATGTAGTAATCTCAGGCGCTTGTTTTGTATCATGTATCAGTATCACCACCTCTCTCAAACTGTCAACCAGTTGATATATTAATCAGTTTTGATTAATGGAAGTATATTGTTTAGAGTAATATTATGGTGATAAAACATTGTTATAAATATATATACAGTAAAATCTCTATATAAGAATAGCCTTGGACCAGGTTAATTGTATTCTAATTAAGAGGTTATAACTAAATAGATATTAGTACAAAATATTTTTCGAACATCTAAAATATCCACTTTAAAAAAAATAAAAAGTTAACTCCCTAAAAATTATTAGAAAAATATTTATATAAAGTTGTGCACACTAATTTACAGAATATTTAATGGAAAAATGAAAGAAAACATAAATTCTTTAGACTTTCAAACTAGAATGTATTTACATAAATTTACATAATGTTTTCAACTCTACATAAGTGCAAAAGTCTTTTATAGGTAAATGTATTCTTTTTAAAATTATTATTGTCACTTATATAAATGTAACATTAATATAAATATAAGTGACAATAATAATTTCAAAAGACTATATATGAAATTATTACTATATAGAGATATATTTTTTAATATGTAACTTAAAAAGTTTATAACATATTATAATTTAAAGCCGTTATTCTATTTAAAAGCTCCAATTTCATAAAATTCAAATTTTTTATAATATAATAGAGGTTATCATGAAGTTAACTTTGATTAATTAATCAACCCTACTAGATTTTTATCATAGCTTCGCCATTGGTCCCAAGAATAATTAGTATAAAATTAATTTTAATCTTAATACAATATTAATATATAATCTAAGAGATGATTTTTTTATATATTAACATTATATTAATTAATTGAGTAACTTAGTAACAGTTAAATTCATGTAACCGGATCGTCCTTCTCCTCAAATAGCATCATACCCTCTTTTGTACAAAAGTCGTTAGTTAGCGCAATCATAGCCAGTGATGAGAGTGGTACCATATCACTCACATGGAGTGCAACAGACTAGACGAGATTAAAATTAACCTCATCCACACGATCACATGTATCCCATGACTCCCTCCTTCGCCCTCCTCCCCTTTGCATTTGTCTTTTCCTTGCCCTTATATCTCTCTCATTTCCCTCCTCGCTTTTTCACACTCACTAACATTATCAGTCATGTTTTCTTCTTTTCCACCTCTATTATCTTCTTCTCTCATATCTCTATTTCTTGTAGCTGCGGCATTGCTTGTATGCATTACAAATGCTGCAGCTCCAACCTCCCCAACCAAGATTGGCAATGGCTACCGTCTTATCTCCTTTGCGGAATCCCATGATGGAGGTCTTGTGGGCCACCTCGAAGTCAAGCAAAAGAATAATATATACGGTTCTGATATCCCCCTCTTGCGGCTCTACGTTAAGTATGTCTGACATATTAATAACATTCCTAATATAACTCCTATTTTTTGTTTTTTGCTCTACCAATTTCATGTCTTGCACCTCCATAATTCCCAATAACCCTCCCAATATATCAACCGTTTGATGTTCTTACTATTTTGTGAATTTTCAGGAATGAAACAGATGGTCGTTTAAGGGTCCATATTACTGATGCACATAAACAAAGATGGGAAGTTCCATACAATCTCTTACCCAGAGATGAACCTCCTTCATTGAAACAAACCATAATTAGTAGGCCCAAAAAGAACCCAATAACAGCTTCAGAATATTCAAACAGTGAGCTCATATTCAGCTACACTACGGACCCATTTGGGTTTGCAGTGAAAAGAAAGTCAAATGGCCAAACCCTTTTCAATTCGACCTCTGATTCATCGGACCCATATGGTAATTTGGTTTTTAAGGATCAGTACCTTGAGATTTCGACCAAATTGCCCAAAGATGCTTCATTGTACGGCCTGGGGGAAAACACACAGCCCCGCGGAATTAAACTCTATCCAAACGACCCTTACACTTTGTACACAACAGATATATCAGCCATCAACCTTAATGCAGATCTATATGGGTCCCATCCTGTGTACATGGACCTGAGGAATGTGGGTGGAGAGGCCAGTGCCCATGGAGTATTGTTACTGAACAGTAATGGGATGGATGTGTTTTACAGAGGGAGCTCATTGACATATAAGGTGATTGGGGGTGTTTTCGACTTTTACTTCTTCTCGGGTCCAACTCCACTCGCTGTTGTTGATCAGTATACTCAATTTGTGGGCCGGCCTGCTCCGATGCCTTACTGGTCACTCGGTAAGTTACAAAGGAGCGAGCATCTCTCTGTGTCTGTCTGTCTGTCTGTCGCGTTCTGCGTTCTGTGTTCTGTGTTCTTTGTACATTAATTCTTGTACTTATTATATTAAGTGACCACTAGGTTTGGGAATTTAAAAGGGAAACAAGTTTAAAGAACATAAAAAGATAGTGAAAAAGTCTATAGCCTGACCTGAAGTATAAATGTAAAGCGTAGTGTAAAAGAAGGTTAATATAACTCTAATATGTATGTAGATTTTTTTTCTTCTTCTTTTCCTTAAGTTTTTTCCAAATTTCAAACATAGCCTTAATCTCTTTATAGTACCAGCCTTGGCAATTGATGTGTAGCTGTAAATTTTTGGCTCGTGTAGGTGTAATTTCTCAAAACTAGGGCTTTAATGTCATAATGTGTATGAGTTGAATGTTACATGTAAATAGGATAAATAGGATAAATAAATAAATGATTGATTCCTGCCCTTTGTATTGAGTTATGTTACATGTAAAACAGCCATATATATATATATATATATATATATATATATATATATATAATGATAAGTCTTACTCCCTTTGTTGATCATGATTGACTTTTGAAAGTTAATTTAAGACATTTTGAAACTCCAAATTAAGATAACTGGATAAAAATTGTGAAACAATAAATCTTACAAATTTATGTCAATTTTGAGTTTAAAAATATCTTAAGTTGACTTTAAAAAGTCAATAATGATCAAATAATATGGAACTAGGGAGTATATTAGCTTACTGGATAGGACCAGCAGTAAGGAGGCCTCCATGCTTAGCATAGAAGGGAGGAAAAAAAGGTCATTATATGCCCCAGGACAATATTATAATTGTTACCATCACACGATTTTAGCTCTATTTTATAGAGAAAATTAAATTACTAAGTGACAAAAGTTCAGTAAAGTTGCTTCATTTTACTGTTAACGATCTATATGACAATGGTTTGTATTGATATAATTTGTGTTTAATCTTTAAATAATGAAGCAATGGAATGAGCTCAAGCATGAATGAGCAAAGTTCTTAATTAATAATTGTCATGATAGATGCTAATCAATGGTTTGATGCATTAATTAAGTGCATCGGGGTCGCATTATAGTTTCATGTCATGTTGTTGGATGAAGATTATTTTCTCTGTAAATATTACTACTATATATAGGTAGGTGACCTGGTCCCGTATGTGATTACTTATTTTTGTCAAGATGGAGCACATCATTTTCTTTACTCCATGCTGAAAGCAACTTTATGATAAGAAATATTCTTCTTTGATTTGGAATCCCCAAAAAATCTTATAAGGCCAACAAATGACTTGTTTTTTTTCTTGTTTTTGTATTCTTCTTCCTCGATCAACTTTAAAAGCCAAGGATGCCAATCTTTTGCTCATCTTTCTAGAGAAGGTGGTGGACCCTTGAAAGCGCCTATTTGATTTTTGCATAAACTATTGTGCTTGTAAAATGAGTAATGCTAGGGGTCTTAAATTTTAGGTCTTAAATGAGATGACATTGAATATTTCAATGAATTTTTATGGTATAGCTAATCACATGAGATCTACGTGACTAATGTTATCGTAACACATCAAATGAGACTTTTTTAAGACAAAAAATTTGAGATTCCTAGCATTACACTTATAAAATTTATCTTCCTTGGGTGCGGTTTATATTATTGCATGAAGAATCACTGTCCGTCTGTTTTCTCTGTTCTCTTTTTGGGCAAAAATGGAAATCTTCAAAGCATGTATTTACCACTTCCCTACTTGGTATTTTGATGGTATTGCTCGTACTGGTCCACTGTCTTATATTGGTGTGTGTTCCAGTTGCTTATTGTTTTATCAATTGCTAGGGTAGTTCCTTGAAGTCGGACATTGTAATTAAAGGGTAAATGAATTTACCCTTTTACGAGAACTAAGGTTACTTGAGACTAGTGAATTAGTTTACAACAATAAAAAGACTAGTGCGCTGCTGACTAAGTCGGCCTGGCAGTTGTACCATGTTCTCAGCTTGGTCAATGTTTCTTTTTAGATATTTATAGTCAGCCTTCTAATTTACTACGAATAAGAAGAGAAAAATGAAATTCTAGCTGGGCTTTTTAGTTTTTAAATCCACGGGGGTTGGAAATAGGTTTGCAATGCTTTTCGAGCGCACATGGTAGTAATTTAAGGTGCAACTGATTCATATCATCGCCCTAGCGTAGAAATGCTTGATACTATTGTTGTTTATTCTTTGGACTAAGGATGTCCATACCATTAAATGTGAAAAGCAACAAAGATGAATCTCTTAAGCAGTACCATGAAAATTAAAACTCCCAAATATAGCAATGTTGTGTATTAAACTATGTAAAAACTGTTTGGAACCACCAGAATAGGTGATCTTTTGTTAAATTGTCAGATGATTATAATTCCTGTTTTATTCAGGTAGGTGGAGGATATTCTTTTAGTGATGTTATCATCCTCATTCTTGTTTACAAAACTAGTAATTTGTGATGTGGTTATAATATTTTCAGTTACTCATAAATCTAAATTTGCTGATACATTTTCTATTTTGGTAGTAAAAATCTAAGAAAACTATTTCTCCTTTTTCTTTTCTCCTTGCGTGATGCATGCTATAGTGGATGTTGATCGCACTAAATCTTATATTGGACCATGCTACAAAAAAAGCTATTGACCAATCACTGCATCTTTTTAATTTTTATAACTACTTCCTTGTATACTTTTGTTATAATGTAGCTTTGGAAATGATATGTCTGATATTCTGTGACTAAAATTTAGTACCGGATAACTAATAGACATCTATACAATAAAAGAACCGACTCACAAGTCTTCTGCTTCTCTGGTTCTACAGGATTCCACCAATGCAGATGGGGCTATCATAACCTATCTGTAGTTGAAGACGTCGTTGAAAACTACAAGAAGGCCAAAATCCCACTTGATGTGATCTGGAATGATGATGATCACATGGACGGGCACAAAGACTTTACCCTCAATCCCCATGCCTACCCTCGTCCAAAGCTATTGGCATTTCTGGAGAAAATACATTCCCAAGGCATGAAGTATATTGTCCTTATAGATCCTGGAATTGGTGTCAATTCTAGTTATGGTGTCTACCAAAGAGGTCTGGCCAATGACGTCTTCATCAAGTACGAGGGCAAGCCCTACCTAGCCCAAGTATGGCCAGGAGCTGTAAACTTTCCGGACTTCCTTAACCCAAAAACTGTTTCATGGTGGGGTGATGAAATTAAGCGATTCCATGAGCTTGTCCCTGTTGATGGCCTATGGATTGACATGAATGAAGCTTCAAATTTCTGTTCTGGCTTGTGCACACTACCAGAGGGGAGAGTGTGTCCCAATGGAACTGGACCCGGTTGGATCTGCTGCTTGGACTGCAAGAACATCACAAACACAAGATGGGATGATCCACCTTACAAGATAAATGCTTCCGGATTGCAGGTTCCAATAGGGTTCAAAACCATAGCAACAAGTGCAGCTCACTATAATGGAGTTTTGGAGTATGATGCTCATAGTCTTTATGGATTCTCTCAATCGATTGCAACTCACAAGGCACTTCAAGGGCTTCAGGGAAAGCGTCCGTTTATATTAACGCGCTCCACTTTTGTTGGTTCTGGCCACTATGCTGCTCATTGGACTGGTGATAATAAGGGTACTTGGGAGGACCTGAAGTATTCAATCTCTACCATGTTGAATTTTGGTATATTTGGGGTTCCAATGGTTGGCTCTGATATTTGTGGATTCTATCCAGCACCCACTGAAGAGCTTTGCAACCGTTGGATTGAACTTGGCGCTTTCTACCCTTTCTCAAGAGATCATGCAAATTACTATTCCCCTAGACAGGAGCTTTATCAATGGGATTCAGTAGCTGAGTCTGCTCGAAATGCTCTAGGAATGAGGTATAAACTCCTCCCATATCTGTACACATTGACCTACGAGGCACATATTAGTGGGGCACCAATTGCACGACCCCTCTTTTTCGCATTTCCCAATTTTACTGAGTGTTACGGGTTGAGCACCCAGTTCTTGCTAGGAAGCAGTCTAATGGTGTCTCCAGTTCTTGATGAGGATAAATCACAGGTCAACGCTCTGTTTCCACCGGGTACTTGGTACAATTTGTTCGACATGTCACAGGCCATTGTTTCAAAAGAAGGCCATCATTACCTTTGGCTTGAGGCTCCTCTGCATGTGATAAACGTCCATATTTATCAAAATACAATTCTCCCAATGCAGCAGGGTGGAATGTTATCTAAGGAAGCTAGGATGACACCATTTAACCTTATAGTGACCTTCCCGGCAGGGGCTACTGAGGGAGAAGCCAAAGGAAAACTTTTCCTAGACGATGATGAGCTTCCTGAGATGAAACTGGGAAATGGATTTTCAACATTTGTGGACTTCTATGCAACTGTAAGGCAAGGAAAGGTAAAGGTTTGGTCAGATGTTCAGGAGGGTAAGTTTGCATTGGAAAAGGGTTGGGTTATCGAGAAAGTAACTGTCTTAGGATTGAATGGAATTGGAGGTGCACTGGCGGTTGAAGTTGATGGAAATGCAGCTTTGGTTGCTTCCAATGTGGAGTTAACCGCAACAGAACATAAATATCTACATGAACTAGAAAGTGGAAATGATAAGAAGAAGAAGAAGAAGAAGAAGAAGAAGAAGAAGAAGAAGAAGAGTATGATGGTGGAGGTTAAAGGGTTGGAATTGGCAGTTGGGAAAAAGTTTACAATGTCATGGAAGATGGGGATCAAAGCCTGATTTGGTCTTTTTATTTGAGTGTTTGATAATCAAGCTCAAATGTTCCTTCCGAGATTTTTCCTTAATGTTGTAGATTAAAATCTGGTACTGTAATTCAATTTTCAAGCGTCTGCATTTACAATATCATCTGTAATATAAGAACAGACCACTTGAGTAGATCTATTCATGATGTTCAAATCTGATTATATTACTTGGCCGGCCAGTCAGCCAGCCAGGTAGGTACGGATGGCCAAGTAATTATATATCGGAATGAACTTCGAACAGCTCTCTTGAGTGAGAGGTTAAGTTTAACAGGGTGAGCTTGTAATACAATCTACATCACAGAGTAACGTGTGATTGGACTGGTTGGATAGAGGAGTTGTTTTAGATGTTAAGTTATGTCGGCTTATTTCAGTATTTTCCGTTAAAAATAAAAATAAGTAAAAATGATGTGGGTAAAAAAAATTCAACTCTCCATATATATACAATTGTACATATACGCCTTCAAATCCTAACTATATTAAGCACTTCTCAAAAGGACTTTGAAAGCACTAAAAATTGTAGGCGGATTTTCTCAAATGACACTCTTAATTGGGTACGATCAATTCTGTTGGGGTACTCTAACACTTAACAGGACACATTTCATATCCTCCATCAACGTAGGAGTATATACAATTTTAGTTTCATACCTACTGCTGCGGATCGGTTTCAAACTTGAATATAATTATAATTACTTTTTTGACAAAAAAAATAAAAATAAAAATATGGTCGCTACTCTTTTTTAATGCAATGCATTGCATACTAAGAAATTCTTGTTCCAGTTACCAGTATATATATGTACTACTACTACTACACCAGTAACCAGTATACGTTATGTACAATGATTCCATAGTTGAGCCTTGTCTTTTGCTAATTAAAAAAGTTGGTTGACCATGATAATATATATATATATATATATATAAGCGGCCATCTTCTTGGGAAAGTTACATGTCCTACTTTCTCCCTATTGTTCAAAGTTCAAACAACACAAAATTTTTTAGAGTCCGTCTTACAAATTGTAATTTTTTTAATTAAATTATAATTATAAATGACTACATCAAGTTAAATAAAATTATAAAAGTGAGTCATCATTATATATATATTTTAAAAATTATTATTCACATTTATTTATGTAATTGATAATAAAATATTTGAAACATAGAATCACATAATATATTATTTTTTAACATGTTTAGTGATACTTATTATTTTAAACATATTTTTGTCGATCGTCTAATTTACGATGCCTTATGTTTCAAATTATAATGTTATCATTGACTTTTAATAATAAATTTGAGATATTTTTAAATTTAAAATTAAAATTACTCATTAAAAATTATGAAACAATAAAATTTATAATAAATAATTAATAATATTTATTATTATTTAATTAAAATTAAAAAAAAATTAATAATTTGAATTTAATACTATCTGAAGTTAATTTTAAAAAGTCAACAATAAATTTTATAATAAAAAACGGAAGGAGTATTATTTAATAGACATTTAAAAAAAAACACAATTTCATAGACCTCTCACGTTGCCAACCATGAGAATAACAGGAATCAAGACGCGTGTCGGATCTACCAACTGCCATCAAATAAGGACTTGGCGGGAAAAAGTGATCCACGGCGGCCACTTTAGCGGGAAACTTTAGAAACTTTTTCTACATAATAAATGGACATGAATTATAATTTTATTTATTTATATTTTTATCTTTCATTTAAAAAATAAAAATAATTAAAATTCTAAAAAAATCATGACTTATTTTTATGTCTAATTGATATATTTTGAAAAATAATGTTACTGTTATAGAGTCACATAATATTCATATACACATATATATACTACAGACTTATATATCAAGCGGGAGCCTACAGTATAACAAACAATTGTTTATGTGAGTATGTGACCGTATCATTGTTATATTTGAAACTTAAGCGGTGCTTTGGGCCCGTCCACTCACGTAGCCAGACCACTTTGGCTTATTGTATTAAGAATCGGCTCTCCCTAGTCCCTGCAATGTGGTCAACATGCACTGTGTGACGTGTATCCTTGTGTGTAATACATAAGTTACACTACCTTTAAGAATTAGGAGTATATTTTTTAAACACTCTTCCATAGTTCTCCAATTATGCACTCGACATTAAATAAAAATATGTATTCAAATATGAAATATTTTAAAAATTAAATTTAATGTGATTAATTTTACTTTTAAAAATAAATAATTTTATAGTTAATTAGTAAGTTTTTTACATAGTTAATTATTTTTATAATTGAATTATAAAATTAATAGAATTCCTCTACGTTATTAAGTGAGGACAAACTTTTAAGTGCCCAATTGACAAAGATGTGGAGTGTGGTAGTACGGTGAGATGAAATGATTATAAATATATAATTTTTTACTATAAATTTAAAATAATAGTATTTGGTTACATAATTGTAAAACACTTTTAAAAGTATTAGAGAAATTTAAAGTATTTATACTTTTGTCCAGAGTGTTGCTTTTGAGTAGTTATCCAACACTAAAATATTTTTACTTTTAATTTTAAAGTATTCCATTTAACTATCCCATTAAGTGACTTTTGACATCAATTTTATTTAACAACTCCACAAATAATAAAATTTTAATTTTAAATTGTTACATATTATTTATATAAAAAAAATCACACGCGTTACGTATACATCAAGATTCAAAAATCTCTAATCAATTCTGAATTGATTTCATCTTATATTAATTATGTATATGGATGTCACAAAAACTAGTATAAATTCTAAATTTAAAAATCTCAATTTAATTTTAAATATCAACATTTACACATATTTTAAAACGAAATGAGAATATTGAGCAATACTAAAAGTTTTAGTTATCATTAATCAAATATATAACATACTATCAATTTTTTTAAAAAAATCTCAATGTAATTATCATTAATCAAATACTAGTATATAAAATATAAAAAGTTGAGTTGACTTAAAACTCAAGTAATAACAGATCGGTATGCATATCTTTATGATACATGGGGTGTTGGTTGGTCACGTGACTAAGTGATATATTAATGTCGAGCAGTACAATTTTGGAATTAGTAGTCAGTAGTGTGTGTATACAATTACTACTCCGTACTACTACTACTAGTAGCTAGCAGTAGCACCACCAGCTGAGCTCAAGTGGGGCGTACGGAGTAGGGGGTGTTTTGAGTAACGCTGTAAAATGAATAAACAGTTTGGACTCGATTCGTATTCGTTCGATTCGAAATATAAATGAGTCAAATATGAACATATTTTAAAATTCGATAAATTACTCGAACTTTCTCAAATTATAATTTTCTAATTATACTCGGATCATATTCGTTGAAAAAGTTCAAACCGCTTAGGATTCGATTTGGAATCATATATTCTTTTCTAAGATGGCTCCAGTAATTTAAATGGCGCCAATCAAACCTTATTTTATACTCGATAAATTTTGTGAACCAAATCTAAACAACTCAATACTCGGATTGACTCGGTTTGTTAACGCCCTTAATTTTGAGGGCAGGTAAGATGATTATAACACTTCACTGCTGCCTACTAATATGCTAGGCTGGAGCCCGTCTGGTCTGTTTTGAGTCTCATTTTGCTCTACTCGAAGCATTCTGGTCACGTGCACGGCCTGCTATCCTTAACTCCTATTTATTATTAAAATTTATGGAGTTTGAAATAAAGCTTGATCGCTTAATTATCATAGCATTCACAACGATTTCTTTATCTTTATCCCTATTCTGCATTGTTATTGGGTCATTCTGTAGAATAGGGATTCAATTTTTTACTATGCATCGACAATGAGTTCTTTATATTGATTCTTAAATTTTATATTTTGAAATTTAAAATTAAAATTTAAAATTAAAATTTGAAAGTTCCAACAACCAAATCACGTCTTTTTTGAGCGTTATATTATTTTTTTTAAAAGTAATTGTTGTTTGAATTTAAAAATTGCAATTATTTTAATTTAAAAATAGATATTGCTAGAAATCAAAATGTAATACAACGATCATTATGTGTTTATGAGAACTTTATTTTAATTATAAAATAATAAAATTTATAATTATTAGTAATATTTTTTACAAAATGATCAAAATTAAAATTTGGTGATTTTAAATTTTTTATAGTTTCTTTCTTCTTTAAATCCTTTGTTTAAAAAATAAAATGAGTGAATTTGATAAGATACCCAAATCAAAGAATTAAGTGAGATAAGATCCTTTAACCAACATAAAATTGTAATAAATAAGGTGTGAAATGTCATTTTACATAAATAGGGAACGCTATTTTGATTCTCTCATCCTGAGGAGTCAAATCATATATAGGGATTAAAATAAAGAATTATATAAGGATAAGGAAACTGTTGGATACTTATTTATTGATATATTCTTCAAATGTGAGGATAAAGAGTCTATTGGGGAAACTGTTGTGAATACTCTCAAATCGAGCAAGATCTCTAATCGTTTTAAACAGTTTAAACTATTGAGCGAATATGATTTGAGTATCAAAAATTCACGTAATTTGTTCAATTTGAATAGTTTATATTTCAAATCGAGTTCGAATCAAATTTTTAATCAAACGAATACGAATCAAATCCGAACCGTTTATTTCATTTTATAGCTTTAGTTTGATTCGAAGATGTTTAGTGCATTAAATGTATTTTAAAGTTTGAAATTTCAGTCACATCAAAAAAATTGTATTAAAATGATTTGGCACATTTGAAAATTTTAATTTCTAAAAATTGCATACTCTAATTATCAATAAACTTGTTGTAAATAATTTGCATATTGTTACAATTGTGCTGTGCTACATGTTATATTCTTTTCGTTCTAAAACTAAAACTATATTTGTATGACGAGTTTTTATAGTACAATAATATTGTAATGATTGAAAAATTATATTAAAAATAGATGGAAAATAATATGCATGCATGCATGAAGACATGCAAATATAGAACGGCAACAAAATTGTAAGTAACAGAGCAACCCACTGCCGCATTCGGTGAAAAGTAAAAATCACATTCAAATGATTGCACATAAATATCGAAACAAAAATAAAATTAGTGCACGGCAGTGGACTACTCCATTTGTTTTTTTTTAATTTTTAATTTTTATTTTATGAAATTAATGTGAGACAATTTAGACTCAATTTGATATAAAATATATAATTTTAGGGATTATAATTTTTCTAAGAAAATTTTGACATAAGTATAAGGTGGTGTTTGATAAAATTGAGTAATTAAGATATATCTTAATAAATTAAATAATCTGAGTGAAATAACATCTAAATTTAAAAAAAAAATTTGTAACTAAAAAGTAAAATATTTGAATGACTTTTAAATTTAAATTAATAATTTTAAATTAAAAATAAATCAAATTGACTTTTCAAAATTAATAATGATATTAAATTTTGGAATGGAGGAGTGCAATATTTATATAGGTTCTATAGATTAAATTTTTTTCATTCAGATGCAACTTTTAATGATTTAAATTTATATATTTCTTTTATTGATTAAAAAAAAATAATAATAAAATAAATAAAATTTTACCAAACAAATTTATTCTCTTAAAGACGTGTAATTGTTAATATGTAAGTAAACAAACATCACCGAAGTCAAATGACTCTCGTCTACTATCCATGTGAGGGAGATTTATAGAACTATTAAATTCTTTTGTGAAAATATTATTTTTTTTACATTTTAATCAATTTAATAATAAATATTGTAATTTATATTAATTTTATTATTGTGAACTAAGATTTTATCAATAAAGATTTAAATTTTGTCGAAATAATTTTTAATATTATGGTGTGAATTTGAGATAATATTATAGTTGTGGGTAGATTTATAAATTTTGTAGAAAGTATCACAAGTGGTTATATTATATTCGATTGGTGGGGAATATTTCGGTTTAGCAGGGGAATATTCGCATAACTACCAATCATTGGTGGGACCCACAATGTAATTATTATCGGATTTAGAAAAAGACAAAAATATTTTATTGAAATAACGGCGGAAGTTTTACTGGTTGACATCTTTGTTGAACTACTTCCGGTAGTAAAAGTATAAAGAATACATGTGGTACATAGATAAGAAGCGGTATTGATTATTGATCTTATGTGAGAAGTCACTCGGTTTAATTCCATTATTGTCGATCAATAATATGAATTATTATAAGCGATAATGACGTTTTGTTTTATTCAGTATTATTAACGTAATAAAATGTAAAACATCTTTTATATAAAATGTAATACTTTATTAAAGTTTATTCATAAATAAAATATATTATATTTTATTACGCGTAGTCAGTTGCGTGTGTGTTTTAAATAGTGTTTTGCGTAGTGTTCAGATAGTGTTTGCCAGATAAAATGTTTTTATATAAATAGAATATATGATATTTTATTTAAAAGATTTTCTTTAAATATAGACCGTCAGATTAAAGTAAATCAATCCTGGATAGTTCTGGCTGAATTAATTACTATCATTCTATTTTCCTATAAATGTTTCATTCCTTCATTATTTTTTACTTAATTCAATTGGCTGTAGTAGAGAAATTATAGTAGAGAAGTTATAGTAGATAAAATCATAGAGAAAGAAGAAAAGATTCCTGATTTCACTACTTTGATATCTGTGCCTTTTACTACAGAGGAATATTATTTATTGCATCTTGGCTTAAGGGGTGTTATTCTTTCTTATTCACGTGTTATAACTTCATTATTCCATTCATTATTATTACATTGGAATAACTCTTGTAAAATGAAGATACCCTATACATAACCGATATGTATGCCATCTATATACTTGGTGAAATCCTTTATATTATACCATTCTTATTTATTCATTGGAATAACCTCGTATATGCGGAATCCCTATATCTTGATGATCTTCTTCGTTATTCCATTCTTTATTATTCTCATTGGAATATCCTCGTCATGCATGTTTACAATTGGGATTCTTGTTCCATTGTTTATTATTCGCATTTATTATTCTCGTTAGAATATCGCATGCGTGTTTTACACCGGACCTGATTCATTGTTTATTATTCAAAGATTTATTATTTTGTTGGATCATCGCGCTTGTGTGAATTTCACCCCGAATTTGCCCGATTATTATTATTCATTGGAATAACTGTCATCGCCAAGACATGCGCATTTGGTGATTTCTTTTGTTATTCCATTCTTTATTATACCTGGGTTGGTTAAAAACTCGACTTATACTCCATGAAATTAGTAGAATATCTTTTGATATTTGTGTTTCATCCAAAGATCTTTCATGGAAATATTCTTACGATCATTCTTGAATTTTACTCTACAAAACAAGATCACGCCGATGATTTGGACGTTAATAATTCCCTTGGATAAAATAATTCTTGAACTTGTTTTATTGAATTTTATATCATTGTCATCATCCCCACATTTATATTATGTTGAAAGTTATCTTTGAAATTTACGCGCGTAGATGAACTTGGGTATGATGATTATAATAAGGTTCATTCGGTATAATCGTGCCATTGATATAAATGATGCGACAAAAGTCCCCGAGCCACGCAGAATGCAGTTGATGGATAGTTTTTGGTATGATTACATTAAAAGTGATTCGGTAAGATAGTCGTGCACCATTGATAATTTGATGAAAATTCGACCAGTAGATACGGGGATGATTAGATATTGTGGTTTATTCATTAAACCCGAGTCTTAGTGATAAAATTGATGAAAACCTTTTTAAAACCAAAAGATAAGAGACTTTATTTTCTACTGATTCTTTTAATGGATCAGATATTTCATTGCAGATTAAATGGGTTGTCATCAGATTTTATCGGTTTAACATTGTTGAAAGACTATTGATAATTTATTCGCATTATCTTAACCATAATATTTTACTTGGGCCATATTTTTCAATTCCTTTCTTTCACCGTTTTCTTCTGTGAAATGAGAATATAAATTTGGGACGAGTCGGAAAAAAGAGTGATGGTCCCGAAGATAAGATTAGTAGATTCCTCACTATACATTAAATAGTGTGACAATAAATGTAATGAGAATTTCGACTCGAAGTATGGATATTATCTAAAACGACAATATTCCTATTATTAAACTCTCGCTTTTATGATTATCCGTATGTTCTACGACGGATGATAATTAAGTTTGTATTTGAATTTATGTACTAGTATGAAGTGGTGACCCAAGATGGTGGCGATACCTAATTTCAATTTAGGCGTCACAACAACAACCAAAGATCTTCCGGGGGTAGTAATGGACCGGAATGGAATTTTTTTTTTTGCTTTTGACTACTAAATAATTAATGTGATTTATTGGAACTAAATTTTTTACAAAATGTAGTAATTTAGGTATCATTTGGATAAATGTAAAAAATAGGATTGTGCAGTCTGTGCAACTCTATTTTTTATATGTATCCAAATGACACCTAAATCACTGTATTTTATAAAAATTTCAGTTCGAATAAATCACATTAATTATTTAGTAGTCAAAAGCAAAAAAAAAAGTTTAAAAAAAAAAAAGATTTCCGGCCGGTCACTACCCGGGTCGCGGTAGAAGGATTCTAACTTTAATAATGAATTAAATATTATAGAGGAGATTTTTATTTTTATAAGACACTCACAATTATTTTTTGAGTTTGAGAACAAAAGAAAAGAATGAAAATTAATTTTTTTTAAAACAAAGAAAAATAGAAGAAGGAGTGTAAATTGTTTTCCTTGTATTTATGAATTTTGGAAGAAAAATTTAATTAAAAATAGTATAATATTTATATAAAATTATTTTTAATACTTTAAAATGTTATTTTAAAACTTCAAAAAATTTTAACCTTAAAAAAGAAATTATTGAGAGAAAATTTACTCCAAAATTTTCTTCTAATTATTTAATTTTCCTATTTTAAAAAATCATCATAAATAAGAAACGAATATAAAAATAAGTAAAAAAGAAAAGATGACATTTACCATTACCAATAACCACCGGTGAAAAGAAAGAGAGAGACTTGCTGTGTTTGGATATGAAATAGAGAATGGAAATAATTTATGGATTATATTTTTAAAATAATTATAACAATAGTGTATTTATAAAATGAGTTATTTTATATTCTTTTTAATTCAAAAGAATAAAATTCATAAATTTGTAAGAAATAAAATAATTCGATCCATTCCAATCGTTATCAAACATAATTTTTTTTTATTTCATAAGAATGAGGCATTATATTCTTACATTCATTATTTAAATCCAAACGTAACATTAAAAAAATAAACAAATTAGATATATTATGTATATAATTTATTATTCCAATCTAAACGTAATATTAAAAACAAACAAATTAGGTATGTTATGTATATAATTCATTATTTTAGTCTAAACGTAACATTAAAGACAAAAAACAAGGTATGTTATGTATATTTATTAATGTTACAATTTTCGATGTTTTATGTATTTATATTGTTGTTGCTCTTATGGAAATTTGCGTCGATCAATCGTCGTTTTAAACATCTTTGAATGGTCTGTCTTTCTCTTTAATTCCACATACACCATCCTATTCTTAAACATCTTATGGAGTATTTATCTATCTATTCTTAATTCCACATACATCACCCCCAAGTTGGTAGTAGCAGTGGTAGTAGTAGACTAGTAGTAGAATTCACTGTTCTGCAAAAACTGAAAACAACCCTCAACAGATCTTTGTCATATTCTGGTTGGGTGAAATCGTAGCCATAGATACCTCATCCTCTTTATCTTATTATACCCTTGAAGGGTTGTGGGTTTTTCTTCATATACCTTTATATTTATATATATCTGTTCTGATTCTTCTCTTTTTCCCTTTGCTGTTTACAGAGCGAGAAACTCTGAAACAGGGTTTTGTGAGAAAGGGTTGAGGAGAGAAGATTTATGTCGGTAGGGTCGGAATTGGTTGTAATTGGGTCTCAGTTGAAGCACTGGATTTCATTTGCTTGTGTTTTTCTCTCTATTTGCATTCAACTGCAGCTCTTTTGCCTTAACCTTTGTCCGAAGGTTTCGATGCGTTTGAGGTCCAAAAGGTACAAATCTTTCTTAAACACTGGTGTTATTTGGTGTTTTTTTTGTATAAATCATAGATGTTCCTTCTTGTTTTTATGGTTTTATGGTTTTCTGGTGCTGATCTGAAATGGGTCATGGTTTTTGGTTGTGGGTTTTTGTTTGCAGGACTTGTTCTGGAGTAGAGTGTTTTGGGGGTTTTCATATAATGAAAATTTTCTATCTTTTCTTGTTTTTAAGAGGGCCTCTTACTTGAGAATCAGATAGTGTAAGTTTTCCCCCTTACCGTTCATTACTTGCCTTTTTTGGTTTTATTTTCTACAAATTACAGTTTTCTGGGTACTGGGTATCTTTTGAGTGGGAAAAAAATGCCAGAGCCTCACAGACAAAACCAACTGAATCAAGACAACCTCGGCAAGAAATCGAGGAACAAACCAAATTCTGCTGATGAATCCATCAAAATCATGAGAAAAATCCGCATAATCTGTTACGATCCTGATATGACCGATTCATCTGATGATGAGGGAAGCAACAACATGAGGAAAAGGCCATATGGGGCAAAGCGAATTGTGACAGAGATTAAACTTCCAGTTGATGATTCTCATCACTCGATCAGAGCACATGAAATGGAGAGTTCTTGTCAAGATAGTAACAATGGCGAAAAACCCCCCAAGAAGAAAAGGGTTATAACCAAATTCCCAACTCGACCCCGACCATCTGCCTCGAAATACAGAGGGGTTCGACAGCGAAAATGGGGTAAATGGGCTGCTGAAATCCGAGACCCTTTTCAAGGGAAAAGGATTTGGCTGGGTACTTACAGTACTGCTGAAGAAGCTGCGAGGGCTTATGATGTGAAAAAGCTAGAGTTCGATGCTGCTAGGGAGTATGATGGGAAAAAGATAGAGTTCGATGCTGCTAGGGAGTATGATGGTCTGCTTGTAGCTTCTGCATCTGTGAAGAGTTATAATAACTCTTATTCGGTTGCATTGTACGATCACCGAAATCTACCTGCTGGATCAGAAGAGTCTGGTAGTGTGATTTCTCAGACATCTCCAACTTCGGAAATCAAAATGGTATCATTGTCTTCAGTGAAAGAATCTGTTGGTATTCATAAGAATGCAACTGCTATGAAGGAAGTGCCGAATAAAGGCCCTGTTGATGAGATATTAACATTGTCTGAATTTGGAAATGATCTGGAATTAGGAATGGAGCTTGATTTTGAAATTGGGAAAGCACTGGACTTGGAAATGGAGCTTGATCATTCACTTGATTCGCTCTTTTTGGATGATTTTTCACAGCCTTGGGATGGTTTTGGGGGTTTTGATGGTCCCCAAATTTTGGGGGTTGATGATTCTGAACCCAGTGGTTTGCCTAACTGGGATTTTGATGAACTTGGAAGTGAAGAGATTGCTTGGATGAATGAGTTGAGGATTGATGAACAGCCTCGGATGAATGAACAACCTCCCTCCCTCAATATAGCATGCCTATAAGTTTTGCAGTTAGTAGGAATGAGTATTAGTATTATTAGTAATTAGTAATAATAATAATTAATATGTTATCTAGTTCTATAGAGTTTCTTAGAAACTGGCAAGATAAATGATCTGAAGTGAGTGGTCTTTTATTTGTTTGTTTATGAGAGATACGAGTGAGCTTTGCTTATTTTCATGTCTATGGAGAGAGAGAAGGAGAGATAGTCCTTAGGTTTTCCTGTGCTATTAGAGCCGTCCGAAGGGTTCAAATTCTCCTTTGCGGGAGAGACGAGACTTCTTGTTGAGAGTTGTTTGGTACTGATGCAATCTGTATCTTTCTTTTAATTTTATGACTGAAATTTCTATGTTCCGGCATTTGCACTTTCATTTTAACCATACTCAATAGCAGTATGTATATTATGATGCTTGCTCTGATTCACTTTTATTTTGAATGTCTTCCTGTCCCCAGTCGGTGGGATTTTATAGTTAAAATATAAGATTCACAGGTCTTTGATTTGGTCGTGTGAGTTTTATGCTTCTGTTTCGGTGACTGCCATTTCTAAGAACTGTTGATCTCTATCTATCTGTCAACACTGTATTTGTATTAGTCAATTGACTAAATTATCATGAAATTGCATAATAACAGGATATTACTTTACCACCTACCAAGTAATCGTTCTACTTTTGTGAATATTAAGAGCACTGTTATTTGGTACCAAGTAATGAGAGATTATATTGAGTTGAGATGAAGCAGCTGGCATGTGATTTTTTCAGCAAGAGTTTGGTGGCAACTGGTAAGCATTGTATTTGTTTGGGTGATTTCTAGAATATGTCCGTAGGAAATTAAATTAGCCCAATCTTGGTTAAAATTTCACAATAATTGTTCACTTTTATGCTCGTAACAAGCTGTAAAATTGATTCTAATCAAAATGAGATTTTCTTGTATTATCGGAGACAACATTGGTGTGTATATGCTTGAAATTGCAACCTAATAAAAACAATTGCCATGTGCACATAATTTCCCCTCTTAAATATCAAATCTCTATTTTTAAGGTATATTTTATGATAAATTCCATGTTGTGGTCCACAATTGTGGACTGTTCATTCATTCATATTCATATTTAAAAAAAAAACACAAACTCTGCATTGCATGTCGAATTAGTAAAATCCTTTTCTTTCGTACTTCATTTGAGTATCATCTTGCTGATCATAATTAGAAATTTACGTGAATACGAGAGAAGAGGAAATGGATGAAAAGGGGAAAAAAGAGAGAGAAGATGTAATGATTTTAAGGAGAAGATTATCAAATCCTACTTAAAATCTCTCATTTTTAATTGACCTGATGACATTTCTGTCTTTTCAAGTTGATATTCACTTTTAAAGTTATTCATAAAATTCATTTTTGACGAATTAAATTGTTAAAATGAATTTTTTTAACGTTTCTATCTAATGAATATGGTGGCCTAGTCATTAAGATATTGCCTAAAGTTGCAATTTAATCTAAAATACCAAATCAACAACAATATCGGAAAGGTGGTGTTGCGTGAAAAAAATTCATCACTCATTTTGGACCCGAAATTTCACATGTAAATTTTGTCAAAAAAAAGCATGTGATTATTGAGAAATGGGTCCCCCAGATCATAATACCCTTGACATATATGTCTAACATGTATGTATATTGTATTGAAAGAAAACAGAGAGGATGAGTGGTCGGGCACGTAGCCACCATAAGCGACCTGACAAGTAAGTTAAGTTATATGGGTAAACATCATTCTCAACTTCTTTCTCTGTAATTTGCATATTTTTATTACTTTATTTACTTTCTCAAGCTACATGGAGTAGTACCATAGCCCAACAATGTACGGATTCTACTATTTGCCCATGGTGGTACTGGTGGGAATACTTGGTTAATTAATGGAGTGATCCCCCTCTTTTTTTTTAGGGCAAGTAATGGAGTCAAATTTATATCCTTATCAAAGAAAGTTGAACAGAATTTAAGTCACGTATTAAGTGGAATTTACCCCGCAATGTGTTACTGTCAAAGGCTGCTAGAGCTCAACAGTCACTTTAGGGACTGTATCAATCCTGCAACTACTGCTTCCAAATTCCAAAGCAGGGTATTCTGCCTATTATCAGAGGTAAAACACAAAAAAAGGGGAAAATAAAGACAAGGCAATTTTGACAAGTACTTGCTCTAGTATGCTTTTTGATAGGAGTAAATATTTGTTGGTTACAATGCAGGTGATAACATTAGTATTTAAGCATCTAACTCAAAATCAAATGATGTAGTCTCTTAATTATAATGTTATTGATAAGTACACAATATGTATTTGTTATGGAATAGTCTAATTCCTAGTTCTTAATGTTATTGTTATATTAAATATAGAGAGTTTGTTTTAGGTTGTATAATGGTTAGATTAATCTTGTGAAGAACTTGTTTTATTGAGTGATTGATAATCTAAGAGAAGTTTGGTGTAGTAGAGTTATAAATAATGTTACACTTGACTAATACATTGTTGTGAAAAGGTGATACTTTAATTAATTTGGTTATTTTTTATTTCAGAGTGTATGTTTTAGTCGTCTGTGGCCCCGGCCCCATATATGTTTAGTAAATTTATATATATTGGTGAACGATACATAGAGTTATAATAAATAACTTAAGATTATTGTTTGGATTGGATTTTTAACAGGTGAATGGAATGCATTGACATAAATTGTTTCAGAGTTTTAAAATGGACGGCCAAGAAAATGTAGTACAAAATAAAGAATAAAGATAGATGGCCGATGGGACGGGGAGAGTATGAAGTTTGCCGATCCGATCCATTTATTAAAAACTTATCATCATACTTTGTCTTTTATCACTTAGCTTGCATTCATCAAGGATACTCATTCAATGGCTGCTCAGTTTAATACTCCATCAATTATTTATTTTTTTACCTTTTATATATATATATATATATATATTTGTTTCCTTTGTATTGCTCTGTCTAAGTTACTACATTTCTAGATTTCCAAGATTTGGCTTTCTGCAAAAACACCTGTACTACAGTTTCAAAATTATTACATTTTTTTTTGTCTCTAAAAGTGAGTTCGAGTATATCTCAAATGGGCTCTAAGTCCGTTTCTAAAAACCTACGTACTTGTCATATTGAGTTGGTGGGCTTGAAGCTGGAGAGGACACCTGTTTATATATCTTTTCTAGATAGACTGGACCTTTCCCATTATTTATAATACTAGATCCAAATGCAGGCATCTCGTCCAACTTTTGTTAACAGTCTTTTGTGCTAACTTTGATAATTAATGTGTCATTTAATTACACTTATATAAATATTACCACTCTCTCTTTTTAGCACTCTCTTTTCTCCTACAATTTCTCATCTATTTATTTATTTATTTTACTCATGTGAACTACTTTTATCTTATTACTTTCTCATAAATTCTGTGTACATATATATATATATATATATATATATATATATATATATATATATATATATATCCATAATCTATCCATCCATTTATCGGTTATTTGGGAAGAATCTTAAAAGTCGAAGACACAACAGTTTGTTGTATCTTAGCGGCTGTAGTTTCTTTTTGTCACTTGTCTTCTTTTACCACTTTGATTAATACTTAATATATATTAATATTATAATATTACCACTACAAGCTGTTGTGTCTTGAAACTCCAACTGCTACAAGCTGTTGTGTATGTTTTATTTGTACACAGTCAGTCAAAACTACGTTGTTTTGTCAGATTTGTTTTTGATTTCTGATTTGATAGAAGAAAAACTATTTTAAAAAAAAAACAAATATATTAAAACGACATAATTTTGACATACTGTACACAAATAAAATATACACAACTTTGTATGATTATATTGCCCATTTATATATATATATATATATATATATATATATATATATTAATCATGTGCATTTGTGCGGTGACTAGTATATATATTATAGTGGCTAGTTTAGAAAAGGAGGTGATTAAATTCATAAATTATTTTACTATTTTGACGAGCTTCTCTCTCGCTCTCAAACCTATTTATAGGCAGATGAAACAAAGTTGGTGAAGCTAGGAAAAAATATATGGAAAAGAGTAGATTTGCAGTCATTTTGAGAAACGAGAAGTGATTTCTACAGTTGGCAGCAGCTACCTCCCTCCCGCCCTCCCTCCCTCTAAACCAGAAGAGAACAACAATTAATTGTTTGTGGTTAACAAATTAAAGCATACTGGAGTAGCATGCATTTAATTGTGTCATATCAATCACTCGTGTTGTAATTAAGTGTTCAATTGACCAATTACATGGAAGTAGTAACTCGGAATATATATATAGACAGCATGCAGCCTGCATTCACATGCATGATATGGCCCGGTTTCTTTAGTGTATATAGTCAGTGGTGGGGTGACTCCAAATTTATTTCCAACACCAGCATGCGAAATTATATGTATGAGTATTTTATTGGTCAATTAATTAATTTAATAAAAAATAAACTTCATGCTAACCTGATCCTCCCCGGCGGGATTATCTAAACGGAGTAATTCAATTTTTTATTCTTAATTGTTGTTTTCATTTTCTTTTATCCTTTAATTGTCTATATATGATGTACGTAGTACTACTAGCTAGAAATCTGTACTTTTAAACGAATCGAGTCGATCCGAGTATTGAGTTGCTCAGTTTTGGTTCACAAAATTTATCGAGTATAAAATAAGGTTTGATTGAGGCTCATTTAGCTACCGAGTCGAGCATGATTCCGAATCGAGTGAAAGCGGTTTTGGACTTTCCAACTAATATGATCCAGTGTATCGATAGAAAATTATAATTTGAGAGGTTCGAGTAATTTATCGAACTTTAAAATATCTTTCATATTTGACTCATTTATATTTCGAAGTGAGTTCGAATCGAACTTTTAATCGTAGCAAAAATCTAATCAATTTGGTTGTTTCTTTCATTTTACAAATTTATCCTAAAAAACGCTCTCTCTCTATATATAGTAATAGTGGTTTCAAACCCGTCATTTATACGTACCCACCAGAACAAACCCTTGAAATTTCTTGCATTGCAATGCTACATAATTAAATAATCGACATCATCCATTTCTACACTTACGGTTTATACATATTTCCAATTCATTATATATATATCTATGCCCGTAAGAGACGCAATAACTTTGGGGTGATGTTAGGGTTTAAATTAATTAAATATATTTCATGTAATTGATTATATTATAAATAATTATTAAATATCATGTCGTTTGAGATAAAAAAATTTAAAATTCTTATCATTATTCATAACTTTATTTCATGCATAACGACCGAGAACACTTTTTCATATATCATACATATATAAGGGCGTTTGTAGCTAGATCCAAAGTTAAACGAGTAAATTTTTAACTAATTGTACTTCCCTCACAATATTGATCGAAGACACAAATTGCATGAAAAGACAATTAAAATCTGCTGAGAATATAAACCAAACATACTATATATTTTGCAGCACAATGACTCGTGCATGCATGTCAACACTTGCAAAACAAATATTTCCTGCAGCAGCAATATATATTAAGTAAAATACATTGACACTTATAATAACACTCACTCTTCTAATTTTTCAAATAACAGTTAGTACCCTCTAGTTTTTAATATGTAACATTAACTCTTTCTAGTGTGGTTGATAAATTAATATTTAAAAATATTTTTAATATAATGTCTAATATATACCCTTCAAGTTATAATGTTTAAATATCCACTAAATATACATTTGTATATTATAATTTTTATTTAACTTGATCTAATTAATTAAATTATGAACTTGTGCAATAAATAACATAAATGTCAAAATAATGAATATTCATTTCTCAAGGATAAAATTTATGTAATATACATTCAAATATATATTGTAAGACCCCAACTTTTATAAATAAAGATGAATTTTCTATAAATATTATTTTTGAATATTATGGAATAAATTTGATATAATGTTATAGTTGTGGGTAATATTTATAAATTTTGCAAAGTAAGCAAGTTGTTATAAAATATTCGTTTGGTGGGGAATATTTTTTTTGTCGAGGAATATTAAATACGACGGCTCAATCATTGGTGGACCCCATTAACGGAAGTATTGTCGTAGTTAGAAAAGCGACAAAATTATCTTTCTATAAAAATAACGGCAGAGGTGTTACCGTTAAAACCATTGAACTACCCGGTAATAAAAGTACGATGTCTGGCGTAGTTGTATAGTAGACACGATATTAATTATTGATGCTTTACGTGAGAAGTCACTCAATTTATGCTCAATTATTCTACACAAGAATTGCCGCGATCATATCTTTTATATTATTGATTCAATTATTGTCACAAAGATCATATGTATAATATGTTATAGTATTAAATCAATAATTGAGACGACAAGTTATAAATGATTAATAATTGTTGAAAGATTAAATATGTGTTGATTAAAAATAAAATAATTTGTAGTAATATTTATTCAATCCTTGATGTATATAAAGAGTCATTATGAGACGTTTGTGGTAAGTTTGATTATTTTATGGGGGCCCATATGTCATCATCTAAGAGTCTCTTCGTCAATAGTAATTACCTTCGTCGATAGTAATTACCTTTGTGAATAGTAATTACCTTCACAATCGATAGTAATTACCTTTACCAGACGTCGAACCACTTGTCGTTTCACATTACAAAGCGCCGAACCACTTGTCGTTTTCACATTACAAAGCGCCGAACCACTTGTCGTTTCACATTACTGTGCGTCAAACCACTTTTCTTTTCACATCACCAATCGTCAAGCCACTTGCCTTTTCACATGGCAAAAGTCTTAAGTTTAGAAATCTTCTATAAATAGAGGGCTAAAGTGCTTCATTATTTTCACTTAATTCATTCAAGCTTATAGAGAGAAAGTATAGAGAATAAGAGAGAAAGAAGAAGAGTATTTTGTTACTACACTACTGTTAAAGATTCAATCTCCTACCAAAAGTAAGGGGTGTTATTCTTTTTATTCATGAAGAGAAGCTGTTGTTATTCCATTGCTTATTATTACATTGGAATAACTTTGATATACGTGGTTTACCCTATACTTGGTGACATTCTTCTATTATTCATTGGAACATCCATGCTGTGTGTTTTACGGGACACGGTTCCGTCTTTATTATTATTCATTGGAACATCCTGCATCGTGTGTTTACACAGGACTGGTTAAAATCTTTATTATTATTCTGTTGGAACATCTCGTCTGCGTGTGTTTACACCGGACTGGTTCCATTCTTTATTATTCGTTGGAATATCACATGCATGCGTTTACGCCGGACCGGTTCCGTTATTTATTATTCATTGGAATAACCTATCATGCGTGATCTCATCGCGTGCATGGTGATTTCTTTTATTTTTCATTCTTTGTTATACTCGGTTGGTTAAAACTTTGACTTCTATACTCCATGAAATTAGTGGAATATCCTCGATATTTTGGCGCTTCATCCAAAGATCCTTTCATGGAAATATTCTTCAAGTATTCTTGAATTTTTTACTCTACAAAGCAAAGATCGTGTTGTGATTTGGATGTTATTGGTTCTAGATAAATTAATTCTTGAACTTGTTTTATTGAATTCTTATATCATTGTCATCATCTTCATGTTTATATTATGTTGAAAGTCATCTCGTGGCTTTTGTAGTGCGTAGATGGACTTGGTATGATTATGACCGAGAGACTATTCGCATGTAATCGTGACCGTAATGTTACAAATGATGTGGTAAAAATCCTCGATGGCTGTAGTAGTGCATTGATGGAGCGATTGTTGGCATGATCATGACCATTAATGAATACACAAATATTCTCGGCCAGTAGTGCATGAATAATTGTGGTCGTGATACTAAAGAATATCTTGGCAGTAGTAGTGCGAGGGTGATTCGATGATGTGGAATATTTATTAAAGTCGAGTCTCAAATTTATAACAAAGATAATGAAAAAACCTTTTAAATCATAAAAATAGTAGATTTTATTTTCTACTTGACTCTTTTAATGGATTCTTTGGTTCATTGTAGTTAAACTTGATGTTCATTATATTTTATCGGTTTAACATTATTTGAAGGCTAATGATAATTTATTCTCGCATTATCTTAGTCATAATATTTCTTCTTGAGCTAGTTGAGCTCACCCTTTCTTTCATTTATTCTCTTGAGGAAATGAGAATATACCGGGACGAGTCGGGAAGCGGAGTAATGGTCGAGAGGATAGCATTAGTAGTCCTCACTATTACGTGAAATAGGGTGATAATAATTGTAATGAGGACTCCTTTTGAGTTTGTATGATCTCTAGTAGACAATATTTGTATTCAAACTCACAGTTTATGTCGTATTTGCACCACGGCAGTTATATTAGTAAGTTGTATTTAAATTACATGCATCATGTATCGATTACCCAAGATGGGTGATGTATACCTAATTTTGGGGGCGTCACATATATATTTTTAATTAAAAGGGTAAAATTTTAATACAAAAAAAAGTATAAATTAATGCAAAAAAAATTATAATTATTTTTTTTCAAATATTAAAATTTATTAAAACAAACTTATTATTACAAAACAAATCTTATTATTCATATAAAAATTATATTAATTATTTTTCTCAAATATTAAACTAAACATAAGTCACACTTGGGCATAATTATTTACAATAAAATGACAAATGTTGTTACTCAAAAAATATATATTAAAAGATTTTTTTTTACAACATAGAGGTAGTAATATATAAATGTTATTATATTTTTTTTATCTAACATTGTTCAAAAACAACAGTAACTTTATACTAAAAAAATGTAACTATATTCAAAAACAACAGTAACTATATTCTTCTGAGCATTCTTGAATTTTACTCTACAAAGAAGTATCATGTTGACAATTTGGACGTTATTAGTTCCTGGATAAATTAATTCTTGAACTTGTTTTATTGAATTATTATGTTATTGTCATCATCCTCATGTTTATATTGTGTTGAAAGTCATTTGTGGCCTGTAGTGCATATATGGACTTGGTATGATTATGACCAGGGATTATTCGGTATAATCATGACCGTAATGTTACAAATGATGTTGAAAAAGTCCTCATTGTCCCGTGGTGCATTGATGGACAGTTTTTGGTATGATTATGGCTATGGATTCTCTTTGGCCGTAGTGCAAAGATAAATTATTTTATGGCATGATCAGACCATGAATTGATGAAAACATGATTATCTTTAGCCAGTAGTGCATGGATAATTCGTGGTCGTGATACTAAAGAATATCCTCGAATTCAGAAGCGGGGATGATTTGATGATGTGGATTATTTATTGTCGTGAGTTTCAAATGATAAAAGTCATGAAAAACCTTTTAAATCATAGAAGATAGTAGATTTTATTCTCTACTTAACTCTTCTAATGGATTGTTTGTTCCGCTATGATTAAACTTGATAGTTATTATATTTTATCGGTTTAACCTTTCGTTGAAGGCTAACGATAAATTATTCTGCATTATCTTAGTCATAATATTTCTTACTGGGCTAATTGAACTCACCCTTTTTTTCACTGTTCTCTTTAGGAAATGAGAACGTAGCTGAGACTAGTCGGGGAACCGAGTGATGATCCTAGATGTTTGCATTAGTAGTCCTCACTATTCTTTGAAATAGTGTGATAATAATTATAATGAGGACTCTTTTTGAGTTTGTATACTCTCTAGTAGACAATATTTGTATTCAAACTCACAGTTTATGTTTTGTCGTATTGTACACGATAATTGTATTATTAAGTTGTATTTGAATTCTGTACCATGTATCTGGCGACTCAAGATGGGTGATGTATACCTAATTTTGGGGGCATCACAGGTTGGTATCAAAGCTTAGGATATGATCCCCAGCCAGATGTGAGAATAGAACTAGGAGGAGAGGCGGGAATTTTTTCGCTAGTATGACCTACCTAAGTTTATTTGGTATTTAATTGGTCGATCATAGTATAGGGATAATATGTGATATGTTAATTAACTTTTGGTTTGTGACAGTGTTTGAAAATGGCATATGAAAATCTTTGAGATAAGCGAGGAAGACATGAGGCCGATTGAGTCAATTTCAACCAAAAGGTAACGACCAACAACACGATAATAATCATCACCTATGGTGGCGGCCATGAACAATGATAACCATCGTGGGGAAATTATCATGCCAAGAATGGTAACCACCGGATTGGTAATCGTGGCCAAGATAATAGAAGTGGAAATTTTAAGAAGAGAATGTCATTTAGCTCGATTTTGTCGTGATATAGTGAAGTCAAGTCCAAATGGGGACGGTGATACCAAAGGCGGATCTGAGACAAAACAATGCTCGGTGGTTTCGGGAAGAAGCGTTTTTCGTGACTTCTCAACAAAAGCGAGTGACCAACGAATGATGTTAACGCAGGTTAGTTAATTATAAATTCTTGCGAAGTCTATACCTTATTAGATAACCGGTTCTACCCGTTCTTTTATCTCTCTTGTTTTCATTTCAACGTTTAAATTTGACGGAGAAATTAGACTTTGACTTATTGGTTGAAACTTCGATAGTAGAAACCTTCGTTACCTCCACTGTTTATAAATATTGTTGATTCAAATCGACACTTTCACGTTACCTGTCAATCTTATGACCTCTTTGAAAATACTTGCCTTTGATGCGATTTTAGGAATCAATTGGTTAACTACTCATCGTGATTTTCGTAAGGTTGTTAGCTTTCATATTCCTAACCAACCTGTTATGCGAATTCAAGCAACCAAACCACTAAAGTCAATCATTGTCATATCAAGCCATAAGTAAAGAACCCCTATCCTTTCATTGTTGACTTCCTTGTGTGGAATGCACCGAAGTCGAACTTTCCGTAGGGGACGTTGTGAATAACGGTGACAAGTTAATAGGTATCAATGTGACGTGTTATCCAAGTCTTGGACGAGAGTCACAGTTTTGAATGATATTTCTGTTGTTAATAAATTTCTTGACGTATTTTTGAAGTCTTCTTAGCCTACCCCTAGAGCGTGAAATCGAATTTTGTATTGACCGCAAAGACAAAACCCATTTCTAAAACCGTTAAATATTTCTTCAACTAAAATGAACGAATACATACGCCAAAGACGTTGGCTCGAGTCATTGAAGATTCGCGATCGTACCATTCAATACCATCGTGGAAAAAGGAATGTGGTAGGTGGCGGCGTTGAGTAGAAGATCGTGTCGTTCTGAACGCGATGTTGTTAACACATAAGGCCCATTTAAATGCGACTTACAAATGATGAAGATAGAGTTAAAGACTACAGGAACCCAGTGAAGATAACGAATATACATGTAGAATTGACTTTAATCGATAAAGTTAAAGCGGCCGCCAAGCCACACAATTTTGGTGATAAATGTGAAGAAGAAGGTTCAAGAGGGCGTTATTCTAGAAGCAAGAATCGACGAAGAGAGGAAATCTTAACCCTCGATTTAATTGACCTATTTAAAAGTCTCGATCGAGTAGGAACTATGGCTTATAGACTCGTTTTACCGCCAAGTATGTCGCGTGTTCATAACGTTTTTAACGTATCGATGTTACGTAAATATGTGGACGACCCGAACCACATTATTAAATTAGAACTAAACGATATAGCAGAAGATTTAACGTATGAGGAGATACGTGTTAAAATCTTAGATAAGAAGGATCGTATTCAACACTCAAAGGTTATACCTCAAGAATTAGAATCTGAAATGAAGTCAAGGTATCTTCACCTCTTCGACATACCAGGTACGTACGTAAATTTCGAGGGTGAAATTTCATAAGGAGGGGAGATTGTGAGACCCCAAATTTTATGAATAAAGATTTAATTTTCTCGAAATATTTTTTAATATTATGGTGTGGATTTGAGATAATGTTATAATTGTGGGTAGTATTTATAAATTTTGCAAAGTATGCAAGTTGTCATATTATATTCGATTGGTCGGGGAATATTTGTTTTATCAGGGAATATTCGTGCAACGGCACAGTCATTGGTGGACCCCACAACAGAATTATTGTCTGATTGAGAAAACGACAAAAATATTTTATGAAAATAACGACAGAAGTTTTACCGTTAATATTGTTGAACTACTCCTCGGTAATAAAAATACGAGAATACGTAATGTGGTTGCATAGTAGAAGACACGGTATTAATTATTGATGCTTATGTGATAAGTCACACCAGCTTTTGTTTTATTGGCATTATTAATGTAATAAAAGAATACTTTTATAAAGGTATTCTATAAATGTAATATATTATATTCTATTACGATAAATGTCTGCAGATAGTATTATGATAAGTAAAATCTTTTATATAAAACAAAATACTTTTATAATGTTATTTATTTTATTAGTATAATAATTAGAATATATTATATTTTATTATGCATAGTAGTGTTTGTATAAGGTTACTGCATAGTATTTGTATAATAAAATCTTTTATAAAGTTATTCAATTTTATTAGATTATAAATAGAACATATTATATTTTATTTAAAAGATTTTGTTTTAAATATGGACCGTCGATTAAAGTAAATCAATACGGACCGTTCATGAGTTAGTTCTTATGAGTCCATTTTTCTATAAATAGAAGCTCATTCCTTCATTATTTTCTTACTTAATTCAATTGAAACTACAGAGAAAACTAGAGAAAGAAGAAAAAAGTTCTCGCTACTTCTTCACTACTTCTATATCAGTACTCTTTTTTCTAAGGTAGGAAATATTATTTGTTGTACTCGTATGAAAGTACTCTTTCTTTCTTATTTATGAAGAGAACTTCATTATTCCATTCTTTATTATTCATTGGAATAACTCAGTATCATACGCTACACTATACTTGGTGAAATTCTTACATTATTCCATTCTTTATTATTATGTTGGAATAACTCCGTCATATGCAAATCTCGCATACATGGTGAAATTCTTCTAATATTCTATTCTTTATTATTATGTTGGAATATCACATGCATGCGTTTCTGGGACATAGTTCGATTATTTATTATTACATTGGAATATCCCGTCAATGCTTTTACCTTTGATTAGGTTCCGTTATTTATTATTCCGTTGAATATCCCATCGGTCTGCAATTTCACCGACTGGTTTCGTTATTATTATTCATTTGAATAACTCTGTCATATGCCAATACCGCATGCATGGTGATTTCTTTTGTTATTCCATTCTTTATTATACTCGGTTAGTTAAAGTTTTGACTTATACTCCATGAAATTAGTGGAATATCCTCGATATTTGCGCTTCATCCAAAGATCTTTTCATGGAAATATTCTTACGAGCATTCTTGAATTTTACTCTACAAAAGAAGTATCATGTTGACAATTTGGACGTTATTAGTTCTCGGATAAATTAATTCTTGAACTTGTTTTATTGAATTATTATGTCATTGTCATCATCCTCATGTTTATATATATTGAAAGTCATTTGTGGCTTTAGTAGTGCATATATGGACTTGGTATGATTATGATCAGGGATTATTCGGTATAATTATGACCGTAATGTTATAAATGATGTGGAAAAAGTCTTCATTGGCGTGGTGCATTGATGGGACGCTTTTGGTATGATTATGGCTATGGATTCTCTTTGGTCAGTAGTGCAAAGATGAATTATTTTATGGTACGATCGGATAGATTGATGAAAACATGATTATCTTTAAGCGTAGTGCATGGATAATTCGTGGTCGTGATCTTAAAGAATATCCTTGGCCCGTAGTCAGGGGATGATTTGGTGATATGAATTATTTATTAAGTTGAGTCTCAAGCGATAAAAGTCATGAAAAACCTTTTAAATCATAGAAGATAGTAGATTTTATTTTCTACTTGACTTTCTAATGGATTGTTTGTTCATCTACCGCAGCTTAAACTTGATAGTTATTATATTTTATCGGTTTAACACTTCGCTGAAGGCTAACGATAAATTATTACGCATTATCTTAGTCATAATATTTCTTACGGGCTAGTTGAGCTCACCCTTTTTTTCTTTGTTCTCTTCGTGAAATGAGAACGAAATTTGGGACTAATCGTCAGAATGAGCGAGTGATGATCCTAGATGTTTGCATTAGTAGTCCTCACTATTACGTGAAATAGTGTGATAATAATTGTAATGAGGACTCCTTTTGAGTTTGTATACTCTCTAGTAGACAATATTTGTATTCAAACTCACAGCTTTATGTTTTATCGTATTTGTACGACGGTTGTATTATTAAGTTGTAATTGAATTACATGTCATATGTGATATCATGACTCAAGATGGGTGATGTATACCTAATTTTGGGGGCGTCACAATTAAAATTTGATAACATACAAGGATAAATATGTAATTTTATCTATTTAATTATTCAACCCTAAAAACTTCTAGGGGTACTAGTTATTATTTAAAAAACTAAAGGGGTAGTGAGTGTTATTATGATTATCTAGATATGGTGTTACAGTATTTCTCATACATATTTAATTCATGAATATATTTATATGCACATCAAGTGCTACATATAAAGGCACATACAAAGATAAAATAGTACTACCTCCATCCCATAATAATTTTTTAGAAGAACAATTTGTTTTAATTTATTTATCGATTTACAACTTTTTTAAAAATAAATTATTTACTTTCGTATAGCACCCTAATTAACTTCTCTCAATATCCCAAAAAATTTCTCCTCTATATTAATATATTGTTTTCAACTTCTTATAAATGAATAGTGATAAAATTTCATATAAATTTTAATAATTAAATAATTTTATTAATTTATGTGTAAGAAGCTAAAATAATTCTTATTATGGAACGTTGGCAGTAGTAGAGAGAGAAGAGGGAACTATTTTTATTGAGTACTATTTTCTCTTAATGTGTCTTTGAATGGGACATAATGTGCACCTAGAAATATTCCATACATATATGGCCCTAGAGCTTGACCACTTCAGGGATATGAACCGGGTACCTCTTAATGCAATCAAACCATGGCCCATCGTCTGTTGGTGTCTTAATGCTTCTGTTACACATCCAAACAGCACTGTTGCACTTAAACCCACTCCCAAACCCTATCTGCCAAACCCTATCCCCTTTCTTCATCCTCCCCTTTGCCTCAATATAACTTATCTCATACCATATAGAAGAAGACGATGTATTTCCAAATCGGTGCAACGCCATTCTGGAGGCCTCAACATCCTCAGAAGATAGCTGCAGGTGTTTCTGAAGCTCGTCGATCACGGCCCGCCCTCCCGCATGGATACAAAAGTGCTCAAAGGCCTTCTTGAAGTCCGGAATATAAGGCTTCCACTTAAGGGACTTAAAGATATTCCTTCCAATGAGAGTTATCAAAAACAGGAGCTGCTCAGATGCTGGAAGAACAAGAGGCGCAATGGTTGTTATATTGGACTTCAAGGCCTCAGCGGCTATCGCCATCAAATCAATTGACAAATTTATCCCTACAATACCTTCTGAATCTTCCTCCTCAGAAACGCAACGATAAGCTTTGTCATCAGATCCTTTATGGGTTCGAACCAGATGAACAAGCCTATATCTGGCTTGCTTTTTATACAAGGATTTGTTGGATAACAGAATAGCAGCTCCACCCATTCGAAATAAACAATTAGGAAGAAGCATTGCTCTTTCTTTTCCTATGTAACTATTAGGTGTAATAATCTCTGTACTCACAATCACAGCATTAGAGTTGGGATGAACTTGAAGAAGGTCACGTGCTAAATTAACGGATATTAAACCCGCACTACATCCCATTCCAGAAAGGCTAAAGCTCTTTATGTTGCTTCTCATGTTGTAATTGTTGATAACCATAGCCGATAAGGATGGATTTGGACAGAAGAGGCTGCAGTTTACAATGAGTATATCAATGTCTTTTGGGTTAAGTCCGGTTTGGTTCATAAGTGAATCCATCGCAGAGAAAATAACTAACTCAGCTTCTTCTCTTGCAGCCTCCATATTAGGGTTTGGCGGGATATAATGTACGGACTGGGGTAAACAAGTCTCTTCTCCTAAGCCGGAGCGCCCGAGTATTTTCATTTGGAAATGAACACTTTTGGGCTCTGAAGCTAGGAATATTGTTGTATGTTCCATGTAGGATGCGAAAGGGACTCGGTAGATTGCGGGTGGCTTGAAACAAGCGTAGTCAACTAGATATATGCTGCGCGGTTTTGATAGGAAGAAGAAGGTGGTAATTAAGGTAATGATGAAAATGGAAGAAATGGCCTGAATAGGGCTGAAATGAATGGATTTACAAAGATTTATGAGCTCGTTCGGATCGTTCTGAAACGCTTGATGGAAAATAGTAAGCAAGGTTGGTACGAGTAGAAGAGTGAGAATGTGGTTGATGAGATATTGGTAGCCTAGTTTTACATACTTGAGCTTGTCGGAGTGAAAAAATTCCGGCAACTTCGTAGACATCTTAAAACTATGGGAGGGAGAAGAGGAAGTTGAGTTGAATGAGTGTTGGAGGGTTTTTATAGGCTGCTAAAAGAATAGAGAAATTTTCCGGTGAAGACAAACATTTTCCGAAAAATAGTGTAATGAATGGTGGCAGATGGGATGATTAAATGAGATCGTACATCTTCCATAATAATACCTGTCAGCGTTAATATTTGCGTGGACGGTTAGATTTCGTGTACGTTTCTATTTTTAGAAAGGTGAAAGTCACATATCAAGGGGTAGTCTTTAGGCAGGCAGAAGCCATACGCATTTGGATTTATTTAGGAGATTTTTTTTTGGGAAATTCATTACTTTTTTGCAAAAGATTTTTTAAAATAAAACTCTCAATTAGTAGTACTACAGTAGTATTATTGCACCTTAGTAGGATACCCAAACACATTCATTAATTGCATTAGAAGGTGGAATCAGAAATCCTAAGATAATCTAATCAAGGTAAATTAAGTGGTGTTTGCAACTACTATCTCACACTAGAAAACATTAAATAGAGTGGCACATAAATCTTGGAGGTATGTCCTTATTTCTCGTAGCTTGCATATTAATATCATGCCTATTATATCTTGGAATGGTATTGTGTGAATGATATTGGACAGATGAAGAAGAAAGGGCCTAGTGGACTCTATATATAGACCCACTTGATTCTTAACAGAAAAAAAATATATTCTAATACTCTATCCATTCCAAAAGTCGGTGTAATTTAAATGTCACATAATAAGTATAAAAGTATTGCTAAATACATATATGCTCTAATAATACGAAGAAAGTTATTAATGTTGTTAGAGTAACACGTGTCGCTTAAAGTATGAAATGTTATTAATAAACTAAAAAAAATATTGTTAAACACTATATATATACTATGACATTATAATTTTGGCTTTGACAATAATAAGTTCATTATCAACAACTTCTTCCAAAAGATGACCTCGGAATCAAAGTTGTTTCCTTCTCTGTAATCATCAGGTATATTTTCTTTTTCTTTGGGATGGACTAGAAAATCTTAGGATCATTTATAATAATATATAACATTTAATAAATCGATACTTTTTTAATTAGTGTGCAAATAATAATGTGCATGCATTTTTTGATAAAATTCATGGATACAGTTTGTACTTTTAGTTTCTTATTGCATGTCATGCATTTTTATTTGGGGCTTTCCACCAAGTCCTTGTTTATTGTACGTTATGTACTACTATATCCTTTCCATAATAATCGACATTTTAGAATTTTTTTTTTTAATTTATTCATCGTTTACAACTTTATAGAAAAATAAATTATTTATTTTTCTATATCATTCCTAATTTCTCTCATTGTCCTAAAAAAAATTATTTCTTGTATTAGTAGTTTTTAACTTTCTATAAAGGAGTAGTGATAAAATTTCATATAAATTTTAATTATTAAATAATAGTATAAAATGACTTTTTTAATTCATGTAGGAATAATACTTTGTACTTTATTTCAAAAGAAATCGAGGTCGATCTGGCCCAGGTTGTGGTACCGTTGGGCCTTATTTTGGCGCAGAAATTTAATCCGGCCCGGTGTGGTAGCTCCGCTCGGGTTGCGGGCCATTCGGGAGGTGTTTGTGAGCATGTGTAATTATATTCCCTCTGTATAATAATTGAATAAAAATAACTCTTATAATTAGTAAATATTTATTCAGATATTTTATAAATATATTTGTCCTAAAATAAATATACTAATATTAATTTATATTAAATTAACTTTAAAAAATAAGCTTGATCCTACAGTTTGTACTTTGTATAGGAGGAAATGTTTATGTTGGACCTTCTAATGTATTTTGCTTATTTGTATTCTGCAAATATAAATCTAACACAATAACTAAAAATATTAGTGCATATTGTACTTAAACATGTATTTTGTGGACAATTACTAAATAATTAAAAAATATTTCTCTAATTATTTGAGGTTTTATATTTGATGTTTTATAATTTTGTGGTCCATAATATATGATGTTTTAGACATTTTATTTTTTCCAAATTATTTGAGGTTTTATATAATCTAAGGGAATTAGTCACAATCTTTCTAAAATTATCCCTCATGAGAAAATATTATAGATGAGAGAGATAGAGAGTATGAGATAAATATGGTAAGAGTAGTATAGACAATAGATACTGTATTTAATGTTATACAATTATTTATTTAATTCTTGTGCACAACTCTAAAATCTAATTAACAAAACACAACTGATTTTGAATTTTCCGCTCATCTTAATAAATCATTTGGACCATTCAAAATTTGGGATAAATCACATTGTTCATGTAGTGCCGGAGTCACGAAACACAGCTAGTTTCATATATTATGGGACAGAGGGAGAACTATTTCTCACAGTTTTCTATTTGGTTAGCTGTAACAAGAGTCCCAAGTATTTTATTTTATTTTATTTATAAAATTAGATGTCTTGTAATAGTATGAAAATTAGCATAAAACCGGGTTAAAAATTGATATGTTTCCATATAAATGTGAGATCTATTTAGTATTCATATGAGAGGGGAGGCAACTTGTGAAGTATTACTTTTGTTTTCCTGTTTCGCTTAATAGCAAAGGAGATTGTACGGCAAAATCCGCATTTGTGGCTCTTTCAGACCCCTACCTTAAAGGGACCAGTTGGAATTGGTTTTGGAATATAAGATTGCCTCCGAATATTATGATGTTTCTTTGGAAACTTCTCCATGGGCGTATCGCCACTCGGTCAAATTATGTTTGGTTAATGCCCAATTTGTGTTAATCCAACTGAAACTCCAATTCATCTTCTTCGGGGATGCCCCTTTGCTAGGACCTTAATTTTGGGCCCATCTAAGGTTTATCTCTGCTGGGAACAGATTTTTGGTGCTGCCTTTTACTACTTGGCTTAAGGAAAATCTTTCCTCTTCATGCCCCCTTGCCCGTCATCAGTTGCCATGGTTCATCCTAGTCTGATATGGAAGAAATTAGGATCCTATCCATTTTACTCTCTAGTTCAGAGTTCAGAATTTAGATTTAAAATATGTTGGAATGTAATATCATCATGATGGAAGAGAGACAATGATGGAGAATATATAAAGAATAAAGAGTTTTCATTTCATTTAAAATGGAGAGGATCCTAGTTGGTTGTTATGGAATCTACGGATTAATAGGAATAATGTGATTTTCAAGGAGATGGGAGGAGCTACTATTCCTACGCTTGATAATCTGGCTTACCAGCAGGTCATGAACATCTCGTTTTTTTGGTTCTACTCCTCAATCCCCCAGGGTTAGGCAGCAGTCTCTTGTTGTGTGGGTTCCTCCACCAATGGGCTTTATTAAAGTAAACACTGATGGTTGCTGTATAGTTCTTTGAATATGCTTCAAATAGAGGGAGGGGGTGTTGGGAAAACTCCTCAAACTATAATTGTGTTTGATAAATTAATTAATAAATCATGCCAAACAAATAATACAATTCTACCAAATAAATTATAACAACAGGAAATAATAATACGAAAAATAAAGCAAACACAAGATACCAAATCTTACGTAAAATCTTCTAAAATTAAAATGTAAAAATCAGGGGTTGATATGGACACTATTCCGGCAACCATGATTTTAACATATATAATAAATGGTTGAAAATAAACTAATCTTTTCTCTGCCTCAAAAAGTTGTTGCGGCAGCAAAACACGACAGACTAATGACCATGATACCTTTCAAAATCTACCCTCCACTCCCCTGCCGGCACAAGCTGTTGCGGCATGGTCTCAAAAATTAATTCATATATAGCAGATGGCGGCCTAAATATAACTGAGATATAAGATCTAAATTTTGGATTCAGTTAACATGGAGTTTAATTTTTGATAAAGCCATTAATTGATCGATAGAATGATTATTACACATAGAACATCGCCGCATGCGTGTCGGTAAGACTATATTAGCGAATCGAAGCAACTTCTTCAAAAAATAAAGTTTATGCTAACCACTTCCCTAAATTTTATGTACAGCTTTAAACTTTTTGGTTGAATTAGTCTTTAAGAATCTTTATATTTAATGGTATTCAAAAACGATAGAGAGATACATGTAATTACAAGAAATTTTTTTGCTAAATATTTAATTACAAATTTGCCTATGTTTTAATCTGATTTTATAAATTCAAAATAATTCTTATATTTTGCAGAAGGGTGTCTATCTTCTCCTTCTTTTTTCAAAAGAGTATTATTACTATTTTTTATAAAAAAATTCCCATAAGGAATTTAAATTCTACAAAGACTTGATTTTTATTCTTAAATTTTTGAAAATTTAAGAATTGCTTTGATTGCCTTTATGCGCTGAACAGCCCCATCTGCTATATATGAGATCCCTCCGTTCTTAAAAGATTGTCGTTTAAGATTTTGATACATGGATTAAGAAAGTATCATTTACCAAGTAAAATTTGTTTGAAATTCCATCACTACCCCTTTATGGGAAGTTCAAAACTATTAATACAATTTCTTGGGACAATGAGAGAATGTAGGGGTAATATAGGAAAGTTAATACTTTATTCTCCTTGAAAGTTGTAAACGACAAACTTTTTGGAACAATTTTTCTTCTAAAACGACAATCTTTTAGGAACGAAGGGAGTTATTGTTTGAGACCCTGCCGCAACAGCTTGTGCCGGCAGGGAGTGGAGTGCAAATTTTGGAGGGTATCATGGTCATTAGCCTTGCCGTGTTTTGTTAATGCTGGAAAGATTAGTTTATTTTTGATCATTCATTATTCAGATCGTTAAAATCATACTCCCTCTGTTCTTAAAAGATTGTCGTTTAAGGTTAATGCACACAGATTAAGGAATATAATTAATATCTAGCGAAAATAATATACTACCCTTATTAATTATCTCAACCAATTATTCTCTTCCCAATATTTTTTATTCAATTCAACCAATTACTACTTAGATTATACTACCTCCGTTCCTAAAAGATTGTCGTTTAACGTTTTTGCACATGAATTAAGAAAGTCATTTAATACTACCATTTAACAATTAAAATTTGTTTGAAATTCCATCACTACCCCTTTATAGGAAGTTGAAAATTATTAATACAAGGGAGAGAATTTCTTGGGATAATGAGAGAAGGTAGGGGTAATATAGAAAAGTAAATAATTTATTCTCCTAGAAAGTTGTAAACGATAAATATTTTGGAACAATTTTTTTTTTAAAACGACAATCTTTTAGGAACGGAGGGAGTAACATTGAATTGAATAAGAATCATTGGAAAGGGAAGAAAGATTTAAATAGCTAGAAAGCTTTAAATAAGGGTAAAGTAGGAAAAAAATAACTAATGTGTATTGATAAACTCAAAACGACAATCTTTTTTGAACAAAAATTACTTCCTAAAACGACAATCTTTTAGGAACGGAAGGAGTAATAAATAGTGTTTATAACAACCGGTTGCTATATACTGGAACCTATTATATATATAAATATATGAATGTAAGAGAGACAATAACTTTAAGGTGATGTTAGGGTTTAAATTAATTTAAATATATTTTATGTTATTGACTAAGTAATAAATTATCATTAAAATATTAAATATCATGTTATTTGAGACAAAAAAATTAAAATCCTTATCATTATTCATAACTTTATTTCCCTCAAAGACAAATTAAAAATGCATGAAAAGACAATTAGAATCTGCCGAACATAGTATTTTGCAGCACAATGACTCGTGCATGCATGTCAACACTTGTAAAACAAATATTTCCTGCAGCAGAAATATATATATTTAATTCATGAATATATTTATGTGCACATCAAGTGCTAGATATAAAGATAAAATAAGATTCTCCGATTCTAAATTAATTCTTTCAATTTTAATTTTTAAACAAATTGACCATTTTAAAACTAATCTTTTTACTATTTTCTTTAAAATATAGGTGAAGAGATTATAACCAAAAGAAAGTATATACAATTTATTACTAATCCTAATTTTTATAATTTTAGAAATATATTTATATACGCTAATTATTAATTTTAAAATAAATAATTTGACTTAAAAAATTAAACCCAGCAGATTAATTTAGACGGAGAATCTTATAGTGAAGAGAGGAGGGAACTATTTTTACTACTATTTTCTCTTAATGTGTCTTTGAATGGGACAGAATGTGCACCTAGATATATTCATCCATACATATATGGCCCTAGAGCTTGACCACTTCAGGAATATGAACCGGATACCTCTCAATGCAATCAAACCATGGCCCATCTGTTGGTGTCTTAATGCTTCTGTTACACATCCAAACAGCACTGTTGCACTTAAACCCACTCCCAAACCCTATCTGCCAAACCCTATCCCCTTTCTTCATCCTCCCCTTAGCCTCAATATAACTTATCTCATACCATATAGAAGAAGACGATGTATTTCCAAATCGGTGCAACGCCATTCTGGAGGCCTCAACATCCCCAGAAGATAGCTGCAGGTGTTTCTGAAGCTCGTCGATCACGGCCCGCCCTCCCGCATGGATACAAAAGTGCTCAAAGGCCTTCTTGAAGTCCGGAATATAAGGCTTCCACTTATGGGACTTAAAGATATTCCTTCCAATGAGAGTTATCAAAAACAGGAGCTGCTCAGATGCAGGAAGAACAAGAGGCGCAATGGTTGTTATATTGGACTTCAAGGCCTCAGCGGCTATCGCCATCAAATCAATTGACAAATTTATCCCTATAATACCTTCTGAATCTTCCTCCTCAGAAACGCAACGATAAGCTTTGTCATCAGATCCTTTATGGGTTCGAACCAGATGAACTAGCCTATATTTGGCTTGCTTTTTATACAAGGGTTTGTTGGATAACAGAATAGCAGCTCCACCCATTCGAAATAAACAATTAGGAAGAAGCATTGCTCTTTCTTTTCCCATGTAACTATTAGGTGTAATAATCTCTGTGCTCACAATCACAGCATTAGAGTTGGGATGAACTTGAAGAAGGTCACGTGCTAAATTAACGGATATTAAACCCGCACTACATCCCATTCCAGAAAGGTTAAAGCTCTTTATGTTGCTTCTCATGTTGTAATTGTTGATAACCATAGCCGATAAGGATGGATTTGGACAGAAGAGGCTGCAGTTTACAATGAGTATATCAATGTCTTTTGGGTTAAGTCCGGTTTGGTTCATAAGTGAATCCATCGCAGAGAAAATAACTAACTCAGCTTCTTCTCTTGCAGCCTCCATATTAGGGCTTGGCGGAATATAATGTATGGAGTGGGGTACACAAGTCTCATCTCCTAAGCCAGAGCGCTCGAATATTTTCTTTAGGAAATGAACAATTTTGGGCTCTGAAGCTTTGACTATTGTTGCATGTTCCATGAAGGTTGCGAAACGAACTCGGTAGATTCCGGGTGGCTTGCAACAAGCGTAGTCAACTAGATATATTCTGCGGGGTTTTGATAGGAAGAAGACGGTGGTAATTAAGGTAAAGAGGAAAATGGAAGAAATAACCTGAATAGAACTGAAATGAATGGATTTACAAAGATTTATGAGCTCGTTCGGATCGTTCTGAAACGCTTGATGGAAAATAGTAAGCAAGGTTGGTACGAGTAGAAGAGTGAGAATGTGGTTGATGAGATATTGGTAGCCTAGTTTTACATACTTGAGCTTGTCGGAGTGAAAAAATGCCGGCAACTTCGTAGACATCATAAAACTATGGGAGGGAGAAGAGGAAGTTGAGTTGAATGAGTGTTGGAGGGTTTTTATAGGCTGCTAAAAGAATAGAGAAATTTTCCGGTGAGGACAACACCATTTTCCGAAAAATAGTGTAATGAATGGTGGCAGATGAGATGATTAAATGAGATCGTACATCTTCCATAATACTACTACTTGTCAGCGTTAATATTTGCGTGGAGGATTAGATTTTAATTAGGATTCTCATCATTTTAAATGAACTAAAAGTCTCAATTTCGTGATTAAGATTCTAGTCCGTTAGATTTGGTGTACGAAATTTAGGAAATATTTTAAAGAAGATGAAGGTAAAAAATTCATATGGAGTACTCAGAAAGGTAAAATCATATGGGAGTCTCCTCCAGTAATCCAATACACCAATCTCGATCACCATTTTTAATTATAAATCCATTCGAGTCTCTCAAAAACGAGTCTCCTCCTTAAAATTAGACTACTAACACCAGGGTTTTTTTTATTAATAATACTGATTGAATTGATTTAGGAGATTTTTTTGGGGAAATTCATTACTTTTTTTGCAAAAGATTTTTAAAATAAAACTCTCAATATAATTTATGAGGGAGGGAATATATTTTAATATTTTGTAGGAAGGGGCCGACCATGTGACATTTATGCACTTGCGAAAGTAGTTGGACCGTTTACATGTCAATGATATCTGTGCTCATCTCAATTGCAGCAAAACATTAGTAGTACAGTAGTAAGTATTATTGCACTTTAGTAGTTAGTAGGATACCCAAACACATTAATTAATTGTATTAGAAGGTGGAATCAGAAATCCTAAGATAATCTAATCAAGGCAAATTAAGTGGTGTTTGCAACTACTACCTCACACTAGAAAACATTAAATGGACCGCCGGATTAGACAAAATGGGCACATAAATCTTGGTGGTATGTCCTTATTTCTTGTAGCTTGCATATTAATATCATGCCTATTATATCTTGGAATGGTATTGTGGGAATGATATGGGACAGATGAAGAAGAAAGGACCTAGTGGGCTCTATATATAGACCCACTTGATTTTTAACAAAAATAAATAAAAAATTCTAATACTCCATTCATTCCAAAAGTCAGTGTAATTTAAATGTCGCATAAATAAGTATAAAAATATTGCTAAATACATATATGCTTTGATAATACGAAGAAAGTTAGTAATGTTGTTAGAGTAACACATGTAGTTTAAAAGTATTAATAAATATTATTAAAAAACTATAAAAAATTTGTTAAATATATAGTTATTATGACATTATCATTTTGACTTTGACAATGACAATAACAAGTACATTATCTATAACTTCTTCCAAAAGATGACCTCGGAATCAAAGTTGTTAATCTTTTCAGGTATATTTCCTTTTTCTTTGGAATGGACTAGAAAAGCTTAATGGAATGCCCAATCTCCCAGACTTCTATTTGCTAGCCCGGCCCAACTTTAATTTTCAAAGCTGGGGATTCAACATAAGAAAATATAGATTAGTTCCTACCTAGACGGCGCGCCATAAAATTGGAAAGGGTAGGTCGCACCCATCTGTAACCTTAAATGCCATTTTATGTTGGTACCTAAACAATCTTATCAATATGAATGTCCTTTGGGTCCATATGTATCCCACCCCTTTTGGAATGTTAAGATTCGTCACATTAGAACAGAGAATATGCTGAGACTTGCTGGATTGATATGTTTTTTTTTTGTAAATAGTATTTTTTCATAGCAAATTTACTCGATTTGTTGGTCCATTTTGAACTATATGAAAACACATAGGAAAAATGTTAAGGGGCTGCTAAAAAGTACAAGGTGCAGATATATTAATGCAATATGACAATTAATTTCCATGAGATGCATGAATATAACAGAAGCCAAGTCCTTCAAATATGTCCTACACATTTACTAAATTTCTTACTTAATTCTTAAACCTATGATTATAGGCAACTATCCCAGGATTTTTGTCGAGGGGACTATCCATTAAAGAAGCAGAGCTGTTGTTAGAAAAGAGTGTCAAACAGGCTGCTGAAGTCCGTGATAAGTTCTGGGATTCTGGGAAAAATAAAACGGGGGATTTAGTCGAAGCCTCCATTGGAAGCTATGGTGCTTATCTTGCTGATGGCTCAGAGTACAGGTGCCACCACTTAATGGTTGTTACAAATGTTTCCAGAATGCTCAGCTAGATAATTCTTCCCGCCGTTTGGAAAAAGACTTCTTACTTTCTTTGTAATTTTTGTTGACAACTGTACTCTTTTTACCGAAAAAGAGTTCTACTTTCTGTCTGTCCATGCATATAATGTTTTATAGGATTACGAAATCTCATTAATGTATCTTTCTGCCACTAGTGGGTATGACGGACCTAATGTGAATTGACTACAAGTTCTTGTGGAAGAAGGTCCGGAATTACTAGCCTTTAAGACTATCCCAAATAAACTAGAAGCTCAGGTATGCTCCTTGACATTGTCAACTCAACAATAATCTTAATTTTTCCCGATTTTGACATTGTCAAGGCAACAAGAACCTTTCCCTGATTTTGACATGATAGCTTGGTCTCTCTCTTCTATCTGCAATATCTTCTGCAGGCCTGTGCAGAGTTGCTTGAAGAAGAAAATGTCCAAATCCCATCTTGGATGAGTTTCAGCTCCTTCAGGAGAGAGCTTCAAGGAGTGCCTTGATGTACTGAACAAGAGCGACAAAGTAACTGCGGTCGGAATTAATTGTGCACCACCCCATTTTGTTCAAAGTCTCATTCAGACATTCAAACAGGTAATTACGTAAAAACCTCCAGTGCTTCACTAAAATTAATATCATTCCTAATGAGTAAATACAAATTCTATTGTCAAATTGTCTAATTGCAGTTAACCGGAAAGGTGATTGTTGTTTATCCCAACAGTGGTGAGACGTGGGATGGTCTAGCTAAGAAATGGAAGGTGAGTTTAATGTTACTTCAGGACATTTGCATTGCTCGTGTGATTTCTATTAATATTGTTTAAATTCTTATCTACAGCCATCGAAGTGCTTTGACGATGATAAGTTTGAAGATTTTGCAACAAGATGGCGAGACTCGGGAGCTAAGCTTATAGGGGGCTGTTGTCGAACAACGCCCTCCACCATTAGAGCCATTTCCAGAATTCTGATGTCAGATGTTATTTATTTCTCCTTCAAAATTCTCTCTATGTAGGGCTTCATTTTTTTTGTGGTTGGGTAACTTCTATAAAGAAATAGTCCACATTTTGTAGACATTACCTGTTGATAAACTACTCTATGGCCAGTTGAGTTCAACCCTTATGATGCTCTTCCAATTCTTGTACTCAAATCTGACAACCTACTAAAGTAGCATTTGTTAATGTAAAAATGCAACAGAGACTGACCCAAATTAACATCTCCTTTTTGTCTTCACTTTCAACTTCGTTCTTTTAAAATATATTAATTGTGTAAGTAAAAAGTAGAGTGTCAAAATTTGAGTGGCACAAAGGACGCGAAAAGCATGGTGATGATGTGATCTAAGAACCCAATTTTCTTTAAAATTGCATATACTATTAGAGCAGATTAGAGTAAGAGTATTTTTCTCCCTTGAAAATTATTATCTATGTAGGCTTCATTTTCTTTTGTGGTTGGGTTGGGTAACTGAAATAAACATTTTTGTAGACATTAATGAATTTTTTTGATAAACTACTACTTTAGGACCAATATATTTCAACGTTATGATGCTCTTCCAATTGAATATTTCAAATATTAAACAACCTACTAGAGTAAATTTGTAAAATAATGTAAAACTTTTTGCAATCAAATATTTTCTTTACTTCCGGTTATTGCATATAGTATTAGAGTAAGTATGCCAAAGTTTAGCATCATACTCAACCCCAGCACTTTCTTTTCTTTTTTTCACCAAAGTTGCAAAAAATAGGATCAGCACTCTCTTTCTTTCATCGAATGTCTGGTTGGCATACCTAAAGCAGGTCAGCTAAGAAAGAAATCTAGTTCATTTTTCAGTTAAATACAGACGACATGAGATGAGACCCCATGTTCAAGAAAGCCTTGCAGATGGTATTAAAACTTTGGAATTCTAATGAATTACACTACTTACACTGTAAAATTCTTCAAATTCAGATAATATGACTATAAAAGTCTAGCCAAACTAATAAATTAAAACCCGGAACCCGATGGTGTTAAAAAGGGAACACAGGATGTCTTAAACACATACTGTCATCTAATAAAGGGAATTGATATTTTTACATAATCTTCTCTCACATGAGCATACAGTGGTTTACACCTTCATGTGAGAAGGAATCATGTGAAAATATCAAAAATACATATCTATGCTCTAATAAATTCTCTCAGAAATAAATACCACATGAAACAGAATATAGGTATACCCAGTGAGAAAACATAAAGTCACATGCATGAATATTTCATTTGAAGACCTGTGTTCTTTTATGCTACAACGACATTAAGACCTATACTGCATCTAATTTCCAGTACAAGAAGGGGAATAGTTGCTCGTGGGCAGTCAAGAAGAGAAGCTATCTTTCCAGTTTCACATACACCTGAGAGTAACTGTAAACATCACCACAAAGCAAATGACCTGATTTGCACACTCCAAGGTCAGCGACGGGTAGGGCCACGATTATCATAGGATCCCCAAGCTCCACCACCATAGACGTCACCATATGTACTACCTGAGTACCTCATTCCAGGGCTTCCATTCAACACTTCGTAATCTCCAGCACCTAATTAATAAGCAGCAGCTTTAGCAACCAAACATTTGAAAATTTAGGAATAATAATCCCAGGGAGAAGTGCTCGGATGAGAGAGACTAAGAGAGTACTTACCAAGTCCTCTGCCTCTCCTCTCAGAGCTCAGTTGCTCGGCTCGTAACTTCTCTATTTCCCGAGCCATGGAAATAAGGTTTTTCTCCATTGCTTGCTTTTGTTCCAACTGCTCCTCATTTGCTTTCTTCTCAAATTCAAAAGCTCTCCTACAAAAGTTGTGGATAGTCAAACAAAGTAAACAATTTTTTTGAAATAACCATGGCGAATCTAAAACTCATTTCATACTAGTGTTACAACGTGGTACCAAATTCCTAAGGAAACAAAATGAAAATCACAAATTATTAGAACTTGACACAGAAATTTATTCAATTTAAATACCCAACGTCCAACCTGGTCTCCATTATCTCTTTACGTATTTCATCAATGTCATTCCTCATGGCAGATACCTGCTGATTCTCAGCTTTCATTCTAGTAATGTCCTTTGTTAGGGTTTGGACTTGGGTAGACAAATCCTGCCGTAAAGAACTTAACTTCTGAGCTTCAGCTCTTAATTGCACCACCTCAGCCCTCAAAGGCTCAGCACCACGTAGTTCAGACTCTAGCTTCAATCCTCTTTCAATCAAGTCCCTGGCCCGTGCATCTTTGTCAGCACGCAGTTTGGGAATGACTTGACCCAATCTGTGAATCTCATCATTTATTGCAGCCAATTCTCTTTGAAGAATTACATTTTCATCAATAACATGCCTATTCTCAGCGAGAATACTCTGCATATCTCTATGCTGGATTTCAAGTTCCTCTTCAAGAGCAGCAGGGTGAGGTGGTAGGGGTCCTGGCCCTCGGTGTATGACAAGCCTAGGGTCATCATGAGGACCTCGAAAGGGCTCAGGCTGGCGAGGCATAATGTTTCTTCCTGCCATACTCAGAATTCTGCAGTGACAATAACATATTCACCATTGAACGAAAGCATAAAAGGTATAAACTTGAAGAGGGGCTAAAGGAGAAAGAATAGTCTTTATCTGAAAGATGCTCAACAAGATTCTTTCTGATAAGAAAAGGTGGTCAACCAGATTAATTATGCAATAATTTCTTTTGAACTGTTCATTCCCTAGATTCTTACACTAGACATAATATTAAAGAGAATAGTGTAATCAGAATGGCTTTCATACACACACACAGTCACACGCATAGTGATCATCTAAATCCCAAATCCCTCGATTATTCCCACAAGTAAGAAAGATTTTTTCATTTCCGATAAGTAATGTATGTTCCCAGAAGTAAGAAAGTCCAAAAAAGCCTCGATCTTCGGATTAGTTAAACCACATCTTGCTGCCTGAAGAGAACTTCAAACGTAAAAATCCACGTGTTCTACTTCTTAGTCCAATTAAATTCCTCATATATACATTCTAGGCAAGATTGTTCAATATTCTATGCTACTTCTCGAACCAACATTAACAGATAATAATCATTCATCAATATATATAAGTAACATCTTAATCAACAACGCAACACCATCAACCATTATTTTTGTAATAGGAATCTATTCGGGCAGACAAAAAAAAGATGGCTGAAAAGGGATAGTAGAAGTATGGAATTTTTTTTACCAATAAAACAAAAAATATCCAAGTTCAATAACTAGGAGAAATCTAAAGGATATCCATAAATATTTTTATCCACTATTTTTTTCCCTCTTGATCTTCTTCTACAGTTCTACTCTTTAATTTTCTTTTAGAATCATTTACAGCACCAGAACAAGACCTACTTTCCTCCCAAGCTTTTTAGCCGACAAGCCCAAATCAAGGCATAACGATTTTGCTGCCTATATACTTTGAAATCATTGCATTCAGCACTTCCAATTTGCAAACTTTACAACATTCCTCTTGCTGTCTTTGAACAATAAACCTAAAATCTTTCAGTAAGCAGAAGTTACACAGAACTATCTATTTTCATGCTGTTATCTATCTTTTAAAGTTACAATATTTGCATCACCCATATAAATTGAAAAGTTATTCTCAAAAAGCACCGAGAAACTAAATTACAAGAAAAAAATTTGAAATTTTTTAAGCCATATGAACATTAAAAAATAAATAAATACAGATACTTAATATATAGATACACAGATGTGTCTGAGTGTGTGCGGATAAATGGAGAGCAATTAATTACCTCTGATAATTGGAAAGCTAAAAGGAAGAGACTGCTAAGTATTATTGATCTAATAGACGGACAAGCAAAGAACCCTATGCGCCGAGCTCTGGTCCTTCGTTGATATATAAATCCACATCATTTTCAAAAATAATTAAAGAGATGTGGGCCTGGAACTGAGACCGGGGCCGGATCTGAAAGGCCTTGCTCACGGCTCAAGGCCCATATTGTGACCCATTTCAGCACCCAAATATATGAGAGATCCATCTATTTTGACAAACCATTCTTACAAGCATATCTCAAGAACAGGCTATACTGGGCTGAGGCTCAAACAGATTGGTCTGGGTCTCAAAAACTCTATTACTAGCATATCAAGATAATAATCATGGGCTGAGGCCCAACAGTAAACATCAAACCTGTGCAACCTTAATTAATCTAAAGATTAAGGACCAATATATTAATACCACATCATTTTTTTAAATTAAAAATTTAAGACACGTAACATTATCCTTAATCAAATTGTGTAGGCTTTTGTAAAAAATAGATCCAAACCCACTTTCAACATATGCAAATCCTAGATTATGTTACATTTAGAACCTTGTTTTTAATATGAATTTTCTATAACCTTAATTAAATGTGTTATAGTATATATGAACTTAAAGCATTCATTATCATATGAGGACATGAAGAAGCTATTAACCTTATCAACTCTAAAAGCTGCTGCAGAAAACATGCACGAGAGGAGGAGAGGAAAGAGATCGATCGAGGATGACTACAATATTGGTGTCGCATTCAAGCCCATGATTTTGAGAAACTTTAATTTGGTAGTTATCCATAAAATAAAATATAAAACCTATCTGTTGATATTAAACCACAGTCAAATGCTTATTTTTTGTATGTTTTTGTCATCCATAACTCTCTATTTCATGTTTCATATTTAAAATGTGTTTTCTCTCCTGTCAGCATGATGTCACATTATAACACATTTTAAATCTGGATCATGAAATAGAAAGTATCCATCTCCTAATCCCATATTTTATTCAATTCACAGAGTCATTTTATACAAGGAATTAACATTGTTTCAAAAGTCTGACACTAACATATAACATTGTTTCAAGTCTACAATGCCAGTGCTTCCACGTCAGATTGAGACATTGGCACTCACTTTTTCTGAATTCACAAGGTGAGATATTCTTGCTTCAACAATATTTTTAAAGGGAAGAAAGTATATTTAAAATGTGGAGGGAGGCATATATATATATAGACAAAGGGGACCGCACAAAACAGGTAAATGAAATGGGGACAATCTAACGCAAGGGATCACTTTTAAAATCAAGTTTGGATGAAATTGACAGATTAAAATTTTGGATCAGGAAATCATTCCTCATCCGTATATAACATAGGAAATCCCTTGATTGAAAATGTGACCAATTAGAAATGAGATAGCAGGATGACCTTTAAGGCTGAACCAATTGCAAAATAGATAAGGCAATTTAATTTACTGGGTCGTCGTCCACTCAAAAGAACCCAACCTTTTCCCTTTTGTCCCAAAAAATACATCAATAATATTAACACCCTGCATTCTGCAAGGCTATAACAAGATCACAAAAAGTGCAACTACTGTGGGTCACTACTCAAATTCACAATAGTTCCACCATATATTTCTCAAGTCTACAGAAAGTGCAAACACAACATGTCCTATTGCCTGTTTAATTTTGCTCCGGCTATTATTTCATCATTTCTTTACTAGTCATAGGATATATATATATATATATATATATATATATATGTATACTCCTATATCATATAGTCTCTACAAAAAGTGCAAACACAACTATGGTTTCTGAAAATTTTAATGCAAAAACGGCTAGAGCGTGTGACAGTTGCATAAGAAAGCTGGCTCGGTGGTATTGTGCCGCGGACGATGCTTCCTTATGCCAAGCCTGTGATGCATCGGTCCACACGGCGAACCCTTTAGCTCGTCGACACCAAAGGGTTCGTCTCAAGACCGCTTTAATTAAACAACTTTCTGTGGAGCCGTCGTGGCACCACGGGTTCACCAAAAAACCCCGAACGCCGCGACACGGAAAGCTTCACCAACGAACTAATTCTGATAAGGCGAGAAGGAATCCACTTCATCTCGTGCCGGAGATGGGTCCCGATGAGAATTCGTACGAGGAAAATGAGGAACAGGCGCAACTTGTCTATCGGGTTCCGATATTTGATCCCTTCGCTGCGGAGTTGTGCCTTTCGGGGAATTCCAGTGAAGGTGCCATTTGTAATGATGATAAATACAAAATGGGCATGTTAAGTGGAATTAGCGGTAATTATGATGGCAATATTAGTTTGCATGGGTTTTATTCATCTGACATGGATCTTGAAGATTTTGCAGCTGATGTTGACAACTTATTAGGTAAAGGGCTTGATGACGAGGAATCAATATTTGATATGGAGACATTAGAGTTTTTAGATTTTGCAGAGAAGCTAGACTCAATGGAATTAACTTCTTCTAGGAGTGGTACTGGAAAACTGAAGCTTGAAAAAGAAGAAGAAATGGAAGGTACCATGGGGAATTACCGGATCGAGGCTGAGATTGATATGGATAGGGAGACATTTGAACTGAATTTTGACAATTACGATAAGTATCCGACAAACTATGAGGAAAATGATGATAAGGCTGGCCTTGGAGGTAGAGCTCTGATTTTGAAGAAAGAAGAATGTGAGATGGGGATTGTGAAGCAGCAGAAAGAGGAGAAGAAAATTTTATTGACGCTTGATTATGAAGGGGTCATTGCATCTTGGGCTGACCAAAAGTCTGCGTGGACGACTGGCAAGCGGTTGGATTTGGACACTAACGACTGTTGGCCGGACTGCATGGTAGGTTACTTTTCATTAAGTACTTCATACATATAGCCTATATATCTTGTAAAAAAAAAAATCTTTAGTTATACTTGAACCAATAAAAAAAATATAGATAGATTAGAAACAAATCTTTTCTTCTAAAAAGACAGTTTATGCAATGACAATTATATATACGTGTAAAAAAAATTCCTGATTCTAGTTATATTTATAGATTAGAAATGGACAATTTACGAGTGTTATAGTTTTTAAAATACAAGTATATTTTTATATATATTATTACAATTCTCTATGATCATATAAATAAAATTTATTTCTATAAACGGCCCAAATAAACTAAATCAGGATCCGTTGTTTAAAAAAATGTTACTGATATGAAAATGTGAATGTTTTTCAGGGTGGTTGTGGAAGAGTACATTACCCTACATATGGAGGAGGGATGGGTGAGAGGAGTATAGGGATGATGTTGGACGGATCAGGGAGAGAAGAAAGAGTATCAAGGTACAGGGAGAAGAGGCGTACGAGATTGTTTTCCAAGAAAATAAGGTACGAGGTCAGGAAACTTAATGCAGAGAAGAGGCCCAGATTGAAAGGAAGATTTGTTAAGAGGCCAAATTTTGCAGCTGCAGAAACTCCTTTTCCTTGATTAATTTCCTGCTTACCAAATACTTGTAGCTAGCCAAGGACTAAGAGTAAATGTACGTCCGTTTCAACCGTCAGTTCAGTTATAGTGATTACGGTAGTTAACGTCTTTAGCCGCCTACTAATTTAGACCATGTTTATAGACTCAATTAGTTGGAACTTGGAAGGAAGTAGTAATAATTTTTGTGACGACCCCAATATCGAGACCATTTTCCTTCCTGATCTTGTGCATTAAATACTATATTGTTTCACATTTACATCATAATTTAATGAAATAACACCGTCGAAAATTCGAATAATTAAAACATTTCTTTCTGTCTTTCATTCGTTCCCTGAATCGCAACCTTTACAATTCTTCATTATACTGAAATCATATCTATTATATGATTTATTTAACCAGAGTTATATACATATATTTATACAACTCAATCCTCAACACGAATTCTTATATAGTAATGTTCTTTATATCACTTTATTTTTATAAAATATTCATTACAATTCATCTAGAGCAAATATTCTTCGTAGAATATTTTAAACTATACTTAACTGCCAGTTATAAATAACAAAACCATCAATCACAGCTTTATACCATTTCTAATTCAAAGAAATGTATTCATTTCGTCCATCATTCATCTTTCATCATCCGCAAAACAAATAATATTGCATAACGTCATTAACTCGCAAAAAGTTTTGTTTATAAGATTGAAATTTCGATGTTTCAAAGAAATTTAACGATCTATCAAGTTTCACATAAGACACAATTCCATATGCACTACATTTTCTTTAATATGCATATCCGTGATACAAATATATATTCTTTACTATGAATATCCTACATGCATCAATAATTCCTTACAAAGCATACATACATGCATTATACATTTCTAATTTATCGAGTTACATCATACAACATGTGTTTTCATTAAATCACATATAAATTGAGTTCCATAACCCAATTAACTCGGTCGTATTTTGACTTTAACAATTCATAGAGCATGATATTTAATTTAAAGACATAACCACATTCCATCCACAAACATAACAGAATCGAAAAACTTGCCTCGCTCGGTGACCATTGATACAAACTTTAGTTTAACTTCGCTTCTCTAATCCTATAAAATTATGTTCACATGTATACATACATTAGTCATGATTCATATCTCATAACCTCAGATAGCTAACAATATTCACGTAAACTATAGCAATATCTGATATTCTTATTTCCAAGAAACTTTCATATTCCTTTAAAATATTTTAGGTTTCGGCTTATTACAGCTATACATTCTCAAAACGATCCAATGCGGCTTTTAAAATGTCAATTCATTACATTTACATACTTTACACGTATCTATATGTAGACTTATAGTCATATAGTGCATTTGTGCCTTTACTTTGCATAATTATATCTTATTTTCGCTTTCGTGAGTAATTTAAATACTATTTCACACGAATATTAGCTTTCTAGGCTTAATGCGCTCATATTACATTACTTTTCTCCATTTTATGTACACATGAGCTATATATATGTTTTTACATATACGCGTCTCTTATAATGTCAAACATTGCCACATATGCTTGGTTTGTAGATAGACATATGCTATTTGTTTGTCTTTTACCTACTCATATCTTATTAATGTCAAGCGTTGAATTTTTCAACTCCGTTTACACAATTATCGCTTTGTATTTCGAAAACCGTTCAGTTCCGAGGTATAAATTTGGAATAGCTTTCATTAACGTCAACATATCCCATCTCACGGATATATTACCCATGTACATGTAAATTTATGTTTACATATTGCTTTTATAGCGTCTAGTATGCTTCAAACGGTTGTACACGTTATATAGGTTTTAAATTGCGTTATATATCCGCCTCGATGCCTCGAATACGTGAAGCGCTAAAACTTCAAAATGTGGTCGCCACCTTGAAATACGTGTCACGACGTCAAATATTCGTTTCGTTATGAAAAGCGCATGGCGGCGTCGGATCGGGCTCTCTACGCCTTGGCTTGACAGACCGGCCTTGGCGTGGCCGCCAACTAACACGTTTCACGCCCACTTTGCATATATTTTTTAGTTTCCATCTCATTCGTCCGATCCCGACCAATTTTGGATATGCTATAGGTGGTATGTCCACCTATTTTTAAAAAAAAATGCTAACCTAACATTTTGGGTAATTTAGACGCGTTAAACAAGAGGCCAAATAAATTTCAAAGAAATCGCTATAAGCGTGGGTGGTCAGATGGTGGTGTGCTATCGCTCTTCTGCAAGAAAGTGACCCCCACATGACGCCATTACTTTTGTAATTTTGTCATTTTTAGCTCGCATGATGGATCACGCTCATTTTTGAATATGTTAGACATAGTATGTAAGACTATTTTAAAAATATAAGTTACCCAATGTAGGTTCATTAGGCATTACCAAACAAAGGCATCAAAAGTGGACGTTCATAATGTTGTTTAACTTTTTTCCCGGCTTTACCCTTTCTCGCTAAAAAATACCATAACTAATTCGTTTTAAAACATTTTTAGCGATTCTTGCGCCCACGCGAAGCTAACTTCTGAGGCTGCAACTTTCATTCTTTGACCATTTCCATATTTAAATCATAGAATTCTAGACAATTCGTGCAAGGGAACTGCTTCGAATGTGTTTTCCAGATTTGGGCAGTTTCGACGCACCCACTTTGGCATGTCTTAACTCAGTCATCCGATCATGAAATTAGTCCATTCCAAAGGCTATGGCTACCTGGGATTGCATACTATAGGACCCTGTGAAATTATAATTTTTCAAACAAGTCTAACTAGCCAGAAATAGTTAGCCCAAAAGTAAATTTCGACTCACTAATTTTAATTTTTCGTTAAGAGTTAAAAACACTTTTTGTTCTAATTTGATTTTCCCAAACTTTCTAATTATCATCATATGATATACATATATCTAGCCCAAACCTTGATTTTATCTATTACGACTTGGTTTTTAACCAAAAAAAATCCATATAGACTTTTGTCGCACTATGTATGTGCACTATTTTTAAAGCTCAGATTTCTTGAAGTTTGATTTGTATTCTAGCCTCCTTTTTTCCACCTTATTACTCCTCACAACCCAACCTAAACTTCTTTGCTTCCAATTCACAATAATTTAAGCCACCTCTAATATCACATCAACTAATTATTATAAACTTTCTAAAACTAACTTTGTAACTTCATATGAAATATTTATAAGCAAAGTACTAACCTTTTGTTTGCTTTGAATTAGCTAGAACTATATCCTCTTAAAATCACCTTGATCCCCCTTTATGCTCAAATTTCATTCAAACAAATAACCCCATTCAATTTCAAGACTTAATTTCGTAATTTTAATAGAAAGGAGAAAATTTGAATATACTTTTGAGGTGCAATTACTATGAAGGAGTAAGAGAAAGGAGCGAAATGAAAGGGAATGAATAAATTTGAACTAGTAAAGAGAATTAGGATTGATTCATGCTCGCCATTTTCTTTTTTTCTTTTTCTTTTCCGTTTACACACACTTAAAGTGGCCTTCTATTTAGTTAATGCTATGCCAACTCATGCTAAAGGTAGCTTAGTCATACTAAAATCAAAGCCACCTCCTCGCTATCTTTATTAACTTCCAAAATTCTTATCTCAAAGATACACTATTATATAATAAGAATGTCCATTATGTATCTCATAATATATATTTATAATATTCCATATATTATATTCCCAATATCCATGTATATTAATTATTTTAATTCCATCATCTAATTTGTTCATTTATTTACCAAATTTAATGCATACAATAATTTTGTATCCTTCAATTTAACTACTTCTTCCCACTTTTAATAACTTGCTCCTCCACAATTTATTTACATACAATAAATATATAATACCAATGTATTTATTAAGCATAAACATCACATATTGCACAGCTCTTACTCATTTATGCAATATTATATCGCACAACAAATTATCTAATAAGAATTTATTTATTTTTTAATTCTTATTTTAATATTTACCAAAAATCTGGGTTATCACATTCTTCTCCCCTTATTAGGATTCCGTCCCCGGAATCACAATACTAAATCGTCTTTAATCGGTTCAAATCTTATTCTGTCTCGTAACCTTACCGTTAAATCATGTCAACGTGTCATTTCCTTAGGTTTTATATCACATATCTTCTTCCCTTCCTTAATCAATTCTTATAGGTTCCAATTCGTAATTGTTGTTTAAACTTGATTATGTTACAAGTATTATTTACTTCTCAATGTCCTTTTTCTAAGGATATTTTTGAACCATCACGTTCTTCATATACATCTAGAAGTCCGATAATCCTTGGACTTACTTTTTCATTCTCACGTGACTAATCCTCACGTGACTATTCCTTATCAATTGCATTATCCAAAAATCTTTATTCCTCATACCTCAACCTTTTTCCTTCTTCAAGGATTTATGTACCATTGTCAGATTCTACAACCTACTTCCTCTTAAGGAAGTTCATTCTTTCTATACCCAATCTTCGTGATAGAAATTCCCATAATTGATTAATAATTGTGAAGCAATATGAATAATTCAAGAATTCAAAAGATTCGCTTAGAAGATATTTCAGAAGATGATAAAAGAATCATAAAGTTCATAAACTTTATTTCTGAAAAGGTTTCAACAGATATTTATCTGCAAACCGACATATCTTACGGGCATATAGGTGATCAGCCTGTTTATGCCCTGTGTTGATCAATAATATCGTCATTGCTTATTTCGCGTAAACAGAATTCCTAATTCAAGGGTATTCTCGTGTCGATCAACACTATCTTCGACGGAATAATTTCTTTCGTTCCTCTTTCTGCCAGTTCCCGGGGCCTTAATATAAATCGAACGACATTTGTGTTCATCATCCGTCTTTAGCACATGTAACATCTTGTCCCAATTTAGGGATGGTCATATCCAATCCCGAGTCCATACTTAATCAAATTAGTTGGACAATTCAAAAGCTTAGTATAAAAGCAATATCTAAACTGTGGTTCAGCCGATGCAAACGGCTTTTGACATTTCTTTATTTATTAAAATATCGAAAATCATTTTATGACTTTTTGTCATACTACATCATACCATAGTGGGTTGACGATCCTTAGATCACCTCCAACACTTGATTGTCGCATTGATGACTCCATCATTTATCATATCTACATCATATTAATGATGGATTGATGACTATATAAAATACATTTTGATATTTTCAACTTTGTTTAGCCGAAACAATTAGCATGTATATACTGAAACAACCAAACTTTTTAAAACTTATTGGTTCAACAACTTGACCCAATATATTATTATTTTTTTTCAAAACACAATAATGCGTTTGTCAGCCCGATTCCAATAAATTTCGAAATCTAGCATAGCTAGATGATTTAGGAATATTCATTTCTTCTTCATCCACTTTAACTATTTCCAAAACTTCACCACATAATTCTGTTCATCTCTAACACCATTAACTTCCACTATATTAAAAACAATAAGTTCTAAACACATACCCTGGAACAGTTCATCAAACTTACCACACATTATGTGTTTAGGAACTTACCATAAAAATATGAGTTTAAGAACTTGTCCTAGCAATACGTAATCCAAGAACTAATCAGGGACTGTCCATACGCTTAGGGGCTCAAAAACATACCATATAGTTATGAGTCACAAACTTGCCATAAGTATGAGTTTTATAAACTTGCACCTAATCTTATTCTTCTCTAATTATCGAATATACATATGAGAAAAGAATCACTTTCTCACCATATATACACCGATAACGCGACACCAACATTTCAATGATTATCAGTGTAATAAACTAAGTGGTCGTTAAACCAAGCACAAAACTCTTGCCCATACAAAAGCTTATACAACTCAGCTACCACATGAGTCCTCAATTGAAATCCCACTTAATCTCATCAAATCTTATCTTATTCATCTTATTCTTTGCTCAATACAAATTTTATTTAATTTGTATTTTATCATCTATAACTCTTTTCGAGTTTTATTCTTTGTACTATCTAATAGTACCATTTCCATATAGCCATTCCACTATAACTTTCAATCATTTGATTGATTACATGTTCTTCTTTGACTTGATCAGATCACGCCGTGATCTTATCTTACAATCGTGTTATATTATGATTCTCTCATTCTATGATCGTTTCAATTCTACGATCCTCTTATCTTCTTTCCAATCATATTATTTTATATGATTATTAATCAGTGTCCCCGATCCTTTACTTACTTACCTTCTAAGATTCTTCTTCAATCTTTTCGTATTATCTTAATGCATTCTTTTATGAATTATCTAACTTCATTTTAAGATCATATAAACCTCATTCAACTTTATAATTGACATCTTATTTCTTTTTTTCATCTATCTTGCTTACGCTTATAATATAGGTACACTAACCTAAGATTTATAACCCTTAGCTACGATACCAACCGTGATTTAACCCCAATATTGAGACCATTTTCCTTCCCCGATCTTGTGCATTAAATACTATATTGTTTCACATTTACATCATAATTTAATGAAATAACAACCGCGAAAAATTCGAATAATTAAAACTTTTCTTTTCTCTCTTTCATTCGCTCCTCGAATCATGAACCTTTACAATTCTTCATTATAATGAAATCATATCTATTATATGATTTATTTAACCGAGTTATATATATATTTATACAACTCAATCCTCAACAGAATTCTTTCTTATATAGTAATGTTACTATATCACTTTATTTTTATAAAATATTCATTACAATTATCTAGAGCAAATATTCTTCGTAGAATATTTTAAACTATACTTAATCGCCAGGTTATAAATAACAAAACCATCAATCACAACTTTATACCATTTCTAATTCAAAGAAATGTATTCATTTAATCCATCATTCATCTTTCATCATCCGCAAAACAAATAATATATTGCATAACGTCATTAACTCGCAAAAAGTTTCAGGTTTCATAAGATCGAGCTCGACAAACCCCAACAAATTTAATAGCCTATCATGTTTCACATAAAGACACAATTCCATATGCACTACATTTTCTTTAATATGCATATCCGACGCAATATATATTCTTTACTACGCATATCCTACATGCAACAATAATTCCTTACAAAGCATACATTCATGCATTATACATTTCTAATTTATCGAGTTACATCATACAACATGTGTTTTCACAAATCACATATAAATTGAGTTCCATAACCCAATTAACTCGGTCATATTTTGACTTTAACAATTCATAGAAAGCATGATATTTAATTTAGCACATAACCACATTCCATCCACAAAACATAACAGAATCGAAAAACTTGCCTCGCTCGGTGACTATTGATATAAACTTTAGTTTAACTTCGCTTCCGAATCCTATACAATTATGTTCACGTGTATACATACATTAGTCACAGATTCATATCTCATAACCTCAGTATAGCTAACAATATTCATGTAAACTATATAAAGAATATCTCGATATTCTTATTTCCAAGAAACTTTCATATTCCTTTAGTAATATTTTAGGTTTCTACTTATTATTAATTTATACATTCTCAAAACGCTCCAACGCGGCTTTTAAAATGTCAATTCATTACATTTACATACTACTTTACACATATCTATATATGTAGACTTATAGTCATATAGTGCATTTCAGGTTTTTACTTTTGCATAATTATATCTTATTTTCGCTTTCGTGAGTAATTTAAATACTATTTCACACGAATATTAGCTTTCTAGGCTTAATGCGCTCATATTACATTACTTTTCTCCATTTTATGTACACATGAGCTATATATATGTTTTTACATATACGCGTCTCTTATAATGTCAAACATTGCCACATATGTTTTGTTTGTAGATAGACATATGTTATTTGTATGTCTTATACCTACTCATATCTTATTAATGTCAAGCGTTGAATTTTTCAACTCCGTTTACACAATTATCGCTTTGTATTTCGAAAACCGTTCAGTTCCGAGGTATAACTTTGGAATAGCTTTCATTAAAGTCAATATATCCCATCTCACGGATATATTACCCATGTACATGTAAATTTTTGTTTACATATTGCTTTTATAGCGTCTAGTATGCTTCAAACGGTTGTACACATTATATAGGTTTTAAATTGCGTTATATATCCGCCTCGATGCCTCGAATCACATGAAACCTCGCTAAAACTTCAAAATGTGGTCGCCACTGAAATACGTGTCACGACGCCAAATTGTGTTTCGTTATGAAAAGCGCATCGCGGCTTCGATTTGGGCTCGGGCCTCCTACCGCTTGAATGAAGCCTTGGCGTAGCCGCCAACGAACATGTTTTACGCCCACTTTGCATATTTTTAGTTTCCATCTCATTCGTCCGATCCCCGACCAATTTTGGATATGCTATAGGTGGTATGTCCACTATATTTTAAAAAAAAATGCTAACCTAACATTTTGGGTAATTTAGACGCGTTAAACAAGAGGCCAAAATAAATTTCAAAGAAATCGCTATAAAGGTACGGTGTCTTCTTCTCTTCTTGGTTGTTGTTGTAGGGCAAGAAATTTCACGACGACGCTATTATTTTGCAATTTTGTCATTTTTAGCTCGCATTGATGGATCACGCCATTTTGAATATGTTAGATATGGTATGTAAGACTATTTTTAAAAATACAAGTTACCCAATGTAGGTTCATTAGTCGCCCAAACAAATTGCATCAAAAGTAGACGTTCATAACAGTTTTTAACTTGTTCCCAGCTTTACCCTTTCTCGCTATAGTGTGTGGCATTGTTTGTCATTGTCATGTGCTTCTTCTGCCTATCTTCTTTGTGGCAAGAAATTTCGCCATGACTATTACTTTTGCAATTTTGTCATTTTTAGCTCGCATGATGGATCACGCCATTTTTGAATATGTTAGACATGGTGTGAGACCCCAGATTTTATCAATAAAGATTTAAATTTTGTCAAAATAATTTTTTAATATTATGGTGTGAATTTGAGATAATATTATAGTTGTGGGTAGTATTTATAAATTTTGCAAAGTATGCAAGTGGTTATATTATATTCGATTGGTCTGGGAATATTCGGTTTAGCAGGGGAATATTCGCATAACTACCAATCATTGGTGGACCCATACAATGTAATTATTGTCTGATTCGAGAAAACGACAAAAATATTTTATTGAAATAACGACGGAAGTTTTACTGCGTGGTTATCTTGTTGAACTACTCGGTAGTAAAAGTACAAGAATGTCGTGTGGTTGCATAAAGAAGACATTACCTGTATTGATTATTGATGCTTATGTGAGAAGTCACTCGGTTTGATTCCATTATCACGTCGATTAATAATATGAATTATTATAATGATAACGACGTTTTGTTTTATTCAGTATTATTAACGTAATAAAATGTAAACATCTTTTATATAAAATAGAATACTTTATTAAAGTTATTCTATAAATGTAATATATTATATTTTATTACGCATAGTGTCAGATAAGTGTTTTGCATAGTATTGCATAATGTTTCAGATAGTAAAATGTTTTTATATAAATAGAATATATTATATTTTATTTTTTTCTTTAAATATGGACCGTCCGATTAAAGTAAATCAATCTGGACCGTTCATGGATTAATTCTTATGCATTCCATTTTCCTATAAATAAGCTCATTCCTTCATTATTTTCTTACTTAATTCATTGAAACTCAGAGAGAAATTATAGAGAGAAGTTTATAGAGAGAAAATTATAAAAGAAGAAGAGTATTCCGCTACTTCACTACTTCTATATTCAGTTCTTTTTACGCAGAGGGGTATTATTTGTTGTAATTCGTAGTGGGTGTTATTCTTTCTTCTTGAAGAGAACTTCGATTATTCCATTCATTATTATTCATTGGAATAACTCGTAAAAGTGGCATACCCTATACATAACTCAGATCACGGCAGATACCCTATACTTGGTGAAATCCTTATGTTATTCCATTGCTTATTATTACATTGGAATAACTCAGATACGCTGATTTACCCTATACTTGGTGACATTCTTCTATTATTCTCATTGGAACATCCATGCTGTGTGTTTTACAGGACTGGTTCCGCTTTTATTATTATTCCATTGGAACATCCACATGCGTGTGTTTTACAGGACGACTGGTTCCGCTCTTTATCATCTCATTGAATATCCTATCTCGTGTGTTTTACACCGGATCCGGTTCCATCTTTATTATTCGTTGGAACATCCCGTCGGTGTGAATTTCACGACGACCGTTCCGTTATTATTATTCTGTTGGAATAACTGCCTATGCATCAAGCACCGCATGCGTGGTGATTTCTTTTGTTATTCCATTCTTTATTATACCCAAATTGGTAAAAACTTTGACTTCTATACTCCATGAAATTAGTAGAATATCCTTGATATTTGCGTTTCATCCAAAGATCTTTTCACGGAAATATTCTTCCGATCATTCTTGAATTTTACTCTATGAAACAAGATTATGTCGACAATTGGACGTTAATAATTCATGGATTAAATAATTCTTGAACTTGTTTTATTGAATTATTATGTCATTGTCATCATCCTCATGTTATATTATGTTATCTTTGCTTACTTACGTGCATAGATGAACTTAGTATGATTATGACCGTGGATCATTCTAAGATAATCATGACTTGATATAAATGATGTGACAAAAGTCCTCGGTGGCTCTGTAATGTAGTGATGGATAGTTTTGGTATGATTATGACTGTGGGTGATTTAAGATAGTCATTTGACCATTGATAACTTGATGAAAATCCTCGACCGTGGTACATGGATGATTAGATGTGGTGGTTTATTTATTGTCGAGTCTCAAATGATAAAAGTTGATGAAAACCTTTTAAAACCTAAAAAGATAGTAGACTTTATTCTCTACTGACTCTTTTAATGGATTGCTAATTCACCGCAGATTAAACTGGTTGTCTATTGTATTTTATCGTTTTAACATTGTTGAAGGCTAATGATAATTTATTACGCATTATCTTAGTCATAATATTTCTTCTTGGGCTAGTTGAGCTCACCCTTTCTTTCATTCTCTTCGTGAAATGAGAACATATTTGGGACGAAGTCGGGAACGTAAGTAATGGTCCGAGAGGATAAGATTAGTAGTCCTCACTATTACGTGAAAATAGTGTGATAATAGTTGTAATGAGGACTCCTTTTGAGTTTATATAATATCTAGTAGACAATATTTGTATTCAAACTCACGGTTTATGTCGTATTGCATACCTACGCTTATATTAAGTAAGTTGTATTTGAATTTATGTACCATGTAAGTGGCGACCCAAGATGGGTGACGTATACCTAATTTTGGGGGCGTCACACATGGTATGTAAGACTATTTTTAAAAAATACAAGTTACCCAATGTAGGTTCATTAGGCATCCCAAACAGTGCATCAAAAGTGGACTTTCATAACAGTTTTTAACTTGTTCCCTGCTTTACCCTTTCTCGCTAAAACAGTCATAACTAATTCGTTTTAAAACAATTTTTAGCGATTCTTGCGCCCACGCGAAGCTAACTTCTGAGGCTGCAACTTTCATTCTTTGACCATTTCCAAATTTAAATCACGAATTCTAGAAAATCGCGTGTGCGGAACCGCTTGAATGTGTTTTCCAGATTTGGGCGCTTCGACGCACCCACTTTGGCATGTATTAACTCACCATCCGATCATGAAATTAGTCCATTCCAAAGGCTATGGCTACCGGGATTGCATACTATAGGACCTCAGAAATTATAATTTTCAAAGAAGTCTAACTAGTCAAATAGTTAGCCCAAAAGTAGCAGGACTCACTAATTTTAATTTTTCGTTAAGAGTTAAAAACACTTTTTGTTCTAATTTGATTTTCCCAAACTTTCTAATTATCATCATATAATATACATATATCTAGCTCAAACCTTGATTTTATCTATTACTTGGTTTTTAACCAAAACAAATCCATATAGGACTTTTTTTGTCACTTATGTGTGCACTATTTTTAAAGCTCAGATTTCTTGAAGTTTGATTTGTATTCTAGCCTCCTTTTTATCACCTTATTACTCCTCACAACCCAACCTAAACTTCTTTGCTTCCAATTCACAATAATTTAAGCCACCTCTCATATCACATCAACTAATTATTATAAACTTTCTAAAACTAACTTTGTAACTCCATATGAAATATTTATAAGCAAAGTACTAACCTTTTGTTTGCTTTGAATTAGCTAGAACTATATCCTCTTAAAATCACCTTGATCGCCCCTTTATGCTCAAATTTCATTCGAAACAAATGAATTCAGTTCAATTTTGCACTTAATTTCGTAATTTTAGCCAAAAGGAGAAAATTTGAATATACTTTTGAGGTGCAATTACTATGAAGGAGTAAGAGAAAGGAACGAAATGGAAGGGAATGAATAAATTTTGAACTAGTAAAGAGAATCGGGATTGATTCACGCCCGCCATTTTCTTTTTTTTTTTTTTTTTTTTTTACTTACACACACACTTAGTGGCCTTCTATTTAGTTAATGCTATGCCAACTCATGCTAAAGGTAGCTTAGTCATACTAAAATCAAAGCCACCTCCTCGCTATCTTTATTAACTTCCAAAATTCTTATCTCAAAGATACACTATTATATAATAAGAATGTCCATTATGTATATCTCATAATATATATTTATAATATTCCATATATTATATTCCCAATATCCATGTATATTAATTATTTTAATTCCATCATCTAAGTTGTTCATTTATTTACCAAATTTAATGCATACAATAATTTTGTATCCTTCAATTTAACTACTTCTTCCCACTTTTAATAACTTGCTCCTCCACAATTTATTTACATACAATAAATATATAATACCAATGTATTTATTAAGCATAAACATCACATATTGCACAGCTCTTACTCATTTATGCAATATTATATCGCACAACAAATTATCTAATAAGAAATTATTATTTTTTAATTCTTATTTTAATATTTACCAAAAATCTGGATTATCACAATTTTACATGCATTAGCTGTTGTGCATAAAATTTTTGTTTTCATCACAACAAAATTCTTCACTACACAATGTTCTGAGCACGCAACATGCTTAATTTATACACAGATTAAAAAAAATGCAATTAATACTGTCTAATCGACTAAATTGAGTTTAAAATTTTAATATTAACCTTTTAATTAGAAATATAATAGAGAAACAAATTAGCATCTGATCATTAAAGGATAATATGATAAATTAAGCATTTAATATATATATATATATACACACACTTTCTTGAAACAAATTAAAAAAAACAAAAATCTCTCTAAAAGGGACAAATAAAAAGGGTGTAACGAAGTATTTAGTTTAAGAATCATAATTCGTACTCCCACCTTAATTAAATATAATTTTCATGTATATTAAACAAAATAAATTATATGAAAGAACATATAATAAACTCTCACTTTATCTTTAGAGTTGAGTTTAAAAATATATTATTCAATAAGAGACATGTACGGAATATTATAATCTTTCACTTTGATGAATTGGCACTGTATTATATTAAATTATTTTATATATAATTACAAGGATATTTTTTATAAGTTAAATAACTCAAACTTACACATTATAAGCTTTTCTATTACCATGCATGGCTGCTGCTCTAGTTGAGAGTGGGGTGACAGGAGACTGATTGCGAGCGAGAGAGGGAGAGTGAGTGCCTTAAATTTGAATCTTGGCATCTTCTTATATAATTGATCGGTGCGTGGCTAACATGCATACGTGGTCCCTCTATATAAGTAAGTGAGTCTTTCTGCACATACATGTTTATTGGACATGTATATTGGATATTTTTTTTTTTTTTTTTCATGATACTTAAAAAATGTATAATATTTATTTCAATTGAAATTTTTATAAAATATTGTATATTGAGTATAATTTGAATGCATATACAAAAAAAAAAAAAAAAAACAAGTCCGTGAAGACTTATTGCAAGTATAAGTATGCTTACTGACACGGGAGGAGCTGGTCCAGTGGTGTCTGGTGTGGTACTTGATACCCTGCTAAATTAAACCGTAGAAGAACAATCCATTCTCTAGACAATGCTGGTGCTTGTGGACTTGTATTATGGAGCCTGGACCTTCTTCTTAAATACTTACATTAGTAGGCTTTTATGATGGAGAAAATTTTAGATCCCCAAAATGGAATTTTACCAAAAAATATAATACTAGCTCGCTTCTATAAATAAAATAAAATCCCATTTATTTTTTTGGTTTTTTTCCTTAGTAAAATTTTAGTTGGTAGTTGATCACATGATTTTATGTTAGAACATAACTCGTATTGTCAAGAGTGTTAACCAGACCAAAATTAGTTAGTTGGAACTCGTATTGCCAAGACTGTTAACTTCCCGAGTAACAAGGAACGCTGGCGAGCCCTACTCTCCTTGACAAAAAATTTTCTTAAAAACCAAAAGATGAATACCGTCATACTGAACACTTTTGACAAAACAATGGTTGAAATACAAGTCCAAGAGCTTTTAAGCTCCCATAAAGCAAAAAATATAGCTTCATCATCCGATTGAACATCAACTAGGCCCATGAACCTATCTTCTTAATTAGCCAGACAATGTGGCCATGCACAAACAAACAATTGCCCTCAAACTTGATTCTTTTCCGTATTAACTTGTGTGCAACTTATTTTATAAGGATTCACCGTGATCAGCTATTCAGCTCTAATAAGTAATGAACCTCAACAAAAACTCATAAGGCCTGCCTTACCCTTACACCACTTGTAATCTTCTACACCAGATCACTAATTTCTACTAGTATTTCCTTTTTTCGTATTTAGTGTAAATAGTTATGTAATTTGTTACCCTATTCTTTAATATTGGACATTAATGTAGATTGTTTTGATTGCTATTGGAGGACATTTAATTTCTTGTATCAGGACCTAAGACTTTGGTCCATGCAAAAGTTGTCATTAAGTGCCCATACATTAAGGCCATGCTGAATAAGCTAGCTAGAAGAAGCATCTGGATCCTAATCTGCTTTTAAGTTTGAACCATACCAAGAAACAATAATCTTAATTAACGACAAAAGATGATAATAAAAAAGTAAGCAAATTAACAAAGGTTTCGAGTATTTTATAATGTAAGCTGTATAAAAGGCATTATTTGATCAGTTTAGTATAAAATGAAGATATTTTTATTTTTTTATAGTATAACTTTCTTATGATACTATTAAACGGGCGACAGGGTGAATGAAATTTGAACTCATACCTACCTGACAGCATGAGCGACTAGGCAACAACTACTACTTGGCCAACTTTTAATCCTGTATCAAAATGAGTTAACTAAAATGCATGTGAGATCATCACGAGTTAATTAACTAGTATTTTTTGGGGCTGTCAATAATTTACAAAAAAAAAAAAACAAGTGTTTGTGATGTTATGTTTCAAGAGCTAGCTTCTTCCTCCAATGATTAAGTTAGGAATAACATAATAGGGGTAGTATCTTTTTGCCTTCTTCTAAAAAACAAATCTACTAGTAGTATGTATTAGTACTACTTAAAAAGAAATTAAACCAATTAGGGTAATGAAAGTAGGTGTGATAATTTGAGAGCATGCATCATATCGATGAAGTCAACTACTAAGATTGAGGAGAGAGAAAAAAATGAATTGGATTCCAATTCCAAATCACAAACCAACAAAAACACACTGCTACAAGTCACTCCACAGCTTTTTTATCTTCTTCCGCCGCACAGTACGTTACCTTTTTCTCACATTGGTTTCTCTGCTCTCCTCTCTCTCGCGCAAATTAAACTCTACAGAATAATACTCCTACTAGTACTATTAATTTAATGAACGGAGGAGTTATAATAATTAATTACCTTTTGTCTTTGAAAAAAAAGGAATTAGATTTTTTATTGACTAGCTAGTAGCTGTATTTTGTATAAGACAGGTTCGGACAAGGAAGAAAACTTACTATGGCTCATTATATGATAAATAAATACTCGTATTATATATTTTTGTCTCCATGCAAATGGTGTACTTTTTTCATTTATGCATACGAGTGTACTGGGAGAAGATTTTAGATATATACATACATATGTATGTATAATACTATATTACTTCTTTTTTCTCAAATGAATCTGATGATTGATCTTCATGATGCATGATGTATTGGATTTATAAAGGAAAACAAACAGCTGCAGTTCCGTGGATTCATGCCTATCATAGCATATCTGTCCTTTTAACATTATATGAAATCCGCCCTCAGCCAGCAGCCTTGATATTACGTACTTTGCAGATCTTGTACCTACTTGCTTCACAAGTTTTACAACTTCCTCATATCACGTTATGATGTTAGCATATATATATGCTTATTAGAATATTAATTTACAACAAATAAAGAGTTATGATACATACATACATTGCTCTAAAATATTAGTACAACACATGCGTCACGTAATTAAATAGTACAGATCATATATGGAGCAAGTTATAAAGTAATTTGCTGATATTTTATGAGTTATGAAGATAAAGCTTTAATATAATATAATATATATATATATAGGTTTCTAAAATTCCCAAAGCAACATGTACCCGGCCCTGTACCAAGATGGATAAATAAAGGTCAGCATTCAATGTGATCGATCTATATACTACTACTAATTACGGTCTCGTGCAAGTCTAGTACTGGAGGGAGTAGTTAGTTACACCTATCTTCTGGAATTGAATTTAATATTGTATCACTTCAGATTTACAGTTATAGCCTTTTGTTAATTAAGGAACTACTACTACAACATGCTATTAATTAATATCAATCATGAGCTTTAGAATTAATATTTGGACAGAAATTAGGAACAGCCCAACCAAACCAATAGCATTTTATAAGTATTCCAATTATATATGTTTTAATTAACATACAATATCCCAACACTAAATCGCAACTGATACCAAAAAATAAAAATAAAAAGCCTTTTTTTATATAATAAAAAAAGTAGCTAGTCTCAAAAAATGGTTGCATTACCTATCTAATATTGGCCCTTTATAATAGAAGGACACCAAATATCTTCTTCCTTCTCGCTGAGATGGCATGATTTTTGTTTGCAGTACCCTTATAAAGTGATGGATGTAATACTGTTAAGTGTAAAATCAACTATTCAAACTCACAAGTCAACAAAGTAAATATAATAATTCTATCAATCATCCTGCTAGCTGATTAGGTCCCTAGCTAAGGTAGCTGCAGTAAACCAAGATTTGAGTTGCCATATTATAATAATAGTAGTATATTTTAAATAAATAAAATTTAAGAATCGTAACAAGTGAACAATCCGATTTACTTTAGATGGAAAAATGAGTAATAAAGTGTGACAACCTTAGAAACTGAAAATTCAGTAAATTGAGGTGTCGATCCTTTAAGCAATACCTGAAATGTAGAGTCTGCCAATACAGGCAGAAATGATAACTACTCAAAATCAACAAGCTTTCAACCTTCCAAGACACTGAGAAAATACAGCAAATCATGCCCTATTGGTGAAACATTTAGGTTCTTTGTTTTGCAATGATAGATGCAGTTTTAAAAAAAAAATATCATGAAATTAACTCTCTCTGATATTACATTTGTCCCAACTTCTTCTCCATCTTTCTCCCATCATCATAACAAAATATATATATATATATATATATATATATATATATATATATTAAAGTAATAGAGATAATGTATTCAAGAAATGCAAGAACAAGTCCATTACTTACTTTGGTTATATTCCAAAATATCAAAGTGTATACACATCATGATAGTCCATTTCTTGATCCACCAAGTAATTAAATAAAGCATTTTCACTTACCAAAATACCCACGGTTTGCCCCCTTAAATCCAAAACTCAAGAAAACAAAAATCACAAAAATGATGAGAAAAACGTGGGTATTTTGGATATAAATATTAGCCCTTACTTTTTTAAAAAAACTAAATAAAATGGAGAATTAAAATAGAGGGAAATGAAGTATTCTACTTGTTGTGAAGAGGATCTGGGCAGCTGGGCACCCTTCGTTTGTCTTCTTGAAAACCTTTGTCAGTGGTGTTCAGATCAGAAACTCTTCCATTAAAGAATTTACGAAAGAGATCAGCTTGACTAATCTTGTTCATCCCTCCTTTCATCCGAGTCTCTGTTTTGACCTCCTCCCTTGCATTTAATACCCGTATTGCCCTTACTTTGCAGTCACTAAACACCCAAATATGCAGCACTGAGAGAATGATGAACAGCACCACCAGAGAAGAGTACAAAGAACTCCTTCCGCCGGAAAATGACATCGCCTGTAACCCACATAAAGTCAATGAAAATACTAGTAAACTTACCTGCCCAAACTATTTTTGGCTGCACTCTTCGGTGTTTTTTTTTTCAGCTTGTTTGTGAGTACACCAGTCTTTTATAAGGCCGGGGCTGAAATAGAGAATTTATTTATTTTTGTTGAGTTGAGTCGGGTCAATTGACGGTTAAGTTGGGTTATAGAGAGACTAGTAGTCATGTCAAATACAAATGCAATGCCAGAGGGAGAGAGAGAGAGAGAATGGGCCCACGTGATGGGAACATACACAAACACAACAACTATCAGTCCCGTCCGTCCCGATTATACTCTTGTAGTATTTAAATTCTGACAATGTACCTTCAGTTTCACTCGCAAGTCTCGGTTTACTGCTTAATTATTAAAGTGGCATTTCCATTTTCCTTCAAATTTGAATGGCCTAATTACACTTTGACCCTATGGATTTATGTGAATCGCACTTTTGTCTCTGCCTTAAGCCTTATAGCGTTGGGGTTAAGTTAATAACGTGAATTCAATACAAAATGCATAAAATATGCATATTTCTCTTTCAGTCTCTTTCTTTATTTCCCATCACTGCCTTGCCAGCCAAACAAACACGGAAACACCACCCACCACCACCACCACAATTCATTCACCCACATAAATATTATCATCACCAGCTAGCATGCAGTACGTACGTAGCACCAATGCAATGCTACCCAAATCCAAACACTAATTTCCTTTTAATTATCATCACACGCCTACAAATATATTCAATACAGCTGCAGGCTATAAATGGTGTCGTCGACATTTCAAATAACTCTCTTTGCCTCTCCATCCCTCGCTTTCTTATCTCCTCTTGTTGACTACATCTGTTTAATTCCTTAATGAATTAATTTCTTCTAATTATCACTCTTTGTGTTAAACAAATAATGTAGATCTTGGTTATCATTTGATTTTTTTTTCTATTTATTAAAGAAATGAATTATTTACAATCAGAATAGTGAAGGAATATAAAACCGAAGCTAACCTTAACTTTACAGAAGTAGACTTGTATATAAACTATTGAAGTTATCTTAATTGAACAACAAGATGTATAATATGTTTTTTATTCAGTCCCTAATTAACGGGATTTTATTATACTCATGTACTCCATTGGGAACGTTGGAATTGTGAGCTAGCTAGGGTGGAGGAGAGAGTGAGAAAAAGAATAGAAAAAATAAGATGTATATATAGAGAGAGAGAGACGTTACTTACTACGGGTGAGAGGGTCGACCATTCTGACCCCAAATCAGAAGAGTTCTAAATAATATATATATATATATATATATATATATATATTTATTTATTTATTTATTTTGAACATTTATTGAAGATTTTGATTTTAAAAATACTAGAAGAAGCATAAATCTTTCAATGAAAGTATTTTCATATATTTTTTTTATTAAACTTCTCATATATTTTCAGATCTATATATATTTTTTGTGCTATTTAACTATTATTTCAAGATTACTTTAAAAAATATTTTTTGGATACTTTTTATTTATTTATTTATATATATTTTTAGGTGAAGATAATATAATGTATTGAAAAAGGTCTCGTTTTTAATTTTTGCTCTAGGTCATCTAAAATATCAATAACGACCCTATATTATACTAGCTGGGTCTCGCGCGTGCCTCCGGTACTGTATGGACAGTGGAATTTATCTCAAACTTTGAACGGTCCAGATTATTGATTGAGTGAACGGAAAATTCAAAATCATTTGTATTTTATTAGATAGATAGATAGATAGATAGATGTATTTTATTAGATAGATGTATGGACGGTGGGATTTATCCCAAAATTTTGGACGGCCCACGTGATTTATTGAGTGAACGAAAAATTTAAAATCATTTGTATTTTATTAGATAGATAAATGTACTTTGATGATCACGTACGTAGACGCAACATTAATATTGTAAGTTATAGTATACATTAAAAGGTCACATTGATTAGACTCGTATCCTTAGAAAGTTGATCAAATGTTAGGCACTTCATCTTGTTTAACATGTTTAAAATAAAGGAGGTAAAACGTCCAGTATTAGTACATCAGGGATCAGAGTGCAAACTAAATAAAACTACAGGAGGAAAGTATAATTAGCTAAAATCTGAATAATTGGATGTCGGTGATATAAAAACAGGCACGCTCTTTAAACGCCAGTGCACTTATGCCACCGGTTGTAGCATCGTGATACTGTTACACGCTCCACCATTGCGTGCGGTTAAAAGAGTAAGAATTGAGGTGTTTAAAAATAAAAATAGATTATAATACTGTATTTATAAGTTTTTTTTAGGGAGAGGGAAGAGAAAATAATTAAAATATCTTAAAATCTCGTGTTTGTGAGTTTTTTTTTAGAGAAAATAAAAGGATTTGAAGGTAAAATTAATTTCTTTTTTTGCTCAAAATTTTCTTCCCAAAAATGGGAGGATTTGGAGGGATGAAAAATAATTGGAAAGTTAGATTTTTAAATAAATCACGTCATTTATTACATTAATATGTAAGGAAAATATAATAATAATGTAGTTTAAAAATAAAAATATTTTATTTTTCCTTCCCTTCTAAACTCACAAACAAGAAAAAATATAATTAAAATCTCATTTCTTCCCTTTCTTTTTAAAACTCGTAAACATAACAAGTAAAAATTATAATTCATTCACATTTCTTCCCCTCCCTTCTTCTCGTATACTTTCCCTCCTCATCTCATCTCTCCAAATTTGTCTTTCTCATTTCATCATTTCAAACTCACAAACTCAGCTTACAGCCTTTAAGACTTCCTCCACAAATTTTGTATAATTGGGTCACATTTTTTTTCTTTTTACTCTTTTACTTTTATAACTTCAAGTATATTATTATTTTATCTTTTATAATGTTAATTTTTTATATTTTTATATTTACTTCTCTAAATTTATAAAAAAATTATTTAACTTTAGATAATTTACATATATATATATATATATATACAAGGCGTTGTGTACCGCGACAGTAGTATACATTAAAACGTGACACGGCCGACGTAAGGGTGGCTAGCCGGGAATCCCGCTACGGTGTTAAGAGGTAAAGAAAATGTTCAAGGACATGACACATCAAGGAAACTAACTAGGAGTAGGAGTAAAGAAAACTTTTTGAAAGTATACTTAGGGGCTGTTTGTTTAGAATTTAATGGGTCTGAATGGCTGAATCATTAAATATGTTTATTTTGAAAAAAAATTCGAATATTTGAATAATCGCTCGATCGTTGGTATTGAATGGTTAAGTCCGAATTTTAGTGCGAATACGAAAAAATGGTTTGGTGAATGTAAAAAAATTAAAAATAATAATAAAATATTAACTATTATATTATGTAATATTAAATAAATTTATAACAACTTTGAATTTTTTCAGAGGGGTAAAATATTAAAAATATGTCATTCAGATCTTTAAGATATGTCAGTTATCAAACAATTTTTTTCATTCAGATTAAAATTAATTGATTGATTGATTAATTTCATTCAGATTGATTGATTCATTTAATTTTTATCAAATACCCCCTTAGTGGCACCAAAGTTTAACTTTAACCCTCTAAACCGAAAACTAAAAATAGATTATTAATGCACACGTCAGCGCTTCCTATCATAAATAAGAAATTTCAATTGGTTTTTTGTTTTATTAAAAATACATTTTCTTAATCTGTTTTTCAAATATATACCCTACCTAGCCTATATTAAATTTATAGTCATTTCTAGCACCAGTACACCAACACTAATAAACTTTTAAATTTTTAGCTTAAGGAGCTAATGAGTATTACACAAGTCATTACACATTGTAATTAACTACATGAAGATAGATAGATCCATACTACAAAGCATAAATTACAGCGTGTGAATTCACGTGACACAGTATATATGGGAATAATCACCTTTCTTTTCTTTCTTTTTTTTATCAGAGTTTGAGCCATTTGACAGTGAAGAATTTTAAAAGAAACTGATAAATTTACAACATAAAATTAGGATATTTTCTTCATCGCTATACCTCTATAACGATATTTTTCATGTAAAAATATAAAAAAATATCGTGAAAATATCAAATTTTAATTTTAAAGTAGGCTCCTGAAAAAAAGAAGAGAAAAAAAATAAAGGAGGGATATGATCTGATCTGATCTATGATCGATCTTCTGGATGAAATAAAGTCGAAAGCCTTTTAGCCTAATTGTACCTTGAATTTGTTGCTCTCTTGGTGTCTTTTGCCATTTCCTAACACCAAATTAAACCTTGTACTATATTTTCACCTTTACCTTTTCAAACTTTGTAGCTAGCGCCACATTAAACCTCTCTGGCCAGCCAGCTGCCTTTTACTACTCGACCTTTTTCTGCCTGGCCTTATTGCTAGCTGCTTGCTTTGCGCTTTGCCGGTCTACCTCTCTTTCCTACATTTATGATCTACTCGCTCCGAGTATACTCATATCCACGTCAGTATATAAATGGCTACCAAGCACATGTAGAAGTTAATACATATGGCACAAGTTTTTCTTTTTTGGAGCAACTATTAACTATATATTATACAAATTAATATAGGGTAAAGGTGTGTAGTTCATGAATATATATTATCTTGTAATTTTCAGCTCCAGAATATATTACATGTACATTATGAAAACATTGAGCACTAAATAACCCAGTATATGTCCGTATTTCAAAGTATATGCGTACACCAAGTTAAGTAGCAAGATCACTGTGAAAAAATTGCTAGCGATGCCTTGAAAGCATAAAATTATAATGTCATTGTTATTCTGTTGATGATATAGACACAACTCAGAAAAAATCCCAGCCACAAGTGTTTTACGTAGTAAAAAAATTGAACTCATGACACTAGAATCGAGACTATTTAAGACAGTAATTAAAAACAAAAGTTTTTACCATAAGAATTGTGTGTGTAACCTGCATTTTAGTTTGCAGCATGTAGGTTGGTTGGTGTTCTTGGTCTGCCTTTAACAAACCTAAATTCAATGTCATTCAACTCTTTTTTTTTTTTTTTTATTATGGGAAGTCCAGAATTTGTTTAATGTTTTCAATTTTTTATGCTAAAAATCTTGTAGTCCACAAAGAATAAAACCCCAAAACAGTGTTAGGCCCGATGACAATGGATCTGGATATACTCCGTGCGTCCATACTCATGGGGAAGCAGTAATGATTCTAGAAAGCTGAAATTTGAGAATATTTTACCAAGTAGGAGAATTAGGAATAGGATTCACTTGATTTCTTTTGCGGCCACAGCTTACCTTCAATGAAATGTTAGCATCAATAAAGATGGCGTATATCACTACAAACTTTAGTAGTATGCTGTTGCAACCTACACTCACCAGAGGGTAATATAACACCCTGAAGCAAAGCTCAAAACCTATCTATTTCATGCATAATTCTACGCATAACCAGTCATCCCGACGTTTGAACTACTACGATTTGTTTTGTGAGATGCCTGAGTTGTAGCCTTCGTGAAGTACATGTAGTAATATACATTGAGAACCATTGTCGCAACCACAAAAATTGCTCCAGCAATAAAAACCCCTTTCCTTAATGTTTCACATGAGAAGTTTTGCGCATAAATCACATCTCTGTACTTTGTGTGGTATGCATTCTGCTTTGCACCTGCAACTAAACATGCTTCTGCTACCAAAAAAGTTATCCTGCAGAGATATAATGGCACTAAGTTGTAAAGTTTGAGCATCTTAAACTGAAAAACCATAGAAACACAAAACCAAATGTCTGAAATATGGAAACACCTGAGAAAACATGTAAGGCGATCTGAATTACAAACAGTCGCTAACCATAGAACATTATTTCATATATCCAGTTCACCACATCAGCAAAACCCATGTGCACAATTTAATAAGCAACTGGATGCTAATGCAGCAGGTCGTAATAAGTCAATCTTATAAGTAAACTAAATAAGATTAGTGTTACATGTGATGGTATTAATATTCGGCTACATTTTCTGATGGAGTTTACCAGTAAATGAAAGCAGAATAATATGCACAGGATATCAAAGTTCTTACCATGACAACACAAAATAGATGATGGTCCAAGCACGATTGCTTCCAGGTGCTAAAGGTCTTCCGAAACACATGCATTTGGTCACACCCATAAGCAAAGATTCACCTGAGAGTAGAAACAGAAAGGCCCCCACACCATATCCAGTTGCAACATCTGAGCTGTAAACACAATATGTAACATTCGTTTGATCGTCTTTATGTATGGTACCCTGTAGTTCAGAAAAGGAACTTTAAGTATAGCAAATCATGCACAGTTGATCACAAGTATCAAACTTCAGCATAAGAGGCTGTACCAAATGTCAAACAGAATAAAAATAATAAAACTACGTCATCTTATATAACAGCAAAAAAAGGTAGAATTTGATCGAATATCAAAAAAATAAAAGGTGTAACTGGCTATAAGCCTGCAAGCACAATACCAAAGAATAGTCTAATAGTTACTGGTCCATACTGGATGTGCAGATGACAATTTGCTAGCCAACCCAAAATTAGTGTAGACAATTGTAAATGAGTTTCAGTTAAGTCAAATATATCATGCTTCTTTTATTTTGCAAAGTCCCCCATGCTTCGATCATAGGTAGGGGTAATTTGTTTTTCATTTCCGGATTTAATACAGTTGGGAAGAAGAAACCATCAGAAAAAAAGTACCTAGAGGTTCCGGTAAGATAAGTAAGATTTCTTCATATTTCTTGTTTCATTCACATGGACAGAAATGTAAATAGAACTCATATGATTTGGTTCATTTCCGGTTATACAGTTGTCTCACTGCATAGGAATTTGACAAAACCAGTCTCTGGTGCTGCATTTGGATTGGAGGAATGAAATTGGTGAAGGAATGGAATAGTGAGTGCACTCCTAGCTGGAATGAGTCATTTCATACCCTCCTCCTCCTCGGAATAAAATTCACAAATTTGGTAGAAATGAAAATAGTTCATTACATTCCAGTGAAACAACCAAACACAATTGTTTTCATTCAACGGGAATGAGTCATTCCATTCCCACCTTGATTCCTACAATTCAAATGTAGCATAAACGCTTGTCATGACACCTTGGATTTGTTTAAAAAGACATGATGGATTGGCAGTCGGCCTGAATATGGTGTCCGAACCTGTGCATAACCCAATTTTTTAAATCAAGTTGGGTATAATTAATGCCAAATTTAGCTAAGGGTTGAGCAGAGCGGAAGGAGGGAGGGTCGCCGGGGTCAAATGACCCTGGAATCTCCGATGGTAGCTCCTTTTTTTTTCTTCTTCAAAATCACATAGCAACAGCCCCTTTTTTTGTTCCCCTTAGCGTCGACACTCGACAACACCACCAGCAGCTCCTCAACTTGGTCGCACCGCAGCTCGCCGTCGATCTCCCCTTCCTCGCCGCTGCAAGACGCCTCTCCGGTAACGGTAAGTAGTTAGTTATTAGTTGAAAGTTTCAGTAGTTGTCAATTTAATTGAATATTTGATTTAGAGTTTTTAAAAATTAGGGATTTGTGGTTATTGTTGCCATTAGTTAAAATTGATACAAATAAGGAATTTTGTGCTTAATGTTGCCATTAAATTAGAGACTTAGAGTTTGTTATGCCATGAATTTGAGATTATGTGTTATTATCATTGAATTGATATTGTATATTTATGGTATATTATTTGTGAAATAATTGAATTAGTAAGTTGATGAAATTATGATGAAATGTTTGAATTGATTAAATTATTATGAAATGTTTAAAATGATGAAATTATTGTGAAATACTATAATTGGGCAAAATGAATTTGAAAGAAGCACTTCAAGCGTCAATAAATAAATTTTTTTTACTCATGTATTTTGACCCTCCTCTAAAAATGTTCTGGTTCCGCCACTGGGTTTGAGACTTCCATCTCCAAACCTCAAACGTCTTTTGCATTTATAAAGTCTGATGGGCTTTCTTGTAAATGAAATTACTTCTAATATTTTTAATAATATTAAATTATAGCTGCAAACCTAAGTTAGCCAGTGAAGACAAATAACCTCAGAACTTACAGTAATGATCATTGAGACCAACTTTATATACCTTTACCAAAGTAAAATTTTGAATTTGTGAATCTTTAAACTTCATATTAGTCCATTAGACTATGCTAACTAATCATTAGTTTAAACCAAAAAGAATAATGCCTAAACCAAAGAAAACAGCAAAGAGTTTCTATTAATTAAAGGAGTTTAATTAATTAAACAATAACCTATTTTTAATAATATTAAAAGGGTTAACTGATATCTTTATAAGAAGGGTCTTATATCAGATATCAAGAGATGTGATTTCAATTGTTGGAGATTACGTCCCTTTTTCTATAGAGATAAAAAAATTAAGGTTTTGCCAAACACACATCTTTTTGAATTTTTCTTCTTCATTGGTGGATCACCTCTAGAGGCCAAACACTTGGGTTGCTAACGTTGATCAAAAGAAGGAATCAAACCCGGTGGATTCAAGTTGAACGCGAAAAGGATTTGGAAGTGAACTTGTCCCTGAGGAAGCTCGAATCTTCAAGGGTCTTGATTCTTGTTCTTTATATTTTCGTTTAATTAATAATTGTGCATAAAGGATGATATGAGTATATGATTTGTAAAATTTTAAAACTCTTATTTTTCATGCTTCCGCTTATTTTGTACAATTTGATTGCGTTCATGAATCTTACAAACCTAACAATTTCAAGTTTTTAGTTATAAAATTTGGAAAGACTGTGTACTCACCGTTGATTTATTATAGTGGAATTATTCAGAGTTAAGCGTTTTTACCTCTTAGTTTTAGAGGTTTTTCACATAAAATTTGGTGTCTTGTGTTGTTATTTATTTGGTGGAATTGCATTACTTGTTTGGTGTGGTTTGTTATTTAATTTATCTGAGACGGTTTCAGTCGGAGGAGTTTTCCCATCACTAACTAGAATAGTATTCTGAGACGGACATAAAAAATCAAACACTTGTTTTTACATCTACAAGCTGAAAAGTACAGCACACAAACAAAATCCAGAAACTTTTGTTGATTCAAATCTCATACAGATAATCTTCCAAAACCAAATCTAAAAAGAAAACAAGAAAGAAAAAAAAGTAGCAGACAAAACCCAGATAGAATCGCAAACAAGAAAGAAAAAAAAGTAGCAGACAAAACCCAGATAAAATCGCAAAGAAGAAGAAAGATGCGTGTAGAAACAGATTCAATGCAAGAAAATCACAAAATTCCAAATGATATATAGAAACCCAAGTTGAATTGAAGTTGAAAAATGGGGAATTTTACAGTGCTTCTACGGCGTTCAGCAGCAATGGAGAAGCCAAATGCGACCAAGCATAAGACGACCACCAGAAGATGTACGAGTGTTGATCCCTTTCCTTCCCCCATCTCTCCTTTTCTTTTCTGGATTCTCAGAAGTGAGAAAAAGAAAAAGGTTATGAGAATAGTTGTTGTTTGCACGCAGTTTAGTTTTCTAAGCTGAGTGGGACTGTGGGAGTGTAAAAGAGCAGTGAAGCGAAGTTCTGGGGAAATCAAAAGAGTCTGCGACGGTCAAAATGCGGTAAACTAATTGTTGTCCAAGACTCCAAATGAAGAAGGGTTGGGTGGGTGGTTGTTTAGAGTTAAATGGAGTTGAATTTGAATGGTTGAATCGGTCTATGCGTTTATTTTGCTCTGAATCGGTAAGATAGATTAGCTGAATGGCTAAGTCAGATTTTTTGAACTGAATGGCAGAATGAAGTAAAAAAAAAAAATTAAAAAAATACAAAATTAAAAAAAAATATATTAACTATTATATTAAGTAATATTAAATAAATTTACAACAATTTTGAATTTTTTTAGAGGGTGTAAAATAATAAAGTTTTGTCATTCAGATGTTTCAGACATGTCAATTATCAAACATGTTTTTTCATTTATATTCAAATTCAACTCATTCAGATTCAGATTCAGATTTATTCAGTTTTTATCAAACACCCCCTAAGTCTAGGCAGACCCGAATAGTGGACCGGATTATTGGACATTTTCAAAAAAAAAATTGTTTGACTCAAAAAATATATAGTATTTATTCCAACAGTAATTTTTACAAAATATAGTATTTTATATATAATTTGAATACATATACAAACATAGGGTTGTACAGTCTGTATAACCCTATTTTTGTATATGTATCCAAATTATACATAAAAAATTATATTTTATAAAAATTCTTGTTGAAATAAATATTATACATTTTTTTAGAGTCATAAGCAAACAAAAAAAAACCAAAAATTGAAAATGTCCAATAAACATGTCCATTAGAAAGACTCAATAATAGTCCACTAAAAAGTTTGACTGATGCTTATCGTAGACAAAAGCTGAGCTGGCTAAGACAATTTTTTCTCAAGGAATTAGTACTATCTATCTACTTATCTTTCTTTCTTTTTATTTTCCATCTGTGGAACCCGTACTGTTACTATAGTGTCCCCTTGTCCCAGCCCATTGGAGGTCATTGGCCCATCTCCTCAATCCATAGCCAAGACCCATATCCATCTAGGGCCCCACTGAAAGGTAAACGAGTCGAGCTGAGCAGAGCCAAACTCAAAATCGTCCAAAAGTTAAAAGAGTTGAGTTGGGCGAGTTTTAAACGAACTTGAAATCTTGTGTACGAACTCGGCTCGTTTATAATCGAGTTAGACTCGAGTTCGAGTCAGGGTTATGCAAGTCAAGTCGAGCTCGAGTCTATGCTCGGCTTGTTTTTTTTTTTAATTTTTCACATTTTTTGAAAATAAAATAATATATAAATAAAATAAATATCTTATATTATAATATTGAGGATATTTACTATGAATTGGTCCCCAATTTTATAATGTTTGTTTCAAACTAAACTTATGAGTTAAGACAACAATACTACGTTTGGATCGATGGAATAAGAGGGAGAATGGAATGAATCATTCCATTGGAATGATAAAAATGTTGTTTGGTTTGTTTATTCTTACGGAATAATGTATTCCTAGTGGAATAAGTGTTAACTTAAAATTATAATTTTTATTCCTGGAAGGAGGGTCAGGAATAACTTATTCCATCTACTATTTTTAAGTAATTGACAAATATGCCCCTTAAAAAAAATACTTATCTTTATTAAAAGAAATACCCCTTCCCCTTACCCACCTACCCTCACCCCCACGCCCACCCCTACCACCCCACCCACCCCACTCCACCCCACCCACCCCACCTACCCCCCCCACCCCTTACCCACCTACCTCACCCCCACCCATCCACCCCACCCCCCACAACCTAACCCTACCAACCCCACTCCTACCACCCCACCCCCACCCCCCCACCCCACCCCACCCCACCCCACAATTAAAATAAAAAAATACATGAAAAAAATATATATTATTATTATTTGACGTTCAAATATTAAAAAATTAACGAACATATTAGAACTCAAATAATCTATCACTAAACATATATTATTATTATTTGACGTCAAATATTTGACGTTAAAAAAATATGTTGGTAAACAATTAAAAATATTATTATTATTTAATCTATTAAAAAAACATATATTATTTTGATCATCAATTAAAATAAAGTTAATTCTAGAGAAATAAAAAAATATATAAAAAAAGATAACTTACAAGTAAGAAAAAAACTATAAAAAAATTATATGAAAAGTATAGTAAAAAAAAAAGAAGAATATAATTATAAAAAAAATCTAGAGAAATATGTGTTAAATTTTTAATATAAATTGAATTTAAGTTAAATTTGAACATTTAGGGTATTTAGGTCCACTTTCTAATTATTTATTTCATTCTTAGATGTATTCCTAACATCAACCAAACATGTACATGGAATATTAAAAAATCATTTCATTCCATTTCTTATTCCATTCCCTCATCTATTGCACTGCTGATTTTCCCAATTATTCTGAACATAGATGTTTTCCGAGCGGGAGAAACAGATAATAAACGGAGAAGAAAGCCGGCACTTAATAAATATACTAATTATTATTATTGTTATTAAAGCCACTTAATCTGTTCCTTTCGTCCTATAATATATGAGATATATTGATCTTTTAAATATTAATTTGAAACAATTTAAATTTCAAAATTAATATGACTCTATTTAATTTTTATTAACATAATTAAAATTATTTGAAGCATCTAAAAAGTATACCTATAATTTATTATTATCAAAACTTAAATGACTCGTGTAAAGCTTAAATTTGAAAATGTTACAAATTTATGTTTAAACCAATTATAATTGGGAAAATCAAGCCTCCTCATGTAAGATAAGGCAATGGGTTTACGCCACGTGTCACCTCAATTGGGGATAAAGCAACCAATCCAAATTTCCTCTCATTATGTGGCTACCTTGTTGAAATATCACCCTTTATTTGATTCAATGGCCAAAATTTACTGGACCATTGGATTGAAAATGTAAAAAGGGAAGTGGATTGCGGCTATATATATCTGTTGAATGATAAAGAGAGCTAAGCCTCTCAAACAGATAAGTATTAATGGCTTCTTCAATGATATCATCCGTAGCACCGGTCACCCGTGCCACCGCGGCTCAGGCTAGCATGTTGGCGCCTTTCACCGGCCTCAAGTCCATCGCATCTTTCCCCGTCACCCGCAAGCTTGACAATGACATTACCTCCGTAGCCAGCAATGGTGGAAGAGTTCAGTGCATGAAGGTATAATTCACCAAACCTAATACTAATAGATTAGAGAGATACACTTTGCTTATTCAACAATTTTTGCTCCAACTGATGCAGTGGAAAATTATAATAAAAATTAGGATTTATATATATTTTAACATGTGTGTGGAGATTTAATATATTTTGTAAAAAAAAAATTGGTTATTATGTAGGAAAATTAAGTACCAATTACTCATAGAAAAGTAGTTTAGTATTATAAATATATTTTCTAGGTTTATTTACTATAATGTTTTATTAATTATTTAAGATTATCTCTTTTGTTCTCTTTGTGAATTCATTGTTTTTATTGTGGATTCAAGGGTTTATTACATCACGTACGTGTTAGAGCATTACAATCTAATAATATTCTGATGCGTTACAACGCAAGAAGGATAGTACTTTATTTTAAGGAATACTCATTCGTCTCGGGATTAAGGTACCTCAAATGAGCTCCAATTTTAACTGTTAGAGCAAATTTAACAATATTCCAATTTTACTATGAAATACTGTAGGATAAAATTGAGTGTCAGCAGGTAAATTTTGGAGTACGTTTATCATTTATCTTATTGTATTAGTAGTTGTAATTAAGTTGTGATTTTTGAACTCTGCCCCTTGACTAAGGGTTTGAAGGGAGAATTGAGACCGACCGTAAATTCGGAGGTTCTGAGTTCGACTCTCAAGTATAGAGGACACGGATCGCGGATGAAAGCTTGTTATGGAAAACTCCTATTTATCAACAAAAAAAATTGTGATTTTTGACCATTTATTTTATGGAAGTCAAACATAAATTAAGGAATTTTTTTTAACATTAAAAAATAAAGTCTTGATTTTTATTAGAGATGAGATTTTTTTTTGAGTTGAGCATGGTAATTGTGAAAGTGCAGGTATGGCCTCCTATTAATACGAAGAAGTTTGAGACTCTATCATACCTTCCTCCTCTACCTAAGGAATCTTTGGCAAAGGAAGTTGACTACCTTCTCCGCATGGGATGGGTACCTTGTTTGGAATTCGAGTTGGAGGTTATCTATCTATCTATCTTCCCTTTCTTTCAACTAACTACTAGTAATTTCTTTCACTACTACTTGATGTGGCATATATACTTGTGCTCAAACATATTCATTATGTTATCCTTAGATTAGATGTCCTTAAATAAACATACGACCATGCAAGTGCTGACATTGTCATGAATGTTCTCTAATACTAAGCTTCAAAAGGGGGAGGAATAAAAAACAAATTTTAGTCATTTCAATGTGAGGTGAGGTCTTAGCCCGATAGTAATTAAGATTTCCGTCATGAGGTATCATATTCAATTCTCAAGTAATATTTGGTGAAATTGTTCATCTGTATGATTGAGATTATTGATTATGATATTCTTATCGATTATGGGGGTTTTAAAAGAAAAATTTCTATCTCAAAATCAAAGGAGAGGAATTGCATTCTACTGTGGAAATCTGAATAACAACTTTTATTATCATTTGCACTTTGTGTATACATAACTATAAAGGTCACACACCCACCCACCCACCCTTTGCCTTTAAAATGCATAGTTCTCTTGATTTTAGTTAATTTTGTGGGACTGTAGCATGGCTTTGTCTTCCGTGAGCACAACAGTTCCCCTGGATACTATGACGGGCGGTACTGGACAATGTGGAAGCTGCCCATGTTTGGGTGCACGGATTCATCCCAGGTGTTGAAGGAGGTTGACGAGTGCGTAAAGGAGTACCCCCAGGCTTACGTCCGTATCATCGGATTCGACAACATTCGCCAAGTCCAGTGCATTAGTTTCATCGCCCACCTGCCAGAAGCCTAAATTTTCTGATGATGAGTTCGTTCTCATCCATCGTTTTGTAACAGAAATAATAAGTTGATTTATACTGTTCCGGCTCAAAAACATCTGCACTATCCTTCATTTGAAATTTCCCTTTTAATCATCTGCTTGTTTTGGAGTATTAAATTTCTCCAACGGAAGGAAATTGGAACTATAGAGGATTGAAGTTTTGTTGGTGATGAAATAATATCTCGACTTATTTGTTTGTCACACTATCAAAGTCCCCATTTTATTTAGGGAATTGTTAAATTCACAACAAAAGTGTTGCTATAGATTCTATAGCGACGGTTTTCACCGTTGCTATACATCTACAACGACACTTTTGTTGTGAAAATAATAAAAAGTGTTGTGAATTTAACAATTCTCTTTTATTTATATTTTGTCAACCTATACGACAGATTAGCCATTTGCAAATTAATGACCCAACAAGTGAAAGAGGAATATCTTTGATGCCCTTCAAATTCCAAATATCTTTCATCCGGAACGACGTTACTATACAAAGCATTATAAGCTTCACCCGTTTGAAATTTGTGTGATCACGTGATGGTGCTTTGTTTTTGGTGAAGAAGAATGTCAGTGACTATGTCTACAATGTTCTGACGCATATCACCCTATCTAAACTTTTGGATGTTCCTAGGCAATATAAGCGCCATCACTTTGTGAAATCACAAGGGGCTGATCTGCAGATAGGTTTTTTAATTTTGCCTACGAGATTGAGATTTTGGAACAGTTTACACAGTCCACATGAGAAACTGATTCAGAATATTGCCAATACTGATCACAAGTTTGAACGAGGAAGAGCATATCAGGATCCAGGCAATCCACTCTACCAAGTAGCAGAACTTGAAGAGTCTAGCATAAAGCTTGTGCTGGAAATGGGGAAGGTACTTGACAAAAAATGAAGCAAGAAGAATTAGACTTGGCTCGTGCATCTGAATTGAATTGACCTTCAATTTATTTACAGTTTCAATGATCTTGAATTGATTTTAAAAACATCGGTTTTGACCGATTCAATCTAGCACTGCTAGCACCAAAGCCACGCTTCATACACTAGATATAATTTTGAGGATGGTTAAATTCACAACACTTTTTTGTTATTTTCACAACAAAATGTCGTTGTAAATGTATAGCGACGGTGAAAAGTGTCGTCATAGCTATAGAATCTATAACGACATCTTTGTTGTAAAAATAATATTTTCTGTTGTGAATTTAACAATTTTCTATAATTTTTTAAGCAAATGAAAAAGACCCCCTAAAAACATTATGAATGTTTTCTCCTTGTACAGCTCAAGTAAAACTAATTCAAAGTTTTGTCTATGGATATAATTCTAATAAAATAAATGAAGGATTGACAGATTCAACTAGACTGGGATATGACTCATTGTTTTCTGTCATTCCTTTCTAAAATAAAAATCATTAGCACTCGTAGCTCAAAACTTTTTAAAAAATATTCCTCATTTCTACTGCACGTAGTAACCGTAGTCTGCGGATCGGGTTAACATGAAGTTTATTTTTGGGTAAGTTGGTCAATTGTCCAAGTAGAATCTGAGTGCCCGCATAGCGTGTCGATCTTTTGATTGCGAAAGAATCGACCAACTTATCCAAAAATGAACTTCATGCTAACCACTTCCGTAGTCTGCATATCCAATCCAATTGCAACAACCGCATAACAAAGTAATCAACACCAAACAAAAACTAAAAGTAGTAACACCTAAGCCTTTTCGCCAGGCAAACAAGCAAACGATCATTACTCCTTTTCGTGTGGCAAACAAGCAGGATCATTACATCACCCCACTTTGCCATCCAAAAGAAAACAAAATAAAGGGAAATGATACCATTCCAAACTCAACGCACATGCAAGTATTGGGTTGGAAAGGTATTATTAGCACTGAAAATTTCATTTCTCTAAATAAAGATTGCAATGACCAACAATTAAGTACATTACTCCTTGAATATATAAAGATACATATTTACAACATGAAACTACTACAGAGCCGTCCAATACTGTTGGATCGAAAATGGATTTTGAAATTCCTCCCCCCCCCCCCAACCCACCCACTAGTATTTTACATCACACGGGTTACCCTCAGAAACTCCCCTAATCTGTAACACCACCTAATGACCTCTCAATTATTTTGGTTTACAACAACTCTCTACTTGTATACAGACGCAATAAATACAGACTCGATTCTTTATAGACATATTTACACTCGCAAAAGGATATTCACTCTTTCTCCGGAATGTTTAAAGACTAATCTCCTGCTAAATCAAGATTTTATGTAGTTCTCAGCTTCAATTTTTTTATGTACTAAAAATATTCTCTAGGGTTCTAAGCCATTGTAGGGATGCTGCAGTTTCGCCTATCCCTGTCAAGACAATCAAACCCCTCTACTCTGACAGCCGGTTTGTTACCAAAATTTGCCCGCACACATGTCCCTCTCCTTGAAGATGATGAAGGGGATGACGACGTACCAGAGGGAATAGGGATTGACCTAGGTGATATGGGGGTGACCTTCTCATCCCCAAATTGAGTGTCCTGAATTATTGGGTTAGAGACTCTGCTCGGCGGCGACCCACAAAAAAAAGGGGGTGACGAAGCAACCTGCATGCAAGTTTGTTCCACAGTATAAACACCCTGCAACATTAAATCAAGCTCAGATTATGTTTGCATGATATCTATTGCAAAAACAAATAACAACTTCGTTCAATATATATGGAAGTTACAAGTAAAATCAAAAAATTAATATCGGAGTTCAATAAAATCATACATTTGTTAGATATGAAATTTGAATGTTTAATCAACACAGTTGAACTCAACATTTGTTGAATCGAATCATAAGCATTTACTGCACCTGATTCATGCATGAAACCAAATGTATTGGAAAATGTTTTCCCTGTTCAACTAATACTGCCCAAGGGCTTATGATCTGGTTTATTACGACTAGCACAAGTTTTCTCAAAAATATATTTAAAAAAAAGAAAAGAAAATCCTAAATCATGAATACTAAATAAATTATACTAGAAGACCATAATCATAAAGAACAGGAGGCTGCAAAAGATGTACCTTTGACAAGATGATGTCCAAGAGCTCATTTCCTGCTTTTGAATCGCATAGCTCTGACTGATTGCTGTTAATAGAACAGACCCTGAGTTAGAAAATATATAAACTATGATTTCCAAAATTAAGTAACCAACAAATAAAGATGTGTATAAATGCCCAAAATTACCTCATTTGCCATCTAAGAGGTCTAATCGACTCGTTTGTCGAGGTGTTAATGATGCTGAGACGCCGGGGTTTAGGACAAACAACAGTGTCTCTCTTATCAGAGATAGAAAGAGAAACGGTAACAGAGCCCCTCATTTCTTCACGGGTTGTGAACGTGTTTTGAATTGCACAGTGATTCATATTCTTACCTTTAGCAAATTAAAACAAAACCTGTTCAAGTTTTAAAAAACAAGAGAATATTAGTTATCAGCTTCAAGACAAACTTAAAGATCCAAGAACAACAAAGACATAACTTCAATTTAAAAATTATACAAAATCAATAATTGAGCGCACAGATTTTATCACGATCTGGTCAAAGAATACATAAAAAATTAAGGCTTCAACTTGCCGACTGAGGTTCTTGGACTTGTAAGTTAAAATAAAATGTACTTGTTGGCTTGTCATTTGTAATCAAGACAAAAACAGCTTAGCATGTAATTTAAATTTCAAAATACATCTGAATACTAAAAACGAGAATAAGATAAACTATGCAGATCCATTGTAGAAAGCTATGTTTTTTTGGTGTCTATGGACATAAACATATTTTATAAAGATGCTCAATACAAGAGGAATTGCAGATCACTAAGACCAGGTCATATAATTTTTTTCTTTTGGGCAAAAATAGGCCAGACATTTGAGTTCTTACAAACATCAATATGACAATTCCGAATAGGTACGAAAACACGTCAAATTCAACATGTTACTTAGATCTTAATCTTAGATCTGCAGAAGAATAAATAACGCTTATAAAGAAGACAAAAAGGCCAATATATAATTAGGCAGGTGATTTTAGATCTCATAGAACTAGATTTTGGACTCAAAAACACAAATCTTTGTGTAAAAGATACTAATCAGATTATCTTTTGCAAATATATTTAATTTAGTCAATATTAGGGAAGAATACCTCCGAGAAAGGTAAATCACTTCGTGGATCTATAACTGTATCAAATTAATTCATCTAGCAACAAGTTCAATAATCAAATAAAAAATAAATAAGTGTAGATGAATTAATAAATATGGTGGAGTCTACGCAGGTTTCAAATGAATCGTATCTAACTATAGACTCTGATACCACTTGGCACTTGTAATAAAATTAAATAATCCATCCCCATCTATTCATCACCAATACAACTTACACCTACGTGACCCAACAAGCATGTTGAATCATTACTTACCTAAAAGTTAACCAAGTAGGTTAAAGTTCCACCCTTGAATTAATCCGAGATTCATATCAAATATCACAACACTAGACTTTGAAAATTAAAAAGATAATAAAAAAGCAACAGATCATGTGAAATATCCCAACACATCAGAATTTGAAATTAAAAAATAATAAAAATCAACAGAAATTTTTTAGGAAAATACATCTAACGAACGTAAAAAATCAGAGCTTTCGAAGCAAACATCGATCATGTCCAAAGCAAAGAAATATCTTACAGGTAGAGAGAGAAATTAACCTGAGCGAGCTGTACAGTAAAGTATGGCTCCTCCTGAAGGGGGCCTTCAAATCGGAAAGCAGAACAAATAAAGAGAAACAACTGTCAGTGATATTATACAAGAAAAAAAGAAGAAGGATAATACAGGAGTTTCTAAGAAATTTATAGGAGAAGAGGAGAGAGAAAGGGAATCAGAAAAAATGTCAAAAATATAGAGAGAGAGAGAGAGAGAGACTCAAAGCTGTTGCTGGACGAATAAGAGGAGAGAATGGGGAATAAGGAAGGGTACTGATTTGAATAATTTTAACATTTAGAACCATTATGATTTAAGTCTTACTTACTGTTTACAGTGTTAAAGGATAAGTATGTCCTGCAGAAACGCATTTAGTGTTTTCTATTTTCTCATCGGTTTTCGCACCCACTTTGAACTAATATTAGAAAATTTCTACCTCAACCCATCACGTCACATTCTGGCTCTGGTTGGTTTCTAACACCTCCATGGGCTGGTCGGCAGGAACTTTAAAATGCGCTACGGACCAGCCCATGAGGTGTACTTACTTTCACTCCCTCGCAATTAACTTATTATAATTTCCTATATGAAAAATAATTATACTCATTCGTTGTAATTTAAAAATACACATTTACTAAAAAAAATTAATCTATAAATTACTTATCTTAATTATTTTATTATCATCTTTTTTATTTTATTTAATCTCTCAACTCTTTCTTAAAATAATAAAATAAAGAAGATTGGGAAAAAATGGTATAGTTGTGATTTCAATATCAAAATTATTAGTGTTACTTTTTTCAATATATATATATATATATATGTCTTGTTATTTTCAATAATTTTTTAAAGTTAAATGAGGGTTATTGAAAAATAATGTCAAAAATAGCATTAAAAGGAAAGAGGACAAATAAATTTGAAAAAAATTAAAAATAAATTAAGACAAATAAATTTGGATGGAGGAGTACTATTTCAATATAAATTTTAAAAATGAAGTTTTATGATACACGTTTAATAACCCGGGGTAAATTTAGAATCCATTCATCAATTAAATTTTAAATACGATATATTTGAGAGAGATTTTAATTTATTTTTTTCTGAATCAACTCAATCGTCTAAATTTGGACTTTCTTTGGAATTTTTGTTTGTCTTATTCTTAATAACAAAAAATATATTGTATTCTCTCCGTTCCAAATTAACTGTAATTTTAGAAAACTGTTGTTTATCAAATTAACTACATTTAACTTTTTTTTAGACAATTAAAATAATTATAGTACAAACTTACCTTTTTTTTTAATTGTATAATTCCCAAATTACATAATTATAAATATAATTATATTTTTAATGATAAATTTGGCATAATAATTGCTGGTTCCCACCATTCATGCCTCCGATTTGCATTCCGACTTTCTACTACTAGTAATATATTTTGAGTTCATCATTAATGATGTCTTTTATCAAAAGCATTTTGGTTGATGCGCTCATTTATTCCTAAAATATACCTACTCCGTCCTCTTCTAAATATTGTTTTAGAAAAATATTTTTATTTTTTAATATTTATAGTTTAAAAATTTCAATTAAGTATTAATTATTTAGTTTTTAATATTATTTTAAGTATTAAATATAATTTTGGTTTTTTATTATTTTTATCTAATAAATAACACAATTTTATTATAATACAATGACAATATTGACATTTAAAACTATTTTTAGCTAAAAACATAATATTAATTATTTTTCTTAATATGTGTCCATTTCTAAAATGAGACAAATAATTAGAAAAGAATGGAGTACTTAGTAAAATAAAAAGTACCACTATCATGAAAATTCATTTATACTTCTACTATAATATCTCATGAAAATTCATTTATACTTCTACTATAATATCTCATCATACATTGAATAAGATCCAGTATACTACGCAGCTTAAGCTTTTATGGTAAGTTGGTAAATATGATTAATAAAGTCTTTGATGCACGTAGATAGATCACCTCCGACTTGCGTGTCGATATTGTATTGATCAATTGACCAAAATTAACTTTATGTTAACCATTTCCTATCGGAATATATGGATAAATTAAGTTATATCTTGCTAAGTATGGTGTTAGCATAGCGTTTCAATACCAAATCTGATGTGTTCTCTTCATATTGTTAACAAAAAAAAGTACCCAATAATTTATTGGGTATTGTACGAAGTATTTGAAATACGGAAAATAAATATCATTCGGGTAATATTTCCAAATGGATATGTTGGTTAACCAATTAAGTCTCAATTTTGTTGATTAATATATCGAAAATTTATCTTTTTTTTAGTAGACTAGTGCTGAGCTAAGATTAGTGATAAGTTAAGATAGTCAAACTATTCATTATTTGAAGAAAATTGAGCCTTATGCTAAACTCAAATTTGAATACAGGTCGTCATGTGACTTTTCTAAATAAAATATCGTTTTAAGCTTAACTAGAAAAAAAATAATTGTGTTATAACCATGTAAATTAATGTAATTGAGTAGTATTGTGTGAAGTCGTAGGCTTATCCTTTATCTATGTTTAACTATTTTTTATTTTATTTTTTCCATCAAGTAAAAACTTAAAAATCACGTTAGTTTATTTTTTTTTAAGAAAAAAGAAACTATAAATTATAAAATACAAAAGAAATAATGTTAAGCCTGTCAAATTTGACACCGATTGAGTGCTTGTACATAAGCACGTGCACTGCACCTGAGTTGATAAGTAAAGTAAAAAGAAATAGATGAGACGCAACAAAAACTCTTCAAATAGACGAGCCACGTCAAAAACTCTTCAAACTTAATCATCAAATCTGCAATCTCATCCTCTCTCTTCAAATTTGCAACCACATTTTCTCTCTTCAAATCTACAATTAAAGATTAAAAACATTTATTACGTAACAAATAATACTCTTCAATTTGAAAAGTTTTTTTTTGTAGGGGATGCTCTGAAGAATTAAACTCGACTTAAGGCAGTTGCTATTGGTATCCCTATCAAATACTTCTCCTAGGTTGCAATACTTATCATATGGACCCTGCTAGACTCAACTCGGATCCAGGGAAGATAGAAACCAACACAAGAAAATTATATTCTGGCAAGCAAAAAAACAAGGTTCCAGAAATGTCAAAGTTTGATGCTTTACATATTTTCTCCAAAATGTCATATTACAATTTAATCGTGTAGCTCAAGCAGAAGCAGGATCGGACCACTCTGGGGCAGCTCTTTTCTTGGCAAAGTATTCTTCGGCACGAGCAAGGTTTTTAGCAACTGATGGCTTCACCCACTTCTTTCGGCCAGGTAATGTGGTCAATGAACAACCAGCAGTTTCCAGCTTCTCCTTTGCTGCAGCTGAAAAGGCGCGGGCCTTGAAATTCAGCTTCACACTTAACTCCCCATCGCCTAGAATCTGACGCCAAGGAATTTATATAAGCAGATATCCACGAACAAACATGCAGAATATAGACATCAACATCTTCGATCAATTATAGTTTTGAACAAAGTAATGTCATGCATACTTCGTCTCTGAATCACGCTATCTACTAGTATTGTCTTTGAGCTAAAGCAATTAATTAATGGACAAGGAGCCAAGGACGTTAAACCTCAAGAAAATACTTGCTGCATGGTTCACCACAACTCCATTTCCTAACCTTTTTGTTTGTCCTCTATTCCCACAAAGGAAAGAAAACACATACTAAAAACATAGTCAGCGCAAAAAAATAGGAAAGAGAATATGAGGGTGTCCATGCAGACACACATCTGAAATTTCAAAGAAAATGTTATTGCAAAAGTGCTTTGGTGCTTCCATGGCTTCTGAGGTGCAGAGTCCCAATCGCTTGTTTTAAGTTCCAATTTACCATAAATGAAATTAAATATTCATATTCCGTGACTATATGATGCGGTATTTCAAAAGACAAGGAGTTGATGGAAATTTGAGAAAGAGAGGTCCTTTCTACTGAGACAACTATGAGAAAACTAATGTTTTATAACCTTACTCACAAATTCTCTCTCCAAATTATGCTAACAAAAAACAACAAAGATTATGTTACAAAAACAAGGACTTGAGACTTAACCTAGGTAATTATGAAAAATCACTCGTATAAAAAAAAGAAAAAGAACCTAACTGCTAAATCGACCAAATTCGGCAGCTAGATCCTCTGTCCAAGTCACTCTATTTATCTTTGATAACAGTTTCAAAAGCATACACAAATTTGTTTCTCTACAAGGAAACTGGAAAGATTTATGCATTTTTCAGACACCTTGGTCCTTCAGTTGTTTCTAAATAAAGAACTACAAATTAATTCAAGGTTATTATTTAATATCAATCTATGCAAATTAACATATGTCTAAAGAAATTAATTCTTCAAACAATCACAGGATACTTATTACGTACATTATTTAAGCTCTATGAGGGAAGATTTGAGTCCAACATGGCCCCAGTTGACAGAGGTTCTAGCCTCACCCATTCCCCACCACCCTTAATTAAACCTTTGTCAAGAGTGTAATTCCCTTTCAAAAGGATGCTACAAAAATTTTACATGCATGTGTTATGAGCTCAATTTTTTTATTATAAAAAGTCAAGAAACCAGAAAAACTTTTCAAAGGGGAGATCTAGTATGACCATTTCCCGCCAATAGATACTGACCTCATGTTTAGTTGATTTAAAACTTTTGACTTATATTAGTAACAGTAGGACTAACAGGTTAAACTATGTAGTTGCCTTGGAAGATCATAGAGCTGACATTACTAATGACTCGGTAAAGTTACATGTTAGTAGGAAGTACAAATTCCAGTTCAAGTTGTGGGGTTTTAAGAATGTGACAGAACGGAAAAAAACTTAACCTTTTAGGTGCATGTTCAGGTCATTACCTTTAGAGGAAGTTTCCTTTCTCTTCCTGATGGGTTGATCAAACCCTTGTTTTTGAGCGATTCCAGTGACACCTCTTCCCCCTCTTGAAATCCTGCAGCTGCTATATCTTTCAAGTTCACTGGGACATATTTTGGTAACCCAACATGCATACCTTGGATCAACACAAAACAAACTAAAATTAGAAAATAAAAAAATAATGAATACAACACGTAACATGGAGCAATGGATATCAATTGTTACAACTTGAATTGAAAGTCGTACTAGACAAGTTACCAAATGGACCACAAGAAAGGAGATATTTTCAAACAAGGAGAATTCAGCTCATACACAGTAACTGGATAAAAAAGTAACAGAAGAAACAGAAAAGCCATGTCAAACACAAAATGAAAAAGGCAAGCCACCTCTCAAGATATAAAAGTTTACAAATAAATCATCAGACAATTGAGAAAAAAAAAACTAGGAGCCCCTCGAATAAAAATATAACAACTTTTGGAAGACGTATAACACTTGGGTGGCTACTTAAGCAGGCAAACTTGGGGTTAATATACGCAGAAATCAAAATTTCTAAATAAGATCTTTTTGGATATGTTGTCAAACCATACAATCTCGGTTCCTTAATTATATGCCAACAACGTTGTAGAACAGAATTAAAAAAATGTCTCTTATGCTAGAGGGTGCATTATATGACGTACAAGAAAAGGTTTCTTCCTCATATTGTACCAACACATCATTACAGACAATCAAAAAAAAATTGGTGTTTTCTTCTGTTTAACAAGGGGCCAAGGTGTTGCAGATTGAAGAGAAAATAAATGGCAAGCACAATCCAACAAGAGAAGATTGCACTCATACACAAAGAAGATAATGGTCTACATGGTTCTAAATTTCTATGCTCAAGAGGGAAGGTGCTTTATATCGAAGCCTTATCGAGAAAAGTAAATGTCAAGCACAAACCAACAACAGTAGAAAATGTGTTTCTACTGTTTGTCATACGTTCACGCACAAAGACAATATCATTCTGACAAAGCTCAAACACGAGGTGATTATAATCCTCACTCACCAACCCCAAAGCCCAAATATACCTAAAACAACGCCCAACATCTATAAAGGAAACCTAAACAGGGTACTCGAATATCTTGAGATTGCTAATTAATGCAGCAGGGTTCAGCCGATGTACTAATCTAATTGAAGATCCAGGACCCAGAATATAAATAAATTTCGGGCCCAATGCCAGCAGGAGACCAGATGGTTTGGAACCAAGAGGGGCCCAACCATCAAAATAAATGAAGCAGATGAATGCTAGGCAGGCGGCATTATGATGATTCATGGTACTTTTGGAACATAAACAACACAGGGACCCATGAGATTCCCTCACCAGACCTAAAGTCACAACCTTTGAGATCCTTATAATAGCATAAAAAGCTGGAGATGAAGACACATTAAAACATCCAAATTCCAATGCAATGAAGTTATAACAAACAGTTTGATGCTATGTTATGAACTACATTTCGGTGACTCTGAGCCATGAGGGTTGCTTTCTCTTCCCTTTGCTATCAGACAAAGGTTTCAATTTTAAAAGTTGAGGCCTAGTTACGAGTTCTAGCTCTATGACAGTATGACCATATCTGTAAGTGGTTGCCACCAAAACAGACTAAACCTAATTCAGTTATACTTCAATCCCACCCAAAACATTTTCATTAACACAAAGCACGCATACACTTAGAAATTAAATAACTTGAACCATCATCCCAATTCCCACATAAAGAACAAACTTTAGTCCACCAGAATATGCAACAAGTCTAAAAATATAATCCCATAAATATGATACAAAATAAAATAAGATGATGAAGATTACCTCCAGCAATACCCCTTAATTTGGGGAGTCGACGATACAGTGGCATCTGTCCCCCTTCGAATCCCCTGCGAACACCCGGTCCGGACCTCGACTTTTGACCTCTCATCCCAAACCCACAACTTCCCCCTTGACCAGCTGCGTGACCTCTCCCCTTTCTCTTGGCTTTCTTTCTGGACCCGGGTTGGGGACCCAGATTGTCAAGCCTAAACCGAACATTGGAAATTGAAGCAGAAGTAGAAATTGGTGATGAAGAAGAAGCTTGGTTGAGTATAATTAGCGGTGCTTTTAATGTCCTGTTCTTGTGGTTGTTGTAAAGCTTCAGAGAAACAAACTGAGATGTTTTTGCCTCGAGATTACTCACATTACCCTGATTGATTTTACAAAAATGGAAATAACGAAACTAATGTTAAAGAATATAAACAGTTGAATTGACTCATAATTAAGACATATATAGATACATGTATAGATATAGAGAGAGAGGAGGGGGGGGGACAGTTTACCTTGAATGAAGAAGAAGGGTGATTAAAAAGTAAAGCTGTTGTTCGAGTTGAGGAGAGAGTGAGAAGAGAAGCCATGGGTGATGAGCTGATATGGTTGGAAAATGCAACGGATATGGATGGAGTTGTTCTATTTCTATTCTCTCTTTCCGGGTTTTTTTCCTTTCTATGATGTGCTCGGGCCGCCTAGCTAAACTCTTGATCCATTTGGAAGCTAGGCCCATGACCCGTCTAGCCCTCTCAGTATTTTCCTTATGGTGGGCCGGCCATTTTGATGATATTCTGGCGCCCTTGAGTTCTCCAAAGCTCCCTACAGAAATATAAAGTAATTACATCATTAGTGCATCAACAAAATAATTATAAAAAGAGTGTAATTAGGATTTATATTATAAAAATAGTACAATTCACATTAATAAGGAACCTAAAATCAAGGAGAAATAACTGCCATTAATAATAATTCAAATTCAAATTCAAATATTTGGGATTTAACAACAAAAACAAATTCAAATTCAAAATATTCACTTACTCTAAGTCAGCAAGTCCAATAGCCCAAACAAAACAAATTACTTGTACATCCGAAACCATAAAAATAAAACTCGATGTATTACAAACTTTTCCTTTCTTAACGAAGAGAGAGCAGAGCATTGGCCGAAAAGAAAATAAGAACACTGCATAGGAAAGAGAGAGATAAGAGAGTGATGTGTAATGTAATATTGATAACCAAACATTCGTACCAAGATCACCAAACTTTTATACTAAGGTAACCAAACCTTTATACCAAGGTAACCAATCTACCTCCACACATGCAGTATAAATTGGTTACCTTGGTCTGAAAGTTTGGCAACCAACTGCATAAATGTTTGGCTATCAACTGCATCATATTCAAAATAAATTAGTAACTTAATAACACTAAATTGGTTACCTTGGTATATATGAATGTTTGGCTACTAACTGCACTATGAAAAAACTACATGTGTGGATATGCATTGGTTACCTTGATACGAAAGTTTTTTTCCCTTGGTATGAAGATTTGGTTACCTTCATACCAAGGGAACAAGGATAATGTCCATGCATTTGCCCAAATGAACCGCCTAGAATCAGGATGAGGATCAGTCTTATGTGAATTAGGAAGAAAGTTTATTGATGATATGTGGCGCCCCCAAAATTAGGTATACATCACCCATCTTGGGTCGCCAGATACATGGTACAGAATTCAAATACAACTTGATAATACAACTGTCGTGTACAATATGACAAAACATAAACTGTGAGTTTGAATACAAATATTGTCTACTAGAGAGTATACAAACTCAAAAGGAGTTCTTATTACAATTATTATCACACTATTTCACAGAATAATAAGGACTAGTAATGCATCATCTAGGACCATCACTCCGTTCCCCGACTCGTCCCAGCTATATTCTCATTTCCTGAAGAGAACAGTGAAAGAAAGGGTGAGCTCAACTAGCCCAATAAGAAATATTATAACTAAGATAATGCAGAATAAATTATCATTAGTCTCCAACAATGTTAAACTGATAAAATATAATAGACATCAAGTTTAAGCTGCCATTAAAAGAGTCAAGTAGTAAAATAAAATCTACTATCTTTTATGATTAAAAGAGTCAAGTAGAAAATAAAATCTCATTAAATCATCTTTTATGATTAAACTTATTATTTTTTCATCATTTTCTATTTATTATTTTAAAATAAGAGACTTTGATTTCGATAAATAATCCACATCATTAAATTATAAAATATTCATCATTGTCGGGAATATTCGCTTGGTCGCGGGACGTATCCGGAACTTATTATTAATGAAATTTAATTTTCTCTATTTATTATTTTAAAATAGTAAGGGTTGATTTGATTAAAATATGGATAGTTACAAAGTAAGATACCAGATCGCACCAATTATTGATTCTTACGTAAGTTAAGGCATTACACAATAATGGTTACAAGAATTATCGCTCAAAGATTTTATTATCGAAGTTAATAATTGTCATTGATATTTTATATCACGGCGCTGTTTCAATAATCACATTACACAATATTTTCATTATCGGGCTAATAATTCATATTATCTCAATAATATTTTTAGATAACATTATGGCAATGTCTAGAAAGTTCTCGCTCTGTGAGAGGTTTGTCACCTAATCATACAAAGAAGAAGAAATTTTATCGAAAGTTCTCTTCCCCGAAACCGTCTCGTCACAATATCATGATTCTCGTAATATTATTCGTGAATAATTAATTATTGATTCATATGATGAGGAAAATATTGATTTTATGTGGATATGTATGGAGAAAAATTTTAATGACAATTGTTGAAATTGTAAAATTTTATCTTTTTCGATAAAATAATTCATTTAAATATAATTATATTATCGATATAATAATGGTGATATTTTTAAATCTAATGTGGGATATATTGAGTATTTAGAGGATAGTATTTTTGTTGCAATAAATGTTTAAAACATGTTAAAACATGTCATTTAATTCCCCATTTATCGATCAAATTTGATTATACCATAAAATTTGCTTGCGATATCGATGTGAGAAAATTTTATCTTTTCTACAAATAAATCTAATCATAAAATATTATTAAAAGGATTTCGTTTACAACTATTAACGGGCCAATTTAAAGTATTTTGTTATTTAAACATCCATTAAAATTTGAAAATCGCCCGCTTGTGGATTTCTTCCGCAATTTCATTTGAATTAAAAAACTTTTCTATAAAAGTTTCAGATAGAATTGAATTTTCTATAAAACTCATGAGATTCGAAATTTTCTGATGAAAGGGCTATTTATTATGAATTATCAAGTTCAAGCTCAAATAATCGATTTTTGAAGTTTAAAATATTTAAAATTAGAAAACGTTTTTTTCATTATGGTGTGTTACACATGTGGGTTGAATGAGCTGAATTCAGTTCTTGAAGGTTGGCGAGGAAATTTTATTATAAATAATAATATTATATTAAATTTTTCTGGTCAGTGTTCTAAATAATTTTCTATAAATAAAAGGCTTAGTTGGTTAATCGAAAAATCACACCGTAAATCGTTTTTCTCTCTATATTATCAAGCATATTCTGTGAGTATTTTGAGTATACTTTTGAGTATTGTTAGACGCGGCAAGTTTCTTCAAAGACTATAATCTTAGATTCCAAATTAAGTATTAATCTTTCGAGGTAAGGATGTTATTTTTTTCTCAAATGATATTATTTCTTCAATATCATTATGTCAAATATCGTTGAAACTTTTTATCAAATTGGAACTTTTTCCATGCTCTGCCGGGTTACTATTCATGAGTTACTATTCACGAAAGTTACTATTCACGAAAGTACTATTCATGTAAGTCAGAAGATGTTTTTTGGGAAATTTCTATCTTTTGGTGTTTGAGTTACTATTCACGATACTTTGACTATTCACGATACCAAGACTATTCAATTTAAAAATAAAATTTCTTCTTTTTGTCCAAAATATCTATTTCGATATTAGCTTTGATCAGATCCATGTTTCGATCATTCTGAATTTTACACCACTACGATTATTTTGAGTTATTTTTGAACATGGATAAAATAAAGTATTTAATCCTTAATCCTTAATCCTTGTCATTTTGTTTCAATCGGATTCGCTTTTTTAAAATATTTTCATCATCCTCAACTTTAAATGATGATATATTATTGAATATCTTTGGCCCAGTAGCTAAAGATGAATGATTTTTCAAGAATATTTCGTCAGAAAGGTAAAGATGAACAGTGTTTAGATGAACACGAATTAATCGATGAATATCTTTACCAGAGTAAAAGATGAATATTTGATTCCGTATGTATATTGATCGATGTTACAGGATAAAAGATAGACGATGAACTTTTAAATTCATACATGTAAAATAAGTAGTTTGATTCTCTACTTAACTCTTTTAAATTAATTATTATTTTCATTGTAATATTGATTTAAAATTTGTCATTTATCAGATTCTATTAGATTTTTCCCGTGAAGACTAACGGTAATTTGTTGATATTATCTTAGTCATAATATTCTTTATCGAAGCTAATGAGCTCACCCTTTTCCTTTTTGTTCCATTTTTTCTTCTCAGGAGGCTAGAATATAACGAGCATTTAGCCTGGAGTAATGGAATGAAGGTTTTTAGAAAGGATTGTTTAGTAGTCCTCACCATTTTGTAAAATAATGTATCAATAAATGTGATGAGGATATATTTGAGTATGGATATTGCTCTGTAAGATAATATTTGTATTCAAACTCACAGCTTTAATTGTAATAATAAAGTTGTAGTTGCTTCGCACTCATGTACGACAACCGTATTGTGTGATATATACCTATTTTGGGGGCATCACAAATGGTATCGTAGCTAGGATATGATCTCCAATGAGATCTGGGAATGTAACTAGAGGGAGAGACGAGTAAATCATTCGCTAATGTGTCCTACCTAAGCTTATTTTTTTAGTCGTCAAGATATAAGGATATTATGTGATATATCGATTTCCTTAATTAACCTTTTGTTTTACGCATGTGATTTTGAGAATGTCGATCGAGAATATTAACAATGGAAATGAGACCGTGGGAGACGCTGCATTTCACCAACGAGGAGAACGTGCAACAGTCCGGGCAATGTTCCTCCCGTGATCGAAAGCAGATGATTTAACGAGGGATGTTTAGAATGCGACGCCCCCAAAATAGGTATACATCACCTATTCCGAGTTGTCAATACACGGTATGTAAAACAACTACAACTTTATTATTTACAACAAGAAACTGTGAGTTTGAATACAAATATTATCTTCTGTACAATATCTATACTCAAATAAATCCTCATCACATTTATTGATACATTATTTTACAAAAATGGTGAGGACTACTAAACAATCCTTTCTAAAACCTTCATTCCATACCCCGACTGCACTCGCTTATATTCTCGCCTCCCGAGAAAAATGGAATAAAAAGGAAAAGGTGAGCTCAACTAGCTTCAAGAAGAATATTATGACTAAGATAATATACAACAAATTATCGTTAGTCTTCAACAGGAAAAATATAATAGAATACAATAGACAACAAATTTTAAATCAATATTCGCAATGAAATAATAATTCATTAGAAGAGTTAAGTAGAGAATGCAAACTACTATCTTCTATGTATGAATTTAAAAGTTCATCGCTCATCTTTTATCCTGTAACATCAATCAATATACATCCGAATCAAATATTCATCTTCGCACTACAGCCAAAGATATTCATCGATTGGTCATGTTCATTTAAACACTGCTCATCTTTGCACTACGGGCCAAAGATATTCTTCTTAAATCATTCATCTTTGCACTACGGGCCAATGATATTCTTAAGAAATCATTCATCTTGCACTACAAAGCCAAAGATATTCCATAATATCATCATTTAAGACCGAGGATGATGAAAAATATTTTTTTTTAAAGAAACGAATCCGGTGAAACAAAATGACAAGGATTAAGGATTAAGGATTCGCACGTACTTGGTTTTATCCACGTCAAAAATACCTCAAAAAATAATCATAGTGGTGTAAAATTCAAGAATGATCAAAACATGGATACAATCGAGAGTTAGTATCCGTAATAGATGTTTTAGACGAAAAGAAGAAATTTTATTTTTGATTGAATAAGACCAGATATCGTGAATAGTCAGATATCGTGAATAAGTCGATATCGTGAATAGTAACTCCGACACCAAAAGATAGAAATTCCAAAAAACATCTTCAAACATTGAATAGTACTCGTGAATAGTAACTCGTGAATAAGAACTCATGAATAGTAACTCGTGAATAAGAACTCATGAATAGTAACCCATGAATAGTAACTTAGAGCATGAAAAAGTTCCAAATTTGATAAAAACTTCAGATCAACATTTCAAATTATAATGATATTGAAGAAATAATATCATTCTGAAAAAAAAAATAATATCCCTTACCTCGAAGATCAAGATCTTCTAGCTAGAATCTAGGGTATAGTCTTTGAAGGGAACTTGCAAATCTAGCAATGCTCAAAGTATACTCAAAATACTCACAAGAATACGCTTTCGATAATATAGAGAGAAAACTTGATTTAACGTGTGATTTTCAATTCTAACCCAAGCACCTATTTATAGGAAAATGCTTAGAACACCAAAGCAGAAAATTTAATAAAATAATAATATTTCTTAAAAAATATTCAAGCCCACCTTAGAAATCTGATTTCAGATCATTTATAACACATGTGATGTGGGATTACAACAAAAAACATTTTTCTTAAAAAAAATATTTTAAACTCCCAAAAATCAATTATTTGAGAACTTGGAACTTCAATAATTCATAATAAATAGCCTTTTCATCAGAAAATTGAATCTCACGATTTTTATAGGAATTTCAATTCTCTACAACTTTGCAGAAGAAAGTTTTTCCAAATTCCAAATAGAAATTGGACCAAGAAATCAAAGCAGGCGATTTTACTGAAGTATAATCAAATTTGATCAATAAATGGGGTCCACCGACATGTTTAACATGTTTTAAACATTTATTGCAACAAAAATACTCTTCCTCCTCGTATACTCATATATCCCACATTCGTTGTAAAAATATCACCGTTAATATATTATTAAAATAATATATTTAAATGAATTATTTTATCGAGAAAAAGATAAAATATTAATTTTCAACAATTGTCATTTTAAAATTTTTCCATCTATATCCACATAAAATCAATATTTTCCTCATCATATAAATCAATAATTAATTATTCACAAATAATATTACGAGAATCACAATATCGACAAACTGCATAGGCGGTTCAGGAAAGAGGGCTTTCCAATAAAATTTCTTCTTCTTGCGCCGCAATTAGGTGACCAAACCTCTCCTTAATCAGAACTTTCTAGACATTGCCAATAATGTTATCTAATAATATTATTCAGATAATATGAATTATTGCTTCGATAATGAAAAATCTTGCGTGTAATGACAATTATTGAAACAATGACAATATAAAATATCAACGCAACAATTATTAACTCAATAAAATAATTTGAGCGATAATTACTATAACCATTATTGAGTAGTGCCTTCTTACGTAAGAATCAATAATTGGTGCAATACTGGTGTCATTTGCTCAACAACGCGTATTAGTGTGTTTTAACCATAAGGGTATTCCAACAAGATACTTGGTAACAACTACGCCAGTTATTTAAAAACAACTTATATTTGTCGTTTTTCTTCATCAATCGCTTTACGTTATGGGCCCACACATGGGCTGCTACCTGATAAATACGAATATTCCCCGACGATCTGAATATTCCACGACCAAACGAATATTCCCGACGATAATGAATATTTTATAACCACTTGCTTTATTTTGAAATATTTGCGTATTTAACCCCTTAACTATCCACATTAATCAAATCAACCCTTACTATTTCAAAATAATAAATAAAGGAAATTCCTTTTTATTTAAAAAATTTGAGGTCTTCTGACCTCCCTCCTTATGAAATTTCGTCCTCGAAATTGGCGTGACGATACTGGTGTTTGAAAAGGTGAGGATACCTCACTTTCATTTCCATTTCAATTCCGGTCATTTCCTCTATAGCATGATTCCTCCACAAAACTTTAACTTGTGGTATGACCTTTCTTGGCGTAGGACATGCTCCTCCTTCTATCCAAGATCTTGTGGTACCTCCTCATACGTTAAGTCTTGGCTATCTCGTCCGATTTCTAACTTCGATAACGTGGTTCGGGTCTTTCACATATTTCTGAAGTACATATATATGAAACACATTATGAACACGAGACATACTCGGGAGGTAACGCAAGTCTATAGGCTACATTTCCTTTCGGTCAAGTATTTGAAATGGACCGATAAATCGTGGATTGAGCTTTCCTCTCTTCCCAAATCTTGTAACTCCCTTCCATGGAGCAACTCATGACAATACATGATCCCTACATTAAATTCCACGTCCTTTCGATGAAGATCCGCATAACTCTTTTGTCGATCTTGTCTTGGTTTGTATCGTTGTCGAATCAATTGGATCTTTTCGGTAGTCATACGTCTTAACTCGGGTCCCAACAATGTTGCTTCACCCACCTCATCCCAACATATTGGAGAAGCGACATTTTCGTCCATATAATGCTTGAATGGAGCCACACCTATACTTGCACGATAAGCTGTTGTTGTAGGAGAATTCACTGATGGTAAATACTTATGCCAACTACCCTTGAAGTCTCAGGACCTGAGTCTTAATAGATCTTGAGTTTGAATAGTCCTCTACGATTGTCGTCCGTTTGGGGATGGTATGCGAACTAAATCGCCAAATCGTGTGCCCATAGCTTTTTGCAAGCTATCCCAAAATCTTGAAGTGAATCTTGGGTCACGATCCGAAACTATGGATCTGAGGCATGCCATGCAACCTCACAATCTCATTCACGTCACATACTAGCAAAGGCGTTCAAGGTATAAGTCTCCGTATCGGCAAGAAATAAGCGAGACTTGGTTAATCTATCAACAATAACCCAAATAGCATTGATGCCTTGAGAAACCGTAGGAAGACCCAAAGCGAAATCCATAGTAATGTGTTCCCACTTCCATTCCAGGAATCTCAAGTGGTTGCAAACGGACACTTAGGTACAAGATGCTCTCGCCTTTACACGTTGGCAAGTTAAACACATCGAGATAAACTTTGCAATCTCTCTCTTCACATTGTTCCACCAAAATGTATGTCGAAGATCACGATACATTTTAGTACTTCGAGGATGGATTGCAAATGGCGTATTGTGTGCCTCCATCATAATCTTGTACTTCAAATCGAGTCGTTAGGAACACAAAGTCTAGAGTGGACTCGAAGTATTCCTTCTTCATCGATTCTCGCTTAGGAATAGCTCCTTCTTGTACTTTTTCTTCTTCATACGCATCGACTCAAGATTCGGTGGCGAGCAACCTTAACTTTTTCTATTAAAGTTGGCTCTGTCGTATACTTGACATCATCGCACTCGTTCCCAAGATATGATCTTCTTACTCGATGCGTCGGCTACCACGTTAAACTTTACGGGATGGTATTGAATAGTGTGGTCGTAGTCTTTCAATAGCTCGAGCCAAGCGTCATTTGCCGCGTGTTGAGTTCTTTTTAGTGAAGAAATATTTAAGGCTTTTATGGTGCGAATATATCTCCACTTTCTCCCCATATAGATAGTGCCTCCATATTTTTAGCGCAGCTTATTGCGCTAACTCTAGATCATGAGTAGGATAATTCCTCTCATACTCTTTAAGTTGTCGCGAGGCATAGGCTATGACTTTCCCCGTTGCATGAGAACACATCCTAACCCTTTGCTCGAAGCATCATTTGTAGATAACAAATCCATCCAGAACCGGATGGTATTGTTAGAGCAGTCTTAGAAATAAGTCTCCTCTTAAGCTCTTGGAAACTTTTCTCGCATTCTTCGCTCCAAAGCGAATTTTGTATCCTTAGAGTTATTTGAGTTAATGGAGTAGCGATTCGAGAAAACCCTTCCACGAATCTCCGATAATAACCGGCTAAGCCCAAAAAGCTCGTACTTGATCGCCGACCCGGTTGCTCCAACTTTGTATTGCTTCAATCTTGGCCGGATCATGCAGATACTCCATGTTTCGACACCACGTGCCCGAGGAATGCTACTTCCTCGATCGAACTCGCATTTCTTCAATTTGGCATATAGTTGGTTTTCACGAAGCCTTTGGAGTACCGACTTCAAATGGTGCTCATGATCTTCCGCGACTTTTGGAATATATAAGGATACCATCAATAAAGACAACAACAAATTGATCAAATATTCCTTGAATACTCGGTTCATCATATCCATGAAACGCGAGAGAGCATTAGTTAGTCAAGAAAGACATGACTAAGAATTCATAATGCCCGTCATCGAGGAGTTAAAAGCGGTCTTTGGAATATCCTCGATTCTAATCTTGGTGATGATATCGAGCGAAGATCGATTTTGAAAAGAATTGTGCCCTTTGCGGTGGTCAAACAAGTCATCAATACGAGGTAGAGGATACTATTCTTGATGGTGACATGGTTCGATTCCGATAGTCAATACAAAGTCGCATACTCCGTCTTTCTTCTTCTTACAAATAAAGCAGGAGCACCCCGAGGAGATGTCTTAGGGCGAATGAAACCGATGTCCAACAATTCTCGTAGTTGGACCTTTAACTCTGAAGTTCAATAGGAGCCATTCGATATGGGGTTTTAGAAATGGGCTTTGTGCGAGTTCAAGATCAATAAAGAATTCAACTTCACGTTACGGGGTAGGCAAGGAAGTTCTTCGGGAAATCGTCGGGAAAGTCGATAACAACAGGAATATTATTCAAATTTGGCGTGTCTTTATTCAAATCCATAACATGGGCTAAGAAAACGACATCCGTTTTTCAATAAGCGAATAGCTTTATGATTAGATATGACGGTGATTGATTTTAATGGTTTAGTTGCTTGAATTAAATGCAACGGGTTGGTTAGGAATATGAAAACTAACAACCTTACGAAAACAATCAATTTTGGCATGATAAGTAGTTAACCGATCAATCCCTAAAATCACATCAAAATCAAGTATCTTTAAAGAGATAAGGTCAAGCGGTAAGGTGATGGTGCCAACTTGAATCAAACAAGATTTATAAGCAGTGGATGTGATGAAAGTTTCTCTAACGGAGTTTCCACAGATAGGTCAAAGTCTAATTTCTCCCGAGTCAAGTTTAAGCGTTGAGCACATGCGGGAGAGATAAATGAATGGGTAGCACCCGGTATCAAGTAAGGTATAAACTTGCAAGAATTTATAAATAGCTTACCCGTGATCACCTCGTTTGGGTTCCTCGCATTATAACCGATCACAACAAACGCTCTTCCCGGAATCGTTGACTTTGACTTTTACGGGGACGATCTTTTGAGTCACCATCCCCATTGAACTAGGTTTATTCTTGTACAATCTCGGCGATATGTCCTTCCTTTCCACAATTATAGCATACCTTGAAGCTGTTGTGGCGGTTTGGTGATATGTCCCTCTTTTCGCATTTGTAGCATATAATGGGTGGTCGTTCTCCTCCCTTAGAACCGATTCTTTCTTAAACCTTTCGTCATCTTCACATGGTCATTGTTAAATCTCCTCTTTTTAAAATCTCCTCTGACTCGCTTCTTCTATTTTCATGGCCATGATTACCACCGAGTGGTTACCATTTACTGTCAAATCTATTTTCTTTCTCATTTGGTTATCATTATTACATTGTTCTTATATCTACGATACGATCCACGGTTGTGGTCCCTCGGTTGGCCGTACTCGTTATCTCGCTCTAATAATTGAGCCACATTTACTGACATCCGAATAAAGAAAATTTATGAGAAATGAGATCTTTGACGTATCTGGGTTTCAAACCTCTAAGAAACATCCGCGTCATCGTTCCTCATTCTCCACCAAATGAGGTGCAAACACGGATAACTCGCTGAACTTTGCCTCGTCTTTGAGACACCGTCATGTTGTTTTGTTCCAATCGATGAACTCCACTTCCTTCGTATAGCGAACACTTCGGGAAAGTATTTGTCATTAAATAGCTCTGAAACGTCTCCCGAGACACGTCTTTGAGTCTTAATTTGGATGGAGTGCAACCATGAGACTCCACCGATGATACGCCTGCTTTACGGAACATAAAGGTGGCGAATGGAACCTTCTGTTCTCCGTGCATCCCAAGACATCGAATATCTTGGTAATTTGTTTGACCCGTGTTTCCGCCATGATCGGATCGCTTTCCCTTAAATTCGGTGGTGACTCTTTGACTGCTTGGTTGTGACAACCGGTGAATTGCTATCATTTCCTCTCGTATTTTGAACACGAGTTTCCTCTAAATCGATTTTGCATGAGCGCAAAAAACTTCTAAACATCCCTCGTTCATCATACGCTTTCGATGGTGTTGTTCACGGGAGGAACATTGCCGACTGTTACACGTTCTCCTCGTTGGTGAGTCTGAGGCGTCTCCACGGTCTCATTTCCATTGTTAATATTCTCGATCGACATTCTCAAATCTTTGTCATAAAACAAGGGTTAATTAAGGAAATCAATATATCACATAATATCCCTATATCTTGACCAACTAACAAATAAGCTTAGGTAGGACACCTTTAGCGAAGGATTTACTCGTCTCTCCCTCTAGTTCTATTCCCGATCTCATGGAGATCATATCCTAAGCTACGATACCAATTGTGGCGCCCCCAAAATAGGTATACATCACCCATTACGAGTTGTCAATACGTGATGCGAAACAACTACAACTTTATTATTACAACGATAAAGCTGTGAGTTTGAATACAAATATTATCTTACAGACAATATATATACTCAAATAAATCCTCATCACATTTATTGATACATTATTTTACAAAAATGGTGAGGACTACTAAACAATCTTTTCTAAAACCTTCATTCCATACCCCAGGCTTCGTACTCTGTTATATTCTCGCCTCTCCGAGAAAAATGGAACAAAAAAGGAAAAGGGTGAGCTCAACTAGCTCGATAAAGAATATTATGACTAAGATAATATACAACAAATTATCGTTAGTCTTCAACGAGGGGAAAAATATAATAGAATCTGATAGACAACAAATTTTAAATCAATATTACATAATGAAATAATAATTCATTAGAAGAGTTAAGTAGAGAATGCAAACTACTATCTTCATGTATGAATTTAAAAGTTCATCGTCTATCTTTTATCCTGTAACATCAATCGATATACATACGGAATCAAATATTCATCTTTTACTCTGAGGCCAAAGATATTCATCGATTAGTCGTATTCATTTAAACACTGTTCATCTTTGCATTACGCGCCCAAAGATATTCTTCAGAAATCATTCATCTTTACTTTCTACAGCCAAAGATATTCTTAAGAAATCATTCATCTGCACTTCTACGGCCAAAGATATTCCATAATATCATCATTTAAGGCGAGGATGATGAAAAATTTTTTTAAAAAAGCGAATCCGATTGAAACAAAATGACAAGGATTAAGGATTAAGGATTCGTACTTGGTTTTATCACGTCAAAAATACCTCAAAAATAATCATAGTGGTGTAAAATTCAAGAATGATCAAAACATGGATACAATCGAGTTAGTATCCGAATAGATATTTTAGACGAAAAGAAGAAATTTTATTTTTAAATTGAATAATAAGTATCGTGAATATACATGTATCGTGAATAGTAGAGTATCGTGAATAGTAACTCAGACACCAAAAGATAGAAATTCACAAAAAACATCTTCGCGACTTACGTGAATAGTACTTCGTGAATAGTAACTCATGAATAGTAACTCGTGAATAGTAACTCGTGAATAGTGAATGAATAGTAACCAGAGCATGAAAAAGTTCCAAATTTGATAAAACTTGAGATCAACATTTCAATTATAATGATATTGAAGAAATAATATCATTACGAAAAAAATAATATCCCTTACCTCGAAAGATCAGTACTTCTAGCTAGAATACCGGGTATAGTGCTGAAGGGAACTTGCACCGTCTAGCAATACTCAAAGTATACTCAAAATACTCACAAGAATACGCTCGATAATATAGAGAGAGAAAACTTCAGTTTTTGGGTGTGATTTCAATTCTAACCTAAGCACCCTATTTATAGGAAAATGCTTAGAACACCAAAGCAGAAAATTTAATAAAATAATAATATTTCTTAAAAATATTCAAGCCCACCTTAGAAATCTGATTTCAGATCATTTATAACACATGTGAGCCACTCAATTACAACAAAAAACGTTTTTCTTAAAAAAAATATTTTAAACTCCCAAAAATCAATTATTTCGGAGCTTCGGAACTTCAATAATTCATAATAAATAGCCCTTTCATCAGAAAATTCGAATCTCGTGAGTTTTTATAGGAATTTCAATTCTCTACAACTTTGCAGAAGAAAGTTTTCCAAATTCCAAATAAAAATTGGCCGAAATCCCAAAGCAGGCGATTTTACATTTATAATCAAATTTCGATCGATAAATGGGGTCCCGCAGACATGTTTAACATGTTTTAAACATTTATTGCAACAAAAATACTCTTCCTCCTCGTATACTCATATATCCCACATTCGTTGTAAAAATATCATAGTTAATATATTATTAAAATAATATATTTAAATGAATTATTTTATCGAGGAAAAAGATAAAATATTAATTTTCAACAATTGTCATTTTAAAAATTTTCTCCATCTATATCCACATAAAATCAATATTTTCCTCATCATATAAATCAATAATTAATTATTCACAAATAATATTACGAGAATCCAATATTGACAACGAGGCGGTTCAGGAAGAGGGGCTTTCCGATAAGAATTTCTTCTTCTTGGCCGTATGATTAGGTGACCAAACCTCTCCTTGAGGCAGAACTTTCTAGACATTGCCAATAATGTTATCTAATAATATTATTAGGATAATATGAATTATTGCTTCGATAATGAAAAATCTTGTGTAATGTGATTATTGAAACAATGACAATATAAAATATCAACGCGACAATTATTAACTCAATAAAATCTTTGAGCGTAATTTCGTGTAACCATTATTGAGTAGTGCCTTCTCACGTAAGAATCAATAATTGGTGCAATCTGTAGTGTCTTCTTGTTCAACAACGCGTATTAGTGTGTTTTAACCATAGGGTATTCAGCGATGATAGCTGAGTAACAACTACTGTGCGTTATTTAAAAACAACTTATATTTGTCGTTTTCTTCATCCGATCGCTTTTAGTTATGGGGCCCCACACATGCATTTCTTGGCCGTTGCATCGAATATTCCCACAAGCGATCTGAATATTCCACGACCAAACGAATATTCCCCGACGATAATGAATATTTTATAACCACTTGCTTATTTTAAAATATTTGCGTATTTAACCCTTAACTATCCACATTAATCAAATCAACCCTTACTATTTCAAAATAATAAATAAAGGAAATTCCTTTTATTTAAAAATTTGAGAGTCTTCGATAGAAGCTTTTGCAATTCATGCAAAATCGAGACGAGGAGACTCGTGTTCAAAATCTGAGGAGGAAATGATAAGAATTCACGGGTTATCACGACCAAGTAGTTCAAAGAGTTGGGACCACAGAATTTAAGGGAAAGCCAGATCCGATCATGGCGGAAACATGGGTCAAGCAAATTACCAAGATATTCGATGTCTTGGGATGCGGAGAACGAAGGTTCCATTCGCCACCTTTATGTTCCGTGGCGGCAGATTCTTTGGTGGGAATCATGTAAGCGTACCCATCGGTACCAAGACTCGGCGTGTCTTGGGAAAGCGTTTAAAAACTATTTAATGACAAATACTTTCACGAAAGTGTTCGTCGTATGAAGGAAGTGGAGTTTATTAGATTGGAGCGAACAACATGGCGGTGTCTCGATGCGAGGCAAAGTTTGCGAGTTATCGAGTTTGCACCTCATTTGGTGGAGAATGAGGAGCGTATGATAATCGGATGTTTCTTAGAGGTTTGAAACTTAGCATCGTCGATATCTCATTTCTCATAAATTTTCTCTTTATTCGGATGTTGTAAGCGGGCTCAATTATTAGAAGCGAGATAACTAGTATGGTCAATTCGAGGACCACTACCGGATCGTACGAGAGATAGCGATCAGCGAGAATAATGATAACCAAATGGAGAGAAAAGCAGATGGACAAAATGGTAACCACTCTGGTGGTAATCATGACCGTGAAAATAGAAGAAGCGAGTCGGGAGGAGATTTTAAAAAGAGGAGATTTAACAATGACCATGTGAAAGGCGACGGTCTGCTGACAAGCTGAATCGGTTCTAAGGGAGGAGAAACGACCACCGATCGTATATGTTATAAATGCGGAAAAAGAGGACATATCGATCCAAAGCGCCCACAACAGATTCAAGGTATGCTATAATTGTGGAAAGGAAGGACATATCGCTCGAGATTGTCGATAAGCGAAACCTAGTTCATTGGGGACGGTGACTCGAAAAGATCATCCCGAGAAAAGTCAAAGTCAGCGATTCGGGAAGGCGTTTGTTGTGATTGGTTATAATGCGAGGAACCCAAGCGAGGTGATCACGGGTAAGCTATTTATAAATTCTTGCGAAGTTTATACCTTACTTGATATCGGTTCTACCCATTCATTTATCTCTCCGCATGTGCTCAGCGTTTAAACTTGACTCAGGAGAAATTAGACTTTGACCTATCTGTGGAAACTCCGTTGGGAGAAACTTTCATCACATCATTTGTTTATAAATCTTGTTTGATTCAAGTTGGCACCATCACCTTACCATTGACCTTATCTCTTTAAAGATACTTGCTTTTGATGTGATTTTAGGGATTGATTGGTTAACTACTTATCATGCCAAAATTGATTGTTTTCGTAAGGTTGTTAGTTTTCATAATCCTAACCAACTGTTTATTGAATTCAAGCAACTAAACCATTAAAATCAATCCTTTGTCATATCTAATCATAAAGCTATTCGTTTATTGAAAAAGCGGATGTCAAGCTTTCTTAGCCCATGTTATGGATTTGAATAAAGACACGTCAAATTTGAATAATATTCTGTTGTTATTGACTTTCTGACGTATTTCAGAAGAACTTCCGGTTACACCCCGAGCGTGAAGTTGAATTCTTTATTGATCTTGAACTGGTACAAAGCCCATTTCTAAAACCCCATATCGAATGGCTCCTATTGAACTTCAGGAGTTAAAGGTCAACTACTGAGGAATTGTTGGACATCGGTTTCATTAAATCTAGTACATCTCCTTGGGGTGCTCTGTTTTATTTGTAAAGAAGAAAAGCGGGAGTATGCGACTTTGTATTGACTATCGGGAATTGAACCATGTCACCATCGAGAATAGGTATCCTCTACCTCGTATTGATGACTTGTTTGACCGATTGCAAAGGGCACAATTCTTTTCAAAAATCGATCTTAGATTTCGGATATCATCAATTTGAAGATTAGAAGGCGAGGATATTCAAAGGCGCCTTTAGAACTCGATGCGGGCATTATGAATTCTTAGTCGTGTCTTTTGGATGACTAATGCTCTCGGATTTCATGGATATGATGAAAAAGTATTAGAGGAATATTTGGATCGATTTGTTGTTGTCTTTATTGATGGTATCCTTATATATTCCAAAAGTCGTGAAGATCATGAGCACCGTTTAATTTGGTACTCCAAAGGCTTCGTGAAAACAAACTATATGCCAAATTGAAGAAATCACGAGTTACGGCTCGAGGAAGTAGCATTCCTTGGGCGCGCGTGGTGTCGAAACATGGAGTATCTGTTGATCCGTGAAGATTGAAGCAATACAAAGTTAGGAGCAACCGAAGTCGGTGTGGTGATGATCGTAACTTTTGGGCTTAAATTTGGTTATTATCGGAGATTCGTGGAAGGTTTTCTCGAATCGCTACTCCATTAACTTCGGCTAAAATCGGAAGGATACAAAATTCGTTTGGAAGCGAAGAATGCGAGAAGAGTTTCAAGAGCTTAAGAGGAGACTTATTTAATTTTGTTACAACAATACCATCGGTTCGGATGGATTTGTTATCTCTGATGATGCTTGAGCAAAGGGTTAGGATGTGTTCTCATGCAGCGTGGGAAAGTCATAGCCTATGCCTCGCGACAACTTAAAGAGTATGAGAAGAATTATCCTACTCATGATCTAGAGTTAGCGTGATCGTTTTTCGCACTAAAGATATGGAGGCACTATCTATATGGGGAGAAAGTGGAGATATATTGGACCATAAAAGCCTTAAATATTTCTTCACTAAAAAGAACTCAACATCTTGGCAATGACGTTGGCTCGAGCTATTGAAAGACTACGACCACACTATTCAATACCATCCCGAAAAGCGAGCGTGGTGGCGGCGCGTTGAGTAGAAGATCATATCACGAGGAGCGAGTGCGATGAAGTCAAGTATACGCATAGAGCCAACTTTAATAGAAAAAGTTAAGGTTGCTCAAGCCACCAGGCCGGAGGCGATCGTATGAAGAAGAAAATCTGAAGGAGCTATTAGGAGGGCGAGAATTGATGAAGAAGGAATACTTGAGTCCACACTCTAGACTTTGTGTTCCTAATGACTCTAATTTGAAGTACAAGATTATGATGGAGGCACACAATACACCATTTGCAATCCATCACGGAAGTACTAAAATGTATCGTGATCTTGACATACATTTTGGTGGAACAATATGAAGAGAGAGATTGCAAAGTTTATCTCGATGTGTTTAACTTGTCGGCGTGTAAAGGCGGAGCATCTAGTACCTAAGGGTCCGTTGCAACCACTTGAGATTCCAAAATGGAAGTGGGAACACATTACCATGGATTTTGTTACGGGTCTTCCCTACGGTTTCTCAAGGCATCAATGCTATTTGGGTTATTGTTGATAGATTAACCAAAGTACGCTCATTTCTTGCCGTCACGGAGACTTATTCACTTGAACGTCTTCTTTAGTATATACGTGAATGAGATTGTGAGGTTGCATGGCATGCACTGTATCCATAGTTTGGATCGTGACCCAAGATTCACTTCAAGATTTTGGGTTAGCTTGCAAAAAGCTATGAGCGCAGTTCTGATTGATTCGGCGCATACCATCCTCAAAGCGGACGGACAATCGAAAGGACTATTCAAACTCTTGAAGATTTATTAAGACTACGTGTCCTAGACTTGAGGCGGTTAGGATAAGTATTTACCATTGGTGGAATTCTCCTACAACAACAGTTATCGAGCAAGTATAGGTGTAGCTCCATTTGAAGCATTATATGGGCCGAAAGTGTCGCTCTCTCGGTATGTTGGGACGAGGTGGGTGAAGCAACCTTTGTTGGGACCCGAAGTTGAGTACGTATGACTACTGAAAAGATCCAAATAATTCGACAACGTATACAAAGCGGCACAAGATCGATAAAAGAGTTATGCGGATCTTCATCGAAAGGGCGTGGAATTTAGTGTGGGGATCATGTATTATTGCGAGTTGCTCCATGGAAGGGAGTTACAAGATTTGGGAAGAGAGGAAAGCTCGATCCACGATTTATTGGTCCATTTCAAATTCTTGACCGAGTAGGAAATGTAGCCTATAGACTCGCGTTACCTCAAAGTATGTCTCGTGTTCATAATGTGTTTCACATATCGTACTTCCGTAATAAATATGTGAAAGACCGAACCACGTTATAGAGTTAGAACCGGGACGAGATAGTAGAAGACTTAACGTATGAGGAGGTACTGTCAAGATTTTGGATAGGAAGGAGCATGTCCTACGCTGCATGAAAAGGTCATACCACAAGTTAAAGTTTTGTGGAGGAATCATGCTTTATAGAGAAATGACACAGGAATTGGAAGCGGAAATAAAAGCGAGGTATCCTCACCTTTTGAAAACACCGAATACGTCACGTCGATTTCGGAGGACGAAATTTCATAAGGAGGGAGGTTGTAAGACCCCAACTTATTATTAATGAAATTTAATTTTCTCTATTTATTATTTTAAAATAGTAAGGGTTGATTTGATTAATGTGGATAGTTAGGGGTAAAATACGCAAATACTTCAAAAATAAGCAAGTGGTTATAAAATATTCATTGTTGTCGGGGAATATTCGTTTGGTCGTGGAATATTAAATGCTTGTGGGGAATATTTAATGCGACCAGTAGCGATGTGTGTGGCCCCATTGGAAAGCGATTGGATGAAGAAAGCGACAAATATAAGTGGTTTAAAAATAACAGCGTAGTTATTACAGATTAATCTTGTTAAAATACCCGGTGGTTAAAACACAAGGTAGATACAGTATTGCACCAATTATTGATTCTTACGTAAGAAGGCACTACTCGATAATGGTTACGATAATTCTTAATTCTTATTTTATTTTTTTGAGTTAATAATTCTTTGCGTTGATATTTTATATTCTTTGTTGTTTTGATAATTATCATTACACGATATTTTTCATTATCGAAGCAATAATTCATATTATCCGAATAATATTATTAGATAACATTATTGGCAATGTCTAGAAAGTTACATCTAAGGAGAGGTTTGGTCACCTAATTGCGGCGCGAAGTAAGAAGAAATTCTTATTGGAAAGCCCCTCTCTCAGGAGGCTATGCGGTTGTCGATATTGTGATTACAATAATATTTTTTGTGAATAATTAATTATTAATTCATATGATGAGGAAAATATTGATTTTATGTGGATATAGATGGAGAAAAATTTTAATGTGACAATTGTTGAAAATTGAAATTTTATCTTTTTACGATAAAATAATTCATTTAAATATATTATTATATTTTAATAATATAATAATGGTGATATTTTTATAACGAATGTGGGATATATGAGTATACGAGGAGAAAGTATATTTTGTTGCAATAAATGTTTAAAACATGTTAAACATGTCGATTGGACCCCATTTATTGGTGAAATTTGATTATAGCCAGTAAAATCGCTTGGAGTTTGTGGATTTCGGTCAATTTCTATTTGGAATTTGGAAAAACTTTCTTCCGCAAAGTTGTAGAGAATTGAATTTCCTATAAAAACTTGCGAGATTTGAATTTTCGATGAAAGGGCTATTTATTATGAATTATTGAAGTTTGAAGTTCGAAATAATTGATTTTGGAAGTTTAAAATATTTAAAATTAGAAAAACGTTTTTTTCATCATCATGGTGTGTTACATATGGGTTGAATGAGCTGAATTCAGTTCTTGGAAGGTTAGGCGTAGGAAATTTTATTATAAATAATAATATTATATTAAATTTTACTTTTGGTGTTTCTAAGCATTTTTCTATAAATAGGGTCTTGGGTTAGAATTGAAAATCACACGTAAAGCGAAGTTTTCTCTCTCTATATTATCGGCGTATTCTTGTGAGTATTTTGAGTATACTTTGAGTATTGTTGATGAACGGTGCAAGTTCCTTCAAAGACTATACCCGGTATTCCAAATTTTAAGTATTAATCTTTCGAGGTAAGGGATGTTATTTTCTTTCAAATGATATTATTTCTTGATATCATTATCTTTGAAATATTGGTTGAAAATTTTTATCAAATTTGGAACTTTTTCCGTGTCGGGGTTCTTATTCATGAGTTATTATTCATGAGTAACTATTCACGATTCTTAGTTATTCTTATTCACGAGTTTATTCACGAAGTACTTATTCAGTAAGCGTAAAGATGTTTTTTGGGAAATTTCTATCTTTTGGTGTCAAAGTTACTATTCACGATACGGCACTTTATTCACGATACTTGACTATTCACCGAAAAAATAAAATTTCTTCTTTTTTGTCAAAATATCTATTCGGATACTAGCTTTGATTGTATCCATGTTTTGATCATTCTTGAATTTTACACCACTATGATTATTTTTGAGGTATTTTTGAACATGGATAAAACAAAAGTACGAATCCTTAATCCTTAATCCTTAATCCTTGTCATTTTGTTTCACTTGGATTCGTTTCTTTAAAAATATTTTCATCATCCTCGGTCTTAAATGATGATATTATTGAATATCTTTGGCCCATGTAGAAAAGATGAATGATTTCGAAGAATATCTTTGGCAGTAGTAGTGATTTGAAGATGAGCAGTGTTTAGATGAACATGACGGTGATGAATATCTTTGGCAGTAGTGCAAAGATGAATATTTGATTCCGGATGTATATTGATTGATGTTACGGGGATAAAAGATAGACGATGAACTTTTAAATTCATACATAGAAGATAGTAGTTTGCATTCTCTACTTAACTCTTCTAATGAATTATTATTTCATCATGAATATTGATTTAAAATTTGTTGTCTATTGTATTCTATTAGATTTTCCTGTTGAAGACTAACGATAATTTGTTGTATATTATCTTAGTCATAATATTCTTTTTGGGCTAGTTGAGCTCACCCCTTTCCTTTTTGTTCCATTTTTCTTCTCGGGAGGCGAGAATATAGCGAAAGTACGAGTCGGGTATGGAATGAAGGTTTTAGAAAGGATTGTTTAGTAGTCCTCACCATTTTTGTAAAATAATGTATCAATAAATGTGATGAGGATTTATTTGAGTATAGATATTGTCTAGAAGATAATATTTGTATTCAAACTCACAGTTTTACTGTTGTAATAATAAAGTTGTAGTTGTTTCTGTACCATGTATTGACAACTCAGAATAGGTGATGTATACCTATTTTGGGGGCATTATGAATTCCTAGTCATGAATTCCTAGTCATGTCCTTTGGATTGACTAATGCTCCTGCTACATTCATGGATATGATGAACCGAGTATTCAAGGAATATTTGGATCACTTTGTGGTCGTCTTTATTGATGACATCCTTATTTATTCCAAAAGCCGTGAAGATCATGAGCAACACTTGAGGCTGACACTCCAAAAGCTTCGTGAATATAAGCTTTATGCCAAGTTGAAGAAATGCGAGTTCGCTTAAAGAAGTAGCATTCCTTGGGCACGTTGTATCAAGTCATGGAATATCTCATTGACCCAAAGAAAGATGAAGCTATTCAAAGTCGGGAACAACCTAAATCAATGATCAAGAAACGACGTATCTTTCTCGGTTTAGGCTGGTTATTATCGGAGATTCGTGGAAGGATTTTCTCGAATCGCTACTCCATCGATTTCAAATTGACTCGTAAAGATACAAAGTTCGATTGGAGAGAAGAATGTGAGAAGAGTTTTCAAGAACTCAAGAGAGACTTATTTCAAGACTGTTACGACAATACCATCGGCTCGGAGGATTTGTCATCTACAAAGTGATGCTTGAGCAAAGGGTTGGGATGTGTTCTCATGCAACATGGAAAAGTTATAGCCTATGCCTCGCGACAACTCAAAGAATTTGAGAGGAATTATCCTACTCATGATCTAGAGTTGGCGTTGTTGTCTTCTTGCACTTAAAATTTGGAGGCATTACTTGTATGGGGAGAAAGTGGAGATCTTTACGGATCATAAAAGCCTCAAATATTTCTTCACTCAAAAGGAACTCAACACGCGACAACGACGTTGGCTTGAATCATTGAAAGATTATGATTATACCATCCAATACCATCCCTGGAAAAGCGAACGTGGTAGGCCGACGATTGAGTATAAGATCATATCGCAAGTCACGAAAGTGCGATATTGTCAACGCAAAGGCCCATTTTGTGTGACTTGCAGAAGGATGGAGATAGAGTTAAAGACTCAGTGGACGCATGTGATGATAACGAGTATACGAAAGTAGAACCGACTTTAATCGATAAAGTTAAAGTCGCTTTCGATTTCTGGACTGGAGTTGATGCATATGAGGAAGAAAGTGTAAGAAGGTGCTATATCGAAGCAAGAATTGATGAAGAAGGAATACTTGAGTCAACTCGGACTTTTGTGTTCTTAACGACCACGATTTAAAGTATAATATCATGATGGAAGCGCAACACACCATTTGCAATCCATCTCGGGAGTACCAAAATGTATCATGATATTCGTCATACATTTTGGTGGAGCAATATGAAGAGAGATATGTTGTTTATCTCAAGGTGTCTAACTTGTCAACGAGTTAAAGCGAGCATCAAGTACCAAAAGGTCCATTCAGAACCACTTGAAATTCGAGAATGGAAGTGGGAGCACATTACCATGGATTTCGATTCTGCACGGTCTTCCTAAGGTTTCTCAAGGCATAGATGCGATTTGGGTCATTGTTGATAGATTGACCAAGTCCGCTCATTTCTTACCGACATCTGAGAAACTTATACACTTGAACGCTTGCGTCAGATGTACATAAACGAGATTGTAAGATCGCATGGTACGCCAGTATCCATAGTTTCGATCGAGACCCAAGATTCACTTCACGATTTTGGGTTGGTTGCAAAAAAGCTATGGAGGGCATGACTTACGATTTAGCTAAGATATCATCCTCAAACGGACGGACGATCGAGAGAGGACTATTCAAACTCTTGAAGATCTATTAAGACTCGGTCTCTTGATTTCAAGGAAGTTGGGACAAGTTCTTACCATTGGTGGAGTTTTCCTACAACAACAGATTATCAAGCAAGTATTGGCATGGCTCCATTCAAGAGTTGTATGGAAGAAAGTGTCGTTCTCAAAGATATCCGGGATGAGGTGGGTGAAGCAACGTTGTTGGGATCTGAGTTTAATACGTATGACTACGGAAAAGATTCAAACGATCCGACAACGATAAAAACCTCACAAAATCGACAAAAGAGTTAGGCCGATCTTCCTCGAAAGGACGTGGAATTCGATATAGGAGATCATGTGTTGTTAAGAGTTGCTCCATGGAAAGGAGTTACAAGATTTGGAAAGAGAGAAAAACTCAATCCTCGATTCATCTGGTCCATTTTAATCCTCGATCGAGTAGAACGCATGGCTATAGACTCGCTTTCCGCTTGAATATGTCTCGTGTTCATAACGCTTTTCACATATCCATGTTACGTAAATATGTGAAAGACCCGAACCACATTATTGAGTTAGAACCGGACGAAATAGCGGAAGATTTGACGTATGAAGAGGTTCCTGTTCAAATCTTGGATAAGAAGGAACATATTCTATGTAAGACCCCGAAATTTTTTAAATAAAAAGGAATTTCCTTTATTTATTATTTTGAAATAGTAAGGGTTGATTTGATTAATGTGGATAGTAAAGGGTTAAATACGCAAATATTTCAAAATAAGCAAGTGGTTATAAAATATTCATTTTTGTTCTGGGAATATTCGTTTGGTCGTGGAATATTCAATGCATGTCGGAGAATATTAAATGCACGACCAGTAGCGACCATAATGTGGGCCCCATGGAAAAGCGATTGGATGAGGGAAAGCGACAAAGTTTGGGTGGTTATAAATAACATGACGTAGTTACTGAATTAAGACTGTTGGAATACCATTGGTTAAAATACAAGAATGTCTGGCGTCGCACAAAGCGAAGACACCGGTATTGCGACAAGATTGTTGAATTATTGATCCTTACGTGAAGGCTTTACTCAATAATTATTACGGTGAGTTCTTATTCAATAGTTTATTTTATTGATTCAATAATTCTTTGCGTTGATATTTTATATTATTCTTTGCTTCAATAATTGTCATCGCAAGATATTTCCCATTATCGGATCAATAATTCATATTATTTGAATAATATTATTAGATAACATTATTGGCAATGTCTAGAAAGTTACATCTAAGGAGTGGTTTGGTCACCTAATTGCGCTTGATAAGGAGAGATCCTTATTGAAAGCCCCCCTCTTCTCTGGAAGCAACTGGTCATCATAAATGTGATTACGTAATATTATTTGTGAATAATTAATTATTGATTCATATGATAATGAAATATTTATTTTATATGAATATAAATGATGGATTTATTTATGTGGTTATTAATGAAGGAATTAATGTTGAGGTGTTTTATCAAGTATTTTATCGATTGGAGGTATTAAAAATCAAATCGGGGTTTTGAGATATATTGCGTGGGGTTATAATTTTAATCAAATAGTTGGATTGTGGTAATTTTTGGGTATGTTATACATACATAAGTTGAGTATATGTCCACAAATTTTGAACCGTTAAAATGCACGAATGATTTGTTGTGAATTTTAAGAGGTGTCGGATTCAAAATTAGGTTTATAATTGATTTTGGTGGAAAATTCTAGAATTGAGTGGGCCCCACTTGTGGTTGGTGAAAAAATGTCTTTGAATTTTATTTCAAATGTGGTGGGTGGCAATAGTAGCGTAGGTAAAGCCATCAAAGTTTTAAGTTAAGTTGCCTTGGGCTAACATTTTCCTATAAATAGAGGGCTAAGTTAGAATTGAAAATCACACCGTAAACAAAGTTTTCTCTCTTTTCTCTCTATATTATTGAGCGTATTTTGTGAGTATTTAGATACTTTGAGAGTTCTTTATTCAAAGATAAGTTTCATTCAAAGATCACTTCCGACCTTTCCTTCCAAGAAATCGATTCTTTGAGGTAAGGGATGTTATTTTCTTCCCAAATGATATTAATTCTTCAATATCATTATCTTTGAAATATTGGTTGGTACTTTTATCAAATTTGGAACTTTTTCATGTATGGGGTTACTATTCATGAGTTCTTATTCACGAGTTACTTATTCATGAGTTCTTATTCACGAGTTCTTATTCACGAAGTACTATTCATAAGCGTGAAGATGTTTTTTTGTGGAATTTCTATCTTTTGGTGTGAGATTACTATTCACGTATCAAGACTATTCACGTATATGGCACTATTCACTTAAATTTAAGACTATTCAATAGAAAAATGAAAATTTTTCTTTTCGTCAAAATATCTATTTTGGATACTAGCTTTGATTGTATCCATGTTTTGATCATTCTTGAATTTTACACCACCGTGATTATTTTGAGGTATTTTTGGACGTGGATAAAACCTAAGACTTAATCCTTAATCCTTGTCATTTTGTTTCAACTTTGGATTCGTTTCTTTAAAAAGTATTTTTCATCATCCTCGGTCTTAAATGATGATAGTATTGAATATCTTTGGCACAGTAGTGCAAAAAGATGAATGATTTTCGAAGAATATCTTTGGCTTTGTAGTGCAAAGATGAATGATTTCTGAAGAATATCTTTGGCTTTATAGTCAAAGATGAGCAGTGTTTAAATGAACATGATCGATCGATGAATATCTTTGGCCTTTAATGCAAAGATGAACAGTGTTTAAATGAACACGACCGATCGATGAATATCTTTGGCCTTTAGTGCAAAGATGAGCAGTGTTGAGATGAACATGACCGATTGATGAATATCTTTGGCCTGTAGTGCAAAGATGAATATTTGATTTGAGATGAATATTGATTGATGTTCTGAGGATAAAATATTGATGATGGATCGTTAAATTCATAGATTATAGTAGATTTCATTCTCTACGTAACTCTTCTTACTATGAATTATTATTTCCATTGCGAATATTGATCCGAAACTTGTTGTCTATTGTATTCTATCGATTTTTCCTGTTGGAGACTAACGATAATTTGTTGTATATTATCTTAGTCATAACATTCTTTCTTGGGCTAGTTGAGCTCACCCTTTTCCTTGTTGTTCCATTTTTCTTCTCGGGAGGCGAGAATGTAGCGAGTCTTAGTCGGGGGTATGGAATGAAGGTTCTAGAGAGTTGTTTAGTAGTCCTCACCATTATTGTAAAATAATGTATCAATAAATGTGATGAGGATTTATTTGAGTATAAATATTGTCTGAAGATAATATTTGTATTTAAACTCACGATTTTATTGTTGTGATAATAAAGTTGTAGTTGTTTTACGTACCATGTATTTGGCGACTCGAATGGGTTGGATGGAATGGACCTATTTTGGGGGTCGTCACATTCTACGCTCAAGGTTATACCTCAAGTCAAAGTTTTGTGGAAGAACCACGATGTTGAGGAAATGACTTGGGAGTTAGAATCAAATGAAATCAAGGTATCCTTACCTCTTCGACATACCAGTGCGTACCCTAATTTCGAGGGTTAAATTTCATAAGAAGGGAGAGTTGTAAGACCCCAACTTTTATAAATAAAGATGAATTTTCTATAAATATTATTTTTGAATATTATGGAATAAATTTGATATAATGTTATAGTTGTGGGTAATATTTATAAATTTTGCAAAAGTAAGCAAGTTGTTATAAAATATTCGTTTGGTCTGGGAATATTCTTTTTGTCGGGGAATATTAAATACGACGGCTCAATCATTAGTGGACCCCATTAAGTAGTATCGTAGTTAAAAACGACAAAATTATCTTTCTATAAAAATAACGGCAGAGGTGTTACTACTGTTAAAAGCTGTTGAACTACCCGGTAGTAAAAGTACGATGAATACGCGTAATGATAATAGTAGACACGATATTGATTATTGATGCTTACGTGAGAAGTCACTCACCCACGCTCAATTATTGCTACAGAATAATTCTTGCATCATATCTCTTATATTATTGATTCAATTATTGTCACAAAGATCATCTCATATAATATGTTATAGTATTAAATCAATAATTGAGGCGACAAGTTATAAATGATTAATAATTGTTGAAAGATTAAATATGTGTTGATTAAAAATAAAATGATTTGTGGTAATATTTATTCAATCCTTGATGTATATAAAAAGAGTACATTATGACGCGTTTGTGGTAAGTTTGATTATTTTATGGGGACCCATATGTCATCATCTAAGAGTCTCGTTGTCGATAGTAATTACCTTCGTCAATAGTAATTACCTTTGTGAATAGTAATTACCTTCGTCAATAGTAATTACCTTTACCAGACGTCGAACCACTTGTCGTTTCACATTACTGGCGTCGAACCACTTGTCGTTTCACATTACTAAAGGCCGAACCACTTGTCGTTTCACATTACTGGTGTCAAACCACTTTTCTTTTCACATCACGGTCGTCCAAACCACTTGCCTTTTCATATGCGCGGTGCTAAGCTAGAAATCTTCTATAAATAGAGGCCTAAGTGCTTCATTATTTTCATGAATTCATTCGAGCTATATAGAGAGAAAGTATAGAGAGAATAAGAGAGAAAGAAGAAGAGTATTTTGTAACTACACTACTGCGCAGATTCAATCTCCTACCAAAAGTAAGGGTGTTATTCTTTCTAATTCATGAAGAGAACTGCATTGTTATTCCATTGCTTATTATTACATTGGAATAACTTTGTATATCGTGATTTACCTTATACTTGGTGACATTCTTCTATTATTACATTGGAACATCCTGTCATGCGTGTTTTTGCTAACAGGACCGGTTCCGTCTTTTATTATTATTCTATTGGAACATCACGTGCGTGTGTTTTACACCGGATTGGTTCCGTCTTTATTATTATTACATTGGAACATCACATGCTCATGTGTGTGTTTTATGGGACTTCGGTTCCATTCTTTATTATACGTTGGAATATCACATCAGACGCGTTTCTTGGGACCTGGTTCCGTTATTTATTATTACATTGGAATAACTCGCTCGCAAGGCCTATCTATCGCATGCATGGTGATTTCTTTTGTTATTCCATTCTTTATTATACCCAGTTGGTTAAAACTTTGACTTCTATACTCCATGAAATTAGTGGAATATCCTTGATATTTTGCGCTTCATCCAAATATCCTTTCATGGAAATATTCTTCTCAAGATTCTTGAATTTTACTCTACAAAGCGAAGATCATGTTGTGATTTGGATGTTATTGGTTCCTAGATAAATTAATTCTTGAACTTGTTTTATTGAATATCATTGTCATCATCCTCATGTTTATATTATGTTAAAAGTCATACGGTGGCTGTAGTAGTGCGTAGATGGACTTGGTATGATTATGATTGAGAGACTATTCGATTGTAATCATGTAAAAGTAATGTTACAAATGATGTGGTAAAAATTCTCGATGGCCCGTAGTGCATTGATGGATGTTGTTGGCATGATCATGACCATTAATGAATACACAAATATTCTTGGCCCGTAGTCATGAATAATTATGGTCGTGATACTAAAGAATATCCTTGGCAGTAATGCAGGGGGTGATTCGATGATGTGGAATATTTATTAAAGTCGAGTCTCAACTATAATAAATGATGAAAAACCTTTTAAATCATAAAAGATAGTAGATTTTATTTTCTACTTGACTCTTTTAATGGATTCTTTGATTCATTTGTAGTTAAACTTGATGTTCATTATATTTTATCGTTTAAACTTTGTTGTAGGCTAATGATAATTTATTCTGCATTATCTTAGTCATAATATTTCTTACTGAGCTAGTTGAGCTCACCCTTTCTTTCATTGTTCTCTTCAAGAAATGAGAATATAGCTGGGACGAGTCGGGGAACGGAGTAATGGTCTAGAGTATAGCATTAGTAGTCCTCACTATTATGTGAAATAGTGTGATAATAATTATAATGAGGACTCCTTTTGAGTTTGTATGATCTCTAGTAGACAATATTTGTATTCAAACTCACAGTTTATCGTCAGATCGTATACTACACGCAGTTATATTAGTAAGTTGTATTTAAATTATGTACCATGTATCTGACTACCCAAGATGGGTGATGTATACTAATTTTGGGGCGTCACACCAAGGATATTCTTTAGTATCACGACCACGAATTATCCATACTCTGGGCCAAAGATAATCGTGTTTTCATCAAGCATTCCGATCGTGCCATAAAACAATTCATCTTTGTTCCTTGGCGAAGAGAATCCATAGCCATAATCATACCAAAATCGTCCATCAATGCACTACGCCAATGAGGACTTTTAATTTTCACATCATTTGTAACATTACGGTCATGATTATCCGAATAATCACGGTCATAATCATACCAAGTCCATCTACGCACTCTACAATACGTAGATGACTTTCAACATAACATAAACATGAGGATGATGACAATGATATAATAATTCAATTAAACAAGTTCAAGAATTAATTTGTCCAGGAACCAATAACGTCCAAATTGTCAACATGATACTTCTTTGTAGAATAAAATTCAAGAATGCTTAGAAGAATATTTCCATGAAAAATACTGGATAAAACGCAAATATCAAGGATATTCCACTAATTTCATGGAGTATAGAAGTCAAAATTTTAATCAACTGAGTATATTACCGAATGGAATAACAAAAGATATCACCATGCATGCAGTACTTCGCATAGACGGTTATTCTAACAGAATAATAATAACGGAACCAGGTCAGGTGAAATTCACACCGACAGGATGTTCCAACAGAATAATAAATGCAGAATAATAAATGATGGAACCAGTCAGACGATATAGATGTATACAGGATATTACGGCGTAATAATAAAGACGGAATAATAAAAAATGGAACCAGTCCCCAGATAGCATGATGCGGGATATTCGACGAGAATAATAGAAGAATGTCACCAAGTATATAGTGGCAGCGTATCTGAGTTATTCAAATGAACAATAAAGAAATGGAATAATGAAGTTCTCTTCTTGAATACAAAAGAATAATATCACTACCTAGTAAAATAATACTTGATATAAGAGTAGTGAAGTAGCGAGAAAACTTTTCTTATCTCTCTATAGTCTCTCATATATTTTCTCTCAGAGTTTAGTGAATTCGTAAGAAAATAATGAAGGAATGAGCTTATTTATATAAAAAATGGATGCGATAGTAACTAACTCATTGAGCGGTCCAGATTGATTTACTTTAATCGACGGTCCATATTTAAAGTAAAATCTTTTAAATAAAATATAATATATTCTATTTATAATCTAATAAAACGAATAACTTTATAAAAGATTTTCTTATCAAACACTACGCATAATAAAATATAATATATTCTAATTATTGTCTAATAAAATAGATAACTTTATAAAAGTATTCTATTTTATATAAAAAGATTTTACTACTTAAAAATACTACGCTAATTATACGCAGTACTATCATAATAAAATATAATATATTCTATTTATAGAATAACTTTATAAAAGTATTATGTTTTATTACATTAATAATATCAATAAAATAAAATTGAGTGACTTATCACGTAAGCATCAATAATCGCATGCAGTGTCTTTCTTACGCAACCACACATATTTATCGTACTTTTACTACCGAAAGTAGTTCAACAATATTAAGCAGTAAAACTTCCGCCAAGTTATTTTCATAAAAAATATTTTTGTCGTTTTCTCAATCCGACAATAATTCCATTCATGGAATCCACTAATGATGATTGTCTTAGTTGCATCGAATATTCCCCGATAAAACAAATATTAAAACCAATCGAATATAATATAATAACTTGCAGACACTTTTGCAAAATTTATAAATCTACTAACAACTATAACATTATATCAAATCCACACCATAATATTAAAAAAATATTTCGAGAAAATTAAATCTTTATTTATAAAATCTGAATTCATACGATATATATATATATATATATATATATATATATATATATATATATATATATATATATATATATATATACCTACCTTTATCAGTTTGTTTCCACCCAACAAAACGACCGACTCCAAATCTCGATCAATAGTGGTGGCAGCAACAGTTATGACCCAAGGAACATCGTTGACTACCATGGATCTACCAGGGCCATCATTTCCTGCGGAACAAACTACGATGATCCCATTCTCTACTACATGGTATGCACTTGCCATCGCGGTGGACGTCGATCGAGCGGAGTTCTTCTGCTGCGCGTGCGGAGATCAGGTGTACGACCGCGACTTTGATGCGGCGGTTGTGCTAGAGCAGACGGCGGCATCCACGCTTGGCGGTGGATTGTTTCTGGCTTCACTGTCCATTGCCAACTGCACTATAAGTATGTGGATGTGCATCATATGTGAATGTGTTTTAATAAAAAATAATAATTAACGGTAAGGGATAATTATTATTCATTAATAATGTAAATAAAAATTTAAATGTATTAATTGTGTAAATATTTAATGAGTGCACTATTGTTGTAATTATTTTTTAAAATGTAATATAAAATGTAATTATTCCTATAATAAATGATGGTTTAAAATTTTAAAGAGAGATCCTTTATTTATACTCGAGGAACAAATTGATAAAATGATTTAAACTTTTAATTGCCCAATTGTCCGTAGACTTTTTCTGGTAAAATATTAATACTCTGTTTGGATCTCCGGAATTTGAGTTGGAAAATGATATATATATATAGGAAAATAAAAGTAGGAGAAAAAAAACAACTTTCTTATAAATGTTTGGTTGACATTACAATTTGTAATAAAAGAAAAAATAAGTCTTAAAAGTTCAGTTTGACACAAAATTCTATTAAACAACATACTACTGTTATGTAATATGTATTGTGATATATTTATGTCGAATTTATAACTTATTAAATGTATGTGATTGAATATAATTATAAGATCACTTCACTTATTACATATCTTCTTAAAAAATTATTATTAATACTTGTAAACATAACTGACAATTAAAAAGCTAACATAAACCTTAGCAATATATATAATTTTTGTAAAAAGCATGGTAAGATTTAAATGAAAAGGTTTCATACAAAAAATAGTTATTATGGGACCTATATTTTTTCATTGTACCCAAACACATGTCCAAATCTCATGACTCATACTTTATCTTTAAGGTTGTAAAATGAGTAAATAATTCGGGTTCGATGAATAAAAATTCGATTCGAATTCAACTCGAAATATAAATGATTCAAATATGAGCAAATTTTAAAATTCGATAAATTACTCGAACCTACTCAAATTATAATTTTCTATTGATACTCAGCGATTATATTCGTTTGAAAGGTTCAAACTGTCCAGGCTCGATTTGAGATCGTATTCGACTCAGTAGCTAAACGAACCTTAATCAAACTTTATTTTATACCCCGATAAATTTTGTGAACCAAATCGGAGCAACTCAATACTCGGCTCGACTCAGTTCATTTACACTCTTACTTATCTTATTTCATGTTGGAAACTGATATTTTTATATGTTAAAATGATATTTCTATACGAGTCTATCACATGGAGGTGAGACCCACTCACTATTCATGTGAGGGATTATGTAAAAATATAATTTTTTTATGTGAAAATATCAGCTCGCTTTCATGTTTTATCTTATGTATTGCTGTCAAGTATAATTAATTTAATTTTTCTCAGTTAACTTTAATTTATAAAATAGATAAAATTATGACAGTATAAAAGGGATGTACCAGGAGATTAGATAGAAACTGAGACGACAATAGGTTCAAATTTAACAAACACAAGTATGAGAATAAAATAAAATGATTAAATTTCTTGTTTTCTTTTCCTTTCATATAGCCTTTTGCTACAAATCCGGTGAATTTCCATAACCAAGTCAGTGCATACGATGACAAGAGATGAAATAGAAACTGAGACGTCAATAGGTCGAAATTTAACAAACACAAATATGAAAATAAAATAAAATGATTACTTTTCTTGTTTTCTTTTTCTTTCGTATCCTTTCCTTTTCGGTCATTCAAACTTAGAATTCGATCATACACGCACACGACAGTAAAAAATTAACACAAAAATTTATGTGATTTCCCAACTTGACTAGTCTACATGAGCGGCGTTCATTTTATTTATTATTCATTGAGTACATAGAATTTTACAATATAAAGTATATATATAACTGCTACGCTCTCTTACTCCGCTGTGCTACGCTCCCTCACTTGACGTTTTTCAGGAACTTCTCGATTATGAGTCACAAGTCCCAACAAAACTCATAATAATTTCTCACCAAAAAAAACAAAAACCCATCACAATTTCCTAATTTTTATGTGAGATTTTGTCCAAAACTAAGTATTAACATGTGTGAGAATTCCTTAAATCCATTTAATCACGTTACTGCTCTTAAAGCAATATGATCATCATTTAAACCACAAAGTTTCCTTATAAGTAGTATCCACCCATGTACCAAAGGTTGCTTTGACTGACCAAACAACCATTCTATATTCAGTAATCTTTAGTTGTAACTTGTGACCGATCTGAATTTGAATAGTTCATGAGCTAGCTTTTGTTTTCAGTGCGAATTAAAAGCAAAGCAGAAAACAACACACCTGAACGGAGTGGAGTTAAATCCAGAAGCTAGACATGTAAGGAAAAAAAAGGCATTATGCAAGTACTAGCTAAATATATATATATATATATATATATATATATATATATATATATATATATATATATATATATATATATATATATACTGATAGGAACATTTCAATCATACATGTCAAGCTCAGGTTACTATTGCATGTACAAGCTAGCTAGGAGGCCTTAGCCAGCTAGTGCTCCCTGCGGATATATATATATATATATATATATATATATATATATATATATATATATGAGTGGAACAGTATGCGCATGCATGAATGATCAGGCTAGCTAGCTAGGTTTTTGTCTTGATTACCTTGATCAGGATATAAATGCCATCTTATTGCATATATAGCTGGTGAATTGCTTCTTGATGCTAATTAGAGTATATGTATATGGCGCACAAAGGATATATATATATAACCAAGGGCGCGAACCCAAAAACAAAATAGTATTTATAGTTGGTTCGTTTTTGAGTTCGCTCCATTTGAACAGGTAAGAAATTTCAAAAAATAAGATGTTTATAATTTTTTTTTCCTTTACAAATATCGTATAATCAAAATTTTGTTTATGTTTGAATTTATTCTGACTCATCATATCAACGTTTTGTTATACGTCTGATAATAAAGTCTAATTACAACAAATAAATGCATATATATATATATATATATATATATATATATATATATATATCAGGAGGAGGTACGTAGGTAGGTATCCCGCCCAGAAAAAACAAAAACTTTGAAAGCAATGTCATTCTCATTCCATCTCCCTCTAGCTTAACCTAGCCAACAACATGACAATATACCATCCCTGTCCCTGCCCAATTAGCCCTCAGTACCTCCACACCCTTCATCTTTTTGAGTCACGAGACACACTGCCTCTCTCTCTCCTCAACTATTTAGAGAGGAGAGAGAGAGAGAGAGATGTGTGTGGAGAGGAGGTGGCAGAAAGAGTGATAGAGAAGTTTCAATGAGCTCTTTTCTTCATAATCACTCAACTACTCATCCCTTTATTTCAGTCTCAAACTGAAGTCGTCTTATGGACTAGTATTTATTTTCCAAAGCTTTAGGTATCATACATCTCTCTCTCATATCTGAAGATTGATTTATTTTTCACCTCATATATATTTTGTTCTGTCTCCCTCTGGTGGTACCATGTAGGTCTCACCCCCACTATTAAACACTTCACTTCTCAGCTAGTTAGCCTCACTTTTATCTCTTCTTCTTGTTCTTTAACTTAAGATCTTAATTAATTTAGTTACCCTCTTTAATAAACTCTCTCCCCCTGAGTTGTGGAGTTAATTTGTGAATGTTTTACAGGAGAGCAGCAGAAGGAAACCCATTAGACCTAAACAACTTACCCGGCGATCAAGATCACAACATTAGTTGTAGAGATCATGGTAAACAGCTTCTTGACGACACCTCTTCCTCTGCTGCTGGTACCTATACCACCTTTGCCTACTCAATTGCTATATATAACTCATGTGTCAAACAGTTTTTTTTTTTAATAAAAAAATTATTTTCTTTTCTACTAACAAGTTATTAATTATAGGCTGAAATAGATTACGGAAGAAAAAAGAGAAGATTTATACTGTATAGTTACTTTGTTTTTGTCCATCTTCTTAATTTCTTGAGTTGCCGGAGAGGGGGGTGTTGAAATTACTGAAACAACTCTCGAATGATAGGTGGTTGAAACTAAGATCAAGTGATTTCTTTCCTCTTGAGTTTTTTTTGTTCTATGTTTTGAAGCTTCAAATGCAAAACCCTAAATAAAAATAATTAAGTACTAAAAGAAGGGAGGGGTAGAGAAAAAAGATGTGGCCGGGGGATTGAATTAATAAATATCTCATTGATGATAATATTAACTAGGTCAATTAATTAGATAGGGTTTGGTTTTTGGTAGCACATATAATATTTATATTAGTCGTATCAATATATATATTACTACTACTACTTTAATTAATTGGCAATATTTTTGTGTGTGTATGTAGGAGGAGGAGGAGGAGTGCATAGGAAAAAGAAAAGTAGCGGGAGCGGAGGAGCAAAGGATGAAAGTGGGAAAGTGTACGAGTGTAGGTTTTGCTCCCTCAAGTTCTGCAAGTCTCAAGCCCTTGGGGGACATATGAACCGCCACCGCCAAGGCATGCAATTCATTTATATACATACATACATCTTTTTTTTTTCATTTTATTTCATTTAAATCTCTCTCTATATATATCTGCACACACACACACACACATATATATATATATATATATATATATATATATATATATATATGCATTTAAATATAGATAAACAGGAATATGGAGTATAATTAATGATGTACGAGTGGTAGCTAGTAAAGATTTAATAGTCTAAATATATATTCCATGAATGGTCGGACAGTTGCACTAGTACTATTTTGTTTGTTAATATATAATGATTTGACATGAAGCTAACTATACCTAGCTCGCGTGGTCATGTCAACTCTAGTTTTCCTCACAATAACACAGTAAGTTTTTGTATATAGGTTCCATGAAATCCTTGCTAGCTACCTAAATAGATGGGGGCCGGATTTTGCTTTTATGTCACTTTGATTTGATTTGTACATGTTGTGTTTTGGTTGACAGAAAGGGAGACAGAAACACTGAACCGGGCTCGTCAGCTAGTCTTCACTAACGATAACCTAATACCTTCCCCCGCAACTCCTCATCACCTAGTAGGGTATGTATGTAACCTTCTATATTTCACTTTTTTTCTAAATCCTCAAGGAAAATGATATTTTAATTCTAAGTTGTATAATCTTTCCAACTATTTCTGTATAAATGGGCAATTTTTGATACAGATGACGCACAATTTGCACTGGGATGGTAAATTTTACGATGATTATCAATAACCAGTACTATTAAAAAAAGAAAAAGTTTATGACTTTTTTGGTTCCCTATATATCTTTCTTTCTTAGGTGTTCCTTCAAGAAATTTAGAAGATGGGCATTTCCTCCATAATGCTCACTTATTTAAACATTAAATTAATCTTGATGATTTTATTAATTACGAATGAATATTACTCCCTGACCTTTTTAAAATGTCATTTTAGAGAAGTATTTTTGTATCTTGATTTTTGTCGTTTGAGAATTTCAATAATTGCTTATCTTTCAATATTAACCAAGTATTAAATATAATTTTGACTCTCTCACTATTTTCAGCCTAATAAGTAACACCCTATTTTTTTTTTAATTTAAACACAATATAGACAATTAATATTATATTTAATGTTAATACAATTATTTTTTTAATACTTGTGCAACTCTAAAAAGACATATTAATTAACCAGTGGGAATTAAGTAATACTATAGACTAATTACTATAATAAATGATACAAAATTTTGATACATGAGCAGTGGACAACCAATCCCACAGGGAGCCTATCATCATAATCATCAAACGGCTGGTCGTGATCCATTCAGATCAATTTATCCGGCAGCAAGATTGTTTTCTGGTTCTTCATCATCCTCCATCATACTACCGCCACCACCCCCACCACCGTCATATATGTACCATTCCCCGCCACGCCTGGTAGGCTACCCCCCACCACACTACAACAATCCACAGCCGATGAATGACTACTTGGTAGGCCACGTGCTGTCCGGCGCCAACACACAATTATATCCAAACTACACGGCAACTGCGGCTCCGCCAGAAACAAACTACACTTGCATTGGTGCACCGGTGGGACATGGCAAACGTAGGGCGGATATGGGAGTAATTAGCGGTACAAACATGCCATTCGTGCAGAATAATAATTTTAACAATAACAATGAAGTGGGGGATGAAGGTGGAATGAATTTAAATATGAATAAGGGTTGGAGCTATGCAGCAGCAGCAGGAGGGACACAGCAGCGGTTGGATCCTCCATCTATGATCAATCGGTATCAAGATGGATTCTCTAATTAATTAATGGAGTACGTACGTACTATATGTTATGTTTTAAGAATATTAATTTTGTTTCAAGTTTGATCTGTCGTGACACGCCACTAGATATATTTTAGAAAGAAAGAGAGCTAGAGAATCCAAACAAATTAATTAAATGTACTGACAAATGGGGTCAGTTCATGCAATGCAAAGCAAGAAAGGAGTTTTGGTTTTTGTAGAGGCCAGCAAGGGTACTACGTAGGCAGGTTTGGTATTAGGGTTGCAGCTTTTTGTGTTTATACACACACTAACACTCTGCTATTTAGCAGCAGCAGGAGGAGGAGGTTTGGCTTGATTCTGGCTCTGGTGCCATATATGCATCAGCTTAATTTGTTGTATTTGTTACTCAAGATCAATCTGTACTACCAAACTGTGTGAAATGGAACTAGATATATTTATGTTGCCAGGTCGGGGGGACAAACACACTTCGATTTCAACTGAAACTTCCCAATTCCCTGCCCTTTTCACATCCAGATTTAATTGCCTTTTGCTTTTGCATTGGGATCATTCCATCAATTCATTTTACTTTAGTTATTTTCCTAAGAGCCGGCTGGGAAGGAAGGATCTTTGTCCTCTAGATCTCTCTCTCTCATATATATGCTCTTCATTTTTACTTCTAAAACACGTAGCCTCCTCCATTCACCTGAAAGATATCTGAACCATTAAAACCTCTCAATTATCAAAGAAATTAATTTAGGATCAAGAGTTAGTCAGCGGAGTGCTGGCCACCACCCATGCCTTTGGGCATGGGTCCAAATCCTACTCCCCCTTAATCATAATATGTTGCAATATCAATAGTACCAAAAAAAAAAGGGAGCTCATTTGTAATGTTTTTCAACTATTTTTGCATTAAGGCAATTTTTGGCTATTTCTTTAGTTGCTTTGCCTTCTTACCATGTTATTCAATCATAACCACAATTTATAGATTTTAATTACTCCATCCAAGGAAATAAGTTTCCATTTTTTTTTCTCTTTCAAATACTTCCTCACTTTCATAAAAAGAGTATCATCTGAAAAAAACTTAATAAAAGTTTTTGAATTCTTTTAAAACTATCAAAAAAAAGATTATCATTGCATTTTCAAATAGTTGTCAAAAAATGTCCAAAATTTGACCTGAGATCATATCTACATGTCATTAGAAACGTCAGTTCATACAGTTCAATTTTGAGTATACTAGACAATTGTTGAGTTCAATGGTTTTGTAGACATTTTTTTTATAAGTTGATAGAAGTTCAATGATTTTTTAGTCATTAAATGTATATATATATATATATATATATATATTATATAGCAATAAATTTTAAGATTAAAATTTATGTAAAAGAAATATAACAAAAATTGGACTTCCTCCGTTTCATTATATATGTTGCATACTTTTCTTATAACATTAATTGAAGTGGTGCAACGATCATGTGTGGAAGGGAGACTTATTAAAATATTAAAAGACGTGTACATAACAATTCAAGAATAAGAACTCATTACATTTTAAAAGGATGGGAGGGGTGATTCCCTCAACATGGATTATACACCATCTATTTGGTCATATTTATTTGTAAAAAATATATTTAAAATTAGACTATTTTGTTTTAAGTTGACACTATCTTGAATTATTTAATTTTTTTAATTACGGGTGATTAGTTCTTTAATGTTGAATTATTAGTCTCATAAAATTAATTATTTGATACCTTAATTTGAAAATGGGGGGAATATTAATCTCACATTCATTATGTAATTATATATTTCCTCATAAATAGTCTTAGAAATGACAAAAAATAGTCCATAAAACTACTTAAAAGGACTTTTAATCCTCCATATATAATGAGATAAAATAATCCTAAAAGTGTTAAATTAAAAAAATAGTCCAATTTTAAATATATTTTTTACAAACAAATATGAACTTTATGTATTCCATCTCTATCCTAATATTAAGGTTTTCAGTTTTCAATATTGATATTTAAGGTTAAAGTTTATTATTGAAAGTAAAATAATGTCAAAGTGTGTCCGGTCTTAATTTTATAGGTGGAAAATTAACAAAAAATAGGGTTCTTCTTTATTACTATAAAATATTCAACCAAAAGCTGCAATTGAACGAGAACAAAGTTTCAGCTACCAGAATAGGATATGTGCTTTATGAACTAGTAATATGAACTCTATTTTCTTCCAACTAAACTCTAGTAAGGAGTAATTAGAGTTACATACATACACATTATATATATATATATAGAGAGAGAGAGAAGTAAAGCTAGCTAGGTGTATATATTTCTAACCCTTATAGCCCTAACACGTACAGACCACTAGCTAGGTTAAGGTGGACTACAACCCTACTGGCCTGGTGTGGTGATGTAGAGATCGACAACCGAAAGTACACTTGCAAGGTCTAATCTAACAGTCATTGATCCGTTTCTAGTGTGTCAACCCACACCCATTGACCTTTTTCTTGAAAAGCCAGCAGCCTATATCGTCGATCATCCTTTAATCTAAATCATAACCTGCTAAATCTATCAAGTGTAACTTTGTGGGTAATAATAAACTGAAGAGAAATTAAAGCTCACAAAATATATTAAATGGGATTAATTAGTGGACCAAGTTTGTCCTTTCTCGACCTGTAATGCAAGTAGATCTACTAGTAATAAAATTAGTATAAAGTGAAGAAAATGTAGTACAGCATCTAGCCAGTCTTATAAAGGGTACGTACGTAGTTTCATCCGTTGGGGACTTTTATAGTTGAGTCTGTCTAAGAAAAAAGAGGGATGAGGTGGATATTTTGTTATTATTATTGTTATTGTTATTATTATTATTATTATTATTATTATTAATTGCTTTTTTTTTTAAAACAATTAATGTGAAATCCTCTTCCGTTTCATAACCCTGAACTAGTTTACTGTTACACTAGAAGAGAACCATAGAAGCACTAGCTGTTGTTAAGTTTCTATTTCTCTCTCTCCAGAGCTGATCCCGATATATATATATATATATATATATGTATGCATGCATTGGACTATTGGAGAAAGATGGTAAGACACCACAGCAAGTTGACAAAGATTCCTCAGACACACACAGATGGAGTAAATTAGTGGAACATACATATATTTAGGATACGGACTCCACCAAGTTTGAAATGAGTCGTGTTTATATTTGTTCGAAATTAATTGCACCTTATTTTATAAATTGTGTACTTATCTTTTGTCATATGTGAGTTAGATAAAAACTTATAAATACTCGGCATAATTTAAGTTGGTATAAAGTATAATTTATTATTTTTTTGTGAAAACGAGGGAGTAATTATTCCAGTACGTAGTGTAGGAGGTAGCTTGAAACAGTAAAAGTCGACCGGCTAAAAAGTATATATAGAGTCAGCTTATTCATCCTCCAAATCACATTTGGACGCCGGAATGTTTAAAGCTGCACTAGGCTTAGTACACACACTAACTACTTCGTTATTAGACGGCTATTAATAACATGGAGTATCTGTTAGCAATAGAAGCTCAGGCCATTAATTCCCATGATTTCATTAATCCAATGGATATAATATCGACCTCAAATCAGTTGCACAAAGATGTGATTTTCAAAACAAACTTCATGACGAATTCCGTTTCCATAAAGGGCTCTTACTTGTTTTATTTCCATAAAAGACTCCCATTCAAACTCATATATACTAATTTTGTTTCCATATTATCCCTTAAAATAAATTTCCAAAACAGCAAGTCAAAGATCAGACTAAATTAAAGGAGCCGAAGGATATTTTGTTAGAGTCCATACTTTAAAAACCTAAATCATTTTTCATTATGGACTTTAATTAGAACAGATTGCATAGATAAACCAAATTAATTTCATAATAGACTCCAATTCAAAAACTGTTTTAACAATATATATTACTAATATTAGAGAGTAAAATTTCAGCAATAATAAATAGATGAATTTTAAACCTCTTGGGCCAAACGGACTATATCATTTTCAATAAAACATTATTAAATTAACACAAAATGCAGTCCATTAAATAACCACATACATACATAAACATATTGTCATCATTAAAACATAAATATATAAACCGACACTTTTAACCTATTTAAAAAAAAGTCTAATTAAGGAAAATATTCTTTACTTTTAAAATTAAATGAATCGTATTAATTTTAAAATAAAAATATTTTAAATTAATTTTAATAATTTAATATTAATCTTAAAGAACTATTGAGCTGTTGAACAACAATAGCACTTGACTCTCTCCCTCTCTCTTCTTCTTCTTCTTCTTGCATCCTTTATTAGATATTAATTTGTTGTGATTAATTATTAATCTCAAATTGAATTCAAAATTTACTCTCGAAAGAAATTTAAAAAGTTAATTAATATATATTCTGAGGAAAAATTAATTAAGGTTAAGAAATAGATCTAGTGATGATAATTGAAGGACGAACGATCGAGAGTTCTATAGAAATAGTGTTTGCCAAAGCGTGGTGCGGTAAGGGCGCATGTGAAGGGCATAATCACAAAATGAGTAGGCTTCATTCAAATATATACACGAATATATATATATGCATTAATGTGATACTTTTATCTTTCTAAAACCAAATAGAAATATTGAACACACATTTTTTGGTTAACTTTTGTTATATATGCATGCTAAATGTTGGATTAATTTTATGTAGTCATGTCATATTTGGTATACATGTGGTTCTAATAAAAAAATTGATGACTTTAATTGACCTTATTTTATTTAGGCAATATAATATTTATATTAAAAAACATGTTATTTAATAAACATATTTATTGAAACAAACAATTCATATAAAAGTAAAAATAAAAATTAATACTTATGAGACAAAATTGTAAGAAGATTTTTTTAATTAAATTATATTTTTGTTAATTTTTAGTAGTAGTCTGTAACTTGCACATGCAATCAATCTAGTTACTTACATGTAATTAAAAGAGATTAGTCCTGCTAACTAATTGAGAGGCTTCTCCTATGAGTCTTTTTTATTACTACCATACTAACAGTACTGGCGAAGTTAGGAATAATTTTTATTGGGTCAAAATTATTATAAAGTTATAAATAATTTAGCGGGGGTTTTGGGGAAATTTTTTTTTATTAATATTTTTGTACTTTCGGATCACACACACACACACACATATATATATAATGACAATATAATAAATAATAATATATAGTATATATACACTATATTGACTCATAATAGACTTTTAATCACAATTATTCATAAGTAATTAATTTATTATTTATTTTTTAAAATAATATAAATTAGATTATTATTTAGTTTAAAATATTATAGAGAGACATACATCATATATTGATGAGAGGATATGAGTAAATACGTGGTTAAAATTTGATTGACAATTTATATATAATATAAAATTTATAATATTTTAGTGGAATCAATTTATATATAATACTTAAATTTTTTAAAATTTACCTTACATTATAAATTAATTTTCCCCACAATGTTATATACAACTTCGCTCCTTCATACTAATCTCACAAAGAAAACTAATAAATTAATTAATTTATAGAAATTTTCCATCAAGCAATATCAACTATCAAGGGAGAGTTCAATCGGACAAAGTAACAGTGGGAAATGGATTTCAAAGTCTTATCAACCTTTCTAATTCTACTTTTAGAACGAAGGAATGAAGGCATGATAATAGAATGACTCGTATCTTATACAATAAAAAAAATTATCGTTTGTTGTTCTATTGAAATGGAATGAACTATTTTCAATATTTTTATAAAATTTGTAGATTTTATTATTTGGGGAGGGTATGGAATGACTTATTCAAGTTGAAATGGAATGAATCATTCCACACTTCATTCTATTCCATTCTCTATTTCATTTTTTTTTTTTATCAATTTTATTCATTCAATCTAAACCAACGTAGTATTAGTGTATAGTTACGTTGAGATTAAAGTCACGCATCAAAATACAAGAGATAAATCTGAGCACGTTATATATATATATATATATATATATATATGCTCAATTGAAATATTTTTGCGGAATAAAAAAAAGACTCTTTATATGAAAGGAAAGACTAATAATAAGAAAAGAAGCTAGCTACTTGAAAATCCCATTCAGTGCTTTTTTTAAGGGTAAATTAAGATATCTCCTTTGTATGGTTAGTTAATGTGTCCTTTACGCATGCATGCCAGTGACCACCGCCATGCACGAGAGACTAGCAATTTGTATTTCCTTTAATCCTTTCTTTCCCATTAGAAAGTAGGTAGGTAAAGGTAAAACGGTAAAGAAGCCGGTTAATTAATTAAACTATACTCCTATACGGTAGTATTAAAAGAGATCTAAGTTAGATAGAGTTATTTTTATAATAAATTAATTGATTGGTAAATAAAATCGACACACATAGCATCTAACCTAGCGCCGCATGTCAAGATTCTATTAATTGATCAATTACCAACTTATCCCAAAATAAACTTCATACTAATCCTTTCTGTATTAAAATAAGCTAAGTAGGTAGCAGATCGAAAAATAAAATATTGTCCAATACGAGATTCAAGACGAAAAAGACTCTTCACTTGAACAAAATCAATGGCACTTCAAAAATGGAGATCACACTTGTGATCGACTAGTCCTCTTCAACTTGATACTCCACATGCAACTACATGTTATTATTATCACCTAAAACACAACAGGTGTTTTAATTTTCCCCCTCCTTTTATTTTTATATTTTCCTGCTTACTGGTATACATCTCTGTCACACAGGCCATGGGCGGATCAAGAAGTGTGCAAGGGTCGTGGTCACTTGACCACCCTTAAATTTGTAAAAAGCTTGAATTAGTAAGGGTACTATGGTAAACTGTGACCATTATTGAAAAAATAGAAATAAAATAACAAATGAGAAGAAGATCTTGGATACTCACATGCCAAACCATTTAATTATTATTTACTCAAAGGAACATTTCTGTGTGTGAACATGTACTAAATCTCTCCCTGAAGATATATACATACTCGTACATGCATGCATGTACAGATTGGTTCTTACACGACTGCTAATTTGTTGAAGTTTCAAGTAATGAATATATAGGGAGTATCCTTTTGGGTTTAATACGTACGGTTGCATCATGGAAGATTGATATTGATCGAGATGCGTGTATGATGGAGTTAATTATGTGTCTGCAATTTGAGTATAAATTAAAGCCGTGCGGAACTACGCGTCCAATTATAAGAAAGCAACAACCACACATTTCTGTACGTTGCTACATATACACACAGATAGGGGCTCTAATTAAGTTTTCCTCTGCTTGCATCCCATCACCAATCATGAATTACCACTTCATATACATACATAGGTGTGCATGCATGTTAATTTATTGACGCTTAGAATACTTCTTTAAATGGAGCTAGGTCCACACTTTTTTAAAGGAAGATCAAAATATATCAGTAAAAAAAATTATTTATTGACGCTTAGAGTACTAATTCTTTCAAATTCATTTTGACCAATTATAAAATTTCATAACATCCTATTCCAACCCTGTCAACCGTTGAATTGTGAGTCTAATGATTTTAAATATATATACATACATACATATATACTACAAGAAAAAATGTTATCTCCAATGGAATTAATTTCGATCGAACGAATTTCGTCGACTTTAATCTAATTCATACTGAATCTTACGTCGATATTAAGTCCGTCGACTTTCGTCTATCCTCGATGGACATCCGTCGGAATTATGACCTCTCGTTGGCGCCAAGCTTTCCCGCCAGTGCAAGTATTAAGGTCAACAGAATATGTGTTAAACTCGACGGAATAGTTCGTCGAAAATAGTTAAAGGCGACGGAAATAAACTCGACGGAATTCGGTTGAAAATAACATTTTAAAACCTAAAATCGCAATCAGTTAACAGATCTTATTGCTTTCTCCATATCTTTCTCACTGCGCATGGCGGCAGTTGTTCCCCACACCACCGAGCCTCCTCCTCTTCTGTTCCCAACCTACCCCAACACCTCCCCACACACAATACTTACAATCGATATATATATATATATACCTCCCATTTTCGACCCGTCACACTATCAAGGGTTTCGTACGGTGGCGACAACTTGAAACTCTAGCACCGACGACAGCGGCAACGATGAAGTAGTGCTCAGGTACACCCTCTTTATCTCTCTTAGACTTGCAAACACCAAACGTATGATGCACTATCATGAACACTGCCCACATGAAAAATTAACCTAGGCAGACGAATTGAACTCCAAATGGTGTTAATTAACCTTTTCACAGTAGCATAATTAGATTGTTATTTGAAAATGGACTGGGTTCGACTGTTTGAGATGAGAGAGAAAGGTTTGGCGTGTTTGAGAATAAACTAAACAAAGTGAATTGAAGACTGAAATCACTGAACCTAAAATCTAAATACAAATACTGAGATAATTTTATTTTTTAATATTATTAAATAAACCGGTACACTGGTTCGGTTCGGTATATACCAACCAAGCCAAACACCCTATTCCGAACCCGTTACTGAAAACTCAATATGTACCGGTTTCGTGTACCGGTACCGAACCCGAACCAACCAATTCGAACCGGTTCAATTTCCTTAAAAATCGAATATACCATTTTTTTTAACACCTCTAGTCATTTGAAACAACCACCCCCCCCCCCCCCTCCCCTCCCCTCCCCTCCGCCTGGGTCCACACGATATGTATATCTTCTATGTTTCTACCCCATTTATCTATAAATTATTATTTTTTCTTTTCTTTCTCAGTGAGAGAAACAATTTGGGTGTATTTTGAGTTTTGGAGGGTGAGAGCAGTAGTATTCACACTTTACCCATCTTTTACCTGGAGTTAAAATCTCATCTTATTTTCAACTTATTTCTGTATTGGGCCACATATTATTGTAACACCCTATGCCCTTCCATCACCATGGGCTTGCACGAGGGATTCAACTGGCAATTCCTTTTTATATAAAGAAGGCAGGCTGGGCCAGACATCACCATAATCCTGAATTCCTGATCCTTGACTCGAAAAGCCAGTCTTGGGTTCAGAGTATCACGACCCAATACACGCTCCATGATTGAAGCCCGTCTTTTTTCTTCTAAAAAGGTATTGATTCTTGACTTTGTATGCAAGTTCATATGGAGTAATTAATAAAAAGAATTGATGATGTATTTGCATCCTAGGATGAAACGTTGATCTTCGCTTGAGACGTATATTTTGTATCTGTGAATTTTTATGGTAGCACAGAGATACTTGTCTGGCAATATGCACACTTCATCACACAACACATCTGCATAGTTTCAGCTTTACCATGGGAAAATCTTAAGTATTTCTTAATTAATGGGGAGCAAACACTCCTTCATTCATTCTGATCTCAATCAATTGTTCAACTATATAAGATGCTAAACATTTGGAAACAATAAAACCTTGAAAGAAAGAAAAAAGAGTGGGTTGAGTGGAAAGATAAGGATGCAGTGGTAGATAAAAGAAACAAAATAATGTCGATGGAACAATGAAAATCCTAGTGAACAGAACATTGAGAATCAAGCCAAGTGATAATGTCATGAATTACAGTAAAAATTCTGTCATCAGGTTCCCCTTCCAGAATGCAATGATATCCTCCTTCGTAGAGCTTTAGGGTTTTGTCTTTGCTGGAAGCCTTCTCGTAAAGAAACTGGCTAACCATGGGATCCGTCACCTTATCAGCAGCTCCGTGAAGAATAAGCAGTGGCAAAGAAACCTGTAATCTCTCTTGAATTGGTTAGCTTCCTTCCAGAAAACATGAATGTATGCCTGGCTCCTATCATAAATGCTATAACGCACAGTTACATTGTAAGACAACAAAATTACAAAATGCACTACCAACCTTCTCGACCTGTGATTCAATATCATTTGTAGCTTCTAGAAGCTCCACGGCGGTCTTTAATCGTGTTTGGTCGTTGTAACAAATCACATTATACGAAGCCTGAAAATGAAGTACTTACGGGCCATCTTTCAGGAATATAACCTCAATATACAGAACTTATAAATAAATATAAATAACAAAAGCAGAAGTTTAAAAGCAGTTATAGGAGCCGTACTTTATGAATATTATTCCTGTTTTATGCTAGCAAATAGTTTTTGCATCCATTTTGCAGATGCCTTTTCACAGAGTGCTAGTACTTAGGATTATCAAGATTGTACCCCTTTTTAGGAAGGAGAGTGAATTCATGACGCGGGAGAAAGATGAACCAACATTGTTAGAATTGTTAATTGAGCTACCAGGTATTCCATGTAGAAGCTGAGTTACACTAGAGGGGTGTTATAAGAATTTAGTGGGATATAATGGTGAATTTAGGTTGGTCTTTCAGCAACTGCAACCCCAATTAATGGATATGAACGCATGAACAGAAACTTCCTGTTAGATATTTAGGAGGTCCCCTTATCTCAACAAGAGTCCTGGCTGTGGATTTTAATGCTCCAACAGAGAAGATTTTAGCTAGAATAAAATCATGGATCGAGACTTTTTAGCTTTGCAAGAAGAGTTCAGCTAGTTATTTCTGGCTTGAGTGTCCAAGTGATCACATATTCTTCCACTGGAGTTCCCATCTATATTTTTGGTAAAAAGTACTAGAGAGGTGTTTAACTCAAAGGTGAGCTTTGCTATGGGATATGTAGCTGCAATAGGCAGTATGACGTTATAAAGGGAAATCTATTTTGGCAAAAGTTCAAACACTGGATCTTGGAGTTGCAGTTTTCTGTCTGTGGTGGGAAAGGAATAGACTTTTCAGAAACGAACAGTAAACATGGCAACTAGTGATGAAGGAAACTGAAGACCTCATGTGCAAGCTAGAGGTTATAGATGAGAGTCCTGTAAATTTTAGGAATTGGCTTTGTTGTAAATATAAGGAATTTACTTGCTACTTGTTTAATCAACTAGATTTGGTCCAGGAGTGAAGTGTCTATATTTGGCATGTTTGGTGAACGTTTATAAGTTGAAGAGTCGTAGAGTGATCAGTGAGGGTTGCCCCCTTGATCTTTCTGCATAGTTTATTCACCATTATATACTGAGATCCCCCCTCCCCCTTCTCCTCATCAAAACAAAAAATCCGCAACTACAAATATCAACTTGGTGGAATCATTTTAAGAACATCAATTTTCTAGCTGCTAAAATACCTATTTAAGTCATTCAACTTAACAGAATTCATGCAAGAACTAATAGCCTACATATTCTCCACTAACAATTAGGGCATCCTCTGGTTACAGGTCTAAAACTTTCATTAATTTGGAGGGGTGGGATGGTTGGGAGGTGGGAGGGGGTAAGTGGATGGGGCATCATATTATATGTAGATCATCAAAAGAGATCTCTCTAATCTTTCAAAACATCCCAAACAAGATAGATATCCCTGGACTCACCCTGGGCTTGAGACCTACAGATCCCCACTTTCCTTTATTATTATCTATACTTCAGTTGCTTCTCTTAAAGATCTAAGTATGCTTTAATAATCTGAATTAAAAAAAATTCAATTCACATTGAGTGAAACACCAGTACTTATGCAATCATAATTACAACAAGTATACTTGAATGCAGGAGTAAATTAAAAACAGACCAGTTTCCTTTTCTTCAAGTCTCTGATTGCCAGCTCAGCTAAATCTTTCTGCGGTACAAGCTTAGCTTTCGGCATAACTCTGGACAACAGAGTTAAGACCTTGGCAAGCGGTTCTGGAGGTTTCATGTCCTCTGCAATCTTGGAAGTAACTCAAGGTTAGTTAATTCTTGTTGGGAAAACAACATATAACATAGTTCTAAAAACATTGTACCATACAATGTTTCAACACATACTTGATTAGGACATAATTAGCTAACAGTGCCAAAACATCCATCTTATTTACAAATAATGAAGTGGAAACTAACAATCTAATAGGAGTTTCACATATTCACCATCATATCAAGACTGGTGAACAATGGAAGATGCTGATATTTCTTCATGTCAAAATGACAGATAAACTTGAAGAGTGAAAAAAAAAAAGTAGCAAAAAAACGGTTCCTTCAGATATGTTTACCTTACACATTGGGGCTACAAGAACTAGTCCATCCCATTCACGCGGTTCCTTCAGATGAACCTTGATAGCAACTGCACCCCCCATAGACTGACCGAATAAAAAGCGGGGTAAAGCCCTTACTTCAGGCCTTCCTACCAGTTATAACAGAACAGAATTACCAAGATAAGATCACTGAAGTTACATTACTGATCAATTTAAAAATTGGGAAAACATGGAAACTAGACGCTAATTGTAAATGCTCATCTTGAACGTTGGAGAAGAAGGTAAATTTTATGGTCCTCTTGAGATGACAAAGGCAAGTGACTAACCAAGCAACTCAAGACAAGGTTTTTGAATTATATATAGCATTCATACTTTGATGTTAATGATAAATGAGCCTATGTTAATCAGGTAGAAGCATAACTTCGAATTGCACACCTTTGATTATTGTATATTGTTCGATTACATTGTCAACTATATCATCAAAGTTGGAAACATAACCATGTAATCCTTCGGAGAGACCAAAGCCCGGATGATCGATTGCATAAACACCATATCCAGAAGCAGCAATTTGCTTGGCAATACCTGAAACACATTTTTAGGTACACCTATAAATGGCAACTCCTTTTGTTGTTGAGCATTAGAGAATCAGCTTACTCTTAACAATTAAATCGTCAATGAACAACAGGATCACAAACCTTCAAAGAAAAAGGTGCAAGTATCACCATATCCATGACAGAAACACAAAGCAGCTTTGATCCGAACACCAGGCTTTGGCAACCAACTTTTACAAAAAATTTCTTGGCCATTTGAATTTATCTCATACCACTACAAAAAACCCAATCAACTAAATTTTCAAAGGAGTAATATACATAAATTCAATTCCAAACACTACATTTTCCAGCAATCAAACAGGACTCGAGCAGACAAAATGTGGGAATGCATATGTGGGCAAAGCCAAAAAAATTGAAGCTCTCAAAAAACTTTTCAAAATCAATTTCATCAAACAATCATAGGTGTCTAACCCATTTAATACACCAAATGAGAGATTTTAATATTTGTGTTAATCAAGAAAAGCCAATTTGTTGATTATCTAGGTAAGTAACCGGGATCACTTGATTGACATGCAAGATAAACATTACTACCTCTATTCCATAATAATAGTGTTTTTATCTTCATCCACATGAATTAAGAGAGTCATTTAATACTATCATTTAATAATTAAAATTTGTATAAAATTTATCACTACCCCATAAGTTCCAAACTACTAATACATGGTATAAAATTTTTAAGTTGGGGTGATATAGTAAAAATAATAATTTATTATCCTCCAAAGTTGTAAACAACAAATAATTTGTAACAAATTTTTTCTTCTAAAAAGTCAATTATTATGGAAGAATGGAGGTAGCATAAAATTATACTCCATAGTATTTAAAAGCACCATAACTTACCTCCTCTGTTCTGATCCCAGGAGGAGCCATCTACCCAGCGGTTCATATAAATTAAAACACATCAAAATCGGTTAACCACAAAGTAATAACTGCAAACGAGAAATCAAAATCGAGAAACTAGAATAATACGAGGAGAAGAACCTTAAACAAGCAGTGATCGAGCTGCTGCTGAACCTCGGTAAAAGCGGAACGAACCCGTCGGCGAGAAGCCTCGAAGTCCAAGTTCTGAGAAGCGATTTTATTCAGTTCATCGCTCACGCCTTCAATCACCGACTTTTTCTTGGCCATGATCGTTCTTGGGGTAAAAGTGGCTGGTTTTGAGCTCAGTTTTGGCTGGAGATTTATGTGTGCGACGCATTTCCGGTGAAAAAGGGGAAATTCCGTTTGCCGGAGTTCTGGGGTCAAACAAAGGTCCATTGGCTTGAGTTGAGTTATATGAATACAACCTTTCCGTCTCCTTTAAAGCGGTAGTGAAAAAAGAAAATAGAAAAGGAAAGGGTGGCGACAAGTGCAGAAAATGAATGAATCACTGAGCCGAGCCGACAAATAGCTCGTGCATCAGGCTGTGAAAAAATGTATAGTATTTATTCTAACAGAAATTTTTATAAAATATAGTGTTTTAGTTATAATTTGAATACATATATAAAAACAGAGTTATACAGAGAGTCACAAGCAAAAAATAAATAAATAAAAAAATAAAAAATTGCACCGGTCCAATTTTCCGGTCCAATTCCCCTATCTGCGTAGAAGGACTCTTTTAGTTAGTACCCGGTTTGCAAATGAGGAGTTGGTAATATAAATGGTAAATATGTCATTTAGCAGAGTTTATAAATATATATTAATATAAATGGTAAATATGTCATTTAGCAGAGTTTATAAGTATATATAAAAAAGAATATTTATCCTTTTATATAATTTTATGAGATTACTAAAAAGATAAAATTTAAAAAAATTTACTCTATTTTTTAATTATTTTTAAAATATATATACAAATTATACTTTACTCATCTTTTGGGACATAATTAGTACTCCCTCCGTCCCAAGATAAAAGTCTTTATTACTATTTTGGATTGTCCCATGTTAAATGTTCACTTTCTTTTAATAACCAAACTTTTACATATTTTTTCCTATTATGCCATAACATTAAATATCTCATACTTTTCTTATTCTAATTCTCTTTCCATATTTAATGACATTATTATGGATAATTTTGTTATTTTATTCCTCTTCTTAATATGCGTGAAAAGTCCATCAAAATTTTTATCCTGGACGGAGGGAATATTAAATTTGATACTCAACTAGTTGAATTGAACAAATACTCACGTGTAGAATTTTTTATTTTGAATAGAGTAGATCGTAAAATCTAATTTAGTAACTTTACGCATGATGTGATCATTTGGTGACTATTAAAAAAAGAGATCGATAAGTTGATTAATTAATTAATATAGCACTGATACGTATAAGAGGGATCACCATCTCTCGATATGCGGATATTGTATTAATTAATAGACAAACTTTAATTTCATACTAACTCCTCTAAAAAGTCATGGTTTATATTATCTTGTTTTGATCATGTGTGTATTTTCTCTGTTTATAACTTATTCAACATTTTAAGTTCATATATTTTTAATTTTTTTTGGGGTCAAATTTAGCAACTTATTTTCATAAAAAAACTGTTTTAAATTAAAAAACTTTGGAGTAAATATTAGAGAATTATTAAATCGCGATATTTTATTTTTTTATTTCCACAACAAAAGATTTTTGTAGATGTATAATACGGTGGATTGAAAAAAACCGTGTTATAGGATCTATAACGATATTTTTGTTGTGAAAATAACATTTTTTTGTTGTGGATTTAACAATTCCCTAAATTTTATTCCATTAAAAAGTACGATATATGGGGGAAAAAATAATAAACTAGTGGTCTGTTACCGAGTTGATCCTTTGATTTGAACAGAAGGTGAGGGTTGATTATTCATTATTGTGAACATTTCTGATTTCAGGATTGTTTTCTTTCTCTAAGTGACAACACTTTTGAAATTAAATCAGTCTGTTCCGTTGCAGCTAATTGAGTAATTCACTGCTAAACATAACCAACATTACTTTCAATCTAGCCTCAAAACCACTCAGACTTCTCGAAGAAAAGTTCATCTCTCTCTTACAGTCATGTAAGAATCCAAATCACCTCCAACGAGTACAGGCCCAGATTATCACTCACGGAATCGAGTTTAACGATTTCATCGTCCCAAGATTCATCTCAGCATGCTCTCAAGTAAAGAAAATGGCGGAGGCCCGCCTTCTGTTCGACCGAATTCCCGACCCAAGTTCAGCACTATGGAACACCATGTTCAAAGGGTATTTGCAGAACGATATGTACGGACAGGCAATGGGTTTCTTCACGCATATGAACAGCATGGATGTAAGACACAATTGCTTCACGTTCCCTATGGTTTTGAAATCTTGCGCCAAGTTATCGGCTTTGCGAGAAGGCGAGGAAGTGCATTGTTTAGTGTTAAAGGTTGGGTTCAAATCAAACTCATTTGTGGGAACTACGTTGGTTGATATGTACTCAAGTGGAGGTGTAATTGGGTTGGCTTATAAAGCGTTCAGTGAAATGGTTGTGAGGAATGTTTTTGCTTGGACTGCGATGATAAATGGATGTCTTTTGTATGGTGACGTAGTTTCTGCGAGGCGCCTTTTTGACTTGGCGCCTGAGCGGGATATTGTGTTGTGGAACACTATGGTTTCAGGGTATATTAAATGTGGGGACATGGCTGCTGCTAGGAAGCTTTTTGATGTCATGCCAAATCGGGATTTGATGTCTTGGAATACTTTATTGCATGGTTATGCAAACAATGCGGATGTTGAGGGGTGTGAAAAATTGTTTGAGGAGATGCCTGAGAGAAATATTTTCTCTTGGAATGGATTGATTGGTGGGTATGCTCATAATGGATGTTTCCTTGATGTTCTTGGTGCCTTTAAAAGGATGCTAAATGAATCCAGTGTGCAACCTAATGATGCGACACTTGTGACTGTGTTGTCTGCTTGTTCAAGACTAGGAGCTCTTGATTTGGGTAAGTGGGTTCATGTATTTGTCGAGAGTACAGAATATAAAGAGAATATTTATGTCGGGAATGGTTTGATTGACATGTATGCAAAATGTGGCATGATAGAGAGTGCGATTGATGTCTTTCTGAACATGAGTGCAAAAGATTTAATCTCTTGGAACACCCTGATTAATGGCTTAGCAGTGCATGGTCATGGCACTGATGCCTTAAGATTTTTTGATGAGATGAAGAATGTTGGAGAAAAACCAGATGGAATCACTTTCATAGGCATTTTTTGCGCTTGTTCTCATATGGGTCGAGTTGAAGATGGTCTTAAATATTTTCACTCAATGATCAATAGGTACTTTATCATACCTCAAATTGAGCATTACGGTTGTGTGGTTGATCTTTTGGGCCGAGCTGGTCTTTTAGAACAGGCTGTGGACTTCATATGGAAGATGTTAGTAACCTCAAAAGGAAATTATATATATATTTAAATGAACTTATCTTGCAGTAATTGATTTGTCGAAATTTAAGATTGTACTTACGTCCCCAAGACAATTATGCCTCTCCGTATAAGTCTTGCCGAGTTATGACAAAGACATCTAGGTGATGAATGACTCAGTATATCTTAAAGAAGACTACAAAAGATATACACAACTAACCAAACCGAATGCTCTAACTCTCTCTTTTAGAACTATGAAAATGATGAAAACAGAACTTAAATAATAATGAATACTAAGATGCTTGAGAAATTGAGTGAGTATGAGGGTGTCCCCTCCTATCTATTTATAGGAGGGTTGGTGACCATTGGAAGGGTGTCAGCCCTTTGAAAAGGCATAGGATGCCACCTAAAAGGCATATATGACATCCATTGGTCGTCAAACGACGTAGTTTTGATCATACGCGAGATAAAGCGTCCATTCGGACATGTAAAAGCGGCGTAGTTTTAATATTCATCGAACCAAAACTACGTAGTTTTACTTTAGTAGAAGAAAAGCGCGACCAAAACGACGTAGTTTTGGGCGCTTATTCAAATATACGTATCTGGATTCCTCAAACGACATACGGTTTTGATTATACCGCTTCTCAAAACGTATACGCTTTTGATAATATAATAAATACAACGTTCAAAACGCATACGTTTTGATAATAGAATTAAATAATGTGGACGCCCCAAAATTAGGTATACATCACCCATCTTGGGTAGTCGGATACATGGTATGTAATTTAAATACAACTTATTAATATAAGCGTATGTGTACAATACGACATAAAGCGTGAGTTTGAATACAAATATTGTCTCTTAGAGATCATACAAACTCAAAAGGAGTCCTCATTACAATTATTATCACACTATTTCACTGAATAGTGAGGACTACTAATGCTATCCTCCGGACCATTACTCCGTTCCTCGAATCGTCCCAAATTTATATTCTCATTTCACAGAAGAGACGGTGTGAAAGAAAGGGTGAGCTCAACTAGCTCAAGAAGAAATATTATGACTAAGATAATGCAGAATAAATTATCATTAGCCTCTGATAGTGTTAAACCGATAAAATATAATGAACATCAAGTTTAACTACGGTGAACCAAAGAATCCATTAAAAGAGTCAAGTAGAAAATAAAATCTACTATCTTTTATGATTTAAAAGGTTTTTCATCATCGTTATAATTGAGACTCAAACTTTAATAAATATTCCACATCATCGAATCACCCCGCACTACTGCCGAGGATATTTTTAGTATCACGACCACATTATTATTCATGCACTACGGGCCGAGAATATTTGTGTATTCATTAATGGTCATGATCATGCCAACAATCACTGTCCATCAATGCACTACGGGCCTTTGAGGATTTTTACCACATCATTTGTAACATTACGGTTATGATTACACCGAATAGTCTCCGGTCATAATCATACCAAGTCCATCTACGCACTACGGGCCATTGAGATGACTTTCAACATAATATAAACATGAGGATGATGACAATGATATTCAATAAATCAAGTTCAAGAATTAATTTATCTAGGAACCAATAACATCCAAAACCGTCAACACGATCTTGCTTTGTAGAGTAAAATTCAAGAATCTTCGAGAAGAATATTTCCATGAAAGGATCTTGGATGAAGCCGCAAATATCAAGGATATTCCACTAATTTCATGGAGTATAGAAGTCAAAGTTTTAACCAACCTGGGTATAATAAAGAATGGAATAACAAAAGAAATCACCACGCATGCGATAGAGCAGATCGCATGTGAAGGTTATTCCAAGAATAATAAATAACGGAACAGTCCGTAGAAACGCATGCATGTGAGGATATTCCAATGAGAATAATAAAGAATGGGAACCAGTCCCGGCGTAAAACACATGCATGTGATGTTCCAAATGTAATAATAATAAAGAGCGGAACCAGTCCGGTGTAAAACACATGCAGACAGGATGTTCCAATAGAATAATAATAAAGAGCCGGAACCGGTCGGTGTAAAAAACACATGTATATGATGTTCCAATGTAATAATAGAAGAATGTCACCAAGTATAGGGTAAACCGCAGATACAAAGTTATTCCAATGTAATAATAAGCAATGGAATAACAACAGTTCTCTTCATGAATAAGAAAAGAATAACACCCCTTACTTTTGGTAGGAGATTGAATCTCTGCAGAGTGTAGTAATAAAATACTCTTCTTCTTTCTCTTATTTCTCTATACTTTCTCTCTATAGCTTGAATGAATTCGTGAGAAAATAATGAAGCACTAGGCCTCTATTTATAGAAGATTTCTAGCTTAAAGACCGCCATAATGAAAAGACAAGTGGCTTGACGATGGTGATGTAAAAAGAAAAGTGGTTTGATCACCTTTGTAATGTGAAACGACAAGTGGTTCGGCCTTTGTAATGTGAAACGACAAGTGGTTCGGCCTTTGTAATGTGAAACGACAAGTGGTTCGACAACTCTTGAATGGAGCCAAGCCAATACTTGCTTGATAAGCATTGTTGTGGAAAAACTCCACCAATGGTAAGAACTTGTCCCAACTTCCTTGAAATCAAGGACACGAGTCTTAATAGATCTTGAGTTTGAATAGTCCTCTCTCCATTCGTCCGTCAAATCGAGGATGATATGCCGAGCTAAATCGTGAAGTCTACGCCCATAGCTTTTTGCAAACTAACCCAAAATCGTGAAGTGAATCTTGGGTCTCGATCGTAAACTATGGATACTGCAGATACCATACTGATCTTTACAATCTCGTTTATGCACATACATACCGAGCAAGACGTTCAAGTGTATAAGTTTCTCGTGATCGGTAAGAAATGAGCGGACTTGGTCAATCTATCAACAATGACCCAAATCGCATCTACGCCTTGAGAAACCTTAGGAAGGCCGTGCTACGAAATCCATGGTAATGTGCTCCCACTTCCATTCTGGAATTTCAAGTGGTTGCAATGGACCTTTTGGTACTTGATGCTCGCTTTAACTTCGTTGACAAGTTAGACACCTTGAGATAAACAACGCTATCTCTCTCTTCATATTGCTCCACCAAAATGTATGATTTAATATCATGATACATTTTGGTACTCCCGAGATGGATCGCAAATGGTGTGTTGTGCGCAGCTCCATCATGATATTATACTTAAATCGTGGTCGTTAGGAACACAAAGTCCGGAGTTGACTCAAGTATTCCTTCTTCATCGATTCTTGCTTCCTAAAGCGTAGCACCTTCTTGCACTTTCTTCCTCATACGCATCACTCCGTGTCCGTAGCTTGAAAGCGACTTTTAACTTTATCGATTAAAGTCGGTTCTACTCAGATACTCGCTTATCATCACACGCGTCCACAGAGTCTTTAACTCTATCTCCATCCTTTGCAAGTCACACAAAATGGGCCTTTGTATTGACAATATCGCACTCAGACTTGCATATGATCTTCTACTCAATGCGTCACTACCACGTTCGCTTTCGAGGATGGTATTGGATGGTATGATCATAATCTTTCAACGATTCAAGCCAACGTCGTTGTCGCATGTTGAGTTCCTTTGAGTGAAGAAATATTTGAGGCTTTTATGATCCGTAAAGATCTCCACTTTCTCCCCATACAAGTAATGCCTCCAAATTTTAAGTCTGCAAGAAACAACCGCCAACTCTAGATCATGAGTAGGATAATTCCTTTCATATTCTTTTTGAGTTGTCATGAGGCATAAAGCTATAACTTTTCCATGTTGCATGAGAACACATCCCAACCCTTTGCCCGAAGAAGCATCTTTGTAGATGACAAATCCCTCCGAGCGGATGGTATTGTCGTAGCAGTCTTTGAAATAAGTCTCCTCTTGAGTTCTTGAAAACTCTTCTCACATTCTTCGCTCAAACCGAACTTTGTATCTTTCCGAGTCGGTGAGTCGATGGAGTAGCGATTCGAGAAAATTCTTCCACGAATCTCGATAATAACCAAATTAAATCGAGAAAGCTACGATTTTGATCCATCGATTTAGGTTGTTCCCGACTTTGAATAGCTTGATCTTTCTTTGGGTCAATGATATTCCATGACTTGATACCACGTGCCCAAGGAATGCTACTTCTTCAAGCTAGAACTCGCATTTTTCAACTTGGCATAAAGCTTATATTCACCAAGCTTTTGGAGTGTCAGCCTCAAGTGTTGCTCATGATCTTCACGGCTTTTGGAATAAATAAGGATGTCATCAATAAAGACGACCACAAAGTGATCCAAATATTCCTTGAATACTCGATTCATCATATCCATGAAGGCAAAGAGAGCATTAGTCAATCCAAAGGACATGACTAGGAATTCATAATGCCGTCTGCATCGAGTTCCGGAAAAGCCGTCTTTGGAATGTCGGTGTTTAATCTTCAATTGGTGATATCCTAACGAAGATCATTCTTTGAAAAGAATTTGGCTCCTTTGTTGGTCGGGTCAAACAGTCATCAATACGTGGCAATGGATACCTATTTTTGATGGTGACATGATTCAACTCCCGATAATCAATACAAAGTCGATACTCCCATCTTTCTTCTTCACGAATAGAAGCAGGAGCACCCCAAGGAGAAGTACTAGGACGAATAAAGCCAATGTCTAACAATTCTCGTAGTTGGGTCTTTAACTCTCGAAGTTCAATAGAGCCATTCGATATGGGGCTTTGGAAATAGGTTTTGTCTGCGGGTTCAAGGTCGATACAAAATTCAATTTCACGCTTTCTGGAGGTAGGCCAGGAAGTTCTTGGGAATACGTCGGGAAATTTATTAACAATAGAAATATCGTTCAAAAGCGACGTATTTTTGTTTAAATCGTGACATGAGCTAAGAAAGCTTCGACATCCGTTTTTCAATAAACGAATAGCTTTATGGCTTGAGATGACCGTGATTGATTTTAATGGTTTGGTCGCTGAATTAGCATAATAGGTTGGTTAGGAATATGAAAGCTAACAACACTTACGAAAACAATCAATTTTTGTATGATAAGTAGTTAACCAATCAATCCTAGAATCACGCCTAAATGCAAGTATTTTAATGAAATAAGATCGGCCGAGGTAATGTGAGGGGCCGATTTGAACCAAACAAGACTTATAAGCGAGTGGATGTAATGAAGGTTTCTCCCAACGGAGTTTCCACAGATAAGTTAAAGTCTAATTTCTCCTGAGTCAAATTTAATCGATGAGCGTTAGTAGGAGAAATAAAAGAATGGGTAGAACCGATTATCAAATAAAGTATAGACTTCATTAGAGTTTATGATAAGCTTTTTACCGTGATGACCTCATTCGGATTTCTTGCTCTCTCGGGAGGTCACAACAAACGCTCTCCTGACCTTCTACCGGTTTGACTTTTACAGGAATGACCTTTTGGTGCGTCCATCTTATTGAATTTGTCTTGATGTCGTCAAAATCGAGCTAAGTGACCTTTTCTTCCACAATTATAACACGCTTTGACTGGCATGGCGCGATTTGGATGATGTGTCCTCTCTCCGCATTTGAAGCATATGATAGGTGGTCTTTCTCCTTCCTTAACAACGGTCTTTGGTCTTGGACGTCTTTCCATCATTGTTGAATCTCCTTTTCTTGAAATGTCCATTCTTATTGTTTTTGTACTGATTACCACCAAAGTGGTTACCATATCGGCCATTGATTTCCTCACGCTTGTTGTCACCGCTCGATGACTACTCATTTGGTATTATAATTTTTTGCATTGCTCTCTCTTTTAGTTGCGTTGACTCGTTATCGCGCTCCACTAATCGAGCCCTATTTACAACATCTCGAATACAAACACGGTTTATGAGAAATAAGATGTTGACGTATCTCCGACTTCAAACCTCTTAAAAACATTCACGCCATTTTCTCTTCATTATCCACCGAGTGGGATATGGCAAGTGATAACTCCGCAAATTTTGCCTCGTATTGCGACATTACGGCCATATTTTTTTGTTCCAACTTGATAAACTCCACCTCCTTCGTGTGGCGAATACTTTCGTGAAAGTATTTGTCGTTGAACGACTCTGGAACTTCTCCCAAGATATCTTGATCAAAGAGTTGAGAGTACGTTTTATCGATTCCCACCGATGAATCGCCTCTTCGCGCAACATAAAGGCTAAAGAAAGGGAACCTTATGCTCCTCGGAGTATCCCAAGACATCAAATATCTTGGTAATGCTTTTATCCATGCTTCCGCCAGAAGTGGTTTCGCTCTCCCTTAAACTCCGGTGGTCCCTCCTTGAAGCTGCTTTAGCGGTGATCGCTTGAGAGTTTTCCGTGTTTCCACCTACGTTTTTGGAGCGAGTCGCTCTCACTTTGTTGCATGAATTACATAAAGCCTCTGAACATTTGATCATTCATCATTTGGTCGTGTTGTTGTTGTTTGCGATGAGGATTGTCGCCTTCACGATGCACATTATCCTCGATTATTGATATGTTGTGAATCAACGATCGCTTTTGTGCTCCATTTCTATTCTCAACATTCTCGGATGTCATTTTCGGACATCTACAAAACAAAGGTTAATTGACATGTAACATATTATCTCTATATTCGAATGACCAACAAAATAACACATAAACTTGGGTAGGTAAATACTAGCGAAGGTATTTCTGTCTCTCCCCTCCTAGTACTATTCACACATCTTAGCAATGGATCATATCCTAAGCTCGATACTTAACCGTGGCGCCCCAAAATTAGGTATACATCACCCATCTTGGGTAGTCGGATACATGGTATGTAATTTAAATACAACTTACTAATATAAGCGTAGGTGTGGTATAATACGATTTATAAACTTTGAGTTTGAATACAAATATTGTCTCTTTGAGATCATACAAACTCAAAAGGAGTCCTCATTACAATTATTATCACACTATTTCACGAATAGTGAGGACTACTAATGCTATCCTGCGGACCATTACTCCGTTCCCCGAATCGTCCCGGCTAAATTCTCATTTCTCAAGAGAAACGGTGAAAGAAAGGGTGAGCTCAACTAGCTCAAGAAGAAATATTATGACTAAGATAATGCGAGAATAAATTATCATTAGCTTTCCAATAGTGTTAAAAGCGATAAAATATAATGAACATCAAGTTTAACTACAATGAACCAAAGAATCCATTAAAAGAGTCAAGTAGAAAATAAAATCTACTATCTTTTATGATTTAAAAGGTTTTTCATCATCATTATAAATTTGAGACTCACTTTAATAAATATTCCACATCATCGAATCACCCCGCACTACTACGGAGGATATTTTTAGTATCACGACCACAATTATTCATGCACTACGGCCAAGAATATTTGTGTATTCATTAATGGTCATGATCATGCCAACAATCATCCATCAATGCACTTCAGGCCATCGAGGATTTTACCACATCATTTGTAACATTACGGTTATGATTACACCGAATAGTCTCTGGTCATAATCATACCAAGTCCATCTATGCACTACAAAGCCACGTAGATGACTTTCAACATAATATAAAATGAGGATGATGACAATGATATTCAATAAAACAAGTTCAAGAATTAATTTATCTAGGAACCAATAACATCCAAAATCACAACACGATCATCGCTTTGTAGAGTAAAATTCAAGAATATTGAGAAAAATATTTCCATGAAAGGATATTGGATGAAGCCGCAAATATCAAGGATATTCCACTAATTTCATGGAGTATAGAAGTCAAAGTTTTAACCAACCTGGGTATAATAAAGAATGGAATAACAAAAGAAATCACCATGCATGCGATGATCAAGCCGTTGCGGAAGGTTATTCCAATGTAATAATAAATAACGGAACCAGTCCCCAGGTAAAACGCATGCATGGATATTCCAATGTAATAATAAAGAATGGAACCCGGTCAGAAGCTTAAAACACCTGCATGAGGATGTTCTAATGAGAATAATAATAAAGAGCGGAACCAGTGGGTGTAAAACACATGCATGTGATGTTCCAATAGAATAATAATAAAGAGCGGAACCAGTCCTGTAAAACACATGCATATGATGTTCAAGCCCAGAATAATAAAAGAATGTCACCAAGTATAGGTAAATGGCGATATAAAAGTTATTCCAACGTAATAATAAGCAATGGAATAACAATGCAGTTCTCTTCATGAATAAGAAAGAATAACACCCCTTACTTTTGGTAGGAGATTGAATCTCGCAAAGAGAGTGTAGTAACAAAATACTCTTCTTCTTTCTCTTATTCTCTCTATACTTTTCTCTCTATAGCTTGAATGAATTCGTGAAAATAATGAAGCACTAGGCCTCTATTTATAGAAGATTTCTAGCTTAAGACCGCCACGTGAAAAGGCAAGTGGCTTGACGATTTGGTGATGTGAAAAGAAAAGTGGTTCGGCGCTTTGTAATGTGAAACGACAAGTGGTTCGGACATCAGTAATGTGAAACGACAAGTGGTTCGGACCTTTAGTAAATGTAATTACTATCGACGAAGGTAATTACTATTCACAAAGGTAATTACTATCGATGAAGGTAATTAATTATTATCGACGAAGAGACTCTTAGATGATGACATACGGCCCCCCCATAAAATAATCAAACTTACCACAAACGTCTCATAAAGCAGACTCTTTATATACATCAAGGATTGAATAAATATTACCACAAATCATTTTATTTTAATCAACACATATTTAATCTTTCAATAATTATTAATCATTTATAATTTGTCGTCTCAATTATTGATTTAATACTATAACATATTATATGAGATGATCTTTGTGACAATAATTGAATCAATAATATAAGAGATATGATCACGTGAATTCTTGTAGCAATAATTGAGCATAGGTGAGTGACTTCTCACGTAAGCATTAATAATCAATATCGTGTGCTACTTATACAACTACGGCAGACATCTCTTGTACTTTTACTACTGGGTAGTTCAACGGTTTTAATTGTAACATCTCTCTTTGTTATTTTTATAGAAAGATAATTTTGTCATTTTCTAACTACGACAATACTTAGTTGTAGGGGTCCACTAATGATTGAGTCAGTCGTCATCTAATATTCCCCAGATAAAAAGAATATTCCCGACCAAACGAATATTTTATAACAACTTGCTTTACTTTGCAAAATTTATAAATATTACCCACAACTATAACATTATATCAAATTTATTCCATAATATTCAAAAATAATATTTATAGAAAATTCATCTTTATTTATAAAAGTTGGGGTCTTACAAATAAATAGAATTTAAATAAATTTTAATTAAAAATTTTAAATAAATTTTGTCTAAAATGATATATACAAGACCTGCACCCGACCCTCGTACACGAGCAGTAAGCTCTAGGACGGACGTGGTACACACGTGTAGGTTTGAACCTAGCCTTGGCTAGGTCCTCTCCCTTCCATAAAAGTGGGGTGCCCCTTGGGGCCCAAACCCAAGAAAGCACTTTCTTGTATATAAACATATAAAATATTTAATTCCTAACCTATGTGGGACTTGATTTTTCCCACATGTATTTATTATCTTATATTATGATATTTGGGAGTTAATATCTCATTCATTACTCCATGGATTTGAGCTTCCAAATACTTAATTTAATCTACTCATGGAGTAGAACACATTAATATATTAAAACATTAAAATTAATTAATGACACCTATATTAATTTAGGCTCAAATTCCAACAATCCCCACACGAATGATATCGATCGCCAAATTTTATGCAAATGTTATGCGCCTCTCGAGAGAGAGATGTAATTAGAAATCATCCAGACGAGAGAGGTAGCTGACTTTGAACCTTCCTTGTGGAAAACTATCGGGTTTCTTTGGTTGTCCAATTGAACGTGATGTCTTGAATTATCCAACCGCTTCAGGTAAACCGAGACAATAGTAATTCACATGTAATCTTTCTAGACACTATTTGGTTCTCATGATTTTGTTCATTTTGACCACGAACAATCCCGGATTTATGAGTGCTTTAGAGAGTTATAGCCTTTATCCTTCTCATAGAATTGGCCCGATTCACACTCACATGGGTGATTCTTAATAAGAGTATCCGCCATACTCCACATGTTTATCAAGATTTAAGAATCATTACAAGCAAAGCTTATCTCAGAATGCCGCAGTATCACTATCTCGTGATCATAGGAATGAGCAGTAAGAAAATAAATTTCTTCATAAAGTGATTTGGTTGAATCATTCACAATTTAGTTGTCCCTTTGAACCTAGATCTTGGGATCTCCAAATCAACTAGGTTGGGTTTCCATCATGACGATCCTTGTTTATAGGCTTTAAACCCATTCCCTCGAAGTTATTTTTACTTGCTCTCTAGTCAAACCTTTAGTCAATCGGATCCGCTTATATTTTCTTTTCGACTTTATGTACTTTCAATAGACATAATGCCGTTAGAGAGCAATTGTTTTATGGTATCAGGTTCACTATTTAATATGTCTAGACTTACCATTATACATGTGACTCTGTGCCCTTCCAATTGCCGATTGACTATCACAATGAATACAAATAATAAGACAAAGTTTAGGCCACATAGGAATATCTTCTAAAAAGTTACGAAGCCATTAAGCTTCTTCTCCAGCCTTATCCAATGCAATAAACTCATATTCCATCGTTGATCGAGCAATGCATGTCTGTTTAGAAGATTTCCATGACATCGCTTCCTCCACCTAAGTGTAAACACAAAACCACTTGTGGATTTAGAGTCTTTTTTATCCGATATCCAATTAGCATCACAAGATCCTTCAAGCATCTTCTTTGGATATCTTGAGTAATGCAATCCAAAATTTTGAGTGTATTTTAAATACCTTAAAACTCTTATAATCGCTTTCCAAAGTTGATTTTGTGTCTGGATTGCTTGTAAATCTACTCAATTTATCGACAACTTGTCTTTATGTCAGACGTGTACAATTCATTAAGTACATAAGACTTCCAATTATTTGTGCATACTCAGTTGTGATACGCCTCTCCTTTATTTTTAGACAAGTGTAGATTTATATCTACTCTGGGTGTTTCTATGTGATTACAATCATATTGATTGAATTTCCCGAGTATTTTCTCAATATAGTGTGATTGTGATAACACTAATCCATTCGATGTTTTAGAAATTTTAATTCCTAATATTACATCTAAGAACACCCATGTCTTTTATGTCAAATATATTATTTAACATTCTTTTAGTATTTTAATGATATCATTATTATTACCCATAATGAGCATATCATCTACATAAAGACAAATAATAACATACCCATTCTTAGTGTCCTCGACATACACACATTTGTTACACTCATTTATTTTGAAACCATTTGATAACATCGCATTATCAAATTTTTCATGCCATTGTTTAGGTGCTTGTTTTAATCCATACGGAGATTTTTATGTTTAATAAACTTTCTTTTTCTTGTCATGGAACAATAAATCCTTCTGGTTGTTCCATGTAGATTTCTTTTTCTAAATCTCCATTTAAGAAAGCTGTTTTTACATCCATTTGATGTATTTCTAAATTATATATAGTTGCAATGGCTATTAACATCCTAATTGAGGATATTCTTGTCACAGGAGAGTAAGTATCAAAATAATCCAAACCCTCCTTTTGCCTATGGAGCTTCAGGACTCAATATTGCTTCTTTATAGGTTTGAGGCTCATTTTCTAACAAATAGGTTAGAAAATCCGGACCAAAAGATTTTGATGTTCTAGCACGTTTACTACGTCTAGGTTCATCAATATCCTTCTAAACCATGATTACTGTCAGTAACAACATCATAAGTTATAAGCACTGCTATTATTAGCATAACCTATGAATATACAATCTATTGTTTTTGGTCCTATTTTCACTTTTTTGGGTGGAGGAACCATTACTTTTGCTAAACACCCCACGACTCGTACACGAGCCTCGAGCCAGCCGTACCGACGCATGCGCTGCCATGGGGTTCAAACCTACCTTGACTAGTCCCAAATTTCTTCCATTAAAAGCTGTAAGGCCCTTCGTACCAAACCCAAGAAAGACTTTCCTCAGTATATAAACATATAAAATATTTAATTCTAACCTATGTGAGAACTTTGCTTTTTCCACATATGATTTATTATCTTTTATTACGATCTTTTTAGAGTTAATATCTCATTCATTACTCCATGGATTTGAAAGCTTAAATACTTAATTTAATCTACTCATGGAAGTAGAACACATTAATATATTAAAACATTAAAATTAATTAATGATACCTATATTAATTTAGGCTCAAATTACAACAGAAGATGCCACTGAAACCTGATACTGTTGTCTGGACTGCCTTACTTGGGGCTTGTCGGATCTACAAAAACATCAAATTGGCTGAGCTAGCCCTTGAACAACTGATCAAGCTTGAACCAGAAAACCCTGCGAACTATGTGATGCTTTCAAATGTATATGGGGATGCTCGGAGATGGGAAGATGTGGCACGGTCAAGAGTTGCAATGAAGGATACCAGGTCTAAAAAAGTGCCTGGGTGCAGCTTGATTGAGGTTGACAAAGAAGTGGTTGAGTTCTATTCCTTTGATGAGAGGCATCCGAAGACAGAAGAGATATATAGATCCTTGAGAGGATTGACGAAGCTGCTGGTATCATCTGGGTATGTTCCCAACGACGAGAGCTTGGGCAAGGAACCTAGATAAGGGAAAGGGAATATGTAAAACAATAGTTTTAAGATTTTTCCTTCAAAAATTTTTCTGGTAACGCTGTCAAATATCCAGATGATCTTTTATACCTGATTGATATTGATGTGGAATTATTCTATCCAATAAAACTCCCTATGACCTTTTAAACTCTGTTACTCGGACACGTTGGCATCAAAATACTAGTGTGTTTGAATGATCACCAGGCATCAAGTAGCGCCAGAACTTGTATGACTTCCACAGTTGTCATTTCTTTATGTTGCTGCTGTACAAATCTCATTGTTAAGACATGAGAAATCTTTTGATTTACGGGTTTTTGATTCTTCTGAGAAGATCTTTAATATTTCCTGTCAAATGCTAATAATTTTCAATCTATGCTGTTGACACAAGTGCTCTTTGAATTAAATGTTTCATTTTGCTGCTTACTGTCTTTGTTTTTTTGGGTCAGGAATCATCATCATCATCATTTTTAGCAAATTACCAATATATTCTAAAATTGCCAGACTAGTGAGGTATGAATTCATTGGTGATTCTCAGAATCTGTTGGTAATTTACATCCCAATACATCTTTACTTTTTAGGTTTAAAAGCAGGCCAAAATAAGTCCGACGGCCCAATTTTTGCATCAATCCGAGTCCATTCAAAGACCAGGAAGTGAGGCTAATTTTTAGAGGCCTGGGCCAAGTTTTCGGTGCAATATAATTTTATTAGTAATATTCTATTGTTATATGTTGTGAATTTATCATGTTATATAAACAAATAATTAATCTACCTAAACTCAAAAAAAAAATCACATCGAATAATAAGACAAGGATCGTAATTATATATATCTGTTCATTTAGGATCCCACTTTGCAGTTTTCAATCTGAAAACCAGTAGCTTTACTATAATTCCTTAAACTAACACTACATGCTTTGTACGTATTATGTTAACTCGTTTGTTTATGTAATCCTTACTTGTAAAAATACTCCAATAAAAGTACTATTATTCACAATAATAATAGTTTCATGCACTGGAATTTTGTCACCCTACAATTAAAGAATTAATAACTAAATATAATAATAATTAATATAATTCACCAAATATAGATTTGATTAAAATTACGTTAACGTTCACTAGTCCTGAGATTCATAAAAGTACTACCAATATTTTTTTACATTTTATTAAAAATAGAAGCAAACGTGAATTTAAGAAATACAATCAAGTATAATTAGAAAAGAAAAAGAGCCCTACTCCTAAAAATATATACTCCATTTGTATTAATACATATATATTATATACATTAAATTATCGATAAATGTAATCAATTCCCTCAATTATTCATAGCATATTTTATATGTAAATCAGTAAATTAATAAAATCAATTTAAGACAATATGCGGGGCAAATTAGAAGAAGAGTTGAGAGAAATTGAATATCATAGAAAAGAATAATCGGCATAGTATATATAGGACATACTTAATTTTTTGAATTAAAATTGCAATTGAATTTTATACAAATTGTAAGTAAATAACTTGAGACTCCAATTTTGTACAAGTTGCAAATATTTTTTATTCCTCAAGGGTGATCACTTTATCATACTACCCCTTACTAATTGGAGTTATATTTATAAATTTAAGGGTGGTCAAGTGACCACCCTTGCACCCAACCAAATACGCCCCTGCTTTCATGATAACCAATACGTTAGGCTCCACATAATTAAGATTATCCCCAATTTGCATGATTTAAGTTGTAAGCAAGTGGAGCATAAATCTATACGAGCTTGATTGCGTGTTTAATTATACTAACAAATACGTTGTTTTCATAACATAATCTCGTTAAAGTGTCTCTATCATAGATATTGAGACTTATGTTGAAGCTCTTAATTATGCTCAGTTTAGATTGGAGAAATGGATCAATTTAGTGAAATAATAAAATAGAGAAGAGAATTGAATGGTGTGTGAAATGATTCGTTATGTTCTTGGTTAGAATGAATCATTTTATACTGTCCATCAAAAAATAAAATTCACAATCTTGACAAAAATGAGAATGAACAAAACAATTTTTCTTTACATTCTATAGAAATAAGTCATTATATACACGCATTTGATTCCTATAAATCTATAATCTAAACGTAACATAAACTTAATTTTGTGACCCACACATTAATCGTGGTACGTGAACATGTTGAGTCAACGTATGTTTGTAGATCATTTTCATTATATATATATATATATATATATATATATATATATATATATATATATATATCTTAGTTGAGGTCCCGTATCCCAAGACCGTATTAACAGTGTGATTTATCTCAAATTTTGAACGGCCCAGATGATTTATTGAGTGAGCGGAAAATTCAAAATCATTTCTATTTTATTAGATAGTTATATATATATGAAATAGAAAAATGATTAATGAACTTAATAGTTTCACTCCTATTTAATTATTTTTTTCTCCGATCGAAGTGATGCTTGAAACGTATGTACGAGGATCATTAACAGGAGTAGGAGCCCGCGCATACCCAAGGCATTAATATATATGTTTGGAATCTAACTTGACCCAAAAACTTAAACCATTAGAACTTGGGTCCATTCATGTATATTAATTTTTTACTTTTTCACTATTTATCTGATGTGAGACTCTAAATCACATGTGATATCCTAACACAATAAACTTGATATTGCCTTATTGGTTATACCCTTAACTTCCTAGCTAGTTCGATCAGATAGTTGATCCCACTTCCTTACGGACCCATATATAGTTTAAGTGGTTATCCTCGTAATAAAGAATATAATATATAAATGATCAGAAAATGAAATGAATATGTATTAAGATATATGATTATAAGCACAATTAAGTTATCCATTTGTATATATATAATTAGGTTATCATCCAATGAGATATAAGTCGTTAGATATTCACCAACGTGCATGAGGACAAATTTATGCTCAATTAATTTTCTACACCATATATATATATATATATATATATATATATAGGAACCGATCAGGTGAGGGCTCTCTTATTTTGTTAAAATGCGGACTTTTTTTTTTTGTTTTTTTTAAAACAACTAAAAAAAATATTTAATATTTTATGTAACTGATATTTTTTCATAATATAATGTTTTAGGCGTGATTTGAATACCTATACCAAAAAATGGTGAGTACATACCGCATGCATCGCATGCACTGCTTTGTTATAATGATCCAAATTACATCCAAAACACATCGACATGTAAAAAATTTCAGATCCATAAAATATTAAACTTTTTTTTAGTTATTTTAAAAATAAAAACCCAAAAAAATCAAAAAAAAATCCACATTTTAACAAAATAAAAAGTCTTCTACCGATCTGATATATATATATATATATATATATATATATATATATATATATATATATATATATATATTTCATGAAATGTTAAAACTGATTCTTAATTCTTAATCTATGATCCACTTCCAACGGCCCCTTGGACCGTTGTGAATAGAAATATGCAGTCTAAATACAGATGAGATGGAGCTGAGTGTGATATATATACTGTCAGATTAGGGCATGCAAGCAGGAGTAGGATCAACATAAACTTGACCAGTTGACCAGGATATTTATATTAATTAAACATACTGTTTATTTTTAGGTCACTTTTCTCGGGATATATATATTCTTAATTAATTTCTTAATACAATGTACGACGTTTTCCAAAAGTCAATTAGAGGAGGATGAAAGCTTGAAAGCTAATCTCAAGGGCAAGAGTTAATTATCCATGCATACGTACGTGTACATATACTGATATACAGTACGTATATACACATACACATACATATACAAGGAGGGGAGGGGAGGGGAGGGGAGGGTCCGTTCAACTATTAACCGACTACTAAAAGAAATACTGTTTGCACAACTCGAATTCTGGTCATAATTATGGAGAATTTTTTTCCAACAAAGATATATCGATATTGTTGACTGTATATATAGATCATGATGATCCAATTGTTAACTTTTTCAAAACTGTTTTACTGAAACTGATTTTCACATTCGTGGAAGTATGCGGAAGGAAGAAAACTACAAAGGCAATCTCAAAAGGTGTTAATTGGTTGAGGTTTCTGATCATGTGAAAGATATATTGATTGTGTGTGTGTGTCTATATATATATATATAGACATAATTACTTTGATTTATATTCATTATGTAAGAGAGTGTATATCATCATTTTACTTTAATTTCTGTTTTTGTTTCCATTCTTTCCTCTCTTGTTTTTCAGCCTCCAATATTATCATAGCCTAATTAGGTACATATATATAGATAGATAGATATAATCTTTCTCTAGCTATGACCCCCTCTTTTTTCTTTCCATATTCAATCAAAAATTAAAATTTATAAGATCGACTCGAAGAAGTCTTTGTCAATGGGAATAAGAGGAAGGAATCCAAGGAATTAATGTAGGTAGGTAGGTAATCCTTGGGCTTGAGCAAGCTCAAGCAGTGCATGTTCAAATCTTGATGATAAATTGATAAATGGTATTAGTACGACTTAATTTGCTTAAGGAGCATGCGCCTGCATATGCGCTTGACTATATATGTTATATATGATTGCGCCCGTGGGGGAGAAAAAGACTAGCATTTAATTGTAGAATCTTGAAATTAAGCTCCACAACATATCTTGGAGGAGCCCACAAGATCCACTCCCAAATGATTTTCAGTACACCAATTATTTATTTAGATGATAAAAGGCAATTAATTCAAGATTAATTAGTGTTTACAAGAAATCTTTACAATATTAAAGAATTAAGCACTCTCTCTTAACTTAATTTGAAGCTGCCACTAGAGTAGTACTAGTCACTATCCATATCTTTTAAAATTAAAGTTGTTATTTAGTAGTATTTGTATGTATATATACTAATTCATTCTTGATCACTAAGATCCTCTCCATTTCAAATGATCACTAAAATCTTAGTAAATAACAAATAATTATAATATTTTCAAACATAATAACAAATAATTAAGAAAATGGTAACACAAGATATATTCCTGAAAAATAGTTATAATCTAAAAAGAAAATGTAGGAATTGAGGACCACGAAATTTGACCTGAATGAAGTTAGCTTCCTTTCACTTAACGTCTGAACATGAATCATGAATGGATATACATGTTAGCTTTTCAACATTAATCTTGAAGCCCGGCCATATACTCTTTTGACTTTATTTATTTATTTGTTTAGCTTCTTTAATTTCATCATGAAGAAGAAATTTGGGGAGGAAGAAATTAAAAGGGTCGGCGGGATGCATGGAAACCGGTTTGATATATCATTCATTCTAGTTATGCGTTATCATTTTAAGATTGCTTTTTGGATTTTCACTAATCAAAGATGCGGTACGTCAATTGTTTTAGGATATATATATATATAAAAATCCTCTCTTTTTATTTATCCTGTTAAAACATGACCAATAATATAAAATTTAATCTCTTAATTTCTCTCATCATCTTGAAAAACTAATTAGAAACCAACCCACACCAACTTACATTTACAACTCGTATGAGACTATTTTTATAACCGATATGGAGTTCACATCAACAACTGATCACTCTCCATTGCTTCTAATATTAAGACTACATTTTAATTTTAATTCAAGTTAATCGGAGAAATTTTAAAATTCATAAAAGATATAATTATTATAAATTTTACTCTTTCCTTCCAAATTTTTAAAACGAAGATTTCTAAGAATAATGTTGTGTTTTAAAAATACACTATTATTTAATACTCCTATTTAGGAATGGTGGTGGGATACTCAAAACGATTGTTATAAAAAATTTGGAAATATTATGTCATTTTAAAGTCTTAAGGAATGATATATATATATATATATATATATATATATATATCTTGCCATGAAAATATCATAATTTTTAATTTGTTGCAAGTAGATGAATAATATTTTTATATGTATCTAGCTTGTATTTATTTACGTAGTGCATCATTTAGATACTTATAATAAAAATTACATTATTTTGTTACAAAATAATATTGGAATTCACAGTTTAAATAGTGAAAGAGCTAGCAAACATAGTGTGAACCAATTGCAACATGCTTTTTTTGGACCTTGTAGGCAACAAGAACATGAATTTGTTGTAATGTAAGTCTTCTCCGTTTTCTTAATATAGTAGTTGCTTACACACGTAAGACAAGAATTAAGAAAATGGTTGAAAATCATTAACTATAGTATCAATTGTCTATAATACCCTTCACCTCACTTATCTCATAAATATGGATCAAAAGATTAGGTGGAGTAATAAGGGGCAATTTGGGAAAATAGTAATCAATTCTCCTAGATAACCACAAACGACAAATAATTAGGAATATAAAAAAAAAGTCTAAAACGACCTAAATATAGGAATGGAGGGAGTATCTTTTTAATTACAACGAAACTAATTAAATGCCACAAAACAAGAAAAACAACTAGACATGAGCTAGTGTTTGTGTGTGGGTTTGGATATGGAGTCCAAATCAACATTGAAAAATATGAGAAAAATTTATTTGTATATAAAGAATTAAGTTACTAACAATAGTATTTTCAGTAATGACTTTTTTGAATGAATGTCATTTATTAAGATACTTCGAAGATCTTATTTAAATAGATTTAATTTGATTCGGACTTGAGATTTAACTCGAAATTTGTTCTAATCCCGAATTTGACTCGAGTTAAGTGGGTGTTTCCATTATTTTCTTTCCAAATGTACAAACAAACTCAAAGGTTAAACTACGATCCCGTACAACACATTATATTGATATTGTTAGAATTAAATTGCGGCCATACTTCATCTGTCATAAAATGAACGTTCCTCTTGATATTTATCATTTTTTTATAATAAAAATAGTCTTACTTTTATTGATGGTAATATAGAATGTTAAAATATACTCGAGTTTAATATGATCATAATTTTACAAACATGTGTCACAACTATTAAATTAAACACAGAATACATTTAGGGATAAATTATAAGAAAGAAAGACATATTCATGATGAGAGGGTTTTTGTGAAATAAGGAGAATATTTTTTTGTACTGATTTGTTCCACTCAAATATCAATTAAGTTGTCAACCAAAAATGAATACATTTTCATGGTTGGCCATATACAAGATAGACGCAAAAGCAAGGTTCATAGTTACAAGGACGGGAAAAAAACGTACACCCGCAACATGGGATGCTGCTCTGGCATGTGGTTTTATAATGAAACGTCTGAATATTCAAATTTTATGTTTCTTTTTTAGTATATATATATATACTGATGCATAATTCTCCTATGAATCTTAAAGCAATGAACCAAGTATAATAACGATGATTTTTGAGTTATATATGACGGTTCGACCAATCTTAATAATTATTATCGAACTTTGTGTTATATAACAAAAAAAAATTATTGTTATAAATTGTTTATTTCTTGGATTATTTGAGAGAAATATATATATATATATATATATATATATATATATATATATATATATATATAAAAGGTAAGAAATTGACGATTTTAGATCAACAGGCCCACGGTTACTGTCACTACCAATTAAGTACCACCAATGAGCAACCGTTTAAAAGTCACCACCATTTTGGGTTTTGACTTGTTCACTATTTTGCCCGGTCTAGTAGTAAATCACTAACCCTTCCTAACAATGTTAGGTTCAAGCCCTTTAAAATATTAGTCTTTTTTAATACTACCAAAAATAAGTTTAAGTTGCAGTTGGGAAGAGTTAATTATGAGATTTTTTAGTTGTTTGTTTTTTTATCAAGTGCTTTTTATACGTTTGAATTGAATAAATTATTAGAATGGATGAAGAAATATAATTAATTATTTTTTAGCATATCAAGTACATATATGATTATTGATGGTGGAGTACGTGGGCAGTGTGATATAATAATATATTTGTCACATTCATCAATTTTATTAAAAATTAATTTCATTTAGCCGTCTCCACGAAATAAAAATCAAGTCAATAAATGAATGTTTACCTACTAAAATTAATGATAATCAAAATCAAGTCAATAAATGAATGTTTACCTACTAAAATTAATGATAATCAAATACACTGTTTTTTTCTTATTCAAGATTTTCATTCTTGATCAATCCAAACACAACATGAGTGCTGAAATCTATGTTTGAATCAAAAAGCAATGACAATTCGATGAAGAATGAATAATAAAATAGTTGAAATTCAGTTATTGTATAAATAAAGAAATTAAGAAAAAGAATAATTTATAGTTTTTAAATATAACTAAATATCGTATCATAATTTTAAAAACATAAAAATGTTTTCTTTATTTTTTTTTGTTAAAAAGACCATTTAGATGCAGTTCTTAATAATTAATATTCAAAAATCTTCTTATTGATAAAAAGTATTTAAGTCTTTATCGACTCACAAACTGGAGAGTCTTATTAGTTATACATCTGGATAAAACAGATATTAGATCTATTAGTCGTATTGTATTAAGACGCAAGTCAAACAAAATAATTATTCCGTGTTTAAATTTTTAAATGCATTAAACTCATTGCATCATATATGTATTTTTAATATGTGGTATTTATAAGTTGGGAATAATAGTAATACACTGTTTTTATTTATGCACAGTTTGTCAAAGTTACGTCGTTTTGATATATTTGTTTCTTATTTCTGATTTGGGAGTAGAGAAATTGTTTTTTTTAAAACAAATCTGCCAAAAAAGATGTAGTTTTGCTAGATTGTGTACAAATAAAACTTACATAATTATGTATGGCTATATTATTAAATAATTTATATTAAAATAAGATTTTAAAATACATTAAATTTTCAAAAAACTAAAACTTTCTAATATTAGTCATTTTAGAAATTGTTTTTTTGTCTCTTAATATGTCGTATAAAAATTTCAAGTAAGTATTAATTACTTAGTTTTTAATATTATCGTAAGTATTAAATATAACTTTGATTCTCATACTATTTTTTGTCCAGTAAATAACTCTATTTTTTCAAGGGCAAAGATGGAAAAATACCCCTGATGTTTATCCTCATGTCCAACGTGCACCATATACTTTATTTTATATTTCCAAAAGTACCCCTAACGTTACAAAAACTAACTTACCAAAGCCCCTCATGTTGACAGACATGCCAAATAAACAAATGGAGTTAAAACCTAAATGACATGGCAAACACGTGGCAAGATTTGCTGAAATTAATTAATACATAAATTAATTAAGATTTAGATATAAAACACACTACAAGAAAAAGCCTTATTTTCGATGGAATATTCCCTCAGAAATAAGCTTAATAAGTCGGAATTAGGTTATTTAGATGGAAAATTAAAATCGAGAATTGGTACGATATATACTCTGGCGTCGAAGATAAGATTCATCACAAATTTAAATCGGACCTATCTTATCTTGATTTAATTTATATTTCCAACAGAATTTCATCGAAAATACTCTATTTACGACTGAATAAATAGGACGAAACTTTTCGTCGAGTATAATATACCTTATTTATGACGGAACCATTCCTTTAGAATTAACTTATTTCCGACAGAAAAATAAAATAACCCGATATTTATTAAAAATGGCTAATTATTAACTCCAAGCGGAAAAAGTTAGTTGAGATACTTAATTCAAGCAGACACATTCCTCGAAGTAACCTATTTCTGATTGAAAATTAAAATATACCATAATTTATTAAAAAATGACTGGATATTAAATCCGATGAAATTTTCGTCCGAAATACCTTATCCCGTCAGAAGTATATGTTTTTTTTAAATACAGATTTGAAAAGTTCAGTTTCCAGGTGTTTAAACCCATTTATGTACATGTAACTTTGTCACTGACCAATACTGCGATAATATAAACATGTATCTCACATTCAAATATTCAACGTAGCGCTAAAACGTAATATCCACCAAAACGTAATCTTCAACTCATTATCATTCACATTCAAATATCCACCAAAACATAATCTTCAACTCATTATCATCAACACTACTGAGCTAACCAATTACAAATATAAACTAATGTTCCATAAATGATAAATAATATAATTTACAATACTTATACAGACGCAATTAGACACTACAATATATACAAATGTTCTAAAATTATAACATGAATACAAATGAACTATAAACTAGTAAAAGTATCATCATCGGGCGGAGGTGAATGCCGTTGCTCTGGTGTATAGAAATCATTGTCGTCCGCCTGCTCGTCATCGTCAGTCTGCTCGCCATCGCCACCTTGTTGATAAAATCAAAAATATAAATTATTAGTCCGTATATATATATATATATATATGTGTGTGTGTGTGTGTGTGTGTGTGTGTGTGTGTGTGTGTGTGTGTGTGTGTGTGTGTGTGTGTGTGTGAGAGAGAGAGCGAGAATTAACAAGCTAGCCTTAATTGAAAAAAACATAAACAATAAGAATACCTTAGTAGGCAGGGGCAGACGAAAAGCCTCCTCCAAGAGGGTAATCACCATCCGGAGCATCTCGCCGCTCCAAGCGTCGAACTGGTCCCATGGTAATCCCACACTCTCTGCGGAGGCCCCTGCTATAATCTCCTGAGCAATCTAGTGAAGACGAGGCTGGGAAGGCAATCGCCACGTCGAAAGATCGGATCGTCTGAAACTATCATCCCATACGGCCCTATCACCATGAAGAAGATATCGTCTATCCAAGCCGGCCTGCCGTGTATGAGATGGTCCGACATGTGCTTTCGGACGCTAGCGCTGACTGGAGCCTATAAAAAGATACAAATTTAATTACTAATAATAATTAATATAATGTGATAAATTCGGATAATTTGCATGAAACATAAAAAATATTACCTCGGGAAGTGTATATGTGGGTATCCTCTAACGGACCAACACTCGATATCTGCCCAAGATCGCGCTAGTAGGGGGATCCTAAGACGCGACTCATAGTCTTAGCTGCTCATCCCGATCTAATACAATATCGGAAAGAGGGGTGGTGGAATCTAACGACTCAGACCCCTCCTAATAGCCTCAATCTCAGCTATACGTTCGTCCCGAAGCCTCTGAAATCAGTCCTGTAATTTATTTTGTATACGTATGTTAATTATATCATTTTATTTACGATTGAATATTACAAAAAGCTAAATAGTAAGATGAGTTTTACCTGTATAGCTAAAGCTGCTTGAGACAAAGCACGCTCGACCTTAGGCGTGTGGGCTCGATCCCTAAACTCTAAAATGGTAGGATCTCAACCTAAGGTCTTCCTCAAGGCGTAATAAAAACATTCATAAAAGAGGTATTAAGTATTTGTGTGAGAACTTGATAACTAAATAACTAAATACAACGCATTTACAATATTCGCCTCCTCGAACGACTGAGAACCAGTAGTGTGTACTATCTGGAGCTGACCACGGTTCTTCTTTACCTGCTCAGACTTTTTCTTGAAGTCATTAACCTCCCAGTGCGCACACATAGCCTCCCAGGCTAAATCAGAGACTATACGGGGATGAAGATCTTTGATAGTGGTCCCGGGCTAGTTCTCAACTGCCTGGGCCGCCCTTTGTCGCATCTCATACAGTCAGTCGGAGTAATTCGCAGTGACATGATGCTCAATCACATTGTCTCCAGCTGACTGAGAGATGCTTGGGTCAAATCAATAATAAACCTATAACAAAAGTTTTAAAATTAGGAATAATTGATTTCGTCATTCTAATACACCTATGTAGTAATTAATAAAATATGTTTAACTTACGTACGTGGAACTTCCGCAAGACAGTCTGCATAAAAGTGGCATCGTACCGCGCATACTGACTGAACCGCATGCACCTTCTCAGGATATGCGTCAAGTAGATCGCGTGTTGGGTGTGCTTAGCCACCGGGTCTAGTATACTACAGAAAAAATATAACAATATGTGTTATGTGAATTGTGTTTTGCAATAACTGACAGAAATATTATGTAAGACCCCGAATTTTATGAAATAAAAGTATTCAATTTTCCTATTTAGTAAATGGTTAAATTGATAAAAGTTAAAGTTAAGGGTGGTATATGAAATTTTTTCAAAATACGCAAGTGGTTATAAAATATTCATTGTTGTTGGGAATATTCGTTTGGTCATGGAATATTCTTTACGTAGGGGAATATTAAATGCGACGGTGCGGTGACCATTTGTGGGCCCCATAATGAGAATAAGCGCTGGGATGAAGAAAATGACAAAATTAAGTTTTTATAAATAACGGGCGTAATCGTTCTATCAATTAACATTGTTGGAATACGGTTGGTAAAATAAAGTAATGGCGTTGTTGCCGCATAAAGATGCACCGCGGTATTACACATGATTTTGAATTATTGATCCTTACGTAAGAAGGCACTACTCGATAATGGTTATAGTAATTCTTTATTCAATATTTTATTTTATTGATTCAATAATTGTTGCGTTGATATTTTATATTATTATTGTTCAATAATTGTCAACGCATGATATTTCCATTATTAGATCAATAATTCATATTATTTGAATAATATTATTAGATAGCATTATTGGCGATGTCTAGAAAGTTACATCGAGGAGAGGTTTGGTCACCTAATTGCGCACCAAGTAAGGAGAAATCCTTATCGAAAAGCCCCTCTTTCGGGAACTACTGGTTGTCATAATTGTGATTACGTAATATTATTTGTGAATAATTAATTATTGATTTATATGATAAGGAAATATTTATTTGATGTGGATATAAATGGTGGATTTATTTATGTGGTTATAAATGAAGGAATTAATGTTGAGGTATTTTATCAGTATTTTGTCGGATTGGAGGTATTAAAAGATCAAGATTCTGTTCTTTTGATTTCTATTGTGTGAGTTATAATTTTTAATCCGACTGTTGGATCGTTTTGATTTTTGGATATGTTATACATATATAAGTTGAGTATATGTTCACAAATTTTGAACCGTTATAAATGAATGAATAATTTGTTATGAATTTTAAGAGGTGACTGATTCAGAAATTGGGTTTATAAATGATTTTGATGGAAAATTCTAGAATTGAGTGGGCCCCACTTGTGGTTGGTGAAGAAATGTGCTGAATTTTATTTCAAATGTGGTGGGTGGGAATAGTAGCAGGTAAAGCCATCAGGTTGCAGGTCAAGTCTGCTAAAATTTTCCTATAAATAGAGGGCTAAGTTAGAATTGAAAATCATATCAGAAACATAAGCTTTCTCTCTTTCTCTCTCTAGATTATTGAGTGTATTTTGTGAGTATTTAGATACTTGGTGAGTTGATATTCATCGGTCTATGCAAGCTTCCTTTGTTGTCATATCAGATATCCATTCGGAAGTCTTTCTTTCTTTTGAGGTAAGGGATAGTCTGACGGATTTTAAGGGATTGTAAGGAATGTTATTTTCTTCATAATGATGTTATTCTTTCAATATCATTATCTTTGCAATATTGGTATGGATTTTATTGTGGAATTTAAACCTTTTTGTGTCGGGGTTACTATTCACGTATATGGTATTATTCACGATATCACGGTATTATTCACGATATCTGACCTTATTTATGTATGTGGCATTATTTATGTATATGACATTATTTACGTATACGATCTTATATAAAAATACTGAGTACTATTCATGAGTTAATATTCACGAGTTACTATTCATGAATTACTATTCACGAGTTCTTATTCACGAGTTACTTATTTATGAGTTCTTATTCACGAATTACTATTCATGAGTTCTTATTCACGAGTTCTTATTCATGAGTTCTTATTCACGAGTTACTATTCACGAGTTACTATTAGGAGTTACTATTCACGATTTCTTATTCACGAATTACTATTCATGAGTTCTTATTCACGGAGTTCTTATTCACGAGTTCTTATTCACGGGTCTTATTCACAACAAAATTGGTTTCTTTTTCGACCAAATTATCATTGATTTATGAATCTTACTCTTAAAATTAAATCCATGTTTTGATGTTATTGTTTTTATTATCATATATAACATTTTTATAATCTTGGTGAATGTTGGGTAGTGATATTTCTCCCATTGGGCCGAATGGATTGGGCCTACTTATTCAGTTAGTCCACTGGATCTTCACTATAGGGTGTTGATATTATTAGGCTTAGTCATTACCTTATTTCTATTAAGTCCTTACAAGATCGGATCGGGTCAGTGGATTGGCCCATAATATATTTTAATATCTATTACTTTGACTTGTAATGATGAAAAAGTATGATGGTTGATCGCTATTCTTGCCCGTGCATTAATGTGGATGGGATCCGTGATCACGGTAAGCAGAAAAAACAGAGGAAGTAGTGGGGGGTGACATACCCGGCAGAACCATCGGATCACGGGGGCGTGTCGGTGTAGTGGGTGGCACGCGATGGTAAAAGGCGAAAGAGAGTATCACCTATCAACCAAGTCTTCACAAACAGGTACGTTCTCATACACGTTCACATTCATATTTACATATACACATCACTGAGGATTATTATCTCTCAAAAGACACTAGACATTACATCCTCCATTGTTAACCTTGTGAACACGTATACTGACTCTCACGCCTGAGCTATCCCCTGTCGGTCCGGCCTTCAAGCTTGTGGTGTTTATCGTGTTTACTGTGCAGGATCAGGGCGTCTTACGTGATTGGGACGTTGGAGAAGATCTTGGCGTTAATATTGGCGCTAGAAGGAGGGCTGAGTTCTAGTGTTCTTGAGTTATCAATCACAATCCTTCCAACTGTTCTACATCAAAAGTTATATTAAGGATAAATGGGTCCCATAAAAGTGCTCTCGAGAGTACGGCTTCAAAGCATAAATCAGGGGGTTTTCGTTCGAGAGCCCACGATGAAGTCCGAAGATGGTTGGTCTTTGCTGCTGACAAGGAGCGTGATCATGGCCGAAGGCGAGTATAAGGCACCCTGCCTAGAACTCATCACCGAAGTGGTCAGGACGACAAGGCTGCCAAACTGGTAAAGATGGCAGACGGAGCAGATAGAGCTTTGGAGGTTCTCTTGGAGAGCGAGCGATGTATGTGGCGGAGCAAGGAGGTAGTGAAAGCGAGAAGCGAGGATATAGTTGTGCAGATTCTTGGATTGCCAAGGTCGAGAGACAAAGCATTCAATTATGTCGGTCTGAAAGATGTGGTACGCTAAAGATGGACAACCGTGAGTTGGAAGCGCGCCTATACACTTTGAGGGACGTGTCTCGAGGTGATCCTCATGACCAAAGAAGACCAAAGAACCGTATTCACGAGCATCCGAAGAGGGTACTCTACCCTATTGATCTTTGGGATTTATGGTCAAGGTAGTAGATGAAGATCCAATGTACCATTTTCCCGATTAAGCAAGAAGAGGTATTCCATACTATTGGTCTTGGGATTATGGTTGAGCGAGTAGATGAGGACCCAACAACCATTTTCCTGATTGGTGAAGAGGGTATTCCGCCCTATTGGTTCTCGAGATTATGGTCGCGCAGACAAAGGGAGCGTAAGACAGAGGATATTCACACGAGAATGCAAAAGGCACTCTGCGCTTGAATGTTCTCGCCACAATGAAAAGACTTCGTCACCAAAGCGGATCTATGAGCCACACTCACGGAAATCCGAACACTTGATAAATATTTCAAGGTCGATTGACATTGTGGTCGGACAATTCTTTACGAAGCTAATAATAGTTAAAGAGAAGCGGTGGAGTCCAAACAAAGCCGTTGCAGCTTCTTCTTGATGACGAGTTCGTGGACATTGCATGCGAGATGGATATTACATTTTGAGACATTAATACAACCGAAAGCTATCAAGAGGTCGATCGCAATAACAATTCCACCGCCGATGCATTATCGAAGTTGGCCACTATAGATGCTTATAACTTTGATGGCAGATGGCGTCTTTCCTTCGGATCAGATGCTGGCAAAGCAGACCAAGTGCAAGAGTGTCAATTTTGCTCTCATTGATGAGAATCTTTATTGAAAGACCTTTTTCGTCATCATTGCTCAAACATTTGGCTCCATCCGAAGCAGAGTATGTTCTTCAGAAAGTTCACAAAGACATTTGTGGCGATTATTTGGCCCGAAGTTGTTAACCTACAAAGCACTTCGGCAAGGATATTCTTGAAAGAACTAGGGATTCAGCACAGAAAGACTTCGGTGGCTCATCCACTTTCATTTTTTCACAACTAATCCTCTTCTTATTTGTCCTAGGTTCACAATGGTGTAAGGAGGTATGGTCGGACTCGCTGGCCATTCGATGGTAGCCCATTTATTTGTTGCCCAGCGTGGTAGACAAATCCTATGTTCCTATATTGATTTTACCAAGGGTGGTAAGTCAATGGTCACTATTGATCCTGTTCCTATTTGTCCTAAGTTTACAATGAAGTAAGGAGGTATGGTAGGACTCGCTGGCCATTCGATGGCAGCCCATTCATTTGTTGCCCAGCGTGGTAGACAAATCCTATGTTCCTATATTATTTTTACCGAGGGCGATAAAATCAATGGTCCACTGAAGTAAGGAGGTATGGTAGGACTCGCTAGCCATTCGATGACAGCCTTATTGTCAGGAGTGTTCCTATGAATTTGTGACCCAGTGTGGTAGACAAATTCCGTGATCCTTATATCTTGATCCATATATCTTGGTCCTTATATACTTGTTCTACCCCGAGTGGTAAGAACGATTTTGATGGTGCAAAGAGGATCAGCCGAATTCACCTCACACATGACCGATCTCACATTTCGGTACCGATGAGTATATATTACTTTATTTTATTTAAGTGTTGAGTTCAGTTTATTCAATTCAGTTCAGTTAAATTCTATCCATAAAATTCAATTCACTTCATTTCATAAATTAACTGTTATATGCCTTAGATGATTCACTATTTGAGTTCAGTTCATTGATACTAAATTATTGACAAGAAACTAACCAAAACAGAAGTCATAATCAAGAAAGTTGAAGATTCATCAATAAAATAAAACATTCATTCATTCGATTCATCCATAACATTAACTAATTACACAAACATAGAAACGCTGTCAAAATCCATACAAAAAGTTTAAACAATACCAAAGACATAAACAGTTAATTTTTACATAGTCAGAATAAAGCAGGAAGGACATTCAGGCACCACCTTCGTCCTCGGAGTTAAGAAGATCCGGATCCGGTGAAAGCGTAGAGATAACTTTTCTTTACCTCGCTCTCGGCGGTCTTCATACCCCCTGAATAGACCTTCATGATTTGGCATTAAGCTCATCGAATCCACAGTAGTTCGTTTGAATCGATTTCATGACTCTTGATCGGAAGAGGGCCTCGTTCCTCAAGTTCTTTTATTTTATGACGAAGTTTGTGGCGCTTGGCCTTATGTCTTCGCTCATCGTCCCGGGACTTCGCTGAGCCTCGCTTAAGTTGAATCATAACTTCGGTTGGTGAAAACTCCTCATTTTGGCCTTGAGGGCGGAGTTTTCTTCGACGGGTCGGCGTTCATATCGATTAAAACTTGTTGACTAGCCCGGATCTGACCGACCCATCCCTCATGGCCCTTAGCTCATCGTCAGACGTCTTCAAGTCCATCCTAGCCCGATCTAAGTCTCTTTGAAAGTAGTCGATGGTATGAAGAGCATCTTAGCGATCGGCCCTTTCTCGAGCGAGGTCGATTTCGGCATATTGATCTCTGTCTCGTGAAATCTTCCTCGGCCTCCCCATTTATGTGCCTCGGGACGTAAATGCAGAAAACGGCGTTAGCTGCATATGATCAACAGTATTCAAATCAGTGTTTAGATATCTAAACAAGAGCAGAAAAATAGAAAATATAGAAAGCATTCTTACCTTAGCGGATAGCTCATCCCCTCGTCAAGCAGATTTCCATCCGTATGGTCACTGAATCGGTGATCATCAGCGTTCCGGACGAAAGCTCCAAAAAGATCGAATGGGAAATTTGCATTGAATCAAGGCCATAGAGTCGGGGACCCCATAGCCTCGGCATGATAAACCTGACCTGAAGGACCGGATCGTTCGGGGGAGGGTCTCGGTTTTTCGCGAGAAGGGTCTGGCTGTTCGGGAGGAGTGGGGTCCGCATATACAGTTTCGGGAGAAAGAGATTTATTTGGAATGGGTTCTCGGGGAGATGGGGCAGAGGCAGAACTTGGGTGACTATCAGGTGTACGCTTCCTCTTCTTGGACAGCGTTGGAACAGTTTAAATCTGCTCACCTTCTTCAAAGAATTTGTATTTCTCAAAGACACGAAGGTGGGATGATCGAGGACTGGGGCACCCTGATTTCTTGGTTCGGAGGATACTTCTTCGGTCGGGACGATCGAACAAGCCTCCTCGTCGAGAGATTGGTTGGGTGATCGGCTCGGTTTAGGATGGCTTGAAGAAATTTGGGAAGAGGTGTTGATCTGGGGTTTTCTTGGCCCTCCTTTCCGGCGAGACGGAGGGTCTCTTCCGATACAGGAACCTCATTAGCTTTCTTTTTGGAATTCATCGGTGTATATTTTCGGGGTTGGTTCAACTTCGGGGATAGCTTCTGTTGGCAGACTCTCAACAACTTCCGAAGACTTCCCAGACAAAAATCTTCAAATTCCTTTATTTCTAAGAGCTCGATTCGATCAAAGATCTTGCATGAAACAAGCAGGTCCTATGTTAGATTCCACATCATAAAAATATTTTCAAATATTTATATATAAAATAGACAAATACTTACATTTATGGTCATATAACCATGCCTGCTTCGAAAGGAGTCCATACTTCCACTCCTCCTTAGGAAAATTATCAAAAAGCTCCATCATCTCAACTTCTCGTTCTTGAAATATCTCCAAGTCGTGAGAGATCTTTCGTCGGTGGCCCGGATTTGGTAAAGAAGAGATTTCAGGACCTTTGACGAAGAACCACTTCTCGTGCCATCCCCTATTGCTCGAAGGAGTGTTCACCAACGAACGCCTCTCGAACTTTTCTCCCGACTTCGGAGAGTGTTTGCTGAGGGCCTTGAACCCCTTCTCTCTAGATTGGACAATCTTGTACACGGTGAAGAAGAAGTCGAGGGAAGGCTCAACGCCCAACTCATGGCAGAAAACAACAAAGGCCAGGATGTGAATATAAGAATTTGGTACCAATTAGGCGAACCCCACGCCCAGAAACCCCAGTATAGTCACTATGAAGACGTGTAGAGGGAAACGGACCTCCTTCTCAAGCAAGGTCACAGGGACGGTTGTCCAACCCTCTGGCCGTTGGTACATTTTCTCACCGGATCTGGGAACCCTAACCGCGTGAGTATCCGGAATGTGGTACCGAGATCTAATCCTCTTTAATTCAGCCTCAGTGACAATAGAGGGAGTGTTGGCATGCGAGAAACGATCCGTATTCCTGTAGTATTCAGAAGGAGTTTTGGGGATTTTTGGAGGAGGATTCTTGTCGGTTTTCATTCCTTTGGGATTCAAGGTCGAGGGGGTTATGCTTTGGTGAAACGACGTTGATCGGTGTTACTAGGAGGGGTGAACTTTGTTCAGAATCTTGGGAAGCCATTTTTGACAGTTCGCAGAGGAGGAAAGAGAGTTCAGAGGAGAAGAAAACCTTGTCAGGCCCTTCGTGGTAGGCAAGTGTCATCCTTAAGACGTTGTCGGCCCCTGCGTGGTAAGCAATTGTCGACATTCTGGACCTTATCGGGCCCTTCGTGGTAGGCAAGTGTCATCCTTAAGACGTTGTCGAGCCCTACTGCGTAGGCAATTGTCGACATTTAGACCTTATCGAAGCCCTTCGTGGTGTATTGTGCCGTTCTTTTAGACTTCGCAGGCCCTTTGTGATTTTATATCATTTGGCATATATATGGACGATCTCATCGTTCATTTCGGCGGTTTTCGTATTACCTTGGATCTCTTACAAATATCTTGATCGATGGCGGATCCTAGTTCTAAGGGCCCGAAGTTATCGAATTCCTCTTCAAGCTTTTGATGAAGTCTTTATATATCTTGCCTCTTTAAGCGTGGATATTGTTATTTTGCTTGCCAGAGCTACGATTAGACTCGGCGGATCTTTCATTCTTCTTCGTCAAAATTTCATTCTTGTAAGCGGTCGACATTTATATCTGTGATGACCCGATGTGTGGCATTGATCGTCTCCAACTCTTTTTTAACCTTGTCGAGATCCTTCTGAAGTCATTTATTGTTGAGAAGAACAATGTCAAGGTTGCTTCTTTCTTTTGCCAAACACAGACTTCAGAATGGCTTTCTCCCTTCGGCCTCCTCTTCGGTATTCTCTTAGGCATTCTCTTCGGTATCCTCTTCGGCTTCTTTGTATTTGGGACGGAGGCACCCAAGGCAAGAAGGTAGTTTGCTTCTGAAATGACCATTATTAATTAATCGATTCGAATTGATGGGCAGCGATGCCCATGATGGAACTATGTCCGAACCAATGATCATCGGTATCATGGACGCATGCTATTACCGAACCGGTATTTCATTCTATGGCTTGAGCTTCGATAGTTAAAGGCGATTCAGTTGGTACTTCTATAGAGGTCAGCGAAGATGAACCCTTTATATTGCAATTTAATGTTCACCAGATGGGCTTCGGTAAGCCGTATTTTGGGTCTTTATTGGTCTTATTATAATTCCTTTGGTCCTGAAATGATGCCATTTATAGTTTTCTATTAAACCTCCTGTTTAATAAAAAACTAGGGGGCAATGTTGGGTTGTGATATTTCTCCCATTGGGCCGAATGGATTGGGTCTACTTATTCAGTTAGTCCACTGGATCTTCACTATAGGATGTTGATATTATTAGGCTTAGTCATTACCTTATTTCTGTTAAGTCCTTACAAGATCGGATCGGGTCAGTGGATTGACCCATCATATATTTTAATATCTATTACTTTGACTTGTAATGATGAAAAAGCATGATGGTTGATCGCTATTCTCGCCGTGCATTAATGTGGATGGGATCCGATGATTGGCCGTGGCGTAAAATGACAGTCGAAGTAGTGGGTGAACTGTACACTCCGGCGCAGAACCATCGGATCACGGGCCGTCGTGTCGGAGGTGAGTGGGTGGTACCTAGAATGGCAAGGCGAGAGAGTATCACTTATCAACCAAGTCTTCACAAACAGGTACGTTCTCATACACGTTCACATTTATATTCACATATACACACCACTGAGGATTATTATCTCTCAAAAGACACTAGACATTACATCCTCCATTGTTAACCTTGTGAACACCTATACTGACTCTCACTTTGAAGCTATCCCCGACTGGTCCTACCATCAAGCTTGTGGTGTTTATTGTGTTTACTGTGCAGGATCAGGGCGTCTTACGTGATTGGGACGTTGGAGAAGATCTTGGCGTTAACAGTGAAGAAATTTGTCTTTGACTTGAGTGTAAAGATGGGTAGATTATTGGTATGATTATGACTATGGGTTCTCTTTGGCAAGTAGTGCAAAGATGAATTGTGACTAGTATAATCATGACCATTGAATTTATAATTGAATATTTTTAGCTTAAGTGCAAAGGTGAATTGATCAACATGGTTATAATTATGGTTTATATAGATTTTGAAATGATTATATATTTCTTTGAGATATGAATACCTTTGGCTGTAGTGCAAAAGATGATGCATTGTTGAATATCTTTGGCCCGTAGTCTGAAAGTTGACTTTGTTGTTGAATATCTTTGGCTTTTGTAGTGCAAAAGATTAAGCGTTGATTGAATATCTTTGGCCCGTAGTGTAAAGATGAATTTATTAGTATGATTATGAGCAGAATCGTGATTTTGTATAACCATGATCTTTGATGTTTGGAGGTAAAGCGGGTGATGAAAATTATCTTCGTCTTGGATGCGAAGAGGAATTTAGAATTACAATTATGATTATGAGTTATTCATATAATTGTGGAAAGGAACTGTTGATTAATGTTATAGGGATAAAACATTGTTGGTGGACTTTTAATGTGGAGAAGATAATAAACTTTATGGTCTATTTGACTCTTCTAATGGATTGCTTCTTTCCCATTGCAACTATGGTTGAAAAGTTTTATCATCTACCATATGTTCTAAATCTACGATTTAATCTTGATGAAGGCTATTGATAATTTAATTATCTTTAGTCATGATATTCTTTACTGAGCTAGTTGTGCTCACCCTTTTGCTTCACAATTCCTTTCAGGTAATAAAAGTGTAGCTGGGTCGAGCAGGGGTAACAAGGGAATAGAAGCGGTGGTCTCTAGTCATGTGGAGTTCTCCTAAACAAATGATATAAACAAGTATGTTGTATACATCTTTTAGTAGTTATATTTGGTGAATCATATAGGAGAAGGCGAACCCAACGTTGGAAGGGTGTTTTGCCTTTATCATACAAGATGTCTAATGATATACAACCTCGTGTCATCATAAGAGCGGGGTTGTGCTTCATCCACTTCTTTGAGTATATTTACGAGCACTACCTATATAATCTTGGTGTTTGTTTGAAGTATAATTCTCAATTTGAGGCAGTGGAGATAATGATAAGTCAAGAGAAGACTCATCATTGGGAAGAATATGATAGTAATCTTCTCGTTTTTTCTTTGGGGTCTATTAGGTCAACCAAGGATAATTACTGTGGCTATATGATATCTATCATAACCTAGAAGCATGGCCTCCCATGTACGAAGGTTTCTTGAACACTTCCCAAAGATTCTAATTTCTAAAACAATTTTTGACTATACATTTATGTAAGGTGTCATTGTGACGTGCTATCCAAGGTTGGGATGAGAGTCACAGTTGGTATATATTTGTATCCAAACTCACAACATATGTGTTATTGTATTTTGCACGACAATTGTTGTAATAAAGTTGTAGTTGTTTTCTGTACCATGTATTTGGCGACTCAGAATGGGTTGGATGGAATGGAACTATTTTGGGGTTGTCATATATTACCAATATATTAATACTTCATGCCAGAATAATCGCCATCCACCGGTATTGTAAGAAAAGTGGTAATTGCTGCATGACAACCAAAGATACCGAGGTTAGATCCCCTCGGTGTCGCTTCATGAAGTCATGTGTGAGACCCCGAATTTTATGAAATAAAAGTATTCAATTTTTCTGTTTTGGTAAATAGTTAAATTGATAAAAGTTTAAAGTTAAGGGTGATATATGAAATTTTTTCAAAGTAGACAAGTTGTCATAAAATACCCGATTACTATTCACTCTAGTATTGTTCACTCGAGTATTTGGGAAACTTTTTGTGTCGGAATACTATTCACGAGTTACTATTCATGAGTTACTATTTATGGGGTACTATTCACGGGGTACTATTCACCCGTAAGATATATATTTCTTTTTGGTCCAAATCATTTTTGGGTACAATATTATTCCATGAGGAAATGTGCTAATTTTTCAGACCGTTGGTTGAAGATATAATAGTAAATCAATATGGACCGCTGGTGGAAAGTTATAATAGTAAATCAATATGAATCGCTGGTTTAAAGTTTTAATAGTAAATCAGCATGGACCGTTGCTTTAAGTTTTAATAGTAAACCAATATGGACCGTCCGTTTAAAAGTAAATCAATCTGGACCGTTCATGAATTAGTTACTATCAGTCCATTCTCCTATAAATAGAAGCTCATTCCTTCATTATTTCTTACTTAATTCACTTTGAAACTCTAGAGAGAGAAACTATAGAGAGAAAAAAAAATATATCTCGCTACTTCACTACTCCGATATCCGGTTTTTCTTAAGGTCGGGGATATTATTTGTTGTACTCGTAAGGGATATTATTTCTTTAGTATTCATGAAGAGAACTTACATTATTCCATTCTTTATTATTATGTTGGAATAACTTTGTTTATGCCAAATACCGCATACATGGTGAAATTCTTCTAATATTCCGTTCTTTATTATTCTATCGGAATATCACATGCAATGCTTAATTTACAGGACTAGTTTCATTATTTATTATTCTCGCCGGAATATACCGATCTGCATATGCGTTCTGTGGGACCGGGTTCCATTATTTATTATTATTCATTGGAATAACACATGCATCTGCGGATTACGCATTTATGGTGAAATTCTTACATTATTCAATTTTTTTATTATTATGTTGGAATAACTGCATACATCTGAAATCTTGCATACATGGTAAAATTCTTTTATTATTCCATTCTTTATTATTATGTTAGAATAACCTGTCTATGCGAAGTACTGTGTGAGACCCCAGATTTTATCAATAAAGATTTAAATTTTGTCGAAATAATTTTTTTAATATTATGGTGTGAATTTAAGATAATATTATAGTTGTGGGTAGTATTTATAAATTTTGCAAAGTATGCAAGTTGTTATAAAATATTCGTTTGGTCGGGGAATATTCTTTTTGTCGGAGAATATTAAATACGATGGCTCAATCATTAAGTGGACCCCCTATTAAGTATAAGTATTGTCGTAGTTAAAAGCGACAAAATTATCTTTCTATAAAAATAACTGGCAGAGGTGTTACAGTTAAAACTGTTGAACTACCGGTAGTAAAAGTACGATGTCTGGCGTAGTTGTATAGTAGCACGATATTGATTATTGATCTTTACGTGAGAAGTCACTCATTTATGCTTCAATTATTACTTACGAGAATTCTTTGCATCATATCTCTTATATTATTGATTCAATTATTGTCACAAGATAAATCGTATAATATGTTATAGTATTAAATCAATAATTGAAACGACAAGTTATAAATGATTAATAATTGTTGAAAGATTAAATATGTGTTGATTAAAAATAAAATGATTTGTGGTAATATTTATTGATCCTTGATGTATATAAAGAGTGCATTATGAGACATTTGTGGTAAGTTTGATTATTTTATGGGGGCCCATATATGTCATCATCTAAAGAGTCTCTTCGTCAATATAGTAATTACCTTCGTCAATAGTAATTACCTTCGTCGATAGTAATTACTTTTGTGAATAGTAATTACCTTCGTCAATAGTAATTACCTTTGTGAATAGTAATTATCTTCGTCGATAGTAATTACCTTCGTCGATAGTAATTACCTTTGTGAATAGTAATTACCTTCGTCGATAGTAATTACCTTTACCAAAGGCGTCAAACCACTTGTCGTTTCACATTCAAAGTGATCGAACCACTTGTCGTTTCACATTACTGAGCGCCAAACCACTTTTCTTTTCACATCATCGATTCGTCAAGCCACTTGCCTTTTCACATGGCAAGTCTTTAAGCTAGAAATCTTCTATAAATAGAGGCCTAGTGCTTCATTATTTTTCACGAATTCATTGAAACTCTGAGAGAGAAACTATAGAGAAAGAAGAAAAGTATTCTCGCTACTTCACTCGCCAATATTCGGTTCTTCTAAGGTAGGGAATATTATTTGTTGTACCCGTAAAGGGTGTTATTCTTTCTTATTCATGAAGAGAAGCTGTTGTTATTCCATTGCTTATTATTACATTGGAATAACTTTGATATCGTGGTTTACCCTATACTTGGTGACATTCTTCTATTATTACATTGGAACATCACATGCGTGTATTTTACAGGACACGGTTCCGCGTCTTTATTATTTTGTTGGAACATCCATGCGTGTGTTTTACGGACTGGTTAAAATCTTTATTATTATTACGTTGGAACATCCACATGCATGTGTTTTACGTGCAGGACTGGTTCCATTCTTTATTATTATTCATTGGAATATCCTCATGCATGCTTTTTCTGGGGACTGGTCCGATTGTTTATTATTACTGTTGGAATAACTCATTTGTCTGAGTCTATCGCATGCATGGTGATTTCTTTTGTTGTTCCATTCATTATTATACCCGGTTGGTTAAAACTTTGATTTCTATACTCCATGAAATTAGTAGAATATCATTGATATTTGCGTTTCATCCGAGATCTTTTCATGGAAATATTCTTACGATCATTCTTGAATTTTACTCTACAAAACAAAGATCTTGTTGACAATTTGGACGTTATTAATTCTGGATAAAATAATTCTTGAACTTGTTTTATTGAATTATTATGTCATTGTCATCATCCTCATGATATATTATGTTATCTTTGGCTTACGTGCATAGATGAACTTATTATGATTATGACGAGGGATCATTCGGTATAATCGTGGCTTGTTATAAATGATGTGATAAAAGTCCTCGGTGGCACTGTAATGCGATTGATGGATAGTTTTGGTATGATTATGATGACCGGGGTGATTCGGTATAGTCATGACCATTGATAATTTGATGAAAATCCTTGGCCGTAGTACAAGGATGATTAGATATTATGGTTTATTCTTAAACCTGAGTCTTAATGATAAAAATTTATGAAAACCTTTTAAAACCTAAAAGATAGTAGACTTTATTTTTCTCTTGACTCTTTTAATGGGTATTACATATTCTGCAGATTAAACCTGGTTGTCTATTGTATTTTATCGGTTTAATTGTTGAAGGCTAATGATAATTTATTACGCATTATCTTAGTCATAATATTTCTTCTTGGGCTAGTTGAGCTCACCCTTTCTTTCTTTGTTCTCTTGAAATGAGAACATAATTTGAGACGAGTCGGGGAGCGGAGTAATGGTCGAGATGATAGCATTAGTAGTCCCTCACTATTACGGTGAAATAGTGTGATAATAGTTGTAATGAGGACTCCTTTTGAGTTTGTATAATATCTAGTGAGACAATATTTGTATTCAAACTCACGATTTATGTCGTATTGTATACCACAGCAGTTATATTAGTAAGTTGTATTTGAATTTATGTACCATGTATGTGTGGTGACCCAAGATGGGTGACGATATACCTAATTTTGGGGCGCCACATTGGTATCGAGCTTAGGATATGATCCCTGGCAAGATCTTGAGATAAGAACTAGGAGGGAGAGCGGGGAATTCCTTTGCTAGTATGATCTACACGAGTTTATTTGTTATTTAATTGGTGGAATTGAGTATAGGGATAATATTTGATATATTAATTAACCCTTGTGTTGTGGCGGTGTTTGGAAATGGCGGTGAAAATATTCACAATGGAGTGAATGTGGCCCGTTGTGACACCTTCAATCACTAATCGAGTTAATGCGGTGTCGAGACGAGGAACAAATTAGAGATATCCACGTAGTGAATGAAGAACTAATTGTTGCACCGAGCTAGTTGCGAGAGGTAGCGGTGAGAGTGAGGAAGAAGAGGAAGAAGAGGAACACGAGGAGAATTGGTTAGGAGAAGTTTATGATCAAAACTTAGAATTACAAAATCGTGTTCGTGAGCTAGAAGAACAGGTTGAAGAAGCAAGCAAACGGTCGTGGAACAAAGGGATACAACAATTCAAAATTGGGTTACCAGATATGTGATGCTCGAACAAAATCACGCTTTGGCGGGGTGTAAGATATTAAAGTTGGAATCGAGAATTTAAAAATCAAAGATCATTTGAAAGAAGAAACAATCGAACGAAGGAGAATAGGAGATGCATGGTTAAAAGCTGCACAACGCGTTGATAATGTAAAAAAAGACGTCCGATCCAATAAAGCCAAAATAGATGAAATGGACTTTGCTTTTGGACAAAGAATTGGGAGAACCCAACATTGAATTGAATTACCCCATGCATAGCGGTCAACCCAAATTCGATATGGATCGGAGAATAATGATTCAAATCATGGATCAGGAATGTGAAGAAGCACTTAAGGGTGGAATGTACCCTATAGTAAAGTCAAACTCGGTAATTTAAGCGAGAGCGTTTGTCATGAAACCCGAGCGAAGTTATTACGGGTAAATTAATTATAAATTATTACTAAGTCTATACTTTATTCAATACAAGTTCTACCCACTCTTTTATTCTACCTAGTTGTGTTCAATGTTTAAATTTGACTAGGAAAAATTAGACTTTGATTTATCTATTGAAACTTCGTTGGGAGAAACCTTCGTTACCTCCACTGTTTATTAATCTTGTTGTTTCAAATAAACACTTTCACGATCTTATCTCTTAGAAAATACTTGCCTTTGAGGTAATTTTTAAAAATGATTGATTTACTACTCATTATTCTTTTTGTAAGGTTGTTAGCTTTCATATTCCTAACCAACCTGTTATACAAATTCAAAGTAACCAAACCCTAAAGTTAATCACTGTTATATCAAGCCATAAGTAAAGATCCCCGATCCTTTCGTTGTAGACTTCCTTGTGTGGAATGCACCGAAGCCAGACTTTCTGTAGGCGACGTCGTGATTGAAGATGGCAAGTTGATAGGTATCATTATGAGGTGCTATCCAGGTTAAGGGATAGAAGTCACAGTTGGTATTAATGTGACGTACTATCCAAGTCTTGTATGAGAGTCACAGTTTTGAATGATATTTCTATTATTAATAAATTTCCTGGTGTATTCTTGAAGACTTCTTAGCCTACTTAGAGCGTGAAATCGAATTTTATATTGACCCCAGTACAAAAACCCATTTCTTAAACCCTCAAATATTTCTTCAACTAAAAGGATCTGTTTACGTGGATTATGATGAAAGTCATAATAAAAGTATAGAACTAATGAAAATCATGGGTATATGAAGTATTAGTAAGTTTTATGATGAGTTATGTTGGTTGGTATGTGAAAACATGAAAGTTTCTTAGAAATCACAAAGAGTTGAAAATCGATTTTGGTGAAAAAGCGTAACATGAAATTCAATTGACCATATCTCCTATTATATTTTGAATTTTTGAGTGTGGTCAAGTCCTAGAGTTAGATCTATGAGTTACCTAACTAATCCAAGTGGAATTACTGGAAAAGGTGTTGTAGATTTTTGTGTGGACTGATTTTAGCAAAGGAGGCAAAGCTGTAAAAAAAAAACCCGAAAAAAGCTGCTGCCATGATTTTAGAGGGCTGTTTTGGCCACTTAAATTATGAGAAAAATTCTGGCCTTTTGGGACATGAAGGTATATGGTATAAAGTACCTCCTGTCCAAAAATGAGCTCATTCGACTTAAAATGAGCAAGTTATGACTATTTCAATATTTAGGTTTTTAAAAAAACGCTATAACCAAGTTCTATAACTCAGGATGACCATGAAATTTAAAGCTGGAAGCTCACGTTAACACGGGTAAAGTCCTGTCAAGATTTGGGAATTTTGGAGTTAAACTTGAGGTAGCTAATTTCTTAAGGAATTAATTAGAAATTGATTTTGAAAAATAGTAAATAAATTTTAAAATTCGAGAAAAATATATTTTCATTATGGGACTATATTATGCTAAATACCGAGAAAAGAAATATTTTGGGACTAATTTAGTATTTTTCATGAAAATAGTTTAATTACGAACATATGAGTTAAATATGTTATGTGAAGTAACAAAGTTGAAAATAGGATTTTATGGCTAGAGATTCTATATGTAGTATATGCATATTTTTGAGGATTTAATAATTGGTGATGATATCTTATGAGTATGGCATTTTTGAATGATTAAATGCATTATATGGTAAAGCGTAAACAATTGAGATAAATTGTTTATAAATTTAAGAAGTGATTAAAATGTAAGACCCCAAAATTTTTAAATAAAAAGGAATTTTCTCTATTTATTATTTTGAAATAGTAAGGGTTGATTTGATTAATGTGGATAGTTAAGGGTTAAATACGCAAATATTTCAAAATAAGCAAGTGGTTATAAAATATTCATTGTTGTCGGGAATATTCGTTTGGTTGTGGAATATTCGTCTTTGTCGGGGAATATTAAATGCGACGGAAAGCCCCCTCTTTCTTGAACCGCACAGTTGTCAATATTGTGATTACGTAATATTATTTGTGAATAATTAATTATTGATTTATATGATGAGGAAAATATTGATTTTATGTGGATATAGATGGAGAAAAAGTTTAATGTGACAATTGTTGAAAATTGAAATTTTATCTTTTACGATAAAATAATTCATTTAAATATATTATTATATTTTAATAATATAATAATGGTGATATTTTTACAACGAATGTGGGATATATGAGTATCTGAGGAGGAAGAGTATTTTTGTTGCAATAAATGTTTAAAACATGTTAAACATGTCATTGGACCTCATTTATTAATCGAAATTTGATTATAGCACTTTGTAAAATCGACCGTTTGTGGATTTGGTCAATTTCTATTTGGAATTTGGAAAAACTTTCTTACGTAAAGTTGTAGAGAATTGAATTTCCTATAAAAACTCATGAGATTGAATTTTCGATGAAAGAGCTATTTATTATGAATTATTGAAGTTAGGATTAATTGATTATCATTTTTTGGAGTTTTAAGTAAGTTTTGCATGAAAAACGTTTTTGTCACTTATGGGACATGTGTTAGTGGTTGATTTCAGCTGATGGTGTGCTAGGAAGATGTGGAAAAATAATATTATTAATATATTAAATTTTACCGCTTTTGTGTTCTAGCAATTTCTTATAAATAGGGTCTTTAGGTTAGAATTGAAAATCACACGAAGCTGAGTTTTTTCTCTCTATATTATCGAGCGTATTCTTGTGAGTATTTTGAGTATACTTTGAGTATTGCTATACGGTGCAAGTCCAAGTCATAGCCTATATCTAGGTGTTCAATTTAGAAATCTTGATCTTTCGAGGTAAGGGATGTTATTTTCTTCTCGAATAATATTATTTCTTCAATATCATTATCTTTGAAATGTTGATCCAAGTTTTTATCAAATTTGGAACTTTTTTTCATATCGGAGTTCTTATTCATGAGTTCTTATTCATGAGTTCTTATTCACGAGTTACTATTCATGGAGTTCTTATTCACGAGTTCTTATTCACGAGTACTATTCATGAAGCGTGAAGATGTTTTTGTGGAATTTCTATCTTTTGGTGTGTGAGTTATTTATTCACGTATTTGGTCTTATTCACGATACTCGGACTATTCACGATATCTGGTATTTATTCAGAAAAATAAAATTTCTTCTTTTTCGTCAAAACACATCTATTACGGATACTAACTACGAGTGTATCCATGTTTTGATCATTCTTGAATTTTACACCACTATGATTATTTTTGAGGTATTTTTGGACGTGGATAAAACCAAGTACGAATCCTTAATCCTTAATCCTTGTCATTTTGTTTCTTTGGATTCGTTTCTTTAAAAAATATTTTCATCATCCTTAGTCTTAAATGATGATATTATGGAATATCTTTGGCCCATGGTGCAAAGATGAATGATTTCTTAAGAATATCTTTGGCCCAGTAGTGCTGAGATGAATGATTTCTTAAGAATATCTTTGGCTGTAGTCAAAGATGAATGATTTTCGAAGAATATCTTTGGCCCGTAGTGCAAAAGATGAGCGGTGTTTAAATGAACATGATTAATGATGAATATCTTTGCACTGTAGTGCAAAGATGAATATTTGATTCTAGATGTATATTGATTGATGTTACTGAGGATAAAAGATGAGCGATGAAATTTTAAATTCATACATAGAAGATAGTAGTTTTGCATTCTCTACTTAACTCTTCTAATGAATTATTATTTCATTGCGAATATTGATTTAAAATTTGTTGTCTATTGTATTCTATTAGATTTTTTCTGTTGAAGACTAACGATAATTTGTTGTATATTATCTTAGTCATAATATTCTTCTTGAGCTAGTTGAGCTCACCCTTTTCCTTTTGTTCCATTTTTTTCTCGGGAGGCGAGAATATAAGCGAAATGCTAGCAGGGGGTATGGAATGAAGGTTTTAGAAAGGATTGTTTAGTAGTCCTCACCATTTTGTAAAATAATGTATCGATAAATGTGATGAGGATTTATTTGAGTATAGATATTATACAGAAGATAATATTTGTATTCAAACTCACAGATTTCTTGTTGTAATAATAAAGTTGTAGTTGTTTACGTACCATGTATTGACAACTCGAGAATAGGTGATGTATACCTATTTTGGGGGCGTCACGGTTGGTATTATCGAGCTTAGGGATATGGTCTCAAAGCGGAGATCGGGGAATAGAAGTAGGAGGAGAGGCGAGTAAATCCTTCGCTTAGTGTGTCCTACCTAAGCTTATTTGTTAGTTGGTGGGTATATAGGGATATTATGTGATATATTGATTTCCTTAATTAACCCTTGTTTTATGGCGGTATTTGAGAATGTCGTGAGAATATTAACAATGGAAATGAGGACCGTGGAGATGCCTGTACTCACCAACGAAGAGAGCGTCTACACAGTGGCAATGTTCCTCATGTGAACAACACCATTGAAAGCGAGATGATGAGCGAGGGATGTTTAGAAGTTTTTGCAGTTCATGCAAAAAGCAGGCGAGGAGACTTCGTGTTCAAAATCTGAGGAGAAATGATAGCAATTCACGGGTTGTCACGGCCAAGCGGTTCAAAAGTTGGGACCACGAATTTAAGGGAAAGCGAGATCCGATCATGGCGGAAACATGGGTCAACAAATTACCAAGATATTCGATGTCTTCTTGGGATGCACGGAGAAACGAAGGTTCCATTCGCCACCTTTATGTGTTAGTGGCGAGGCGATCTCTTGGTGGGAGTCTCGTGAAGCGTACCCATCCGGCCACTTTCGGCGATGTCTTGGGAAATATTTGAAACTATTTAATGACAAATACTTTCACGAAAGTGTTCGTCTATATGAAGGAAGTGGAGTTCATCGATTGGAGCGAGAATAACATGGCGGTGTCTCGATGCGAGGCAAAGTTTGCGAGAGTTATCCGAGTTTGCACCTCATTTGGTGGAGAATGAGGAGCGTATTATGGCGGATGTTTCTTAGAGGTTTGAAACCACGGCGTCAAGATATCTCATTTCTCATAAATTTTCTCTTTATTCGAGATGTTGTAAGCGAGGGCTCAATTATTAGGCGAGATAACGAAAGTACGGTCGATTGAGGACCACAACCGAGGATCGTATCAGAGATAGCGATCAATGAATAATGATGAAACCGGCGGAGAAAAGCAGACGGGATGAAATGGTAACCACTCTGGTGGTAATCATGGCCATGAAAATAGAAGAAAGCGAGTCGGAGGAGATTTTAAAAAGAGGAGATTTAACAACGACCGTATGAAGATAGCGGTCTGCAATAAAGAACTGGTTTTAAGGGAGGAGAACGACCACCGGTCGTATATGCTACAAATGCGGAAAAGAGGACATATCGGTCAAAGCGCCCACAACGATTCAAGGTATGCTATAATTGTGGAAAGGAAGGACATATCGCTCGAGATTATACGATGTGAAACCTAGTTCAGGGGACGGTGACTCAAAAAATATCCGAGAAAAGTCAAAGTCAACGATTAGGGAAGAAGCGTTTGTTGTGGTCGTCATAATGCGAGAACCCAAACGAGGTGATCACGGGTAAGCTATTTATAAATTCTTGCGAAGTTTATACCTTACTTGATCACCGGTGCTACCCATTCATTTATCTCTCTCTGCATGTGCTCAACGTTTAAACTTGACTCGGGAGAAATTAGACTTTGACCTATCTGTGGAAACTCCGTTAGGAGAAACTTTCATCACATCCCTTTGTTTATAAATCTTGTTTGATTCAAGTTGGCACCATTACCTTACCTGTTGACCTTATCTCTTTAAAGATACTTGCTTTTGATGTGATTTTAGGGATTGATTGGTTAACTACTCATCATGCCAAAATTGATTGTTTTCGTAAGGTTGTTAGTTTTCATATTCTAACTTGACTGTTATGCGAATTCAAGCAACTAAACCATTAAAATCAATCACCGTCATATCTAATCATAAAGCTATTCGTTTATTAAAAAGCGGATGTCAAGCTTTCTTAGCCCATGTTATGGATTTGAATAAAGACACGTCAAATTTGAATAATATTCCCTGTTGTTATTGACTTTCCGACGTATTTCTAGAAGAACTTCGATTCACCCCCAGAGCGTGAAGTTGAATTCTTTATTGATCTTGAAACTGATACAAAGCCCATTTCTAAAACCCCATATCGAATGGCTCTATTGAACTTCGGGAGTTAAAGGTCCAACTACGAGGAATTGTTGGACATCGGTTTTCATTAAATCTAGTACATCTCCTTGGGGTGCTCTGTTTTATTTGTAAAGAAGAAAGGCGGGAGTATGCGACTTTGTATTGACTATCGGGAATTGAACCATGTCACCATCAAGAATAGGTATCCTCTACCTCGTATTGATGACTTGTTTGACGATTGCAAGAGGGCACAATTCTTTTCAAAAATCGATCTTCGCTTACGGATATCATCGGTTGAAGATTAGAGGCGAGGATATTCCAAAGCGCCTTGAGAACTTCGGTATGGGCATTATGAATTCTTAGTTATGTCTTTCGGACTAACTAATGCTCCTGCGACTTTCATGGATATGATGAACCGAGTATTGAGGAATATTTGGATCAATTCGTTGTTGTCTTTATTGATGACATCCTCATATATTCCAAAAGCCGTGAAGATCATGAGCACCATTTGAAATTTGGTACTCCAAAGGCTTCGTGAAAACCAACTATATGCCAAATTGAAGAAATGCGAGTTACGGCGAGGAAGTAGCATTCCTTGGGCGCGTGGTGTCGAAACATGGAGTATCTGTTGATCCGTGAAGATTGAAGCAATACAAAGTTGGGAGCAAAGTCGGTGGTTGAAATCGTAGACTTTTGGGCTTAGTGGTTATTATCGGAGATTCGTGGAAGGTTTTCTCGAATCGCTACTCCATTAACTTCAAATTAACTCGGAAGGATACAAAATTCGTTTGGAGCGAAGAATGCGAGAAAAGTTTCCAAGAGCTTAAGAGGAGACTTATTTTAAGACTGTTCTAACAATACCATACGGTTCGGATGGATTTGTTATCTCTGACGATCTTCGAAGGCAAAGGGTTAGGATGTGTTCTCATGCAGCGTGGGAAAGTCATAGCCTTTATGCCTCGCGACAACTTAAAGAGTATGAGAGGAATTATCCTACTCATGATCTAGAGTTAGCGGTGATCGTTTTCGTCTTTAAAGATATGGAGGCACTATCTATATGGGGAGAAAGTGGAGATATATTCAGACCATAAAAGCCTTAAATATTTCTTCACTCAAAAAGAACTAAAATGAAGTACAAGATTATGATGGAGGCACACAATACACCATTTGCAATCCATCCTGGAAGTACTAAAATGTATCGTGATCTTCGACATACATTTTGGTGGAACAATATGAAAAGAGAGATTGCAAAGTTTATCTCAATGTGTTTAACTTGTCAACGTGTAAAGGCGGAGCATCTAGTACCTAAGGGTTCGTTGCAACCACTTGAGATTCTGGAATGGAAGTGGGAACACATTACCATGGATTTCGTTACGGGTCTTCCTACGGTTTCTCAAGGCATCAATGCTATTTGGGTTATTGTTGATAGATTAACCAAGTCTGCTCATTTCTTGTCGATCTGGAGACTTATTCCTTGAACGTCTTGCTAGTATATGTACGTGAATGAAATTGTGAGGTTGCATGGCATGCCTGTATCCATAGTTTTGGATCGTGACCCAAGATTCACTTCAAGATTTTGGGTTAGCTTGCAAAAAGCTATGGGCGCGGATTTGCGATTTAGTTGCATACCATCCCCAAACGGACGAACAATCGAGAGGACTATTCAAACTCTTGAAGATCTATTAAGACTCTGTGTCCTAGACTTCATAGGGTAGTTTGTGGACGACCCCAAAATAGGTCCATTCCATCCAACCCATTACGAGTCGCCAAATACATGGTACGTAAACAACTACAACTTTATTATCACAACAATAAAGCTGTGAGTTTAAATACAAATATTATCTTCTAGACAATATTTATACTCAAATAAATCCTCATCACATTTATTGATACATTATTTTACAAAATGGTGAGGACTACTAAACAACTCTCTCTAGAACCTTCATTCCATACCCGACCCAGCTAGTACTGCATTTACATTCTCGCCTCACGAGAAGAAAAATGGAACAAAAGGAAAAGGGTGAGCTCAACTAGCCCGATAAAGAATGTTATGACTAAGATAATATACAACAAATTATCGTTAGTCTCAACGAGGGAAAATACGATAGAATCTGATAGACAACAAGTTTCGGATCAATATTCGCGGCGTGAAATAATAATTCATAGAAGAGTTACGTAGATAATGAAATCTACTATAATCTATGAATTTAACGATCCATCATCAATATTTTATCCTGTAACATTAATCGATTTTCATCTCAAATCAAATATTCATCTTTGCACTACTGGTGCCAAAGATATTCATCAATCGGTCATGTTCATCTCAACACTGTTCATCTTTGCACTAAAGGCCAAAGATATTCATCGATCGGTCGTATTCATTTAAACACTGTTCATCTTTGCTTTTCTGAGGGCAAAGATATTCTTGAGAAATCATTCATCTTTGCACTACTGGGCCAAAGATATTCAATAATATCATCATTTAAGGCGAGGATGATGAAAAATATTTTAAAAAAGCGAATCCGATGAAACAAAATGACAAGGATTAAGGATTAAGGATTCGTACTTTGGTTTTATCCACGTCCAAAAATACCTCAAAAATAATCATAGTGGTGTAAAATTCGAGAATGATCAAAACATGGATACAATCAAAGCTAGTATCGAATAGATATTTTAGATGAAAAGAAAAATTTTCATTTTTTTGAATGAATAGTCAAGTATCGTGAATAGTCAGTATCGTGAATAGTCTTAGTATCGTGAATAGTAACTCAGACACCAAAAGATAGAAATTCCACAAAAAAACATTTCCACGCTTCATGAATAGTACTTCGTGAATAGTAACTTCGTGAATAGTAACTCATGAATAGTAACTCGTGAATAGTAACTCATGAATAGTAACCCAGACATGAAAAAGTTCCAAATTTGATAAAAGTACCAACCAATATTTCAAAGATAATGATATTAAAGAAATAATATCATTCGAGAAGAAAATAACATCCCTTACCTCAAAGAATCGATTGCCGGAAGGAAAGGTCGGAAGTGATCTTTGAATGAAACTTATCTTTGACAAACAACTCTCAAAGTATCTAAATACTCACAAAATCGCTCAATAATATAGAGAGAGAAAGAGAAAACTTTGTTTACGGTGTGATTTTCAATTCTAACTTAGCCCTCTATTTATAGGAAAATGTTAGCCAAGGAAGGCAGACTTGACTGCTACTGATGGCTTTACACCGCTACTATTGCCACCCACCACATTTGAAATAAAATTCAGCACATTTTTTCACCAACCACAAGTGGGGCCCACTCAATTCTAGAATTTTTCACCAAAATCAATTATAACCCTAATTTAGAATCAAGCACCTCTTAAAATTCACAACAAATCATTCGTGCATTTTAACGGTTCAAAATTTGTGGACATATACTCAACTTATGTATGTATAACATATCCAAAAATTACAACGATCCAGCGGTCGGATTAAAAATTATAACCCCGTAATATATCGTAAAAATATTGATTTGATTTTTAATACCTCCATCCGATAAAATCTTGATAAAACACCTCAACATTAATTCCTTCATTAATAACCACATAAATAAATCCATCATTTATATTCATATAAAATAAATATTTCCTTATCATATGAATCAATAATTAATTATTCACAAATAATATTACGAGAATCACAATTATGACAATGACGGTAGTTCGAGGAAGGGGCTTTCAGATAAGGATCTCTCCTTCTTGGTAGCTTGATTAGGTGACCAAACCTCTCCTTAGACGAGAACTTTCTAGACATTGCCAATAATGTTATCTAATAATATTATTCAAATAATATGAATTATTGATCGATAATGGGAAATCTTGTGCGGTGACAATTATTGAACAAGTAATAATATAAAATACCAACGCAATGACAATTATTGAATCAATAAAATAAAATCTTTGAGCGATAATTCTATTGTAACAATTATTGAGTAGTGCCTTCTTACGTAAGGATCAATAATTCAACAATCTTTGTGCAATCTGGTGTCTTCTTGTGCAATGACCACGCGTAGACACGTATTTTAACCAAAGGGTATTCCAGCAGTCTTAGCAGTAACAACTACGCTAGTTATTTTTAACCAACTTATATTTGTCGTTTTCCTCATCCAATCGCTTTCAGTTATGGGGCCCACATATGGCTTGCGTCGTAAATACGAATATTATTAAAGCGATACGAATATTCCACGACCAAACGAATATTCTTCGACAAAAATGAATATTTTATAACCACTTGCTTATTTTGAAATATTTGCGTATTTAACCCTTAACTATCCACATTAATCAAATCAACCCTTACTATTTCAAAATAATAAATAAAGGAAATTCCTTTTTATTTAAAAAAAAATTTGGGGTCTTACAACGAATATTCCACGACCAAGCGAATATTCCCCGACAACAATGAATATTTTATAACCACTTGCTTATTTTGAAATATTTGCGTATTTAACCCTTAACTATCCACATTAATCAAATCAACCCTTAATATTTCAAAATAATAAATAAAGGAAATTCCTTTTTATTTAAAAAATTTGAGGGTCTTCAACCTCCCTCCTTATGAAATTTCGTCCTCGAAATTGGCGACGATACACAGTGTTTGAAAAGTGAGGATACCTCGCTTTCATTTAGTTTTCAATTCCGGTCATTTCCTCTATAGCATGATTCCTCCACAAAACTTTAACTTGTGGTATGACCTTTCTTGGCGTGGGACATGCTCCTTCCTATCCAAGATCTTGGTGGTACCTCCTCATACGTTAAGTCTTGACTATCTCGTCGGTTCTAACTTCAATAACGTGGTTGGGTCTTTCACATATTTCTGAAGTACGGATATGTGAAACACATTATGAAACACGAGACATACTTCGGAGGTGCGCAAGTCTATAGGCTACATTTCCTACTCGATCAAGAATTTGAAATGGACCAATAAATCGTGGATTGAGCTTTCCTCTCTTCCCAAATCTTGTAACTCCCTTCCATGGAGCGACTTCATGACAATACATGATCCCTACATTAAATTCCACGTCCTTTCGATGAAGATCCGCATAACTCTTTTGTCGATCTTGTGCCGATTTTGTATCGTTGTCGAATCATTTGGATCTTTTCGGTGAGTCATACGTCTTAACTTCGGGTCCCAACAATGTTGCTTCACCCACCTCATTCCAACATATTGGAGAAGCGACATTTTCGTCCATATAATGCTTGAATGGAGCCACACCTATACTTGCACGATAAGCTTTGTTGTTGTAGGAGAATTCCACCGATGGTAAATACTTATCCCAAGCGCCCTTGAAGTCAGGACCACGAGTCTTAATAAATCTTCAAGAGTTTGAATAGTCCTCTACGATTGTCAAAATCGTTTGGGGATGGTATCTTAGAACTAAATCGCAAATCCGTGCCCATAGCTTTTTGCAAGCTAACCCAAAATCTTGAAGTGAATCTTGGGTCGCGATCCGAGACTATGGATACGGGCATGCCATGCAACCTCACGATCTCATTTACGTACATACTAGCAAGGCGTTCAAGGAATAAGTCTCCGTATCGGCAAGAAATAAGCGGACTTGGTTAATCTATCAACAATAACCCAAATAGCATTGATGCCTTGAGAAACCGTAGGAAGACCCGTCTTGAAATCCATGGTAATGTGTTCCCACTTCCATTAGGAATCTCAAGTGGTTTGCAGCGGACCCTTAGGTACTAGATGCTCGCCTTTACGTTGATAAGTTAAACACATTGAGATAAACTTTGCAATCTCTCTCTTCATATTGTTCCACCAAAATGTATGTCGAAGATCACGATACATTTTAGTACTTCGAGGATGGATTGCAAATGGTGTATTGTGTGCCTCCATCATAATCTTGTACTTCAAATCGAGTCGTTAGGAACACAAAGTCTAGAGTGGACTCGAAGTATTCCTTCTTCATCGATTCTCGCTTAGGAATAGCTCCTTCTTGTACTTTCTTCTTCATACGCATCACTCAAGATTCGGTGGCTTGAGCAACCTTAACTTTTCTATTAAAGTTGGCTCTGTCGTATACTTGACATCATCGCTTTTCGTTCCGCATATGATCTTCTACTCAATAAATCGGCTACCACGTTAAACTTTACCGGGATGGTATTGAATAGTGTGGTCGTAGTCTTTCAATAGTTCGAGCCAGCGTCATTGCTTAGCGTGTTGAGTTCTTTTGAGTGAAGAAATATTTAAGGCTTTTATGGTGCGAATATATCTCCACTTTCTCCCCATATAGATAGTGCCTCCATATCTTTAGCGAAAGCATTGCTTGCGCTGACTCTAGATCATGGTAGGATAATTCCTCTCATACTCTTTAAGTTGTCGCGAGGCATAGGCTATGACTTCCCACGTTGCATGAGAACACATCCTAACCCTTTGCACGAAGCATCATTTGTAGATAACAAATCCATCCGAACGGATGGTATTGTTAGAGCAGTCTTAGAAATAAGTCTCCTCTTAAGCTCTTGGAAACTTTTCTCGCATTCTTCATTCCAAACGAATTTTATATCCTTAGGAGTTAATTTGAGTTAATGGAGTAGCGATTCGAGAAAACCCTTCCATAAATCTCCGATAATAACCCAATTAAGCCCAAAAACTCGTACTTGATCGCAGAACTTTGGTTGCTCCCAACTTTGTATTGCTTGATCTTGATCGGATCAGCAGATACTCCATGTTTTGACACCACATGCCCAAGAAAGGCTACTTCCTCAAGCCGAACTCGCATTTCTTCAATTTGGCATATAGTTGGTTTTCATGAAGCCTTTGGAGTACCGACTTCAAATGGTGCTCATGATCTTCACGACTTTTGGAATATATAAGGATGTCATCAATAAAGACAACAACAAACCCGATCCAAATATTCCTTGAATACTCGGTTCATCATATCCATGAAAGCGCAGGAGCATTAGTTAGTCCAAAAGACATGACTAAGAATTCATAATGCCCATACCAGGGTTACGAAGGCGGTCTTTGGAATATCCTCGATTTTAATCTTCAAATTTGATGATATCCGAGCGAAGATCGATTTTTGAAAAGAATTGTGCCCTTGCAATTTGGTCAAACAAGTCATCAATACGAGGTAGAGGATACCTATTCTTGATGGTGACATGGTTCGATTCGATAGTCGATACAAAAGTCGCATACTCCCGTCTTTCTTCTTTACAAATAAAGCAGAGAGCACCCCGAGGAGATGTCTTGGGGCCGAATGAAACCGATGTCCAACAATTCTGTGGTTGGACCTTTAACTCCTAAAGTTCAATAGGAGCCATTCGATATGGGGTTTTAGAAATGGGCTTTGTGCGGGTTCAAGATCAATAAAGAATTCAACTTCACGTTACGGGGTAGGCAGGGAAGTTCTTTGAAATCGTCGGGAAAGTTAATAACAACGGGGAATATTATTCAAATTTGGCGTGTCTTTATTCAAATCCATAACATGGGCTAAGAAAGCTTGACATCCGTTTTTCAATAAGCGAATAGCTTTATGATTAGATATGATAGTGATTGATTTTAATGGTTTAGTTGCTTGAATTAAATACAACAGGTTGGTTAGGAATATGAAAACTAATGACCTTACGAAAACAATCAATTTTGGCATGATGAGTAGTTAACCAATCAATCCTAAAATCACATCAAAAGCAAGTATCTTTAAAGAGATAAGGTCGGCGGGTAAGGTGATGGTGCCAACTTGAATCAAACAAGATTTATAAGCGGTGGATGTGATGAAAGTTTCTCTAACGGAGTTTCCACGAGATAGGTCAAAGTCTAATTTCTCTGGAGTCAAGTTTAAGCGTTGAGCACATGCGGGAGAGATAAATGAATGGGTAGCACCGGTATCAAGTAAGGTATAAACTTCGCAAGAATTTATAAATAGCTTACCGTGATCACCTCGTTTGGGTTCCTCGCATTATGACCGATCACAACAAAGCGCTCTTCCGGAATCGTTGACTTTGACTTTTACGGGGACGATCTTTTGAGTCACCGTCCCCATTGAACTAGGTTTATTCATCGTCTGATCTCGGCGATATGTCCTTCCTTTCCACAACTATAGCATACCTTGAATTGTTGTGGGCGGTTTGGTGATATGTCCCTCTTTTTCGCATTTGTAGCATATAATGGGTGGTCGTTCTCCTCCCTTAGAACCGATTTGCTGCAAGCCTTTGTCGTCTTCACATAGTCGTTGTTAAATCTCCTCTTTTAAAATCTCCTCTGACTCGCTTCTTACATTTTCATGACCATGATTACCACCGAGTGGTTACCATTTACATAAAATCTGTTTCTTTTCTCATGAGTTATCATTATTACATTGATCGCTATCTACGAGTACGATCTGGTTATGGTCCCTCGGTTGGCCGTACTCGTTATCTCGCTCTAATAATTGAGCCACATTTACAACATACGAATAAAGAAAGTTTATGAGAAATGAGATCTTGGCGTATCTGGGTTTCAAACCTCTAAGAAACATCCGCGTCATCGTTCCTCATTCTCCACCAAATGAGGTGAACACGGATAACTCTGTAAACTTTGCCTCGTCTTTGAGACACCGTCGTGTTATTTTGCTCTAATCGATGAACTCCACTTCCTTCGTATAGCCGAACACTTTCGAGGAAAGTATTTGTCATTAAATAGTCTCTGAAAGCGTCTCCCAAGACATCTTTGAGTCTTAATTTGGATGGAGTGCGCTTCACAGACTCCACCGATGGTGAATCGCCGCCGCCGGAACATAAAGGTGGCGAATGGAACCTTCTGTTCCTCCGTGCATCCCAAGACATCGAATATCTTGGTAATTTGTTTGACCCATGTTTCCGCCGTGATCGGATCGGCTTTCCCATAAATTGGTGGTCCTGACTCTTTTGAGCTTGCTTTTGTGACAACCAGTGAATTGCTATCATTTCCTCTCGTATTTTGAACACGAGTCTCCCTCGTCGATTTTGCATGAAGCGCAAAAAGCTTCTAAACATCCCTCGTTCATCATACGCTTTCGGTGGTGTTGTTCACGGGAGGAACATTGCCACTGTTTACGCGTTCTCCTCGTTGGTAAATACAGGCATCTCCACGGTCTCATTTACTCCTTTGTTAATATTCTCGATCGACATTCTCAAATCTTTGTCATAAAACAAGGGTTAATTAAGGAAATCAATATATCACATAATATCCCTATATCTTGACCAACTAACAAATAAGCTTAGGTAGGACACACTTTAGCGAAGGATTTTACTCGTCTCTCCCTCCTAGTTCTATTTCCGATCTCATGGAGATCATATCCTAAGCTCGATACCATTGTGGCGCCCCAAAATAGGTATACATCACCCATTCGAGTTGTCAATACATGAGTGCGAAACAACTACAACTTTATTATTACAACGATGAAAAGCGTGAGTTTAAATACAAATATTATCTTCTAGACAATATTTATACTCAAATAAATCCTCATCACATTTATTGATACATTATTTTACAAAATGGTGAGGACTACTAAACAATCCTTTCTAACACCTTCATTCCATACCCAGGCTCGTACTCGCTTATATTCTCGCCTCACGAGGAAGAATGGAACAAAAAGGAAAAGGGTGAACTCAACTAGCTCGATAAAGAATATTATGACTAAGATAATATACAACAAATTATCGTTAGTCTTCATGCGAGGAAAAATTTAATAGAATACTGATAGACAACAAGTTTCGGATCAATATTCGCGGTGAAATAATAATTCATAGAAGAGTTACGTAGAGAATGAAATCTACTATAATCTATGAATTTAACGGTCCATCATCAATATTTTATCCACTGTAACATCAATCGATATTCATCTCAAATCAAACATTCATCTTTGCACTACAGCCAAAGATATTCATTAATCGGTCGTATGTTCATCTCAACACTGTTCATCTTTACTCTCTGGGCCAAAGATATTCATCGATTCGGTCGTATTCATTTAAACACTGTTCATCTTTGCACTACTGGGCCAAAGATATTCTTTGAAATCATTCATCTTTGCACTACTGAGCCACGAGATATTCAATAATATCATCATTTAAGGCGAGGATGATGAAAAATATTTTTAAAGAAGCGAATCCGGTGAAACAAAATGACAAGGATTAAGGATTAATGATTCGTACTTTGTTTTATCCATGTCCAACAATACCTCAAAAATAATCATAGTGGTGTAAAATTCGAGAATGATCAAAACATGGATCTGATCAAAGCTAGTATCGAATAGATATTTTTGAATGAAAATAAGAAATTTTTTTTTTTGATTGAATAGTCGATAGAGTATCGTGAATAGTCTTGAGTATCGTGAATATAATAACTCAACACCAAAAGATAGAAATTCCACAAAAAAAAACATTTTCACGCTTCATGAATAGTACTCGTGAATAGTAACTCGTGAATAGTAACTCATGAATAGTAACTTCGTGAATAGTAACTCATGAATAGTAACCCCGAGCATGAAAAAGTTCCAAATTTGATAAAACTTCAGATCAACATTTCAAAGATAATGATATTGAAGAAATAATATCATTACGAAAAAAATAATATCCCTTACCTCAAAGAATCGAGTGCCGGAAGGAAAGGTCGGAAGTGATCTTTGAATGAAACTTATCTTGAGCAACAACTCTCAAAGTATCTAAATACTCACAAAATCGCTCAATAATATAGAGAGAAAGAGAAAACTTTGTTTACGGTGTGATTTTCAATTCTAACAGCCCTCTATTTATAGGAAAATGTTAGTCGGCCAAGAGAGCGGACTTGACTGCTACTGATGGCTTTACACGCTACTATTGCCACCCACCACATTTGAAATAAAATTCAGCACATTTCTTCACCAACCACAAGTGGGGCCCACTCAATTCTAGAATTTTCCAACAAAATCAATTATAACCCCTAATTTAGAATCGAGACACCTCTTAAAATTCATAACAAATCATTCGTGCATTTTAACGGTTCAAAATTTGTGGACATATACTCAACTTATGTATGTATAACATACCCAAAAATTACCACAATCCAGCGGTCGGATTAAAAATTATAACCCCGCAATATATCTCAAAACCCACGATTTAATTTTTAATACCTCGATCGATAAAATCTTGATAAAACACCTCAACAATAATTTCTTCATTTATAACCACATAAATAAATCCATCATTTATATCCACATAAAATAAATATTTCTTTATCATATGAATCAATAATTAATTATTCACAAATAATATTACGAGAATCACAATTATAATGACCAGTAGTTTCGAGGAAGAGGGGCTTTCAGATAAGGATTTCTCCTTCTTGGTGTGGCGCAATTAGGTGACCAAACCTCTCCTTGTGAGAACTTTCTAGACATTGCCAATAATCTTTATCTAATAATATTATTCAAATAATATGAATTATTGATCGATAATGGAGATAATAATGCGAGTGACAATTATTGAACAACAATAATATAAAATATCAATGACAATTATTGAATCAATAAAATAAAATATTGAGCGATAACTACTTTGTGAAAATTATTGAGTAGTGCCTTCTTACGTAAGGATCAATAATTGATGCAAATGCAATGCAATACTGTGTGTCTTCTTTATGCGACCGCGCGTATTCATCGTATTTTAACCACCGGTATTTCAGCGATCTTAGCGGTAACAACTTCTGGCCGTTATTTTTAACCAACTTATATTTGTCGTTTTCTTCATCCAATCGCTTTTCGTTATGGGCCCACACACGGTTTGCTGCTGTGAGTAAATACGAATATTCCAAGACGAAGATGCGAATATTCCACGACCAAACGAATATTCCAGAGCAAAAATGAATATTTTATAACCACTTGCTTATTTTGAAATATTTGCGTATTTAACCCTTAACTATCCACATTAATCAAATCAACCCTTACTATTTCAAAATAATAAATAAAGGAAATTCCTTTTTATTTAAAAAAATTTTTGGGGTCTTACAACGAATATTCCACGACCAAGCGAATATTCCCCGACAACAATGAATATTTTATAACCACTTGCTTATTTTGAAATATTTGCGTATTTAACCCTTAACTATCCACATTAATCAAATCAACCCTTACTATTTCAAAATAATAAATAAAGGAAATTCCTTTTTATTTAAAAAAATTTCAGGGTCTTACAGTGCACATCCACTTGCTGAGTATATTTACAAGCACTACCTATATAATCTTGGTGTTTGTTTGGGGTATAATACCCAATTAGAGACAGTGGAGATAATGATATGTCAAGAAAAGACTCACCATTGGGAAGAATATGATAGTAATCTTCTCATTTTTTCTTTAGGGTCTATTAGATCAACCAAGGATAATTACGTGGCCATATGATATCTACCATAACAAAAAAGTGGCCTCCCGTATACGAAGGTTTCCTTGAGCACTTCCCAAAGATTCTAATTTCTAAAAGCAGTTTTTGACTATACCTTTTATGTAAGGTGTCATTGTGACGTACTTCTGATTGGTATATATTTGCATCCAAACTCACAAAGATATGTGTTGTTGTATTTTGCACGACAATTGTTGTAATAAAGTTGTAATTATTTTCTGTACCATATATTTGGCGACTCAGAATGGGTTGGATGGAATGGACCTATTTTGGGGTCGTTACAGTAAGATTCATAAATCAACGATAATTTGGTTAGAAAAGAAACCAATTTGTCGTGAATAGTACCCCATATTCGTACATAGTACCGTATACGTGCATAGTAACCTCGACACGAAAGATAAAGTTTCATAATAAAATTCATATCCATATTTATAACACCTTAATCCAAATGTTATAAATCACTTAGAAATCTCATAATCTAATATTATTAATATTATAATAATATTTTAATCATTTCTAAAACTTATAAACAATTTAATTAAATTGTTTACACTTTACTAATTAATGCATTTAATCATCATAAAATTCCAAACTCATAAGATTTCATCACCAATAACCAAAACCCTCATCAAAAATGCAGATATACCCTCATATATGATTCTCAAGCCATAAAATAGTAATATAAAATATCAACGCTATGACAATTATTGAATCAATAAAATAAAATATTGAGCAATAATTACTGTAACAATTATCGAAAAGTGCCTTTTACGTAAGAATCAATAATTGGTGCAATATCGATGTGCTGTCTTCTTGTGTTTTAACCACCGAGTATTTTAACAAAGATAATCAGAATAACTACGCCTCGTCATTTATAAATAACTTATATTTGTCGTTTTCTTCATCCAATCGCTTTCAGTTATGGGGCCCACAAAAGACTGTGCTTGCATACGAATATTCCCCGATAGAAAGAATATTCCACGACCAAACGAATATTCTCCGACAACAATGAATATTTTATAGCCACTTGCATATTTTCTAAAATTTGCATATTTCACCCATAACTTTAAACTTTTATCAATTTAACCATTTACTAAATAATAATTATAAGAAAAAATTGAATACTTTTATTTCATAAAATTCGGGGTCTTACATTCTCCCCTCCTTATGAAATTTCGTCCTCGAAATTTACGTACCTGGTATTTCAAAGAGTTGAGAATACCTTGCTTTCATTTCAGATTCCATCTTTCCTGTCATCATGATTTCTCCATTGCTCATCTCCTGTATTTCAGATATCATTCTAGAATACAGCTTCAAAACAAGGGTTAATTTAACAAATTAACATATCACATAATATCCCGATATTATGACTAACCAACAAATAAGCTTAGGTAGGACACACTAGCGAAGGATTTACTCATCTCTCCCCTCCTAGTTCTAATCCCGATCTCATGGAGATCATATCCCTAAGCTCTGATACCAAATGTAACGACCCCAAAATAGGCCCATTCCATCCAACCCATTCTGAGTCGCCAAATATATGGTACGGAAAACAACTACAACTTTATTACAACAATTGTCGTGCAAAATACAACAACACATATATCTTTGTGAATTTGGATATAAATATATACTTACTCAGAAGACGTCACAATGACACCTTACATAAAGGTATAGTCAAAAACTGTTTTAGAAATTAGAATCTTTGGGAAGTGCTCAAGGAAACCTTCGTACATGGGAGGCCATGCTTTTAGGTTATGGTAGATATCATATGGCCACAGAATTATCCTTTGTTGACCCAATAGACCCCAAAGAAAAACGAGAAGATTACTATCATATTCTTCCCAATGGTGAGTCTTCTCTTGACATATCATTATCTCCTTGTCTCTAATTGGGTATTATACTCCAAACAAACACCAAGATTATAAAGGTAGTGCTTGTAAATATACTCAGCAAGTGGATGAGCACAACCATGTCTTATGATGACACGAGGTTGTATGTCATTAGACATCTTGTATGATAGTGGCAAAACACCCTTCCAAGTTAAATTCACTTCACCCTCAACATTTATAGACCACCATTCTATTACCTCCATTATCCGCGCCGACCCAAATACACTTCTATTACACGAAAGGAATTGTGAAACAAATGGGTGAGCACAACTAGCTCAAAGAAGAATATTATGACTAAAGATAAATAAATTATCAATAGTCTTCATCAGTAATAAATCAGAGATTTAGAACATATGGTAGATGATAAAAGTTTTCAACCATAGTTGCAGCGGAATGAGCAATCCATTAGAAGAGTCAAATAGACCATAAAATCTATTATCTTCTCCATGTTAAAAGTCCACCAACAATGTTTTATCCCTGTAACATCAATCAACAATTTCTGACCACAATCACATGTATAACTCATAATCATAATTGTAGTTCTAAATTCCTCTTCTTATCCAGGGACGAAGATAATTTCATCACCGTCTTTACCTGAAACATCAAAGATCATGGTTATACCAAATCACAGTTCTTGTTCATAATCATACTAATAAATTCATCTTTGCACCACGGGCCAAAGATATTCATCAACAGTTCATCTTTACACTACTGGCTAAAGATATTCAACAACAGTCATCTTTGCATTACTGAGCCAAAGATATTCATCAATAATTCATCTTTGCACTACAAGGCTAAAGATATTCAAAAACAGTCATCTTTGCATTACGAGCAAAAGATATTCATCAATAATTCATCTTTGCACTACAGGTTAAGATATTCATCAACAAGTCATCTTTGCACAACGAGCCAAAGATATTCATATATCAAAGAAATACATAATCATTTTAGAAGTTATATAACAATAATTATAACCATGTTGATCAATTCACCTTTGCACTTAAGCTAAAAATATTCAATTGTAAATTCAATGGTCATGATCATACTACCAACAATTCAACTTTTGCACTACTGGCCAAAGAGAACCTATAGTCACGATCATACCAATAATCTACTCATCTTTACACTCAAGTCAAAGAGAAATATCATCATTAGGGTTATAAGAATGTTATATAAAAATAATATAATCAAAACATGGTTTTAATTTCAAGAGTAAGTGTGACGCCCCCAAAATAGGTATACATCACCTATTCTGAGTTGTCAATACATGGTATGCGAAACAACTACAACTTTATTATTACAACAAGAAAAGCGTGAGTTTGAATACAAATATTATCTTCTAGACAATATCTATACTCAAATAAATCCTCATCACATTTATTGATACATTATTTTACAAAAATGGTGAGGACTACTAAACAATCCTTTCTAAACCTTCTTCATTCCATAGGCTCGACTGTACTCGCTTATATTCTCGCCTCACGAGAAAAATGGAACAAAAGGAAAAGGGTGAGCTCAACTAGCTCGATAAAGAATATTATGACTAAGATAATATACAACAAATTATCGTTAGTCTTCAACGAGGAAAAATCTAATAGAATCTGATAGACAACAAATTTTAAATCAATATTCGCAATGAAATAATAATTCATTAGAAGAGTTAAGTAGAGAATGCAAACTACTATCTTCTATGTATGAATTTAAAAGTTCATCGTCTATCTTTTATCCCCGTAACATCAATCAATATACATCTAGAATCAAATATTCATCTTTGCACCATGAGCCAAAGATATTCATCGATTGGTCAGTGTTCATTTAAACACCGCTTCATCTTTGCACTACGGGCCAAAGATATTCTTCAGAAATCATTCATCTTTGCACTACGGGCCAAAGATATTCTTAAGAAATCATTCATTTGCACTCTGAGGCCAAAGATATTCCATAATATCATCATTTAAGATCGAGGATGATGAAAATATTTTTTTAAAGAAACGAATCCAAATTGAAACAAAATGACAAGGATTAAGGATTAAGGATTCGTACTTGGTTTTATCCACGCCCAAAAATACCTCAAAAATAATCATAGTGGTGTAAAATTCAAGAATGATCAAAACATGGATACACTCGAGTTAGTATCCGAATAGATGTTTTAGACGAAAAGAAGAAATTTTATTTTTTACGTGAATAGTATCAGATATCGTGAATAGTGCCGATATCGTGAATAGTAACTCAGACACCAAAAGATAGAAATTCCACAAAAAACATCTTCACGCTTCATGAATAGTACTCGTGAATAGTAACTCGTGAATAGTAACCCATGAATAGTAACTTCGTGAATAGTAACTCATGAATAGTAACTCATGAATAGTAACCCCGACATGAAAAAATTCCAAATTTGATAAAACTTGAGATCAACATTTCAAAGATAATGATATTGAAGAAATAATATCATTTGAGAAGAAAATAACATCCCTTACCTCGAAAGATCAAGATTCTTAAATTGAAACACAGGATATAGGCTATGACTTGGACTTGCATCAGTATAGCAATACTCAAAGTATACTCAAAATACTCACAAGAATACGCTCGATAATATAGAGAGAGAAAACTTCAGTTTCTGGTGTGATTTTCAATTCTAACCTAAGCACCCTATTTATAGGAAATTGCTTAGAACACCAAAGCAGAAAATTTAATATATTAATAATATTATTTTTCCACATCTTCCTACGCACACCATCAGCTGAAATCAACCACTAACACATGTCCCATAAGTGACAAAAACGTTTTTCATGCAAAACTTACTTAAAACTCCAAAAAATGATAATCAATTAATCCGGAACTTCAATAATTCATAATAAATAGCCCTTTCATCAGAAAATTTGAATCATGAGTTTTTATAGGAAATTCAATTCTCTACAACTTTGCAGAAGAAAGTTTTTCCAAATTCCAAATAGAAATTGACCGAAATCCACAAGCGGTCGATTTTACAAGCTATAATCAAATTTCGATCGATAAATGAGGAGGTCATGAGCATGTTTAACATGTTTTAAACATTTATTGCAACAAAAATACTCTTCCTCCTCGTATAATCATATATCCCACATTCGATTTGTAAAAATATCACCATTATTATATTATTAAAATATAATAATATATTTAAATGAATTATTTTATCGGAAAAAGATAAAATTTCAATTTTCAACAATTGTCACATTAAACTTTTTCTCCATCTATATCCACATAAAATCAATATTTTCCTCATCATATAAATCAATAATTAATTATTCACAAATAATATTACGAATCACAATATTGACAACTGTGCGGTTCAGGAAGAGGGCTTTCAATAAGAATTTCTCCTTCTTTGGCGCAATTAGGTGACCAAACCTCTCCTTAGACGAGAACTTTCTAGACATTGCCAATAATGTTATCTAATAATATTATTCGGATAATATGAATTATTGCTTCGATAATGAAAAATCTTGTGTAATGACAATTATTGAAACAACGGTAATATAAAATATCAACGCAGCAATTATTAACTCGATAAAATCTTTGAGCAAGTAATTCGTAACCATTATTGAGTAGTGCCTTCTTACGTAAGAATCAATAATTGGTGCAATACCGCGGTATCTTCTTTGTTCAACAACGCGTATTAGTGTGTTTTAACCACGGGTATTCCAACAAGATAATTGGTAATAACTACGCCCGTTATTTATAAACAACTTATATTTGTCGTTTTCTTCATCCATTCGCTTTCAAGTTATGGGCCTACACACGGTCGCTACCGTCGCATACGAATATTCCCGAAGCGATCGAATATTCCACAACCAAAACGAATATTCCCAAACAACAATGAATATTTTATAACCACTTGCTTATTTTGAAATATTTGCGTATTTAACCCTTAACTATCCACATTAATCAAATCAACCCTTACTATTTCAAAATAATAAATAGAAAATTCCTTTTTATTTAAAAATTTGGGGTCTTACAAAGAAGATTCATAAATCAACGATAATTTGGTGGGAGAAGAAACCAATTTGTCGTGAATAGTACCCATATTAAATACATAAGATGCAGTATATCGTGCGTAAGTAACCTCGACACGAAAGATAAAGTTTCATAATAAAATTCATATCCATATTTATAACACCTTAATCCAAATGTTATAAATCACTTAGAAATCTCATAATCTAATATTATTAATATTATAATAATATTTTAATCATTTCTAAAACTTATAAACAATTTAATTAAATTGTTTACACTTTACTAATTAATGCATTTAATCATCATAAAATTCCAAACTCATAAGATTTCATCACCAATAACCAAAAACCTCATCAAAAATCTGCATATACCTCATATATGATTCTCAAGCCATAAAATCATATTTTCCAATTTTCTTACTTCACATAATATATTTAATTCATTTACTCATAACTAGAATATTTTCATGAAAATAACAAATCATTTCCAAAAATATTTCTTTTCTGGGATTTAGCATAACATAGTCCCATATTGAACATATATTTTCTCTAAATTTTAAAAATTTATTTACTATTTTTCATATGGCCAAAACCACCGAATATTTAAACATTTATCATAAATTATACTTTTATCCAAAAATTCTGAAATTTACACGGTATACTGATATTATATAGATGTACTCCCAATAAAAATTTCATCAATTTTGGAGTTAATTATAAGGAGTTATAAGCGATTACTTTTAAAATAGTTTTTTCTCATAAAATCCATAACTCCTAATCTATACATCCAAAAATCGCCATTTTTGGACACAATCTACAAAACTCATCAAAATATCATTTTAAATTTTTCCAGAATTTTTGAAGGTCCGAAAAAATACAAAACTGAAAAACATAATCACCCTTAAAAATCATTTACTATCCCTTACCTCAAAAGAGCAGTACGATCTTTGGAATGTCGGATATAACGTTGAACGAACTTGCACAGTATAGCAATACTCAAAGTATACTCAAAATACTCACAAGAATAAACCGATAATATAGAGAGAAAACTTCAGTTTCTGGTATGATTTTCAATTCTAACCTAAGCACCCTATTTATAGGAAAATGCTTAGAACACCAAAGTAGAAAATTTATTAAAATAATAATATATATTATAAATTCTCTACGCACACTTTTGAATCCAGAATTCAGCAATTTCACACATGCAAAATGAGGCCCACACATTGAAAAAACGTTTTTGTTAATATAAATATTTAAAACTTCCAAAAATCAATTATTTTGGAGCCCCAAAACTTCAATAATTCATAATAAATATCCCTTTTGTTAGAAAATTCGAATCTCGCGAGTTTTTATAGGAAATTCAATTCTCTACAACTTTGCAGAAGAAAGTTTTTCCAAATTCCAAACAAAAATTGACCGAAATCCACAAACCAAGCGATTTTCTGTTTATAATCAAATTTCAGTCAAGAAATGGGGTCCACCGACACACAAAACATGTGTTAATCATTTAATGCCACAAAAATACTCTTCCTCCTCATATACTCACATATCGTATATTCATTATAAAAATATCACTATTAATATATTATTAAAATAATATATTTAAATGAATTATTTTATCAGAAAAAGATAAAATATTAATTTTCAACAATAGTCACTTTAAAAATTTTCTAAATCTATATCCACATAAAATGAATATTTTCCTTATCATATTAATCAATAATTAATTATTCACAAATAATATTACGTAATCACAATAATGACAACGAAAGTAGTTCGAAGGAAAGAGGGCTTTCAATAAAGATTTCTCCTTCTTGGCCGCGCTTGATTAGGTGACCAAACCTCTCCTTAGACAGAACTTTCTAGACATTGCCAATAATATTTTCTAATAATATTATTCAGATAATATGAATTATTGCTTCGATAATGGAAAATACTGTGTAGTGACAATTATTAAAACAATAGTAATATAAAATATCAACGCAGCAATTATTGAATCAATAAAATAAAATATTGAATAAGAATTATCGTAACAATTATTGAGTAGTGCCTTCTTCACGTAAGAATCAATAATTGGTGCAATATCGTAATATCTTCTTCGTGTTTTAACCACAAGAGTATTTTAACAAGATTAATTCTTGAATAACTACGCCAAGTCATTTATAAATAACTTATATTTTGTCGTTTTCTTCATCCAACCGCTTTCAAGTTATATGGGGCCCACAAAAGATCAAGGCCACCGTCATGCGAATATTCCCCGATGAAAGAATATTCCACGACCAAACGAATATTCTCCGACAACAATGAATATTTTATAGCCACTTGCATATTTTCTAAAATTTGCATATTTCACCCATAACTTTAAACTTTTATCAATTTAACCATTTACTAAATAATAATTATAAGAAAAAAATTGAATACTTTTATTTCATAAAATTAGGGTCTTACACTTGGCACAGTAGTGCGGGGATGATTCGATGATGTGGATTAATTATTGGTGAGTCTCGTGAATGAAATATTAATTCATGGATGTGGTAAAAGTCATCTTCGTCAGTAGTGCATTGATAGACTTGGTATGATTATGACTGAGGATTATTCGGTATAATCATGATCAGATTGAAAACACGAATATCCTTGGCCATGAAGTGCATGGATAATTCGTGGTTGTGATACTATTTGTTCGAGTCTCGAGATTATTGGTTTTCTGAGTTATATATCTTTGGCACTGTAGTGCAAAGATGAATTGTTAATGAATATATTTGGTAGGATTGCGAAGATGAATTTAATATTTTAACGATAAAGGTATTCAAGGTATCCTCACCTCCTTATCATACTGTGTACGTACCCCTAATTTCAAAGGCGAAATTCCATAAGGAGGGAGATTGTGAGACCCCAGATTTTATCAATAAAGATTTAAATTTTGTCGAAATAATTTTTTAATATTATGGTGTGAATTTAAGATAATATTATAGTTGTGGGTAGTATTTATAAATTTTGCAAAGTATGCAAGTTGTTATAAAATATTCGTTTGGTTTGGGAATATTCTTTTTTCGGGAATATTAAATGACGACTACTCAATCATTAGTGGACCCCTATTAACGAAAGTATTGTCGTAGTTAGAAAGCGACAAAATTATCTTTCTATAAAAATAACGGCAGAGGTGTTACCGTTAAAACATTGAACTACCGGTAGTAAAAAGTACGAGAATATCGCGTAGTTGTATAAGTACACGATATTGATTATTGATCTTTACGTGAGAAGTCACTCAAACTATGCTCAATTATTGCTATGATAATTCTTTGATCATATCTCTTATATTATTGATTCAATTATTGTCACATTATCATCGTATAATATGTTATAGTATTAAATCAATAATTGAGGCGATAAGTTATAAATGATTAATAATTGTTGAAAGATTAAATATGTGTTGATTAAAAATAAAATGATTTGTGGTAATATTTATTCAATCCTTGATGTATATAAAGAGTCATATATGAGACATTTGTGGTAAGTTTGATTATTTTATGGGGGCCCATATGTCATCATCTAAAGAGTCTCTTCGTCGATAGTAATTACCTTTCAATAATAGTAATTACCTTCGTCAATAGTAATTACCTTTGTGAATAGTAATTACCTTCGTCAATAGTAATTACCTTTGTGAATAGTAATTATCTTCGTCAATAGTAATTACCTTCCGTCGATAGTAATTACCTTTGTGAATAGTAATTACCTTCGTCGATAGTAATTACCTTTACCAAGCGTCGAACCACTTGTCGTTTCACATTCTAAATGCGCCGAACCACTTGTCGTTTCACATTACTGAGCGCCAAACCACTTTTCTTTCACATCATCACCGTCGAGCCACTTGCCTTTTCACATGGTGGTAGGTCTTTAAGCTAGAAATCTTCTATAAATAGAGGCCTAGTGCTTCATTTATTTTCACTTAATTCACTTTGAAACTCTAGAGAGAGAAACTATAGAGAAAGAAGAAAAGTATTCTCGCTACTTCACCTCGCCAATATTCAGGTTCTTCTAAGGTAGGGAATATTATTTGTTGTACTATAAGGGGTGTTATTCTTTCTTATTCATGAAGAAATCTTGTTGTTATTCCATTGCTTATTATTCATTGGAATAACTGTATATCGTGGTTTACCCTATACTTGGTGACATTCTTTCTATTATTCTCATTTGAACATCATCACATGCGTGTGTTTTACACCGGACTGGTTAAAATCTTTATTATTTTGTTGGAACATCACATCGTGTGTTTTTACCGGACTGGTTCCGTCTTTATTATTATTCTCGTTGGAACATCACATGCGTGTGTTTTACAGGACTGGTTCCATTCTTTATTATTATGTTGGAATATCCATGCATGCGCTTTTCATGGGACTGATTCCGTTGTTTATTATTACATTGGAATAACTTTTGCCTGTAAGTGTTATCGCGTTATGGTGATTTCTTTTGTTGTTCCATTCTTTATTATACCCAGTTGGTTAAAACTTTGACTTCTATACTCCATGAAATTAGTAGAATATCATTGATATTTGCGTTTCATCCAGTATCTTTTCATGGAAATATTCTTCTGATCATTCTTGAATTTTACTCTACAAAAGCAAAGATCTTGTTGACAATTTGGGCGTTATTAATTCACGGATAAAATAATTCTTGAACTTGTTTTATTGAATTATTATTTCATTGTCATCATCCTCATGATATATTATGTTATCTTTGGCTTACGTGCATAGATGAACTTATTATGATTATGACGAGGATCATTCGGTATAATCATGGCTTGTTATAAATGATGTGATAAAAGTCCTCAATTGGCACTGTAATGCGGTGATGGATAGTTTTGGTATGATTATGACCGAGGGGTGATTCGGGTATAGTCATGACCATTGATAATTTGATGAAAATCCTTGGCCAGTAGTGTACGGGGATGATTAGATATTGTGGTTTATTCTTTAAAGCGAGTCTTAATGATAAAATTTATGAAAACCTTTTAAAAGCGTAAAAGATAGTAGACTTTATTTTCTACTTGACTCTTTTAATGGATTACATATTCGGCCGCAGATTAAACCGGTTTGTCTATTATATTTTATCGGTTTAACTTTGTTGAAGGCTAATGATAATTTATTACGCATTATCTTAGTCATAATATTTCTTCTTTGGGCTAGTTGAGCTCACCCTTTCTTTCACCTTTTTCTCTTGAAATGAGAACATATTTGGGACGAGTCGGGGAGCGGAGTAATGGTCCGAGATGATAGCATTAGTAGTCCTCACTATTACGTGAAATAGTGTGATAATAGTTGTAATGAGGACTCCTTTTGAGTTTGTATAATATCTAGTAGACAATATTTGTATTCAAACTCACGTTTATGTCGTAATGTACACAGCGATTATATTAAGTAAGTTGTATTTGAATTTATGTACCATGTATGTGGCGACCCAAGATGGGTGACGTATACCTAATTTTGGGGGCGTCACATACTGCATACATGGTGAAATTATTTTATTATTCCATTCTTTATTATATTGTTGGTTATTGGTTTTACAGTTGTATGTCTTTGGCCTGTAGTGCAAAGATGATATGTTATTGAATATCTTTGGCTTACGTGCATAGATGGACTTGGTATGATTATGACCAGGGATTATTCGGTATAATCATGACCGTAATGTGACGAATGATGTGGTAAAAGTCCTCATTAGCCTGTAGTTCATTGGTGGACAGTTGTTGGTATGATTATGACCAGGGATTATTCGGTATAGTCATGACCATTGATGATTACATGAATATCCTTAGTCGTGGAGCAGTTATTTATTAAGTTGAGTCTCAGCGATAAAAGTGATGAAAAACCTTTTAAATCATAGAAGATAGTAGATTTTATTCTCTACTTGACTCTTCTAATGGATTGCTTGTTACACTGCAGTTAAACTTGATGTTTGTTATATTGTATTAGTTTAACACTGTTGAAGGCTAACGATAATTTATTCTGCATTATCTTAGTCATAATATTTCTTCTTTGGGCTAGTTGAGCTCACCCTTTTTTCTTTGTTCTCTTGAGAAATGAGAGCGTAGCTAGGACTAGTCGGGAACAGAGTGATGGTCCTAGATGGTGCATTAGTAGTCCTCTCACTATTCACGTGAAATAATGTGATAATAAATATAATGAGGACTCCATTGAGTGTGGATATTGTCTAGATGACAATATTTGTATTAAAACTCATGACCTATGTTTTTGTCGTATTTTACACATTGTTGTATAATTAAGTTGTATTTGTATTCAGTACCTTGTATCTGGCGACTCAAGATGGGTGATGTAAACCTGTTTTGGGGGCGTCACGGTGCATCTGTAATAATTATATTTAACTAAGTCAATAAACATTGTAACTAATGTAGCTTGAGATATATTTAAATCCTAGTTAAGATAACTTACTAGCGCCTGAAGAATAGCCTCCATTGTGGTTACCGTCTCCAGTTTCGGATCGACCACCACCTCTGCAACCTACACCGCTATGTCTAGCCATGAATATTGTAAGACCCCGAATTTTATGAAATAAAAGTATTCAATTTTTTTTATAATTACTATTCATAAGTTACTATTTACGAGTTACTATTCACGAGTTATTATTCATGAGTTACTATTCACGAGTACTATTCATGAAGCATGATAATTTTTTTCGTAAGAAGGCATTACTCAATAATTATTACGATAATTCTTTATTCGATATTTTATTTTATTGATTCAATAATTGCTACGTTAAAATTTTATATTATTGTTGTTTTAATAATTGTCACCACACAATATTTCCCATTATCAGATCAATGATTCATATTATTTTTATAATATTACTAGTTAACATTATTGGCAATGTCTAGAAAGTTCTGTCCAAGGAGAGGTTTGGTCACCTAATTGCGCGCCAGTAAGGAGAAATTCTTATTGGAAAGCCCCCTCTTTCTTGGGAACATCCTGGTTGTCAATGTTGTGATTCTGTAATATTATTTGTGAATAATTAATTATTGATTTATATGATGAGAAAAATATTCATTTTATGTGGATATAGATGGAGAAAATTTTTAAAGTGACAATTGTTGAAAATCGATATTTTATCTTTTCTGATAAAATAATATTTTATTATATTATTATAATATAATAATGATGATATTTTTACAATGAATATGGGATATATGAGTATATGAGGAGAACGAATATTTTTGTTGTATTAAATGATTAACACATGTTTTGTGTGTCGGTAGACCCCATTTCTTGACTGAAATTTGAATATAGCCTGTAAAATCGTCCGTTTGTGAATTTCGGTCAATTTCTGTTTGGAATTTGGAAAAACTTTCTTCTGTAAAGTTGTAGATAATGAAATTTCCTATGAAAAAGACATGTGGTTCGAATTTTTCTGATAAAATGGCTATTTATTATGAATTATTGAAGTTCCGAAGTTCCAGAATAATTGATTTTTGGAAGTTTTAATTGTTTTATTTAAGAAAAATATTTTTTACACTTTGGTGGGCCCCACTTGCATGTGTTAAATTGCTGAATTCAGATTCAAAGGTGTACGAAGGAAATTTTATTATAAATAATATTATTTTAATAAATTTTCTGCTTTGGTGTTCTAAGCAATTTCTTATAAATAGGTGCTTAGGTTAGAATTGAAAATCACACCAGAAACTGAAGTTTTCTCTCTATTTCTCTCTCTATATTATCGAGTGTATTCTTGTGAGTATTTTTATATCTTGAGTGTTGCTATACGGTGCAAGTTCGTTCAGCGTTATTCTAGTCAGAAGTACTGCTCTTTTGAGGTAATAAGAGTGTAGCTGGGTCGAGCGAGAATAACAGGGGAATAGTGTGATGGTTCGGGTCTGTCAAAGTTTCTCAACACATTATAAAACGGCATGACATACAATATATAATTGTATTGAGGACCTAAGATGTGTGTGTCGTATATTATACGTCACTTAATAATTGATTTTGGTGAACAACAATAGGGTGAGGCGAACCCAACTTTGGAAGGGTGTTTTATCACTATCATACAAGATGTCTAATGACATACAATCTCGCATTATCATAAGATAGGGTTGTGCAAATTCACTCGCTGAGTATATCTACGAGCACTACCTATATGATCTTAGAGTTTATTTGAAACATAATGTTCAATTGCAGACGGTGGAGATAGTTATATGTCAAGAGAAGACTCACCATTGGAAAAAAGATGATAGTAATCTTCTCGTTTTTCTTTGGGGTCTATTAGGTCAACCAAGGATAATTCTGTGGGCATATGATATCTATCATAACCTAGACGCATAGCCTCCCATGTACGAAGGTTTCCTTGAGCACTTCCCAAAAATTTTAATTTCTAAAAGCGATTCTAGATTCTACCTTTATGTAAGGTATCACTGTGAGGTGCTGTTCATAGTTGGGACATGAGTCATAGTTGGTATTAAAACTCACAGTATATGTGTTGTTGTATTTTGCTTGACAATTGTAGTAATAAAGTTGTAGTTATTTTCTGTACCATATATTTGGCTACTCAGAATAGGTTGGATGGATTGGACCTATTTTGGGGGCGTCACAAATATCCTACTCCAATAACCAAATTGATAGATTATGAATATGTAAGGTTTAACAATATGTGGTATGTACTAATATGAATGCTCATTTTCAACTACGTACGTCATCAAACCCATCAGAATCAACATGTATATCATTCTCGGATTCGGTATCTTCCTCATCCTCAGTTTTGAGATCAGTTTCGTCATCGTTATCATCCTCAACGACTACATAATCATTCATGTGTACGTTATTTTGCCTCGACATCCTCATCGTCAGGTACGTCAATGACATCAGTACTCATCACATCTTCAGCATGAAACACTACGGGCATCGAATTTAATCTCGTCGACTTTCTTCCAAATCCAGTTTTTATACTTGACACACGGGCATCACATCTTCCCATTCGGATTATTCGTATGTTCTATTGCTTTGCTCAAGAAATCTGACACCCCAACACGAAAAGCTGAGACTAATTGTTAGGTTTGTAATATTCATGAAAGCAATCAAATTGCATAAATTAGCGGAAGCGTGTAAAATCAGAGTTTAAAAACAAAATTTACAAACCATAAATCCGGATCACCCTTTATGCACAATTATTCATTAAACGAAAAGATAAAGAATAAAATCATACCCTTGAAGATCGAGCTTCCTCAGGTACAAGTTCACCTCCAATCTTTTTCGCGTTCAACTTGAATCCACCGGGTTTGGTTCATTCCTTTGATCAACGTTAGCCACCCATGTGTTTGGCCTCTGAGGTGATCCACCAAGAAAGAATAGGAATTCAAGAAGGGGTATTTGGCTCAAACCCTAGTTTTCTATCTCTATAGAAAAGGGTACTCTCCAACAAATTGGAATTATGTCGTTGTAAAAGTCAACAACCCCCACACCCATAATAAGACTCCTCTTATTTATAGATGTGGGCAACCCACCTTAACAATTAAGGAATTGGGTTTTTATTTAATTAATTAAATTCTTTTAATTAATTAAGCTCCCTAATCTTATTAGGGATAATTAATTAAATTCCTTTAACTAATTTTCCTTCCTAATCCAATTAGGAATAAATAAGAGTACTTATATTAAATTAATTCCTAAATTCTTTTAGAAATTAAAATAATAATAATTGTAATAATATTAATAAGACTCCTCTTATTAATTTACATTTAATATTTCTAAAATATTAAATAATAAATATTAAGCTATTTAATTTATTCTATCATCATAGATTAAATTAAATATACTTAACATATATTATTACTATTATGCCATTAACTTCTTAAATAATTATTCTTCCTTTTTTTATGGTGTGATGACTTTAGGTTCTCCATATTAAATAGGTTGTGAATAAATCAATTAGAACAATTCTAATCTTATTTAAATAAATAAATTAAACAATTAATTTATTTAAATAAATAATATTTATTCTACAATAAGGATAAGCCTCCTAGCGATCAACGACTTTCCGGATAATATAGATTTCAACATTAATCATAAAAGAACCTTTGAGTAAATAGTTACTGCATCTAATTCAATCCTTCCACCATCTGATGTCCCAATTAAATATAAGACATGGAATTCTTTGTCAAGTCTTATTTTATTTAATTATATGTATTTCGATCCTTAAATGCACAACTCAAATAATGCAAATTAGAAACTCCTTTCTAATTTCATTACGCCTTGGTCGAGGACTCTTTGGGTTGTCATTTATCGAATCACATAGGACATTTCTCTTCTTTTATTAGAAGTGGTAGATTCTTTATTGATCATACATTATCTCCATGTACAATTTATTATACCCAAGCATACCCTTTGATATACCCTAAGGGTCTTAAGGAATAAGTCAAAGTATAACTCATCATACACGAGATATTATGATGATCTCAAGTCAAGGATCATTTGTACTTTACTATCACTACTGAGGAATTCCTATTGACAGCAAATAAAACTCCATTAGGTATTCCTTAGCGAGCCAACGTTAAATGAACTTATTCTCTAATAAGCACCTACATACTTGCTTTTTAGTGTCTCCACACAAATGATCATGAGATCAATCATCCACGATCCGACGAAGCTGACAGCGTATGTACCAATCTATCGGATTCACTAATCCCCAATTTAGTAATCCAATGATTGGGAACTATTTTAGTTTTAAGCTTTCTAAGGATTTAGATCTCATTAGAATGATCATCATCATTATTCTAAAAGCATTGCTTAAAACTATGGGTTTATCACATATTATAAAAAGCGACATCATGTAGATAATTAAAAGCCTTTAATAATTAATACTTTTATTAATAAATGAATAAGATTATTTACAAAGAATATGCTTTATCATCAAACATGATTGGCTTGTGTGCATATTACTTTCAATCTCCCACTTGCACTAAAGCCGATCGTCATGGTAACTCATACTCTTCTCTCTAAGTGACGATTATCCCCTTTGTTGGATAAGCTTTAGTTAATGGATATGTAATGTTGTTCATGAGAGTCCACTATCTCTATAGTGATTTCCCATCTTTCAATGATTCTAATAATCAAATGAAAGTGCCACAACACATGTTTAGATCCAAGATGAGACTTAGGAACTATTCTAGTTACGTAATGAACTTTTAATCCAAACAATCAACTTGCGACTTCATTTATAGCTATATACTTTGTCTTAATTACTAAACCGGCAACTCTTTCTTTGTTTGGAACCTTTCAATTCAACGCACCTTTGTTCAAGATAACGTTTTACCTTAAAGTGGATTTTTACGTCGTCTTGAGTGCATACGAAAAACTTGAGTGCATTAAGCCCTCTAGTTTTAATTTGGACCCACCATGAATATGATCACATCCTTAGTACCAATTAAGAACTTTAAGATGTTTTTCACCGACTCATAGTGAACTTCTCCAGAATATGACCGACCAACATCAGGTCTCGTATATTTCATTGCATACATGATTGTCATTCATGCGACCTCTCTTTTCAGGAGTCTGTGGGGACTATTAAGAGAGATACACTCCATGGCTCATCAACATGAGACATCTCTTGGAGTTTGCCATGCTAAACGACTTTAGCATCAAATGAATATACGTTCCTTGGGTTAAGTCGAGCATCCTCTTGAATCTATCTATATAGATTTTATCCCCAATTAAGATACTCTTTCCAAACCATTCATGGAGGAATGTTTAGACAACTTTATCATTACTGATTGTAGCATTGGTATGTCATTCCTTATCCGTAGTATATCAATATATAGTACTAGGAATGTCACGATGCTCCCACTGACCCTTTTGTACACACTAGGTTCATTCTTATTTTTGATAAAATCAAACTCTTTTGATTGCCTCATCAAAATGAATGTTCTATATTTGAGAAACTTGCTTCAATCCATTTCTCTGAGTGTCTATAACACTTACCTCATCAGTATGTAATGGATCATCATCTCTATGATGTGTACCTCATCATCATCATCTATGATGAATCCATACCTCCTAGGTATCTTTGGTACTATTCGATTTACGATTCGGTTGTGGTATAATAGTACATCTCTGGGTTCCTCTTATTTGACTTATAGTATTTTGTGGTTCTTGAACTCTTCAAGATCTATTATCCTCCCACTAGCCCCTTTTAATGATAAACACCTTTATCTTGGAAGGCAACGTGTTTAGTAACAAACACCTTTTGCTAAGTAGAATTATAGAACATATACCCTAAACTTACTTTAGGATGTCCCACAAATCTGTACATGTCAAATCTTGTCCCAAGCTTATCCTTCAAAACCTTTTCACATAAGTTGGACAACCCTTATCTTAACATACTTAAGATTAGGAATCCTCCACATCCATAACTTTTGTGGAGTCTTGGGGCGGATTTTGAGGTTACCATTTTTCGAGATATCTGACCATATCTAGGATATGACCTTAGAAGGATCTTTGGAATGTCGGTAAAATCATTATGGACCGCACCATGTCCAACAAGGTACGATTTTTCATTCAGATACATCAATCAATTATTGCGTATCAGGATGTATCCATTATGAGAAAACCATTTGAGATGATCTAGAAATTTATTGCACAAGTATTTATTCCTTGATCCGATCAAAGAATTCTAATACTTTGCCAATTTGTTTCACTTATGAATTCTCTGAACCTTTCAAATAATTCACACTTGTATTTCAGCAAATACACACATTCAACTCTTTGAATGATCATCTCCTTTTCTTATACTAGTTTGTTCAATTTGCAAAATTATTTTCATGTAAGTCAGTATACAAAATTTATTAAGTAATATTTCGATTCTATACAAAACATTATTATTATAAATAGAACAACAATTGTTCTTAATTATAATACCAAAGATTTCATTGTCAACAATAAAATGGAAATAATATTTTTAACAAGGCGGAATACAATAACAACTTATTGACTTAATAGACTTTTCATAGGCATTGCTAAACTATAAGTTTCTATGGCTAATGTAGCAACCTTTGCTTCATTTTACACACATAGGATTACTTATCTTTGTTTAGCTTTTACTACGCTTGGTCCTTCATAAATCTATATTTATGATAACCAAAGTCGGTATCCAATACCCAAATAGAACCTTGACTTAAAGAAAAATTTATTTCAATCATGAACAAAAGCGTATTATGCAGAAACTTCACTAAGCTTCTTTGGTTAGCCTCTACAAGATGCTTCTCGCAGATTTCTTTCCAAATGTCGGGCTTATTGCGATTGGAAGCAAACTCCTTTGCTATCCGTATCAGTTTTGTTCTTATTATCCTTTGTTTATGCCTTTCTATTTACCTTCTTTGAATCTTTCTTCTTTTTCGGAAGATCCTTTGGCCCTTACCGGTAAGACTTGGTCTTTCTTGGTTGGAAAGTGACTCTCAACATTTTTCAATATGTTAAGCAAATCGGTGAGGGCGATATCTAGCTTGTTTATATGAAAAATTCACAACAATTAATGAAAGGAGTTAGGGAGTGAGTGCAAGATCAAATCTTGGCTCAACTCTCCATCCATGATAAAACCCGGTTGTCTAATTGATCAATCAAATTGATTATGTTAAGAACTTTTTATGCGTACTATAGTGCCATTGGCCATTCTAGATCGGAAGAGCTCCTTAGATATGTCGATATCTATCGGTCCTACTTTCCTCACCATCAACTACTTGATGTGCGGGAATATAGTAGAAGCATCCATAGTTTCATCGTATTTGAAGCTCGTTATACGTAGATCTGAGCATGATGTATTGAGCCAATTGTGCATCATCTTGCCACTTTCTAAAAGTAGTAATGTCTTCCTCGGAGGCATTATGCGCAACCATTACGGGAATAGGCGTATTAAGGACATAAGATAGCTTTTCGACCATGAGAACTATTCTCAAATTCCTTAACCAATCCATTTAATCCGATTCGGTTAATTTAGCATCTAATATGCTTCGCGATGATAGTAATTTTAGACATTGTAAAAATCGTAAATGAATATGCAATTAACAACATTTTAACATACATTCTTTTATTAATTACCAAAATAATTTAGGTCTTGTTTTAAATTGGTATCTCCCACTATTTTCTTCAAACTATATTACCCTCGATATATATAGTTAAGCAAAATCTAATTAAAGATCTGCTAGTGAGAATAAGGATCCCATTTCAAATGTATATAGCCTTGTGGTGACACAACAAACTATATATAAGTAAATAGGTAGACAACTTTTGTCAATTACATCAACTATGCAACTCCTTCAGATTTTGCCTCTTAGATTATTTTGATCAGTGGTGGCACATCAAGAATCAAAATTATCCAAGTTAAGTCCAAACCTAGCACTCCATATATTCAAAAAAGAAAAATATCATCCTTGTGGTGACACAACAAAACAATATTGTTCAATTTTCTTTATAAGCATCAAATGTGATAAATTAACATCTTAAATACTTAATACTTGCCTTGTGGTGACACAACAAACTCATATTAAATATTTAATACTCTATTAATTTTATCATGCTAGAAAGCTGACGTTCGATATTCCAAATATCTTTGAGCGCTTAGGACTTAATATAAAAATTGAGGGTTTGTTATTAATTATCTCATCTTGTTTAAGCAGCATTTACATATATATATATATAAAATATGCGTCATATTAATGAACATGTGAAGCATGTTTGCATAATATATAATATATATAGTATAAGCATGCGCATATAGAATACTATATTCTATCCAGAATTGATTATGGACTTTTATTCTAGTTTGGTTCACTAGAGCCACCAAGTGAACCAAAAGGTCAAACCCCAAAGGGTGCAAGAAATAATATTTAAATATAACTATTACATTTAAACCGGGCTCCATTACAACGGGTCTTCTTCAAGCGCTCCTTGTTTCTGAATCTCTAATTCTTCAAAATTAATTCTAACTATTCCTATTACAAAACTATTTAAAATAAATAGAAACCTTGATCGTGATCGAGGGAAATACATAGGAGGAGATAGAATTTACATTAAGAAAAATTAGAGAAGGCGAGGTACTGTGAACCCCATTTAATAAAATTCATACATTCGTGCATCCAACTAAAATAAAATCCAATCACATTGGTCGATAGTCCATAATCAATATATCCCATTTATTATCATACACATCATCATATGCATCGATAAATAACATTCATCCTATGAATAATAAACATTTAATATATATATTGATATCATTTAATGGGCAAATTTAGTTAGTATAAAATCTATTTTGAATCAAAATAAACTCCTTTATTTTAATCCAAATTTAAATCAAAATAAAACTATTTTATTTTAATTTATCCTATTTTGAATAAAATAAACTATTTTATTTTAATCAAAATCTTTAATCAAAATAAACTCCTTTATTTTAATTAATTATGGAATCCAATTCCATGTAAAAAAAAATTAATTAAAATAAACTCTTTTATTTTAATTAATTATGGAATCCAATTCCATGTAAAAAAATAAACTCCTTTATTAAAGGAAACACGGATTTTCTTTTCCTATTCACAAATAAACTCCTTTATTTTGAATAATATAAAATCTTATTTTATATCTAAATAAACTCCTTTATTTAAGGAAAGACTAATTCTTTTCCTATTCACAAATAAACCTTTTTTTTATTTTGAATAATATGAAATCTAATTTCATATTTAAATAAACTCCTTTATTTAAGGAAACATGGATTCTCTTTCCTATTCACAAATAAACTCTTTTATTTTGAATAATATGAAATCTTATTTCATATCTAAATAAACTCCTTTATTTAAGGAAAGATGGATTTACTTCCCTATTCACAAATAAACTCCTTTATTTTAGAAAAATAAAATCCAATTTCAACTCCAATTAGTTATCATGGAATCCAATTCCAACTCTAATTAGTTAGCATGAAATTAATTTTAAAATTAAAATAAACCTTTTTATTTTAAGATTAAAATAAACCTTTTATTTTAAAATTAAAATAAACTTTTATTTTAAGATTAAAATAATTATATATATATATAATATTCAATTTTAAAATTAAAATAAACTCTTTTATTTCAATATTAAAATAAACCTTTTATTTTAAGATTAAAATAAACTTTTATTTTAATTATAAAATAATTAAAATAATAATATATATATAGTATATATATATATATATAACTATTATATATATATATAATATAATAACCGTATGTGATTGTAACATATATCATATATATAATATATAAAGCAACTAATGAATCAAGCATGTTTCACCGTAAATGATTCAAAAGTTTGGAAACATGGAAAATCCTTATGTGGCCAAAAAAAAATATAGTGACTCGTGATATAAGCGAGACAGCAATGATTATGCGATTTCGTGATTTTTTGTTTTTTTTTTTTTTTTTTTTTAAATAAATTTTATACAATAAAATTATGCCCAATTAAATTGTTCTAAACACATATCAATATACATATCAAATTTAAAACAATTAATAATTCACATAAAGGTTTGGCTCTGATGCCACTGTTAGGTTTGTAATATTCATGAAAGCAATCAAATTGCATAAATTAGCGGAAGCGTGTAAAATCAGAGTTTAAAAACAAAATTTACAAACCATAAATCCGGATCACCCTTTATGCACAATTATTAATTAAACGAAAAGATAAAGAATAAAATCATACCCTTGAAGATCGAGCTTCCTCAGGTACAAGTTCACCTCAATCCTTTTCGCGTTCAACTTGAATCCACCGGGTTTGGTTCATTCCTTTGATCAACGTTAGCCACCCATTGTGTTTGGCCTCAGAGGTGATCCACCAAGAAAGAATAGGAATTCAAGAAGAAGGGGTATTTGGCTCAAACCCTAGTTTTCTATCTCTATAGAAAAGGGTACTCTCCAACAAATTGGAATTATGTCGTTGTAAAAGTCAACAACCCCCACACCCATAATAAGACTCCTCTTATTTATAGATGTGGGCAACCCACCTTAACAATTAAGGAATTGGGTTTTATTTAATTAATTAAATTTTTTAATTAATTAAGCTCCCTAATCTTATTAGGGATAATTAATTAAATTCCTTTAACTAATTTTCCTTCCTAATCCAATTAGGAATAAATGAGAGTACTTATATTAAATTAATTCCTAAATTCTTTTAGAAATTAAAATAATAATAATTGTAATAATATTAATAAGACTCCTCTTATTAATTTACATTTAATATTTCTAAAATATTAAATAATAAATATTAAGCTATTTAATTTATTCTATCACCATAGATTAAATTAAATATACTTTGTGACGCCCCAAAATTAGGTATACATCACCCATCTTTAATTACACTTACATGGCAATATGTAATTTAAATACAACTTATTAACATAAGCTGCTTGCACAATCTGACATAAAGCGTGAGTTTAAATACAAATATAAATCTACTAGATATTATACAAACTCAAACAAAAAGTCCTCATTATGATTATTATCACACTATTTTACGAATAGTGAGGACTACTAATGCTATCTTCGAGGACCATCACTCGTTTCCCGACTCGTCCCGCCTATATTATCATTTCACGAAGAAAACGATGAAAGAAAGGGTGAGCTCAACTAGCCCGAGAAGAAATATTATGACTAAGATAATGCGAATAAATTATCAATAGTCTTCAATAATGTTAAAGCGATAAAATACAATGACAACCGGTTTAAGCTGCGGTGGAATATCTGCAATCTATTAAAAGAGTCAAGTAGAAAATAAAGTCTACTATCTTTTAGGTTTTAAAAGGTTTTTTTCATCTTTGTTATGGTGAGACTCACTTTAATAAATATTCCACATCATCGAATCACCCCCGCACTACGGACCCGAGGATATTCTTTAAGTATCACGACCACAATTATTCATGCACTACGGGCCAAGAATATTTGTGTATTCATTAATGGTCATGATCATGCCAACAACTGTCCATCAATGCACTACGGACACTGAGGATTTTTACCACATCATTTGTAATATTACGGTCATGATTACACCGAATAGTCTCTGGTCATAATCATACCAAGTCCATCTATGCACTACAGGCCACAGATGACTTTAAAAAATATAAACATGAGGATGATGACAATGATATAAGAATTCAATAAAACAAGTTCAAGAATTATTTTATCTAGGAATTATTAACATCCAAATTATCAACATGATACTAATTTGTAGAGTAAAATTCAAGAATGATCAGAAGAATATGAAAAGATACTGGATGAAACGCAAATATCAAGGATATTCCACTAATTTCATGGAGTATAGAAGTCAAAGTTTTAACTTATTTGGGTATAATAAAGAATGGAATAACAAAAGAAATCACCATGCATGCGATAGATCGCTTGCAGCAAAAGTTATTCCAATGTAATAATAAATAACGGAACTGTGTCGTGAAATTCACATGCGATGGATGTTCAAATGAATAATAAAGATGGAACCGGATCCGGTGTAAAACACGAGATAGGATATTCCAAAGAATAATAAAGGCGGAAACGGTCTGTGTCCTGTAAAAACACATGAGCAGGATGTTCCAATGTAATAATAAAGGCGGAACCGAGTTAGGTGTAAAACACGATGCATGTGAGGATGTTCCAATGAGAATAATAGAAGAATGTCACCAAGTATAGGGTAAACCACGTATCAAAAGTTATTCCAATGTAATAATAAGCAATGGAATAACAAATGCCTTCTCTTCATGAATAAGAAAGAATAACACCCTTACATTTGGTAGGGAGATTGAATCTCGCAGCAGCAGTGTAGTAACAAAATACTCTTCTTCTTTCTCTCTTATTCTCTCTATACTTTCTCTCTATAGCTTGAATGAATTAAGTGAAAATAATGAAGCCCTAGGCCTCTATTTATAGAAGATTTCTAGCTTAGCACCGCCTTAGTGTGAAAAGGCAAGTGGCTTGATTTATTTGGTTTGACCTTTGTAATGTGAAACGACAAGTGGTTCGGACTTTTGTAATGTGAAACGACAAGTGGTTCGGACGTCGGTAAAGGTAATTACTATTAACGAAGGTAAATACTATTCACAAGGATAATTACTATTGACGAAGGTAATTACTATCGACGAAGGTAAATCTTATTCACAAGGGTAATTACTATCGACGAAGGTAATTACTATCGACGAAGGTAAATACTATTCACAAGGGTAATTACTATTGACGAAGGTAATTACTATTATTGACGAAGGTAAATACTATCGATGACGAAGAGACTCTTAGATGATGACATATGAGCCCCCCATAAAATAATCAAACTTACCACAAATCATTTTTTTTCATCAACACATATTTAATCTTTTAACAATTATTAATCATTTATAACTTGTCGTCTCAATTATTGATTTAATACTATAACATATTATACAGATGATAATTGTGACAATAATTGAATCAATAATATAAGAGATATAATGCGCCAATTATTGAGCAATAATTGAGCATAGCTGAGTGACTTCTCACGTAAGCATCAATAATCAATACCGCAGTGCTACCTTTGCAACCACGCCAGACATATTCTTTTACTTTACCACCGTTAGTTCAATGCTTTTAACCAGTAACACTCTCCTGTAAGACCCGAATTTTTTAAATAAAAAGAATTTCCTTTATTTATTATTTTGAAATAGTAAGGGTTGATTTGATTAATGTGGATAGTTAAGGGTTAAATACGCAAATATTTCAAAATAAGCAAGTGGTTATAAAATATTCATTGTTGTCGGGGAATATTCGTTTGGTCGTGGAATATTAAATCTTTGTCGGGAATATTAAATGCGATGGTATGACCATGTGTGGGCCCCATAACGAAAGCGATTGGATGAGGAAAAGCGATAAATATAAGTTGGTTAAAAAATAACAGGCGTAGTTATTACCAATTAAGATTATTGAATAATACGGTGGTTAAAATACGAATCTGGCGTGGTTGCATAAAGAAGGCTACCAGTATTACCGCAGTATTGTTGAATTATTGATCCTTACGTGAAAGGCACTACTCAATAATTGTTCACAGAATTTCTTTATTCGAGTATTTTATTTTATTGATTCAATAATTGTTGCGTTGGTATTTTATATTATTACTGTTTCAATAATTGTCATTGCAAAAGATTTCCCATTATCGGATCAATAATTCATATTATTTGAATAATATTATTAGATAACATTATTGGCAATGTCTAGAAAGTTACGTCAAGGAGAGGTTTGGTCACCTAATCAATGCGCCCGAGAAGAGAGAGATCCTTATTGGAAAGCCCCTCTTTCCTGAAAGCTACTGGTTTGTCATAATTGTGATTACGTAATATTATTTGTGAATAATTAATTATTGATTCATATGATAAGGAAATATTTATTTTATATGAATATAAATGATGGATTTATTTATGTGGTTATTAATGAAGGAATTAATGTTGAGGTGTTTTATCGATTATTTTATCGGATGGAGGTATTAAAATCAAATCGGTATTTTTACGATATATATCAGGGGTTATAATTTTTAATCCGACCGTTGGATCGTTGTAATTTTTGGATATGTTATACATACATAAGTTGAGTATATGTCCACAAATTTTGAACCGTTAAAATGCACTGAATGATTTGTTGTGAATTTTAAGAGGTGTCTGATTCGGAAATTAGGTTTATAATTGATTTTGGTGGAAAATTCTAGAATTGAGTGGGCCCCACTTGTGGTTGGTGAAGAAATGTGCTGAATTTTATTTTAAATGTGGTGGGTGGCAATAGTAAATAGTAAAGCCATCAGTAAAGCAGTGTCAAGTCTGCTTGTGGGCTAACATTTTCCTATAAAATAGGGCTAAGTTAGAATTGAAAATCACACCCGAAACAAAGTTTTCTCTCTTTCTCTCTCTATATTATTGAGCGTATTTTGTGAGTATTTAGATACTTTGAGAGTTCTTTGTTAAGTCAAGTTTCATTCAAAGATCACTTGAGCCTTTCCTTCCAAGAAATCTTGATTCTTTGAGGTAAGGGATGTTATTTTCTTCTCGGATGATATTATTTCTTCAATATCATTATCTTTGAAATATTGGTTGGTACTTTTATCAAATTTGGAACTTTTTCATGCTGGGGTTTACTATTCATGAGTTCTTATTCACGAGTTACTTATTCATGAGTTCTTATTCACGAATGCTTATTCACAAGTACTATTCTTGAAGCGTGAAGATGTTTTTTGTGGAATTTCTATCTTTTGGTGTGAGATTACTATTCACGATATCGATTTACACTATTCACGATATCAAGACTATTCAGAAAAAATGAAAAATTTTCTTTTCATCTAAAATATCTATTCGGATACTAGCTTTGATTGTATCCATTTTTGATCATTCTTGAATTTTACACCACTATGATTATTTTTGAGGTATTTTTGGACGTGGATAAAACCAAGTACGAATCCTTAATCCTTGTCATTTTGTTTCTTTGGATTCGTTTCTTTAAAATATTTTTCATCATCCTCGGTCTTAAATGATTTCGAAGAATATCTTTGGCACAGTAGTGCAAAGATGAATGATTTTGAAGAATATCTTTATTTAGTAGTGCAAAGATGAGCAGTGTTTAAATGAACACGACCGATCGATGAATATCTTTGGCCTTTAGTGCAAAGATGAGCAGTGTTGAGAGATGAATATAATGGATTGATGAATATCTTTGGCACGTAGTGCAAAGATGAATATTTGATTTGAGATGAAAATTGATTGATGTTCTGAGGATAAAATATTGATGATGGATTAAATTCATAGATTATAGTAGATTTCATTCTCTACGTAACTCTTCTATGAATTATTATTTCCGCTGCGAATATTGATCTGAAACTTGTTGTCTCATTGTATTCTATCGATTTTTCCTGTTGGAGACTAACGATAATTTGTTGTATATTATCTTAGTCATAACATTCTTCTTGGGCTAGTTGAGCTCACCCTTTTCCTTGTTGTTCCATTTTTCTTCTCGGGAGGCGAGAATGTATGAAAGTACTTAGTGGGGGTATGGAATGAAGGTTCTAGAGAGTTGTTTAGTAGTCCTCACCATTATTGTAAAATAATGTATCAATAAATGTGATGAGGATTTATTTGAGTATAAATATTGTCTGAAGATAATATTTGTATTTAAACTCACGATTTTATTGTTGTGATAATAAAGTTGTAGTTGTTTTTACATACCATGTATTTGGCGACTCAGAATGGGTTGGATGGAATGGACCTATTTTGGGGTCACGGTTGGTATCGTAGCTTAGGGATATGATCTCTGGCGGAGATCGGGAATAGAACTAGGAGGGAGAGACGAGTAAATCCTTCATTTAGTGTGTCCTACCTAAGCTTATTTGTTAGTTGGTCATTATATAGGGATATTATGTGATATATTGATTTCCTTAATTAACCCTTATTTTATGGCAAAGATTTGAGAATGTCGATCGAGAATATTAATAGTGGAGTAAATGAGACCAGTGGAGATGCTCAGACTCACCAACGAGGAGAACGCGGCAACAGTTGGCAATGTACCTCTGTGTGAACAACACCACCGAGCGAGATGATGAACGAGGGGATGTTTAGAAGCTTTTTGCATTCATGCAAAATCGCAGACGAGGAGACTCATGTTCAAAATACTGGAGGAGAAATGATAGCAATTACACGGGTGGTCACAACAAGCGATTCAAAGAGTTGGGACCACCGAATTTAAGGGAAAGCCCGATCCGATCATGGCGGAAACATGGGTCAAACAAATTACCAAGATATTCGATGTCTGATGGGATGCGGAGGAACGAAGGTTCCATTCGCTACCTTTATGTTCCGTGGCGAAAGGCGATTCATTGGTGGGAATCGTGAAGCGTACCCATCCATTTACTTTTCGGTATATGTCAGTGGGAGACGTTTGAGAAGCTTGATTCAATGACAAGTACTTCCACGAAAGTATTTCGTCATATATGAAGGAAGTGGAGTTTATTAGACTAGAAGCGAGAATAACATGGCGGTGTCCCAATACGAGGCGAAGTTAAGCGGAGTTATCGAGTTGCACCTCATTTGGTGGAGAATGAGGAACGTATGACGCGGATGTTTACGAGAGGTTTGAAACCCGGTATACGTCAATATCTCATTTCTCATAAATTTTCTCTATTAGGATGTTGTCAGCAGGCTCGGTTGTTAGAGGCGAGATAACGAGTACGTTCAACCGAGGGACCATAACCGAGGATCATCTAGAAGATAGTAGTCAACAAAATAACGATAACCAGCGGAGAAAGAAGAATACAGAAAAAGGCGGTAACCACTCTGGTGGTAATCGTGGCCATGAAAATAGAAGAAGCGAGTCGGGGAGGAGATTTTAAAAAGAGGAGATTCAACAACGACCATGTGAAGACGTCGGTGCCGAGAAGAATCGGGTTCAAGGAGGAGAAAGACCACCGGTCAGTATGTTACAAATGCGGAAAGAGGGGATATCATTTCAAATCGCCCAACAGTTTAAGGTATGTTATAATTGTGGAAAGGAAGGACATATCGCTTTCGAGATTATGACAAAGAATGAAACCTAGTTCATGAGGGACGGTGACTTAAAAGACATCCCGTAAAAGTCAAAGTCAACGATTCCGGAAGAAAGCGTTTGTTGTGATGGTCAAAATGCGAGGAACCCGAACGAAGTTAGCACGGGTTAGTTAATTATAAATTCTTGCGAAGTATATACCTTACTAGAATACCTGGGTTCTACCCATTCTTTTATCTCTCTTTCTTTGCGCTCAACGTTTGAACTTGACTACGGAGAAATTAGACTTTGACCTATTTATGGAGAATCCGTTAGGAGAAACTTTCATTACATCCGTTGTTTAAAAATCTTGCTTGATTCAAGTTGGCACTATCACATTACCTGTTAACCTTATTTCTATAGAGATATTTGCTTTTGATGTGATTTTAAGGTTAACTACTCATCATGCCAAATTGATTGCTTTTGTAAGGTTGTTAGTTTTCATATTCCTAAGCAACCTGTTATTTGAAATCAAGCAATCAAACCATTGTAGTCAAACATTTTCATATCAAGCCATGAAGTCATTCGTTTATTACGGATGTCATGTTTTCTTAGTCCATGTTATGGATTTGAATAAAGACACGTCAGATTTGAATAATATTCCTGTTATTATTGATTTTTCCTGACGTATTTCCTGAAGAATTTATTGGCTTACTCCCAAAGATCGATATTAAATTTTGTATCGATTTTGAACCCAGTACAAAACTCATTTCTAAAATCTCATATCGAATGGCTCCTATTGAACTTCAGGAGTTAAAAATTCAACTATAGAATTTGGTACCTGAGCCTTTATCTTGTGACTTCCTTTGTGGAATTCACCTAAGCCAGACTCTCTGTAGGGGACGTCATATTAGTGCGATAAGAAATCGATAGGTGTCATTGTGACGTCTTATCCAAGGTTGTGATATGAGTCACAGTTGAGAACAACCTAAGTTGGTAATCGAAATACGTAGCTTTGAAGCTTAGTTGGTTATTATCGGAGATTCGTTGAAGGATATTCTCGAATCGCTATTCCATTAACGTAAGTGACTCATAGAGATACAAAAGTCAAATGGAGCAAGGAATGTGGGAAGAGCTTCAAGAACTCAAGAGGAGACTCATTTCAAAGATATGTTCGACCACGCCATCCCGGAAAAGCGAACGTGGTGGTGACGTGTTAAGAAGAAGATCGTATACAAAGTATTGAGTAAAATATTGTCAAAGACTAATTTCAGATAATTTACAAATAATAGAGATGGAGATGAAAACTCTAGGTACCCACGTGATGATATCTGAGTATAATCGACTTTAGTTAAAGGCATTTTCAAGCCACCGACCTGATGGAGATGATGCGTATGCATATGAAGAAGAAAGTACAAGAAGGAGCTATTCCTAAGAAGTAGAATTGATGAAGAAGGAATACTTGAGTCCACTCTAGACTTTGTGTTCTAACGACTCGATTTGAAGTACAAGATTATGATGGAGGCACACAATACACCATTTGCAATCCATCACGGAAGTACTAAAATGTATCGTGATCTTTGACATACATTTTGGTGGAACAATATGAAGAGAGAGATTGCAAAGTTTATCTCAATGTGTTTAACTTGTCAACGTGTAAAAGGCGAGCATCTAGTACCTAAGGGTCCGTTACAACCACTTGAGATTAGGAAGGAAGTGGGAACACATTACCACGAATTTCATTACTAATCTTCCCAAGGTTTTTAAGGCATAGATGCGATTTGGGTTATTGTTGATAGATTAACCAAATCTACTCATTTTCACCGATACGAGAGACTTATTCCTTGAACGTCTTTTCTCGTATATGCGTAAATGAGATTGTGAGATTGCATGGCATGCCAAGTATCCATAGTTTTAGATCGTGACCCAAGATTCACTTCATGATTTTGGGTTAGTTTGTAGAAAAGCTATGGGCACGCAATTTTCTGATTCGGTTTGGCATACCATCCTCAAGCGGATGGGCAATCGAGAAAGGACTACTCAAACTCTTGAAGATATATTAAAACTCGTGTCCTAGATTTCAAAGGAAGTTGGGATAAGTACTTGCCATTGGTGGAATTCTCATACAACAATAGTTATTAAACAAATATAGGCATGGTTCCATCCAAGCATTATATGGGGCGAAAATGTCGTTTCCAATATGTTGGGATGAGGTGGGTGAAGCAACATTGTTGGAACCCGAAAGTTAAGACGTATTACTCACTAGAAAAGATCCAAATGATTCGATTAACGTATAAAAGCGGCACAAGATCGACAAAAGAGTTATGCGGATCTTTATCGAAAGGACGTGGAATTTAGTGTGGGGATCATGTATTATTATGAGTTACTCCATGGAAGGGAGTTACAAGATTTGGGAAGAGAGGAAAGCTCAATCCACGATTTATCGGTCCATTTCAAATTCTTGATTTGAGTAGGAAATGTAGCCTATAGACTTACGTTACCTCCGAGTATGTCTCGTGTTCATAATATGTTTCACATATCTGTACTTCATAAATATGTGAAAGACCGAACCACGTTATAGAGTTAGAACCAGGACGAGAGATATAGAAGACTTAACGCATGATGAGGAGGTACTGTCAAGATTTTGGATAGGAAGGAACATGTCCTACGCCTGAAAGGTTATACCACAAGTTAAAGTTTTGTGGAGAAATCATGCTATAGAGGAAATGACACAGGAATTGAAAGCGGAAATGAAAGCGAGGTATCCTCACCTTTTCAAACACTGAAGACGTATGTCAATTTCAATTTGACGAAATTTCATAAGGAGGGAGGTTGTAAGACCGAATTTTTTAAATAAAAGGAATTTCCTTTATTTATTATTTTGAAATAGTAAGGGTTGATTTGATTAATGTGGATAGTTAAGGGTTAAATACGCAAATATTTCAAAATAAGCAAGTGGTTATAAAATATTCATTGTTGCTTGGGAATATTCGTTTGGGTCGTGGAATATTCGTCTGTGTCGGGAATATTAAATGCGACTAAGCAAATGACCATGTGTGGCCCCATAACTGAAAGCGATTGGATGAGGAAAATGACAAATATAAGTTGGTTAAAAATAACGGCGTAGTTGTTCAAGTTAAGATCATTGGAATACCCTTGGTTAAAATACGATGAATACGCGTGGTGGCATAAAGAAGATTTGCAGTATTGCAGATAAGATTGTTGAATTATTGATCCTTACGTAAAGAAGGCACTACTCAATAATTGTTACGGTAATTCTTATTCAAATATTTTATTTTATTGATTCAATAATTTCTTTGCGTTGGTATTTTATATTATTCTTTGTTTCAATAATTGTCTTCGCACAAGATTTCCCATTATCGGATCAATAATTCATATTATTTGAATAATATTATTAGATAACATTATTGGCAATGTCTAGAAAGTTCTGCATACAAGGAGAGGTTTGGTCACCTAATTGCGGCGCCCCAAGAGGAGAGATCCTTATTGAAAGCCCCTCCTTCCAGGAGCTACTGGTTATTATAATTGTGATTACGTAATATTATTTGTGAATAATTAATTATTGATTCATATGGTAAGGAAATATTTATTTTATATGAATATAAATGATGGATTTATTTATGTGGTTATTAATGAAGGAATTAATGTTGAGGTGTTTTATCGGTATTTTATCGGATGGAGGTATTAAAAATCAAATCAAGATTTTTTACGATATATTGCGGGGGTTATAATTTTTAATCCGACCGTTGGATCGTTGTAATTTTTGGATATGTTATACATACATAAGTTGAGTATATGTCCACAAATTTTGAACCGTTAAAAATGCACAAATGATTTGTTGTGAATTTTAAGAGGTGTCTGATTCGGAAATTAGGTTTATAATTGATTTTGGTGGAAAATTCTAGAATTGAGTGGGCCCCACTTGTGGTTGGTGAAGAAATGTGCTGAATTTTATTTCAAATGTGGTGGGTGGCAATAGTAGCGAAGTAAAGCCATCGGTGGCAGTCGAAATGCTTGGCCTACGGCTAACATTTTCCTATAAATAGAGGGCTAAGTTAGAATTGAAAATCACACCGAAACAAAGTTTTTCTCTTTTCTCTCTATATTATTGAGCGTATTTTGTGAGTATTTAGATACTTTGAGAGTTCTTTATTCAAGACAAGTTTCATTCAAAGATCACTTGAGCCTTTCTTTCCAAGAAATCTTGATTCTTTGAGGTAAGGGATGTTATTTTCTTCTCGATGATATTATTTCTTCAATATCATTATCTTTGAAATATTGGTTGGTACTTTTTATCAAATTTGGAACTTTTTCATGTATGGGGTTACTATTCATGAGTTCTTATTCACGAGTTACTATTCATGAGTCTTATTCACGATTCTTATTCACGAGTACTATTCGTGAAGCGTGAAGATGTTTTTTGTGGAATTTCTATCTTTTGGTGTGAGTTACTATTCACGATATCGACATTATTCACGATATCAAGACTATTCATAGAAAAAATGAAAAATTTTCTTTTCATCTAAAATATCTATTCGGATACTAGCTTTGATTGTATCCATGTTTTTGATCATTCTTGAATTTTACACCACTATGATTATTTTTGAGGTATTTTTGGACGTGGATAAAACCAAGTACTTAATCCTTAATCCTTGTCATTTTGTTTCAATTGGATTCGTTTCTTTAAAAATATTTTCATCATCCTCGGTCTTAAATGATTTCGAAGAATATCTTTGGCCTGTAGTGCAAAGATGAATGATTTTGAAGAATATCTTTGCTACTCATAGTCAAAAGATGAGCAGTGTTTAAATGAACATGACCGATCGATGAATATCTTTGGCCTTTAGTGCAAAGATGAGCAGTGTTGAGATGAACATGACCGATTGATGAATATCTTTGGCTCTGTAGTGCAAAGATGAATATTTGATTTGAGATGAAAATTGATTGATGTTACAGGATAAAATATTGATGATGGATATTAAATTCATAGATTATAGTAGATTTCATTCTCTACGTAACTCTTCTATGAATTATTATTTCATTGCTATGAATATTGATCTCGAAACTTGTTGTCTATTGTATTCTATCGATTTTTCCTGTTGGAGACTAACGATAATTTGTTGTATATTATCTTAGTCATAACATTCTTTACTTGGGCTAGTTGAGCTCACCCTTTTCCTTGTTGTTCCATTTTTCTTCTCGGGGAGGCGAGAATGTAGCGAGTACTTAGTCGGGGTATGGAATGAAGGTTCTAGAGAGAGTTGTTTAGTAGTCCTCACCATTATTGTAAAATAATGTATCAATAAATGTGATGAGGATTTATTTGAGTATAAATATTATCTAGAAGATAATATTTGTATTTAAACTCTGATTTTATTGTTGTGATAATAAAGTTGTAGTTGTTTTACACATGTATTTGGCGACTCGAGAATGGGTTGGATGGAATGGACCTATTTTGGGGTCGCCACACCTCCGCCATAGATTATTTTTATAAAATATTTTTGTCGTTTTCTCAATCAATAATAATTACATTGTAAGGGTCTACCAATGATTGAGCCATTATCACGAATATTCCCTAACAAAAAGAATATTCCCAGAACCAAACGAATATTTTATAACAACTTGCATACTTTGCAAAATTTATAAATATTACCCACAACTATAACATTATATCAAATTTATTCCATAATATTCAAAAATAATATTTATAGAAAAATTCATCTTTATTTATAAAAGTCGGGGTCTTACAACCTCCCTTCTTATGAAATTTAAGCCCTCGAAATTAGGTGGTAATACTGGTATGTCGAAGAGGTAAGGATACCTTGATTTCATTTCGATTCTAACTCCCAAGTCATTCCTCAACATCGTGGTTCCTCCACAAAACTTTGACTTGAGGTATAACTTCGAGCGTAGAATATGTTCCTTCTTATCCAAAATTTGAACAGAACCTCTTCATACGTCAAATCTTCCGCTATTTCGTCCGGTTCTAACTCAATAATATGGTTCGGGTCTTTCACATATTTACGTAACATAGATATGTGAAAAGCGTTATGAACACGAGACATATTTGGCGGTAAAAGCGAGTCTATAGGCCACAGTTCTACTACCGATCGAGGATTAAAATGGACCGATGAATCGAGGGTTAAGTTTTCCTCTCTTTCCAAATCTTGTAACTCCTTTCCATGGAGCAACTCTTAACAACACATGATCTCTATATCGAATTCCACGTCCTTTCGATGAAGATCAAGATAACTCTTTTTGTCGATTTTGTGAGGTTTTTATACGTTGTCGGATCGTTTGAATCTTTTTCCGTAGTAGTCATACGTATCAACTCTGGTCCCAACAACGTTGCTTCACCCACCTCATCCCAAAGATACCGAGAGCGACACTTTCTTCCATACAACGCTTCGAATGGAGCCATGCCAATACTTGCTTTGATAAGCTGTTGTTGTAGGAAAACTCCACCAATGGTAAGAACTTGTCCCAACTCCCCCTTGAAATCAAGGACACGAGTCTTAATAGATCTTCAAGAGTTTGAATAGTCCTCTCCGATTTGTCCGTCAAATGCGAGGATGATATGCCGAGAGCTAAATCGTAAGTCTGTGCCCATAGCTTTTTGCAAACTAACCCAAAATCGTGAAGTGAATCTTGGGTCTCGATCGGAAACTATGGATCTTAGAAGCATACCATGCGATCTTACAATCTCGTTTATGTACATACGAGCAAGACGTTCAAGTGTATAAGTTTCTCGATCGGTAAGAAATGAGCAGACTTGGTCAACCTATCAACAATGACCCAAATCGCATCAATGCCTTGAGAAACCTTAGGAAGACCCAGAACGAAATCCATGGTAATGTGCTCCCACTTCCATTCGGAATTTCAAGTGGTTGCAATGGACCTTTTGGTACTTGATGCTCGCTTTAACTCGTTGACAAGTTAGACACCTTGAGATAAAGCAAGTAGCTTATCTCTCTCTTCATATTGCTCCACCAAAATGTATGATTTAATATCATGATACATTTGGTACTCCCGAGATGGATTGCAAATGGTGTGTTGTGCCTCCATCATGATATTATACTTTAAATCGGGGTCGTTAGGAACACAAAGTCCGGAGTTGACTCAAGTATTCCTTCTTCATCGATTCTTGCTTCCTGAGATAGCACCTTCTTGCACTTTCTTCCTCATACGCATCACCGTGTCTCAGTGCGTAAGCGAAGCGACTTTAACTTTATCAATTAAAGTCGGTTCTACTTCGTATACTCGCTTATCATCACATGCGTCCCCTCGAGTCTTTAATTCTATCTCCATCCTTTGCAAGTCACACAAAATGGGCCTTTCGTTGACAATATCGCTTTTCGTGCTTGCATATGATTTTCTACTCAATGCGTCCACTACCACGTTCGCTTTTCCAGGATGGTATTGGATGGTATGATCATAATCTTTCAGCAGTTCAAGCCAACGTCGTTGTCGCGTGTTGAGTTCCTTTTGAGTGAAGAAATATTTGAGGCTTTTATGATCCGTAAAGATCTCCACTTTCTCCCATACAAGTAATGCCTCCAAATTTTAAGTGCAAGAAGATAACAATTTGCTAACTCTAGATCATGAGTAGGATAATTCCTCTCATATTCTTTGAGTTGTCATGAGGCATAAGGCTATTACTTTTCCATGTTGCATGAGAACACATCCCAACCCTTTGCGAAGCATCATTGTAGATGACAAATCCCTCCGAGCGGATGGTATTGTCGAGCAGGTCTTTGAAATAAGTCTCCTCTTGAGTTCTTGAAAACTCTTCTCACATTCTTCGCTCCAACCGAACTTTGTATCTTTCCGAGTCAGCTGAGTTAATGGAATAGCGATTCGAGAAAATCCTTCCACGAATCTCCGATAATAACCAGCTAAACCGAGAAAGCTACGATTTGATCCTTCGATTTAGGTTGTTCCCGACTTTGAATAGCTTCAATCTTTCTTTGGGTCAACAGATATTCCATGACTTGATACCACGTGCCCAAGGAATGCTACTTCTTTGCCGAACTCGCATTTCTTCAACTTGGCATAAAGCTTATATTCACGAAGCTTTTGGAGTGTCAGCCTCAAGTGTTGCTCATGATCTTCACGGCTTTTGGAATAAATAAGGATGTCATCAATAAAGACGACCACAAAGTGATCTAAATATTCCTTGAATACTCGGTTCATCATATCCATAAAGGCGGAGGAGCATTAGTCAATCCAAAAGACATGACTATGAATTCATAATGCCCGTCTTCGAGTTCTGAAAGCCGTCTTTGGAATGTCAGCGGTTCTAATCTTCAATTGGTGATATCCGGAACGAAGATCAATCTTTGAAAAGAATTTGGCTCCTTGCAACTGGTCAAACAGGTCATCAATACGTGGCAATGGATACCTATTTTTTATGGTGACATGATTCAACTCCGATAATCAATACAAAGTCGCATACTCCCATCTTTCTTCTTCACGAATGAAGCAGAGCACCCCAAGGAGAAGTACTAGGGACGAATAAAGCCAATGTCTAACAATTCCTGCGGTTGGGTCTTTAACTCACGAAGTTCAATAGAGCCATTCGATATGGGGCTTTGGAAATAGGTTTTGTCTGGGTTCAAAGTCGATACAAAATTCAATTTCACGCCTAGGGGTAGGCGGGGAAGTTCTTGAGGGAATACGTCGGGAAATTTATTAACAATAGGAATATCGTTTAAAACTGACGTATTTTTATTTAAATCTGTGTCATGAGCTAAGAAAGCTTGACATCCGTTTTTCAATAAACGAATAGCTTTATGGCTTGAGATGACCGTGATTGATTTTAATGGTTTGGTCGTTTGAATTCGCATAATAGGTTGATTAGGAATATGAAAGCTAACAACCTTACGAAAACAATCAATTTTTGCATGATAAGTAGTTAACCAATCAATCCATAGAATCACGTCAAATGCAAGTATTTTTAATGAAATAAGATCGACAGGTAATGTGAGGGTACCGATTTGAACCAAACAAGACTTATAAGCGATTGGATGTAATGAAGGTTTCTCCCAACGGAGTTTCCACGAGATAAGTCAAAGTCTAATTTCTCTGGAGTCAAATTTAATCGATGGAATGCAAGTAGGAGAAATAAAAGAATGGGTAGAACCGGTATCAAATAAAGTATAGACTTCATTAGAGTTTATGATAAGCTTACTCGTGATGACCTCATTCGGATTCCTTGCTCTTTGGGAGGTCACAACAAATGCTCTCCCTTGCACTACCGGTTTTGAATTTTCTGGGATGGCCTTTGGTGCCTCCATCCTAGCTGAATTTGTCTTGATTAAATGACAAAATCGATCTAAGTGACCTTCTCTTCCACAATTATAACACGCTTTGACTGGCATTTACGCAGATTTGGGTGATGTGTCCTCTCCTTCGCATTTGAAGCATATGATAGGTGGTCTTTCTCCTTCCTTAACAATGGGTCTTTGGTCTTTGACGTCTTTCCATCATTGTTGAATCTCCTTTTCTTGAAATGTCCATTCTTATTGTTTTGGCCCCGATTACCACCGGAAGTGGTTACCATATCCGCCCATTGATTCCTCCACGCTTGTTGTCACCGCCTCGATGACTATTCTCGCCGGTATTATAATTTTGCAATTTGCCGCTCTTTTAGTTGCGTTGACTCATTATCGCGCTCCACTAATCGAGCCCTATTTACAACATCCGAATACAAACACGGTTTATGAGAAATAAGATGTTGGCGTATTTCCGACTTCAAACCTCTTAAAAACATTCACGCCATTCTCTCTTCATTATCCACCAGTGGGGATATAAACCGTGATAACTCCGCAAATTTTGCCTCGTATTGCGACACGGTCATATTGTTTTGTTCCAACTTGATAAACTCCACCTCCTTCATGTGGTGAATACTTTCGGAAAGTATTTGTCGTTGAAACGACTCTGGAACTTCTCCCAAGATATCTTGAAGATACTGGTGATTGAGTACGTTTCTACCGATTCCCACCAAGAATCCGCCTCTCGCGCAACATAAAAAGCAAGAAGGAACCTTTGCTCTCTCGGAGCATCCCAAGACATCAAATATCTTGGTAATCTGCTTTATCCATGCTTCCGCCGTAAGTGGTTTTGGCTCTCCCTTAAACTCCGATGGTCCCAGCTCCTTAAATTGTTTAAGCGGTGACCGCTTGAGAGTTTTCCGTGTTTCCACCTACGTTTTGGATGTGAGTCGCTCTCTCTTTCTTTGTTGCATAAATTGCATAAAGCCTCGAACATTTGATCATTCGTCATTTTGGTCGGTGTTGTTGTTTGCATGAGGATTATCGCCTTCACGATGCACATTATCCACGATTATTGATATGTGGTGAATCAACAATCGCTCTGCGCTCCATTGCTATTCTCAACATTCTCGGATGTCATTTTCGATCATCGCCACAAAACAAAAGGTTAATTGACATGTAACAAATTATCCCTATCTTCCCGACCAACCAATAAAATATCACATAAACTTAGGTAGGTCATACTATGAAGGTATTCTCGTCTCTCCCTCCTAGTACTATTCTCACATCTTAGCGAGGATCATATCCTAAGCTCGATACCAACCGTGGCGCCCCCAAAATTAGGTATACATCACCCATCTTGGGTCGACACTTACATGGGCATGTAATTTAAATACAACTTATTAACATAATCGCAAGGTATAATACGACATAAAGCGTGAGTTTAAATACAAATATAAATCTACTAGATATTATACAAACTCAAACAAAAAGTCCTCATTTGATTATTATCACACTATTTTACGTAGAATAGTGAGGACTACTAATGCTATCTTCAGGACCATCACTCGTTTCCCAGACTCGTCCCCATTTATATTATCATTTCAAGAGAAAAACGGTGAAAGAAAGGGTGAGCTCAACTAGCCCAAAGAAGAAATATTATGACTAAGATAATGCGAATAAATTATCAATAGTCTTCAATAATGTTAAACTGATAAAATACAATAGACAACCAGTTTAACTGCAGTGGAATATGCAATCTATTAAAAGAGTCAAGTAGAAAATAAAGTCTACTATCTTTTAGGTTTTAAAAGGTTTTTCATCACTGTTATAGCTGAGACTCAGCTTTAATAAATATTCCACATCATCGAATCACCCCTGCACTACAGCCAAGGATATTCTTTAGTATCACGACCACAATTATTCATGCACTACGGGCCAAGAATATTTGTGTATTCATTAATGGTCATGATCATGCCAACAACTGTCCATCAATGCACTACGGACACTGAGGATTTTTACCACATCATTTGTAATATTACTATTCATGATTACAAGAATAGTCTCGGGTCATAATCATACCAAGTCCATCTACATACACTGAGCCACAGATGACTTTTAAAAATATAAAATATGAGGATGATGACAATGATATAAGAATTCAATAAAACAAGTTCAAGAATTATTTTATCTAGGAATTATTAACATCCAAATTATCAACATGATACTAATTTGTAGAGTAAAATTCAAGAATGATCAGAAGAATATGAAAAGATCTTTGGATGAAACGCAAATATCAAGGATATTCCACTAATTTCATGGAGTATAAGTCAAAGTTTTAACCATTTGGGTATAATAAAGAATGGAATAACAAAAGAAATCACCATGCATGCGATAGACCGCATGCTGCAGAAAAGTTATTCCAATGAATAATAAATAACGGAACCGAAGTCGGGTGAAATTACACCGAGCAGGATGTTCCAAATGAGAATAATAAAGATGGAACCGGATCCGGTGTAAAACACACAGATAGGATATTCCAATGAGAATAATAAAGAGGCGGAACCGGTCCGGTGTAAAACACATGACGAGGATGTTCCAAAGAATAATAAAGAGCGGAACCAGTCGGTGTAAAACACATGAGATGAGGATGTCCAATGAGAATAATAGAAGAATGTCACCAAGTATAGGGTAAACCACGACACAAAGTTATTCCAATGAGAATAATAAGCAATGGAATAACAACAGTTCTCTTCATGAATAAGAAAAGAATAACACCCCTTACATTTGGTAGGAGATTGAATACCCGCAGTAGTAGTAAGTAACAAAATACTCTTCTTCTTTCTCTTATTTCTCTATACTTTCTCTCTCTATAGCTTGAATGAATTCGTGAAAATAATGAAGCCCTAGGCCTCTATTTATAGAAGATTTCTAGCTTAAGACTTAGTGTGAAAAGGCAAGTGGCTTGGATTTAATCGGGTTTGACGCTTTGTAATGTGAAGCGACAAGTGGTTCGGCCTTTTGTAATGTGAAACGACAAGTGGTTCGACGTCGGTAAAGGTAATTACTATTAACGAAGGTAAATACTATTCACAAGGATAATTACTATTGACGAAGGTAATTACTTATCGACGGAAGGTAAATACTATTCACAAGGGTAATTACTATCGACGAAGGTAATTACTATCGACGAAGGTAAATACTATTCACAAGAGGGTAATTACTATTGGCGAAGGTAATTACTTATCGACGAAGGTAAATACTATTGACGAAGAGACTCTTAGATGATGACATATACGAGGCCCCCATAAAATAATCAAACTTACCACAAATCATTTTTTTTTCATCAACACATATTTAATCTTTCAACAATTATTAATCATTTATAACTTGTCGTCTCAATTATTGATTTAATACTATAACATATTATACTGATGATAATGTGTGACAATAATTGAATCAATAATATAAGAGATATGATGCAAAGAATTATCGTAGCAATAATTGAGCATAAATTTGAGTGACTTCTCACGTAAGCATCAATAATCAATACCGTCTGCTACCATTACCATACGACCCAGACATCTTGTATTTCTTTACCTGCGGTAGTTCAACAGATTTTAACGGTAACACCTCCGCCGTTATTTTTATAAAATATTTTTGTCGCTTTTTTCAATCCGACAATGAATTACATTGTGGGGTCCACCAATGATTGAGCCATTGTACAAATATTCCTAACAAAAGAATATTTCCGACCAAACTAATATTTTATAACAACTTGCATACTTTGCAAAATTTATAAATATTACCCACAACTATAACATTATATCAAATTTATTCCATAATATTCAAAATAATATTTATAGAAAAATTCATCTTTATTTATAAAAGCTGGGTCTTACATACTTAACATATTATTACTATTATGCCATTAACTTCTTAAATAATTATTCTTCCTTTTGTGGTGTGACGCTTTTAGGTTCTCCAAATTAAACCTAGGTTGTGAATAAATCAATTAGAACAATTCTAATCTTATTTAAATAAATAAATTAAACAATTAATTTATTTAAATAAATAATATTTATTCTACAATAGGGATAAGCCTCCCTAGCGATCAACGACTTTCCGGATAATATAGATTTCAACATTAATCATAAAAGAACCTTTGAGTAAATAGTTACTGCATAATTCAATCCTTCCACCATACAATGTCCCAATTAAATATAAGACATGGAATTCATTGTCAAGTCTTATTTTATTTAATTATATGTATTTCGATCCTTAAATGCACAACTCAAATAATGCAAATTAGAAACTCCTTTCTAATTTCATTACGCGCTCGCCAAGGACTCATTGGGTTGTCATTTATCGAATCACATAGGACATTTCTCTTCTTTTATTAGAAGTGGTAGATTCTTTATTGATCATACATTATCTCCATGTACAACTTATTATACCCAAGCATACCCTTTGATATACCCTAAGGGTCTTAAGGAATAAGTCAAAGTATAACTCATCATACACAAGATACTATGATGATCTCAAGTCCAAGGATCATTTTGTACTACTATCACTACTGAGAATTCCTATTGACAAAAGCAAATAAAACTCCATTAGGTATTCCTTAGCGAGCCACGTTCAAATGAACTTATTCTCTAATAAGCACCTACATACTTGCTTTAGTGTCTCCACACAAATGATCATGAGATCAATCATCCCGATCCAATGAAAAGCAACGTATGTACCAATTTCTATCCGGATTCACTAATCCCCAATTTAGTAATCCAATGATTGGGAACTATTTTAGTTTTAAGCTTTCTAAGGATTTAGATCTCATTAGAATGATCATCATCATTATTCTAAAAGCATTGCTTAAAACTATGGGTTTATCACATATTATAAAACAGCATCATGTAGATAATTAAAAGCCTTTAATAATTAATACTTTTTATTAATAAATGAATAAGATTGTTACAAAGAATATGCTTTATCATCAAACATGATTGGCTTGTGTGCATACTACTTTCACTAATCCCCTCCCATCACTAGGTATCCTACAGTACATCCAACTCCAGTCGGCTGACATTTTTAACTACATAGAAGACGCATTTAGTTAATTTGGATATTCATGTATGAATTAGATTTACCTAGTATCTCCACTCGACAGGACATGAGTAAGGCTTCTATCCCGTTATTGGATGCGTCTCGTCACTAGTGCCAACACTTTGAGTACGTTTTATGAGTTTCAAGAAAATTTCGGCTACACCTCCCCATGTTCTCCAAGTACACAAAATAGACTAAGATAACTTGCTCTAAGTATGCACTCGAAGAACATATAGAGATAACAGTCGAAAAATCATCAAAACAACAAAAATGTACCGTTTCGTATTGGCACCAGCCTAAGTGAGAGACATAACTTCCAGTAATAGTCCCAAACTGAGGACTGTTTGACATTCACTCCTACTGAGTAAATATCAAATGGGTATCTAAGTTCCAAAATATAGTACATATATTATTGAGTGTATTGAAGATTAAATGGAGAGTATTATTAAGTTTATTGGAAATTGTGGTAAACTAAGCAAATGCTACTTAATTTATTTTGCCAATGATAAACTAAGTAAGTGGTACTTAGTTTATGAGAATTGTTATTTGGAATCTATAGAGACTACTGTTCGACATTCACTCCTACTTGTCAAACGGGTTTCTAAGTTTCATAACAGTTGCAGCTGTAATAACTACTAGGAGAAGAGTAAAGGACTTCTCCTTGTATGCATGGTTCGACATAGCTACATCTAATAGTAATCCAACTGGTTCCTCAGCAATCGAAAAAAAAGGGTCGTAGTTCTTGTTTGTGTATACTCGAATAATAAAGTTAATTGAATTACTACGGACATTCCTCATTGTTCTATCATAACAGATGACAAAATCCAGAAGGAGTTCCATTAAGTTATTGAACAAAGTTCTAGGTTAATCAACCCTCTAGATGAACGAACGATCACTTCTACTGCTAGGAATGAATCATCTCCCCGTATGGTAGTTCAATCAAGTGAAGTAGACGACTCTCATCTCAAGATTCCTCGGATGGGTCGGAGTAGAAAAGAAGTGAGGCGTTACATGAGAACTACCCATATGGGGAGATGATTCATTCTATGCAGAGATGATCGCTTGCTCACATGTAGAGGTTGTTTAACCTAGAACTTTGTTCAACAACTTAATGGCACTCCTTCCGGATGTTGTCATCTGTTATATATGATGGAATAGTGAGGAATGTCCGCATTAATTCAATTAACTTTATTATTCGAGTATATGACACAAACAGGAACTACGACCTATTTTTTTTTAATTGCTGCCGAGGAACCATTTGGAGTACTATTAGCTGCAACTGCTATGTCGAACCCTGCATATATATACATATAGTACTTATTGAGTTTATTGAATATTGTGGCAAACGAAGTAAATGCTACTTAGTTTATTTTGCAAATGAAAAACTAAGTAAGTGCTACTTAGTTTCTGAGAACTGTTATTTGGAATATATATGGAGAACTGTTATTTAGAATTTAATTTAATTTAATTTATTTATTTCATTTTATTATGTTTTATTGTATTGTATTTTATTATATATTTTAAATTTAATTTATTTATTAAATTAAATTAAATTCTTTAAATTATATTTATTATAAATTTAATTTTAAATATTTTAATTAAATTAAATTTATTTTATTACATTATTTTATATTTTTAAATATTTTTATTTAATTTATTTATTAAATTAAATTAAATTCTTAAAATTATTTTAATTAAATTAACTTTATTTTATTTTATTACATTTTTTTATTTTTAAATATTTTTTATTAAATTTAATTTATTTATCAAATTAAATCAAATTTGTTTTGTTTTATTCAATTTAATTTAATTTATTATTTTATTTTATTTTATTTTGTATTTATTATATTTTTAAAATTTAATTAAATTTAATATACTTTATTTATTTTATATTATATAATATTATATTTTTATTAAATTTAATTTATTTAATTAAATTAAATTTGATTTATTTAATATAATTTATTTTATTTTATTATTATTTTTTATTTTATATTATATTAAATAATTTTTATATTTATTTTGTCTAATAAACTAAATTAAATTAAATTTATTTCATGTTATATTAAATTAATTAAATAATACATAAATATATTTATAAGTGGCCCATAAATATTTCACTTGCAAATTTTTGACATATATTAGAAGACCTCAACTTATTATTAATGAAATTTAATTTTCTATTTATTATTTTGAAATAGTAAGGGTTAATTTGATTAATGTGGATAGTTATGGGTAAAATACGCAAATATTTTAAAATAAGCAAAGTGGTTATAAAATATTCATTGTTTCGGAGAATATTCGTTTGGTCGTGGAATATTAAATCTTTGTCGGGGAATATTTGCGGCGAGCCATAAACCATGTGTGCCCCCATAACTGAAAGCGATTGAATGAAAAAAAAACGACAAATATAAGTTGTTTAAAAATAACACAGCGTAGTTATTCAAGATAATCTTGTTAAAATACTCGGTGATTAAAACACAAGAAGATGGTATTACACCAATTATTGATTCTTACGTAAAGAAGACACTACTCAATAATGGTTACGATAATTCTTATTCGAGTATTTTATTTTATTGATTTAATAATTCTTTGCGTTGATATTTTATATTGTTGTTGTTTCAATAATTGTCATTATTACAAGTATTTTTCATTATCGAAGCAATAATTCATATTATCTGAATAATATTATTAGATAACATTATTGGCAATGTCTAGAAAGTTACGTATAAGGAGAGATTTGGTCACCTAATCATTGGCGTCGAGAAGGAGAAATTCTTATTGGAAAGCCCTCTTCTTGGGAACTACACGGTTGTCAATATTGTGATTCGTAATATTATTTGTGAATAATTAATTATTGATTCATATGATGAGAAAAATATTGATTTTATGTGGATATAGATGGAGAAAATTTTTAATGTGACAATTGTTGAAAATTGAAATTTTATCTTTTTTCGATAAAAGAATTCATTTAAATATATTATTATATTTTAATAAATAATAATGGTGATATTTTTACAACGAATGTGGGATATATGAGTATACGAGGAGGAAGAGTATTTTGTTGCAATAAATATTTAAAACATGTTAAACATGTCGCCGGTGGACCCCATTTATTGGTGAAATTTGATTATAGTTTTGTAAAATCGCTTGGTTTGTGGATTTGGTTAATTTCTATTTGAAATTTGGGAAAACTTTCTTCTGCAAAGTTGTAGAGAATTGAATTTCCTATAAAAATTCGCGAGTTTCAAATTTTCTGACAAAAGGGCTATTTATTATGAATTATTGAAGTTCTGAAGCTCCGAAATAATTAATTTTTGGAAGTTTAAAATATTTTAAATATGAAATTTTTTTTTGTCATTATTGTGGGTCTTGCATGTGTTGGAATTTTCTGAATTCAGATCCTTAAAAGTGGGCGTAGAAATTATAATATATATATTAATATTTTATTAAATTTTCTGCTTTGGTGTTCTAAGCATTTTCCTATAAATAGGGTGGTTAGGTTAGAATTGAAAATCACACCAGAAACTAAAATTTTCTCTCTCTATATTATCGAGCGTATTCTTGTGAGTATTTTGAGTATATTTTGAGTATTGCTATACGGTGCAAGATCAAGTCATAACCTATATCCAGGTGTTTAATTTAAATCTTGATCTTTCGAGGTAAGGGATATTTTTTTTTCCGTAATGATATTATCTCTTCAATATCATTATGCTAAAATATTGATCTGAAGTTTTTATCAAATTTGGAACTTTTGGTGTGAAGAGTTACTTATTCACGATATCGACCTTATTCACGATATACGATACTATTCACGAATACGGACTATTCATCTAAAAATGAAAATTTTCCTTTTCGTCAAAATATCTATTGTGGATACTAGCTTTGATTGTATCCATGTTTTGATCATTCTTGAATTTTACATCACTATGATTATTTTTGAGGTATTTTTGGACATGGATAAAACAAAATCTGAATCCTTAATCCTTAATCCTTATCATTTTGTTTCTTTGGATTCGTTTCTTTAAAAATATTTTTCATCATCCTCAGTCTTAAATGATGATATTATTGAATATCTTTGGCCTGTAGTGCAAAGATGAATGATTTTTAATGAATATCTTTGGCTCGTAGTGCAAAGATGAACATGTGTTTAGATGAACATGACCAACTAATGAATATCTTTGGCCTGTAGTGCAAAGATGAATATTTGATTCTAGATGTATATTGATTGATGTTACAGGGATAAAAGATAGACGATGAACTTTTAAATTCATACATAGAAGATAGTAGTGTAAGACCCCAGCTTTTATAAATAAAGATGAATTTTCTATAAATATTATTTTTGAATATTATGGAATAAATTTGATATAATGTTATAGTTGTGGGTAATATTTATAAATTTTGCAAAGTATGCAAGTGGTTATATTATTCGATTGGTGGGAATATATTAGGTTTAGAAAGCAATATTCGTATAACTACTCAATCATTGGTGGACCCCACAATGTAATTATTGTCGATTGAGAAAGCGACAAAATATTTTATTGAAATAAAGCGGAAGTTTTACCGTTGATCATTGTTGAACTACTCGGTAGTAAAAGTACGATGAATATGTGGTTGCATAGTAGCACACCAGTATTGATTATTGATGCTTATGTGAGAAGTCACTCGGTTTGATTCCATTATTATTCGATTAATAATATGAATTATTATAGCGATAATGACGTTTTGTTTTATTCAGTATTATTAACGTAATAAAAGCGAAACATCTTTTTTATATAAAATGAATACTTTATTAAAGTTATTCTATAAATAGAATATATTATATTTTATTATGCATAGTGTTGCATAGTGTTTTGCATTGTGTTTTGTATAGTGTTGCATAGTGTTTGCATAGTAAAATATTTTTATATAAATAGAATATATGATATTTTATTTAAAAGATTTTGCTTTAAATATGGACCGTCAGATTAAAGTAAATCAATATGGACCGTTCATGGATTAATTACTATGCATTCTATTTTCCTATAAATAGAAGCTCATTCCTTCATTATTTTCTTACGAATTCTTTGAAACTCTAGAGAGAGAAATTATAGAGAGAAACTATGAGAGAAAATCTATAGAGAAAGAAGAAGAGTATACGGTACTTCATTACTTTGATATCCGGTGTCTTTACGGTGAAGGATATTATTTGTTGTACCGTAAGTAGTGGTGTTATTCTTTCTTATTCATGAAGAGAAGAACTTACATTATTCCATTCTTTATTATTCGTTATTGGAATAACTTTGATACGCTGTGATATACCTATACTTGGTGAAATCCTCATTATTCCATTCTTTATTATTCATTGGAATAACTTTGTATCTGCCAGATACCCTATACTTGGTGAAATCCTCTGTTATTCCATTCTTTATTTATTCATTGGAATAACTTTGATATCTGTGGCATACCCTATACATAATCTGATACGTGGTTTACCCTATACTTGGTGACATTCTTCTATTATACATTGGAACATCACATGCTGTGTATTTTACAATCGGACCGGTTTCCGTCTTTATCATTCTGTTGGAATATCCTATCCGTGTGTTTTACACCGGATTTGGTTCCATCTTTATTATTCTGTTGGAACATCCTGCCGATTGTGAATTTCACATTTTGGTTCCGTTATTATTATTATTACATTGGAATAACTTTGTTATGCTGTAATATCCGCATGCATGGTGATTTCTTTTGTTATTCCATTTTTTATTATACCCGGTTGGTTAAAACTTTGACTTCTATACTCCATGAAATTAGTAGAATATCCTTGATATTTGCGTTTCATCCAAATATCTTTTCATGGAAATATTCTTACGATCATTCTTGAATTTTACTACTCACAAAACAAAGATCATGTTGACAATTTGGTCGTTAAAATTCACGGATAAAATAATTCTTGAACTTGTTTTATTGAATTCTTATATCATTGTCATCATCCTCATGTTTATAATTTTTTTGTAGTGCATAGATGGACTTGGTATGATTATGACGAGAGACTATTCGGTGTAATCATGACCGTAATGTTACAAATAATGTGGTAAAAATCCTCGATTGGCGATGAGTGCATTGATGGACGAGTTGTTGGCATGATCATGACCATTAGTGAATACACAACTATTCTCGGCGTGGTGCATGAATAATTGTGGTCGTGATACTAAAGAATATCCTTGGTAGAAGTGCGGGGTGATTCGATGATGTGGATTATTTATTAAAGGCGAGTCTCAATTTATAACAAATGATGAAAAACCTTTTAAATCATAAAAGATAGTAGATTTTATTTTCTACTTGACTCTTTTAATGGATTGCTTGTTCACTGCATTAAACTTGATGTTTATTATATTTTATCGGTTTAACACTTGTTGAAGGCTAATGATAATTTATTCTCGCATTATCTTAGTCATAATATTTTTCTTGGGCTAGTTGAGCTCACCTTTTTTTCCTTTGTTCTCTTGAAATGAGAACATAGCCGGGACGAGTCTGGGAAAGCGGAGTAATGGTCGAGAGGATAGCATTAGTAGTCCTCACTATTCGTGAAATAGTGTGATAATAATTGTAATGAGGATTCCTTTTGAGTTTGTATAATATCTAGTAGATAATATTTGTATTCAAACTCACGGTTTATGTCGTATTATACCAGCAGCTTATATTAGTAAGTTGTATTTAAATTCTGTACCATGTATCTGACTACCCAAGATGGGTGATGTATACCTAATTTTGGGGGCGTCACAAGTAGTTTGCATTCTCTACTTAACTCTTCTAATGAATTATTATTTCCGCTGCGAATATTGATTTAAAACTTGTTGTCAATTGTATTCTATTAGATTTTTTCCTGTTGAAGACTAATGATAATTTGTTGTATATTATCTTAGTCATAATATTCTTTCTTGGGCTAGTTGAGCTCACCCTTTTCCTTTTTGTTCCATTTTTCTTCTCGGGGAGGCGAGAATATAAGCGAGTACTTAGTCGAGGGTATGGAATGAAGGTTCTAGAGAGAGTTGTTTAGTAGTCCTCACCATTTTGTAAAATAATGTATCAATAAATGTGATGAGGATTTATATGAGTATAGATATTATCAGAAGATAATATTTGTATTCAAACTCATGATTTCTTGTTGTAATAATAAAGTTGTAGTTGTTTTACGTACCATGTATTGACAACTCGGAATGGGTGATGTATACCTATTTTGGGGCGCCACGGTTGGTATCGAGCTTAGGGATATGATCTCCTGGCGGAGATCGGGGAATAGAACTAGGAGGGAGAGGCGAGTAAATCCTTCGTTAGTGTGTCCTACCTAAGCTTATTTGTTAGTTAGTCATTATATAGGATATTATGTGATATATTGATTTGTTTAATTAACCCTTGTTTTATGGCTTACGATTTGAGAGAAAGTGTTGATCGAGAATATTAACAAAGGAAATGAGACCGTGGAGGCGATCTCTGTACTCACCAACGAGGAGAGAACGTGCAACAAAGTGGCAATGTTCCTCCTGTGAACAACACCATGCTGAAAGCGAGATGATGAGCGAGGGATGTTTAGAAGCTTTTTGCAGTTCATGCAAAAATCGCATTTGAGGAGACTCGTGTTCAAAATCTGAGGAGGAAATGATAGAAATTCATGGGTTGTCACAAACAAGCGATTCAAAGAGTTGGAACCACTGAATTTAAGGGAAAGCCCGATCCGATCATGGCGGAAACATGGGTCAAACAAATTACCAAGATATTCGATGTCTTGGGATGCACGGAGGAATGAGAAGGTTCCATTCGCCACCTTTATGTTCCGTGGCGAAAAGCAGACTCATGGTGAGAGTCGTGAAGCGTACTCCATCCGGCCCGCACTCTCAAAGCATGTCTTGGGAGACATTTCAGAAACTATTTAATGACAAATACTTTCCGAAAGTGTTCATCTATATGAAGGAAGTGGAGTTTATTAGGCTGGAGCGAGAATAACATGGCGGTGTCTCGAAGACGAGGCAAAGTTTGTAGAGTTATCTAGGTTTGCACCTCATTTGGTGGAGAATGAGGAACGTATGATGCGGATGTTTCTTAGAGGTTTGAAACCCCGTATACGCCAAGATCTCATTTCTCATAAATTTTTTCTCTATTCAGGATGTTGTAAAATGGGGCTCAATTATTAGAAGCGAGATAACGAGTACGGTCAACTAAGTGACCACAACCGAGGATCATCTAGGAGATGGTAGTCAACAAAACAACGATAACCAAATGGAGAAAGAAAAAGAGCGGACAAAAATGGTAACCAATCGGTGGTAATCATGGCCATAAAAATAGAAGAAGCGAGTCGGGAGGAGATTTTAAAAGAGGAGATTTAATAACGACCATGTGAAGATGACGATTCTAAGAAGAATCGGTTCTAAAGGAGGAGAACGACCACCCGGTCATATGCTATAAATGCGGAAAGAGGGACATATCGATCCAAGCGCCCACAACAGTTCAAGGTATGCTATAATTGTGGAAAGGAAGGACATATCGCTCGAGATCAGATGCAGAAGCGAAACCTAGTTCGATGTGGGGACGGTGACTCAAAAGAACGTCCCGAGAAAAAGTCAAAGTCAACGGTTCGTGGAAGAGCGTTTCTTTGTGGTGATCAAAATCGAGGAACCCAAACGAGGTGATCACGGGTAAGCTATTTATAAATTCTTGCGAAGTTTATACTTTTACTTGATACCGGTGCTACCCATTCATTTATCTCTCCTACTTGTGCTCAACGTTTAAATTTGACTCAGGAGAAATTAGACTTTGACTATCTGTGGAAACTCCGTTAGGAGAAACTTTTATCACATCTTCTTTTTATTCAAATTATATTTATTATTGAATTATGAAAATCATTAATGGGCCTTTATTATTGAATTATGAAAATCATTCATCTAATATTTTCATTTCAAACTTATAAGGCCAAGAATTTGGTCGATTGGATCAATCCTTTAGACATTTTAAATATCTCTGATCTTTGACTGTAATGATGAAAAAGCATGTCGGTTGACTAAAGAACGCCATGCATTAATGTGGATGGGATCATAATCGGAATTATTGGTAGTAATGCTTGATGATCAGCGGTGGATAAACTACATGCGATTCGGCGGGACCCATCGGGTAAAGGGAATGTCGGGGTAGTAGTGGGTGTACGATAATTGAGCGAGGAGGGTATAACTTGGCGAGGAAGTCTCCACCAAGAAGTGCGTTCTCATACACTTCTTCATTTAGAATCATATATTCACGAGAGAATTATTATTATCTCTTGATATCAATACATTAAGTAATATAGCCTCAGTTTTTCGATAAACCTTGTGAATTCACATCTTGACTCTCGCTTTGAAATTTATCCCAAGCGGAACCCGCCGTCGAAGCTTGTGGTGTTTATTGTGTTTACGTTTGCGGGATCGGGGCGTTTTAGGTGATTGGGGCGTGACGAAAGATCTTGGCGTTAACATTGGTGGCTAGAAGGAGGGCTCTTTTCAATCCTGATTGTTTAAATTTGCTTGAAAGATGATGAGGAGTAGAGATGGAACACAGGAAGAGGCGGCGATGATACATTAGTTCATCAACTTTGCCTCGTATTTGATAAAGGATCGCTTGGGTCCTTACTAAAAGTGCTTTCGTGAAACACGGCTTCTAAACCTGATTCGGAAGAACCGTCCAGAAGATCCGTGGTGGAGCAGACGGAAGTTAGTTTTCAAGCGGCGATAAAGGCGTGATCCCGATCGAGAGAGCGGGTAGGCGGTTCGTGAGACCAGGACTCATCGTAGAAGTGGTCGAAGAAAGCCAGAGCTACCAAGTTGGCGAGGATGGCGGATGAAGCGGATAAAGCTTTGGAGGTTCTGTTAAAACAAAGGGAAGATATAGTAGAACGGATGCTTGGTGAATGAGTTGAGAGGCGAAGCATCTAGCCATATACATTAGAAGGGCGGAGTAGAGCATAAGGAGGTACCCGTCGGAAGGGTAAGGCCGGAACATTATTATGCATGTGTCGAGGATCATTCTCACGATGGGAGGAGATCGAAGCGAGCGCCTTGGCCCTCGAAGAAGGCATTGGCGATCGTGGGATCGATTCATCATGACGATGAAGGCGAAGAAGCGGTCGAGAGAAATTATGCGAAAGCGAAGGAGAATCGAATTCTGGCCGTTCTCATCGTGAGGATGAAATTTTCGACCTAGTAAATCGAAAAAGTCCATGAAGCGGTGAGATCGGCGGGGAAGGTCGATCCATTCAAAGCCTAATGTCGCCCGGAGAAGGAGATCTCATCCTGACGAAGGTGTTGATTTTACAGTTAGAGAGTTGAAAGAACTCGAAAACAATTGGTGAGGTCAGCGGTGAAGGATACTTACGGTAAGAAGGCGTCCCTTTTTCCTTTGATATTCTCGAGGAGAAAGCGGATGCTACCAAAAAGTTACCTCGCGTGGAAAGCTATGATGGGTCGGGAGATCCTTATGACCGTAGTCGAGCGTTTGGTGGATTAATGGATTACTATGACTTTCTTGATCTTTCTTTAAATGTCACACTTTTGTCACTACTTTGAGAAAAGGCGGCGAGACGGTGGATGGGGACTTTACCATCGGATTCTATCTCTCGTGGGTGAACTTTGTGATAAGTTCCATGCAGTTTAGGAAAGCAATAGAAGAGAGGGAAGCTTCTGGGCTCTTTAGCACAAGTCCGTGATTCACCAAGCGAATCTTTAGGCCGATATGTAAAGAGGTTTAGGGAAGCGGTCGGACGGTGTCGATCTTAATAATCTCTCAGTGTTGGATTGTTCGAATGGGCTAGATCTAGTTAAATCGGAGAAATTGGTAAAGAAATTGATGTTTCACCATCAGAAAAGCCTAGCGAAGCCTTGACAAAGGGAGGGCTATATTGTTGTAGAAGAGGCTATGAGCAGTTTGAAGAATCCTTCTTTGAGCGATTAAAGGAGGTAGAGGTTCCCAAAGGTGATGTTGATCGAGAGAAGAGTTGGAGGATACTGACGAAAAGGCGGAAGGTAGTTGAAGAAATACGAGTAACTTCGTGGCGACAAGGCGACGATCGTACACTGTTCACCTTAGAAGGTTAATAAGGTTTTACACCAGTTGAATCTGAGAGAGGTCGATAATTTTGGATCGGATCAAAACCGACCTTTCTTTGAACCACCTCGTGATAATTACAAAAGCGGGACATGGTGACCCTCATGAATATTGTGGTTATCATCAATTGCTTTGGTCGTGACACTAATGAGTGTTGTAATTTAAAGGATTTTGTAGAAAGCAAGATTAAAAGTGGCTTCTTGATTGATATGTGGTGAAAAAGCCCGTCGAAGATCGGTGAGGTTATCAATCGTCACCGTTCAAAGCGGTTCAAGTACCGCTTTATTCAAAATGCTCCAACTACAGCAGCTTGAAAAGTCGTTGATGTAATAAGCGGGTGGAGTGCATTGGGAAGTTAGTAGGGAAGAAGAGGAGGTCTTATCTTGATTGATTATGTCGATAACGAGATCTTACTCGAAGATTGTGAGGCCTTTCGAGGCTGTTATTTCATTTACGGATGCGGATTATCCGCCGGAGCCCATTGAAGCCGCGTGAAGGGGCATTGGTGATCGCGTATGAAGTGGGCTCGGTGGATGTGAAAGCGCGTCTTGATAGATATACGGATCTTGGTGGACATTCTTTATGCCCGTGCTTTTCGGAGGATGCATCTCGATGGGCACAAAATGGAGGTCGGACGGGAGGCTCCTCTATATGGTTTGTGAGCGATCCGGTCAAAGTGGCGAGCCTTTATTGAACTCCTGTCATCATCTTGACACGGCCCCTCGGCAAGTGGAGATAACATAAATTTTATGTTGTGCATGTGGATTAAACACTGCGCCATTTTGGGAAGACCTCGTTTGGCTGCTCTTATTTGTAACTTAACCCATCCACATTTCAAAATCAAATCCCCCATGCACATGGAGTAGGAGAGGTGATGGGTGATTTAGACTGGCAGGAGATGTTATCGGAACTCTGTCATTTCATCGGAATGAAATTCGATAAACAAAAAAGAAAAGCGATGGCAATTGAAATCGAACCCTTCAAAGAAGCGACTCGAGCGTTGGTGATCCCATTTGGGAGGCGGAGGAGATTGAGTTAGGTCGTGGAAGCGAGACAAGGCGGTGAGGATTGGTTGGGCTTGCGAGAACCTCTTCGGACAAATCTTATGGAACTCTTACGATCTTTATGTCGATATTTTTGCATAGGAACCACAAGACATGCACAGAGTTAATAGGAAGGTTCTTGAGCATAAGCGGAGATAGATCCTTGAAAAAGCGGTTAAATCGGAAGAAGCGGATATTTGCTCGAGCGTCAAAGATCGTCGATGAAGAGGTTGCAAAAAATTCTTTGAGCTTTGACTTCATCTCTGAGATTGATTACCAGTGGATAGCAAATGTAGTATTGGTGCGAAGCATAATGGAAAGTGGCGAGTTTGCATCGACTACAAGCCTTAACAAGGCTGTCAGAAGGATTTTATCCTCTGCCCATGTCGATCGACTAATCGATGCCACTTGAGGTATGCCTTTACTAAGTTTTATGGATGCTTTTTAGGTTATCATCAAATATCCGTATGCAAAGAAGACATTCCAAAAGCGACATTCATTACACGCAGATTCGGTGTATGCATACAAAAAAATGACTTTTGGCCTCATTAATCTTTGGAGCTACCTACGAAAGGATGATGAACTTCATATTCGATAGGCAATTTGGGGAGGAACATGGAGGTTTATGTAGATGACATGATCGTGAAGAGTATGCAAATTGAGAAACATTTGGACGATCTAGAGAGTGCTTTCAAACTATTCGTTTATCGTCATTTGAGACTTAACTTGAGCCAAATGTACTTTCGGCCTTGGTCTTTGGAAAGTTTTAGTTATCTGGTCGATCGTCGAAAGGGGTATCGAGGCCAATCGAGAGAAGATCCGAGGCCATCCTCGACATGAAGACTCCTCGGTCGTTCGAGGGCGTTGGCGTCGTTGGTAGGATTGCGACTTTAAGGAGGTTTGTCGCGAATCTGCGGAGAGATGTCTTAGTTCTTTGACACATTGAAGGAATAGAAGAATGCGAAAGGCGTTCGGTGGACTTAGGGTGTGAAGCGCTTTCAAGGTATAAAGGCGTGTCATCTTGGCTCCTTTATTAGTCGAGCTTTGTCAATGAGAGACTTTATATTTGTACCTTGCGGCGGTTTCTTAGCGATTGGGCGATTTTGATTCGGGGAGATCGGTGGGAAGCGACATCCGGTCTATTCGTCGACCCGTCTACGAGATCTTTGAAACCGGTATCTAACATTGAAATTTGCCTTTGCTTTAATAATTGCGGTGAAAGCTTGGCGGTATTTTCAAAGTCGACTCACAGTCGTCTACCTGCGGATCGACCATTGAAGAAGGTGATGGGCAAGCGGAGGTCTCGGGTAGACTAGCGGCATGGACTATGGAGTTATCGATTTTTCATCGAGTATCATCCCGAGCGCCATCAAAGGCCAAGCCACAGGTGACTTTATGGTAGAATGCTTTCGTTCACCAAAGCGGAATCTTGAATTCTGGGGGCTGAATCTTACGATCGGCGGTGGCCGTTCTTGGCGGTCGGAAAGGCGTGGGCGTTGTATCAGATGGATCTCTACGATATTTATTAGTGGGCGGGGATTATTTTAATAAGTCGGGAGGATTTAAAGTCGTCAATGAGCCATGATTCGGGTTTAAAGCAGCGAATAATGAAATTTGAAGTCTGAAGCGGTGTTAGCGGTGTCCGATTAGCGAAGAGTCTCGAAGTCAAGCGATTGATTATCTATAGTGATTCTCGGTTGGTCGTTAAGCGGTTTGTCGGGAGATTATGAAGCTCGTGGGACTCGAATGATCAAATATCTGGCGGAATTAAGAACCAGACTTCAATTTTTTTGCCGTACGAGTTTGGGTATAGGCGTATGGCGACAATTCTCTGGCGATGCCTTTGTCGGCTAGCCCTTCTGGGATGCGGATGTTTTCATGGATCGGTGTATTTGGAAATTTTCTGACGGTAGAGTGTTGACGACGAAAGCGATGATGTGTATCGAGCGAAACAAATTGTTGGATGACCCCTACATTGAGTATTTGGCGGATGGCGTCCTTTCCCGGATCAAATCTTGTGCAAAGAAGATCAATCTGAGTACTAATTTTAGTCTTATTGATGGGGATCTCTATCGATTGGCATTTTCCTCACCATTATTGAAATGTTTGGTTCGTCAAGAAAGGAGAGTATGCTCTTGGGAAGTTAAATGAAAGGATTGCGGTGACGGTGATATGGTTGCTTTAAGTCTTTGCACATAAAAGTACTTGACGACAAGGTTCTATTGGTAAACAATTTTCAAAGAAGCTCTGATCGTCGAGAAATGTGAAAATGCCATTTCGATAGTCAGGTCCCCCATCGATACCGGAAGAGTTATACTCGATTCTATCTCTATACCGCCCATTTATGCTGGGGGTGGATATATTGGGGCCAGATTACCTAAAGCTAAAAGGTCGAGTTAGCTTAAACCGTCATAGTTCTTATTGATTATATGACTAAGTGGGTGAAGGCAAAACCACTTGATTCGATCGATATGAGAGGAGTGCTTAAAGTTTATAAAAAAGTGCGTGGTGTTTAAGCCGGGATCCCTAAGGTATTGATATCGGACGATGGGCCTTGATTCGTGGGTTCAAAATTTGAAGAATTTTTGAGCGATTTGGGATTCGACCTGAAGACTTACATGGCTCATCCACGGTCGAATGGGCAAGTCGAGGTGACCAACGGAGACTGACTTTGAGCGGAATAAAGCGTAGATTGGATGAAGCTAAGGGAGATGGCGGAAGAATTCTTTGGCGTCTTTGTGGGCATCTGCGAACTACACGAGGACTACTACGGGATTAAGCCCTTTCGATTGGCTATGAATGCGATGCCTTAGTCGGTCGAGATCGGATCTCAAGTCTTGGTGGAGTCGATTCAAAGAAATCTCTGACGATGAAGGGTGAAGGCTAACTTGGACTGCTTTAGGCGAAGTCGGAGAGGAAGCTTTAATCAAATTGGTACGCTTATCAGCGAAGGGTGGCCAAACATTATAAAGGCGTCGAACCCGTAGATTGAGTGGGAGACTTCGTTCTTAGAAAGCCGAAGCCTACGCCTCAAAACACGGGAAAGCTAATCTTAGAATTGGGAAGGGCCATATGAAGTGATCGAAGTACGAAAGCGGTACTTATCGATTAAAAGGCACTTTCGATGGTTAGAGATCGAGAATACTTGGCATCTTTGGCGGGCTTGATATTTTCAATAAAGATTAAGTCGGTTTATCGAATGCGTACACTGATTGTTGGATATTAATAAAGATCACTTTTCCACTGATTTATCCTTTGGTTTGGTCTATTGGTCAGATGGTCTTTATGGTGTAAGGAGGTATGGTAGGACTCATTGGCCATTCGATGGTAGCCCAGGTCCTTTTGGTCTATATTGATCTTATCGGTGGTAAGTCGATGGTGGTCTATTGGTGGTCAGAGATGGTCATGGTATTTATGGTGTAAGGAGGTATGGTAGGACTCATTTGGCCATTCGATGGTAGCCCAGGTCCTTTTGGTCTATATTGATCTTATCTCGGTGGTAAGTCGATGGTCCATTATTGTCCAGAAGGTCATTTATGGTGTAAGGAGGTATGGTAGGACTCATTTGGCCATTCGATGGTAGCCCAGGTCCTTTTGGTCTATATTGATCTTATCGGTGGTAAGTCGATGGTCCTTTATTGGTCAGAAGGTGATTTTATGGTGTAAGGAGGAATGGTAGGACTCATTTGGCCATTCGATGGTAGCCTCAGTCCTTTTGGTCTATATTGATCTTATCGGTGGTAAGTCGATGGTCATTATTAATCCTTATGTCTTGGTTCTTATTTATTTGTCGTCAAATTTACTTCACGTATGATTGATCTCACTCTTGATGCAAGTGAGTATAAGTTATTTATTTTGTTTAAGTGTTGAGTTCGGTTTATTTAGTTGAGTTAACTTGAATCACTGTAAAGTAAAATTCAATTCACTTCATTGCATAAGTTAATTTGTTATATCTTATATCTAATTGATAGTTCATCTTATTGATACTAAATTATTGACAAGATCTTGATCGGGAGCGAAGTCATAATCAAGGCGAGTTAAAGATTTATCGATAAACATAAAATGCTCATTTCATTTAAGTCGATTGTAAATTAATTACATAAACATAAAAAGTTTAAAGTAGTTAAATATTTACATAAAACCAAAAACATGATATATATTAGAGTACAGCGCTTCATCATCATCGAATTGAAGCGATCTAGGAGTCAAGTGAGCGGTAGATAGCTTCTCTTTTCCTCGTTCAAGCGGTCCTCGTACCCCTCAGAATAAACCTTCATGATCTCTACATTAAGTTCATCAGAGTCTATACTCTTGCTTTGAATACGCTTAGGAGCTCTTGATCGAGCAGCGGGCCTCGTCCCTCGAGTCCTTTATTTTATGGCGGAGCTTGTGGACTTGGCCTTTATGCCTTGGACTTCATCTTGAATCTTCGTCTCGGCCTCACCAAGTTGTAGGACTAAGCTGCGATTGGTGAAGAAAACTCCTCGTTTTTCGCCTTGAGAGTAAGTTCTCTTGACCGAACCGGCATTCGGGTTGGTTAGAGTTTGTTGGTGGCTTGAGACGCGCATTGACCCATCCCTAATGGCCCTATAGTTCGTCATCGGATGTCTTCAAATCCATCTTGGCGATCGATTCTATCGAAATAGTTGATGGTATGAAAAGCATCTTCCGCGACCGGCTCTTTCTCGGTCGAAAGGTCGATTTGACATATTTATCTCTTGTCGCATGAAATCTTCCTCGGCCTCTCCATTTATGTGTCTCGGGCCTTGATCGTCCAGAAAACGACGATTAACTGCACATTTTCAAAATATTCAAAGTTAAAATTTCTAAAATACTCGAAGGAAAATAGAGATGTAGAGGAAGAAGTGATTATTATTTACCTTGGCGAATAACTCATCCCTCGTCGAGAAGATTTCCGTCAAGTATGATCTTTGAGCAAATTGGTCGTCGATCGGTGTCTTAGAAGACGAAAGCTCAAGAAGAGGTGAAAGGAAAGTTGGCGTTGAACACCGGCCATAGGGTCGGAGATCCTGACCTCGGCATGATAACCTTGACACGAAGGGCCAAGGTAGTTCGGGAGAGGTCTCGACCTTTCGGGGAGAGAATGAAAAATTACATTCGGGAGGAGGTGTAGGAGTCTGCGTGAATAGTTTTGATTCTGGGAGATTTGTTTGGAGTGGGTTCTTTGGGTGTTGAAGAAGCAGGAGGCGGAACTTGGATGGCTCTCGAAGTGCGTTTCCTCTTCTGGATAGCGTCGAATCCGCCGTCACAGTCACCATCCTCTTGATCTGTATTTTCTCTGAGAGCACGAAGGTGGAATAATAGAAGGCGAGGAACCACAGAGCTCTTGGCGATTAAAGGGGTTATTTTGTTTTGTTTTAATTTTTGATCTAAGTATATTTCTTGATCGGGACGATCAAGTAAAGCACTTTGATCGAGGAATGGTTTTGGAGGTTGGTTACATTTACGGTGTGGGTTGGGAGGAGTTACGAGAGAGGTGACTGGGTTTTTCTGGTAGCTCTCTCTTTTATCGAGGGTGAAGGTCTCTTACGGTATGAGAACCTCTTGACCTCTGTTTCTTCATTTGAAATTCATCAAGTATGAATTTACGGTGTTGAATCTACTTGGGGTAGCCGGTTGGTGTAGCCTCAATTGCTTAGAAGACTTCCCGGACAAAAAATCTTGAACTCCTTTATTTCTCTGAGCTCGGTGCGATCAAAATCTTGCCACAAATCAAACAATTCCATGTTATAATTATATATTATGGAATATTTTCAAAAAATATATATATATGAAATAAAATTTGGTACTTACACTTTATGGTCATATAACCATACTTGCTTGAGAGAGTCAAGTATTTCACTCTTCCTTGGGAAGTTGTCGAATAGCTCCATCATTTCCACTTCCGTTCTTGAAACATCTCGAAAGTCGGTGAGATATTTTTTAAATCGGTTGCCCGATTCGGGAGAGAAGAGATCTCGGGGCCTTTGGCGAAAAACCATTTCTCGTGCCATCCCCTATTGCTCGAAGGGTGTTCACCGTGACGTCTGTCAAATTTTTCTCGGACTTGGAGAATGTTTCTTGATGGCCTTGAACCCCTTCTCCTGGATTATACTATCTTGTAGGCGGTGAAGAAGAAGTCGGTGAGGCTCGGCGCTTGATTCATGGCGAAGGCCACGAAGGCGAGAATGTGGATGTAGGAGTTTGGCACGGTTGTGAAAATCCTACGCAAAAAACCCGGTAGAGGTCTTTATAAAAAGGCGTGAAGGGAAGCGAACCCCCTTCTCGATAAAATCTTGGGGACGGCCGAGTCCATCCTTGGTAGTTGATACATCTCTTCTCACGAGCAGGGTACCACGGCGGCATGGGTATCCGGAATGTGGAGCAAGTTGAACCCTCTTTAATTGACCTCGGTTATGATAGAAGGAGTGTTGGCATGCGAGAATCTCTCCGTACTCTGTAGTATTAGGAGGGGTTTTGGGTTTTTGTTTGGGATTCGTACTTGAAGTCCCTCATGAAGATTAGGGTTTGGTGGAACCACGGTGATGGGTGTTACAAGTATGGGAGAACTACATTTGGGGTTTTGGGAAGCCATTTGTGACGATTTTGAGAGAGAGATCGAGAGAAATTTAGAAAGGCGCTTGAATTTCAAATGAGCAGGTAAAAAGCTGTCAAATTTGGTAAAGTTGTCTTTTTATCTTGTGATTTACGGTGTTGAGCAGGTGCATTAAATGCTAGTAATAATTTGGAATTTGAATGGGAAGCGTCGGTTTGAATTAGGGTATTTAATGGATAGAGTCTTTACGAATTGGGCCCTTAAATTCCTTTCATTTATTTCATGAGCGATAAATGGAGTGCGTTTTTAATTACATCTTGTTATTTATTGATTCTCGGTAAAATATCATGGATTGTTTATAGTTTTCTATTAAACATTACATTCGACAAAAAACTAGGGGCGATGTTGGGTCGTGATATTTTTATCTCTTTTGGTAGAGTGTATTGGGCTTATTCTTTTTTTATTCTATTGGGCCTTTATTATTGAATTATGAAAATCATTAAGCCCGATCATCATAATATTTTCATTTCAAACTTATAAGATCAAGAATTTGGTCGATTGGATCGATCCTTTAGACATTTTAAATATCTGATCTTTGACTGTAATGATGAAAAAGCATGTCGGTTGACTAAAGAAACTGCCGTGCATTAATGTGGATGGGATCATAATCGATTTGGCGGTAATATGATGATGATCAGCGGTGGATAAACTAAATGCGATCGGGCGGGACCCATCGGGTAAAGGGAATGTGTCGGTAGTAGTGGGTGTACGATAATTGAGGCGAGGAGGGTATAACTTGTGAGGAAGTCTCCGGAGCCGAAGTGCGTTCTCATACACTTCTTCATTTAGAATCGTATATTCACGAGAGAATTATTATTATCTCTTGATATCAATACATTAGGTAATATAGCCTCCGTTTTTCGATAAACCTTGTGAATTCGCATCTTGACTCTCACGCTTTGATGAGGAGGAATTATCCCCTAGAGCCAACCGCCGTCGAAGCATGTAGTGTTTATTGTGTTTACGTTGCGAGGATCGGGGCGTTTTAGGTGATTGGGGCGTGACGAAAGATCTTGGCGTTAAAGTTTATCTCAATGTGTTTAACTTGTCAGCGTGTAAAAAGCGGAGCATCTAGTACCTAAGAAGTGCATTGCAACCACTTGAGATTCCGAAATGGAAGTGGGAACACATTACCATGGATTTCGATCACGGGTCTTCCTACGGTTTTCAAGGCATCAATCTATTTGGGTTATTGTTGATAGATTAACCAAGTCTACGCTCATTTCTTGCCGAATCACGGAGACTTATTCCTTGAAGCGTCTTGCTAGTATATATGTAAATGAGATTGTGAGGTTGCATGGCATGCCAAGTATCCATAGTTTGGATCGTGACCCAAGATTCACTTCAAGATTTTGGGTTAGCTTGCAAAAAGCTATGAGCGCGGATTTACGATTGATTAAGCATACCATCCTCAAAGCAGACGGACAATCGAGAGAGAACTATTCAAACTCTTGAAGATCTATTAAGAATCTGTGTCCTGAGACTTCAAGGCGGTTGGGATAAGTATTTACCATTGGTGGAATTCTCCTACTGACAGCGGTTATCGAGCAAGTATAGGTGTGGCTCCATTGAAGCATTATATGGGACGAAAATGTCGCTCTCCGGTATGTTGGGGACGAGGTGGGTGAAGCAACATTGTTGGGACCGAAGTTAAATACGTATGACTTCTGAAAAAGATCCAAATGATTCGACAGCGATACAAAGCGGCACAAGATCGACAAAAGAGTTATGCGGATCTTCATCGAAAGGACGTGGAATTTAGTATAGGGGATCATGTATTGTTGCGAGTTGCTCCATGGAAGGAGTTACAAGATTTGGGAAAGAGGAAAGCTCGATCCACGATTTATTGGTCCATTTCAAATTCTTGACCGAGTAGGAAATATAGCCTATAGACTCGCGTTACCTCCGAGTATGTCTCATATTCATAATGTGTTTCACATATCATGCTTAAGTAAATATGTGAAAGACCGAACCACGTTATAGAGTTAGAAGCAGGACGAAATAGCCAGAAGACTTAGCGTATGAGGAGGTACTGTCAAGATCTTGGATAGGAAGGAGCATGTCCTCCCACGCTGTGAAAGGTCATACCACAAGTTAAAGTTTTGTGGAGGAATCATGCTATATAGAAATGACACAGGGAATTGGAAGCGGAAATGAAAGCGAGATATCCTCACCTTTTGAAACACCGTGTACGTCACGTCGATTTTGAGGACGAATTTTCATAAGGAGGGAGGTTGTAAGACCCCAACTTATTATTAATGAAATTTAATTTTCTCTATTTATTATTTTGAAATAGTAAGGGTTGATTTGATTAATGTGGATAGTTATGGGTAAAATCATAAATATTTCAAAATAAGTAAGTGGTTATAAAATATTCATTGTTGTTGGGGAATATTCATTTGGTCGTGGAATATTAAATCTTGTCGGGGAATATTCTCTGACGGTATTGTGACCGTGTGTGGGCCCCATGCTTGAAAGCGATTGGATGAAGAAAATGACAAATATAAGTTGTTTAAAAATAACGGCATAGGTTATTCTGCAATTATCTTTGTTAAAATACTCGGTGGTTAAAACACGATAGCTTTGCAGTATTGCACCAATTATTGATTCTTACGTGAAGAAGACACTTCTCAATAATTATTACGATAATTCTTTATTCGATATTTTATTTTATTGATTTAATAATTGTTGCGTTGATATTTTATATTCTTTGTTGTTTGATAATTGTCATTACAGTATTTTTCATTATCGAAGCAATAATTCATATTATACGAATAATATTATTAGATAACATTATTGGCGATGTCTAAAAAATTACATCTAAGGAGAGGTTTGGTCACTAATTGCTTGGCAAGATGAGGAGAAATTCTTATTGGAAAGTCCCTCTTTCACAGGAGGCGCACAGTTGTCGATATTGTGATTACGTAATATTATTTGTGAATAATTAATTATTGATTCATATGATGAGAAAAATATTGATTTTATGTGGATATAGATGGAGAAAATTTTTAATGTGACAATTGTTGAAAATTGAAATTTTATCTTTTTCTGATAAAATAATTCATTTAAATATATTATTATATTTTAATAATATAATAATGGTGATATTTTTACAACGAATGTGTGATATATGAGTATACGAGGAGGAAGAGTATTTTTATTGCAATAAATGTATAAAACATGCTAAACATGTCGGTGGACCCTATTTATTGGCTGAAATTCGATTATAGCCTGTAAAATCACCCGTTTGTGGATTTCGGTTATTTTCTGTTTGGAATTTGGAAAAACTTTCTTCTGCAAAGTTGTAGAGAATTGAATTTCCTATAAAAAGTCGTGGAGTTTCAAATTTTCTGACAAAAGGGCTATTTATTATGAATTATTGAAGTTCTGAAGCTCTGAAATAATTAATTTTTGGAAGTTTAAAATATTTTAAATATGAAAAACGTTTTTTGTCATTATTGTGGGTCTTGCATGTGTTGGAATTTGCTTAATTCAGATCCTTAAAAGTGGGCGTAGAAATTATAATATATATATTAATATTTTATTAAATTTTCTGCTTTGGTGTTCTAAGCATTTTCTATAAATAGGGTGCTTTTGGTTAGAATTGAAAATCACACCGAAGCTGAAATTTTCTCTCTATATTATCGGCGTATTCTTGTGAGTATTTTGAGTATATTTTGAGTATTGCTATACGGTGCAAGATCAAGTCATAGCCTTTATATCCAGGGTGTTTAAATTTAAATCTTGATCTTTCGAGGTAAGGGATATTTTTTTGTAATGATATTATCTCTTCAATATCATTATGCTAAAATATTGATCTGAAGTTTTATCAAATTTGGAACTTTTGGTGTCGAGATTACTTATTCACGTATCTGTTATTTATTCACGTTATCTGATCTTATTCACGAATCGACCTTTATTCATCGAAAAATGAAAATTTTCCTTTTCGTCCAAAATATCTATTGTGGATACTAGCTTTGATTGTATCCACGTTTTGATCATTCTTGAATTTTACACCACTATGATTTTTTTTGAGGTATTTTTGGACATGGATAAAACAAATCTGAATCTTTAATCCTTAATCCTTGTCATTTTGTTTCCTTTGGATTCGTTTCTTTAAAAATATTTTCATCATCCTCGGTCTTAAATGATGATATTATTGAATATCTTTGGCTGTAGTGCAAAGATGAATAATTTCGATGAATATCTTTGGCCGTAGAAGTGCAAAGATGAGCAGTGTTTAGATGAACATGATTGGTGATGAATATCTTTGGCTTTTGTAGTGCAAAGATGAATATTTGATTCGGATGTATATTGATTGATGTTACGAGGATAAAAGATGAGCGATGAACTTTTAAATTCATACATAGAAGATAGTAGTTTGCATTCTCTACTTAACTCTTTTAATGAATTATTATTTCGGCTGCGAATATTGATTTAAAACTTGTTGTCTATTGTATTCTATTAGATTTTTTTCCTGTTGAAGACTAATGATAATTTGTTGTATATTATCTTAGTCATAATATTCTTTCTTGGGCTAGTTGAGCTCACCCTTTTCCTTTTTGTTCCATTTTTTCTTCTCGGGAGGCGAGAATATAGCGAGTGCAATTGGGGTATGGAATGAAGGTTCTAGAGAGAGTTATTTAGTAGTCCTCACCATTTTGTAAAATAATGTATCAATAAATGTGATGAGGATTTATTTGAGTATAAATATTATCTAGAAGATAATATTTGTATTCAAACTCACGATTTCTTGTTGTAATAATAAAGTTATAGTTATTTCTATACCATGTATTGACAACTCAGAATGGGTGATGTATACCTATTTTGGGGGCGTCACATATATTCAGTTAGGAATTCCGTCAGAAATATCAAATATCACATTCTATATACTCACATATTGTAATTGTTATGACCCAAATACTGTAATTGCACAAATACACTGTATACACTAACTGAAATTTTAGTTGCACAAAATAAATCCCAATTTCAGCAACATGCAACAATTTGCATAAATTAAATTTAAATAATCCCAATTTGGAAAACAGTTAACAACAACATGCAAGAATTTGCATAATTATAGTAAAAAAAAATAAAAGTACTGAACAGAGGATATTCAGTAACACGTATTCAGTAACAGATATTCAATAAATTGAATACAAAGGATATCCCAATTTTTCTTATAAGTGACACACATGAACAACTTTAGCAAAATCAACAACTCAAATCTGCAAACTATATTCAGTAATCTCAAATCATCATTTAGGATTACTTACCTTGAATTAAAAGAGGAGAAACGAGGAAGAGAAAGGAGGAGCTACCCGTACGTCGCCGGAAATGGTGGCAGTGGGCGAAGGTGGGTAGACAATGGTCGGAGGTGGGTGTGCAGTGAACGGAGGTGAGATGAGAGCCGAGAGAGATTAGAGAGTGAGATTGAGGAGAGGGAAACACAAATGAGAAAAATGGGACGACTGATCTAGGAGAATAGAGCGTTTGATTAAGTTTTATGAGTTATTTCCGACGGAATTTTCGTTGGACATACGTCCCTCAGAATTATATTACTTCCGACATAATTTTCGTCGGAAATAACTTCAGTTTCGTTGAATTTATGTTTCGCGTTGGCGGGAAACTTGGCGCCAATGAGGGTATTCTAGGTTCAATAGAATTCCGTCGTATTTATGGTAATTTCGAAGGACTTATGGTCGACGAAATATTTCGTTATAAATAATCTTATTTTGACAGATTTTAATCCGTCGAGATTATTTCCGTCGAGTTTAAGGGTTTTTCATGTAGTGTTCTTTCGATTTCTTTCTTCAATTTCTTCTTCTTCTTGATTTAAACAAGATCTTCCTTCGATTTCTTTCTCTTCTATTTCTCTCTTCAATTTCTCAGCTGGTTAGGGGTTTCCCCCCTTTTAAAATATGGATTGGGCTGCCTAGTCATCACTATTTATCTAGGTGTAACTCTCGTTTGTCTATTTGGCATGTTTGTCAACGGAGGTACTTTGATGAGTTGATTTTTGTAAAGTTAGTGATAATTTTGAAAAATAATTAAAGTATATAGTGCACGTTGGTCATCGGGGTAAACGTTAGAGACATTTTTACACTTTTACCCATTTTTTCAATACTAGGATAATATAAATAATTAATATTATACATAATACTATACAATAATTTATTTAATACTTGTGCATAATTTTAAAAGGAATTATATTTAGGGATATAAAGAGTTTTTAGTAATATATATATATATATATATATATATATATATATATAAAAAATTACCATTGGAGAGGTAGAGAGAGATCAGAGTTAGTGCTCTTCTGGCGATAGCTAACTGTTCTTCTCTTCTCCTTATACATTCCATCTCTTCACCACAAGGAAAGAGTATATATATATATATATATATATATATATATATATATATATATATATATACACACGCCTGAACAGAATGAATGATATCTTCATCTGGTATATATGACACTACCAATAAGGTAGACTGCAGACTCCTAGAAGAGAGAATATATATATAAAAAAAAGGGAGAAAAAAACAAAAAGAAGAATGAGGTAGGTGAGAACGAGAGACTCATCATCACAGTCCACAGATATATATACAACTACTATATATATATATATATATATATATATATATATATACTAGAAGTATATATCTGTCGTACATTTAATTTCCTAGCTCATAACAAACAAACCAACCCCATTATTCCTCAACACAAAGTTCGTCACTGCTCCAGCTAGTACTATTACTACGTACCCGACCCTTTCTCCTCTCTCTCTCTCTCTCTCTCATATGAATTCCTTATGTTAAATACACGGCATGACATATATATGTTATATATGTATAGCTAGCTTGCTGAGCTTAATACGCAGGCTGTTGGGGTGCCACCACACTCTCTTTTTACTACTACTCATTCTAATCAATCAGTCCCCTTATGAGATTATTATTCCCAACTACCTATTATCATCATCACTCCTCCAGATTCCCCTCTTTTTTCTCATTCCTCCACAAACCACCGAGGAGGGCCCACTTCATGGCCTCCACGGCCATCAATCGCCGCCGCCGCCAACTCCGCAAGACCGTCGTCATCATGGGTCCCACTGGCTCCGGCAAATCCAAGCTCTCCATTGACCTCGCCGCCCGATTCTTCCCTTCTTCCGAGATTATCAACACCGATAAAATACAGCTCTACCGGGGACTCAACATCACCAGCAACAAAATCACATTGGCCGACCGACTCGGCGTCACTCACCATCTCCTCGGCGAGATCGACTCATCCCATTCACTCTCCCCGTCCGAGTTCCGGTCACTGGCCTCCTCCTACATCTCCGATATCTCCTCCCGTAGCCGGCTACCCCTCATCGTCGGTGGCTCCAACTCCCTCATCTACGCCCTCCTCGCCAAACGGTTCGACCCAAGTGCCGACGTCTTCTCTGGGTCGAACCCAGACCCAATCTGTCCGGAGCTCCGTTACAACTGTTGCTTTCTCTGGGTGGACGTGTCTTTGGACGTTTTGAATATGTATCTATTGAGGCGAGTCGACGAAATGCTTGACTCGGGGATGTTTGAGGAACTAGCGAAGTTTTACAATTCTGGCGAGTTTGAGTCGGTGAGTAGGACCGGGTTGGGGAAGGCAATCGGCGTGCCGGAGTTCGAGAGGTATTTTAGGTACTGCTGTAGTAGTAGCGATACGAGGGACGCCAACTCCGAGGAGGATGTGACGAGGAGAGTGATATACGAGGAGGCGGTGAAGGCCGTTAAGGACAACACATGTGAGCTCGCCAAGAGGCAACAGGGGAAGATCCAACGGCTGAGGAATGCCGGGTGGGACCTACGGAGAATAGATGCCACGGAGGCGTTCAGGGCGGCAATGGGGTTGGATAAGAGCGGCGACAGTGGAAGGGCGGCAGATATTTGGGAGAGGCAAGTGGTGGAACCAAGCGTGAAGATTGTGAAACGGTTCTTGGAGGAGGAGTAGGTTTTCCAGCCATTTCCAGCTGCCCCTTTCTCTCTCTTGTTTGTTTAAAAGTTCATATATAATTGGTTGGGGAGCGAGGTTAGAAGTAACCCTGGTGCAACCATGACTGAGCCATTAGGATGCCTTTGATATTTGGTGCTGGGTTTTATTTAGAGGGACTGCTAACTTATAAATACACGAAAAGAAAGAATTAATGATGAGAAGCAAAAATAAATGAAAAGAAATATTATTACTCCATTTGTTCTTCTTTTTAGAGCAGCACAAACACACGCACAATTTTTAACCTCTATATGTTAATAGAAGTGAGTTAACTAAATTATAATTAATTATTCTTATTTTTAAGTAATTTGATTTCATATATAGAGTCTTGCTATAAGTAATTTTTCTCAATTTCATCTTTGTACAATTAATGAAAAGGCCTCTCTCTCTCTCCACATCAAAATATAAATGCAGCCATTAGATTCTGAAGAATGACACATGTTCAACTCAAAATTTTAGTGGCTGCAAGACTAAAGTATGTTTGATAAAATTGAATATTAAAGTTTAGGCTTCTAAATAATATAGAGATGTGTTTAAAATTGTGTTTACTGGGGAAACTACGTATAAAGTTCTGGGGTCAATTGACCCAACTAAAATAAATAATTGTTTTATAATATAAGATAAATTTTAAAAAATTTAAGTATTATATATAAATTGACCCTACAAAAATTTTATAAATTTTTCGGGGTCAAATTAAAATTTTATAACATTGTCAATCAAATTTTAACCACATATACTCATATTCTCTCAATATATGTATATCTCTATAATATTTTAAACTAAATAATAATCTAATTTATATTATTTTTAAAAATAATTAATGAATTAATTACTTATAAAAGTTGTGATTAAAAAAGTCTATTATAAGTCAATATAAGTGTATATATACCATATATTACTACTTATTATATTGTCATTATAATATAGTGTATATATATATTTACATATATATGTGTGTGTGAACCCGTAAGTATAAAAGTATTAAAAAAATTGACTCCAAATTATTTATAACTTAGTACCCATTACGAGTTGTCAATACATGAGTGCGAAGCAACTACAACTTTATTATTACAACGGTAAAAGCGTGAGTTTGAATACAAATATCTTCTTAGACAATATCTATACTCAAATAAATCCTCATCACATTTATTGATACATTATTTTACAAAAATGGTGAGGACTACTAAACAACTCTCTCTAAAACCTTCATTCCATTACCCAGGCTCGTACTCATTTATATTCTAGCCTCACGAGAAAAAATGGAACAAAAAGGAAAAGGGTGAGCTCAACTAGCCCGATAAAGAATATTATGACTAAGATAATATCTGACAAATTATCGTTAGTCTTGACGAGGAAAAATCTAATAGAATCTGATAGACAACAAATTTTAAATCAATATACATGGTGAAATAATAATTCATTAGAAGAGTTAAGTAGAGAATGCAAACTACTATCTTACATGTATGAATTTAAAAGTTCATCGTCTATCTTTTATCCTGTAACATCAATCGATATATATACGGAATCAAATATTCATCTTTACTCTCTGGCGAAGATATTCATCGATTAGTCGTATTAATTAAAACACTGTTCAAACACTGGGCGAAGATATTATTCTTGAAATCTCTTTACTTCTGGGCCAAAGATATTCTTGAAATCATTCATCTTTGCTCTACGGGCCGAAGATATTCAATAATATCATCATTTAAAAGGTGAGGATGATGAAAAATATTTTTAAAAGCGAATCGGTGAAACAAAATAGCGAGGATTAAGGATTAAGGATTAGTACTTTGTTTTATCCACGTCCAAAAATACCTCAAAAAAATAATCATAGTGGTGTAAAATTGAGAATGATCAAAACATGGATCTGATGAAAGCTAGTAAAGAATAGATATCGAAAATAGAAATATTTTTGAATGAAAGAAAATTTTTGAATAGTTTTGAATAGTAATCAAACACCAAAAGATAGAAATTCAAAAAACATACGCTTCGTGAATAGTATCGTGAATAGTATCGTGTGAATAGTAACTCGTGAATAGTAACTCGTGAATAGTAACTCATGAATAGTAACCAGAACATGAAAAAGTTCAAATTTGATAAAAACTTGGATCGATATTTGACATAATGATATTGAAGAAATAATATCATTTGAGAAAAAAATAATATCCACTTACCTCGAAGATCGAGTCTTACAATTTGAAACAGGATATAGTCTATGACTTGAACTTGCCTTAGTATAGCAATACTCAAAGTATACTCAAAATACTCACAAGAAATCGCTCGATAATATAGAGAGAAAACTTGGTTTACGGTGTGATTTTCAATTCTAACCTAAGCACCTATTTATAGGAAATTGCTTTAGAACACAAAAGAGAAAATTTAATAAAATAATAATATATATATATAAATTTCTCACACACTCTATGATCTGAATTCATCATTCACCATCAACACATGTACAAATAAGCAAATCAAAAAAACGTTTTTCTTATTTAAAATATTTAAAACTTCCAAAAATCAATTATTTGAACTTGAACTTCAATAATTCATAATAAATAGCCCTTTTATCAGAAAATTGAATCTCGCGAGTTTTTATAGGAAATTCAATTCTCTACAACTTTGCGAGAAGAAAAAGTTTTCCAAATTCCAAATAGAAATTGGCCAAGAAATCCACAAGCGAGGCGATTTTCTAAATTTATAATCAAATTTCGATCGATAAATGGGGTCCGCAGAGCATGTTTAACATGTTTTAAACATTTATTGCAACAAAAAATACTCTTCCTCCTCGTATACTCATATATCCCACATTCGTTGTAAAAAATATCACCATTATTATATTATTAAAATATAATAATATATTTAAATAATTATTTTATCGAGAAAAAGATAAAATTTCAATTTTCAACAATTGTCACATTAAAAATTTTCTCCATCTATATCCACATAAAATCAATATTTTCCTCATCATATGAATCAATAATTAATTATTCACAAATAATATTACGAGAATCCTGATATTGTGACGAGGCGGTTCAGGAAGAGGGGCTTTCGATAAAATTTCTTCACTTCTGGTAGTATGATTAGGTGACAAACCTCTCCTTAAGCAGAACTTTCTAGACATTGCCAATAATGTTATCTCTAATATTATTATTAGGATAATATGAATTATTGCCGATAATGAAAAATCTTGTGTAATGACAATTATTGAAACAATGACAATATAAAATATCAATATGACAATTATTAAATCGATAAAATCTTTGAGCGATAATTCTGTAACCATTATTGAGTAGTAGTGCCTTCTTACGTAAGAATCAATAATTGGTGCAATCTGGTGTCTTCTTGTGTTTTAACCACAAGGGTATTTTAACGTATTACTTGGTAACAACTTCTGTAGATTATTTTTAAACAACTTATATTTGTCGTTTTCTTCATCGATAAACTTTTAGTTATGGGGCCCACACAATTTGCATTTGTGAGTAAATACGAATATTCCAAGCGATGCGAATATTCCACGACCAAACGAATATTCAAACAATGATGAATATTTTATAACCACTTGCTTATTTTGAAATATTTGCGTATTTTACCCTAACTATCCACATTAATCAAATCAACCCTTACTATTTCAAAATAATAAATAGAAAATTAAATTTCATTAATAATAAGTTGGGGTCTTCTGACCTCCCTCCTTATGAAATTTAGTCCTCGAAATTGGCGTCACGTACACAGTGTTTGAAAAGGTGAGGATACCTCGCTTTTCATTTAGTTTCAATTCGGTCATTTCCTCTATAGCATGATTCCTCCACAAAACTTTAACTTGTGGTATGACCTTTCTTGGCGTGGGACATGCTCCTTCTATCAAGATCTTGGCGGTACCTCCTCATACGTTAAGTCTTGGCTATCTCGTGGGGGTTCTAACTTTCTATAGCGTGGTTGGGTCTTTCACATATTCTGAAATACGGATATATGAAACACATTATGAACACGAGACATACTTGGAGAATAAGTATGAGTCTATAGGCTACATTTCCTACTCGGTCGAGAATTTGAAATGGACGATAAATCGTGGATTGAGCTTTCCTCTCTTCCCAAATCTTGTAACTCCCTTCCATGGAGCAACTTCATGATGACAATCATGATCCCCTACACTAAATTCCCGTCCTTTCGATGAAGATCCGCATAACTCTTTTGTCGATCTTGTCTTGGTTTGTATCGTTGTCGAATCATTTGGATCTTTTCGGTAGTAAATACGTCTTAACTTTCGGGTCCCAACAATGTTGCTTCACCCACCTCATCCCAACATATTGGAAGCGACATTTTTCGTCCATATAATGCTTGAATGGAGCCACACTATACTTGCACGATAGCTTTGTTGTTGTAGGAGAATTCCACCGATGGTAAATACTTATCCCAAGCGCCCTTGAAGTACAGGACCACGAGTCTTAATAAATCTTGAGAGTTTGAATAGTCCTCTACGATTGTCCGTCTGGTTTGGGGATGGTATCTGCGAACTAAATAAATAAATCCGTGCCCATAGCTTTTTGCAAGCTAACCCAAAATCTTGAAGTGAATCTTGGGTCGCGATCGAAACTATGGATCTGGGCATGCCATCTGACCTCACAATCTCATTTCACGTACATACTAGCAAGGCGTTCGAGGAATAAGTCTCCGTGTCGGCAAGAAATGAAAGCGAGACTTGGTTAATCTATCAACAATAACCCAAATAGCATTGATGCCTTGAGAAAGCAAGTAGGAAGACAAAATGCTTGAAATCCATGGTAATGTGTTCCCACTTCCATTTCGGAATCTCAAGTGGTTTGCAGCGGACCCTTAGGTACTAGATGCTCGCCTTTTACGTTGACAAGTTAAACACATTGAGATAAACTTTGCAATCTCTCTCTTCGTATTGTTCCACCAAAATGTATGCCGAAGATCACGATACATTTTAGTACTTCGAGGATGGATTGCAAATGGTGTATTGTGTGCCTCCATCGTAATCTTGTACTTCAAATCGAGTCGTTAGGAACACAAAGTGCAGAGTGGACTCGAAGTATTCCTTCTTCATCGATTCTCGCTTAGGAATAGCTCCTTCTTGTACTTTTTCTTCTTCATACGCATCGGCTTTCAAGATTCGGTGGCGAAGCGACCTTAACTTTTCTATTAAAGTTGGCTCTGTCGTATACTTGACATCATCATCGCTTTTCGTTCGCATATGATCTTCTTTCAGCGCGTCATTTACCACGTTAACTTTTCGGGATGGTATTGAATAGTGTGGTCGTAGTCTTTCGATAGCTCGAGAGCAGCGTCATTTGCCGCGTGTTGAGTTCTTTTGAGTGAAGAAATATTTAAGGCTTTTATGGTGCGAATATATCTCCACTTTCTCCCCATATAGATAGTGCCTCCATATCTTTAAGCAGCAGCAGCATGCTTGCATGACTCTAGATCATGAGTAGGATAATTCCTCTCATACTCTTTAAGTTGTCATGAGGCATAGGCTATGACTTTCCCGTTGCATGAGAACACATCCTAACCCTTTGCACGAAGCATCATTTGTAGATAACAAATCCATCAAGAACGGATGGTATTGTTAGAAACAGTCTTAGAAATAAGTCTCCTCTTAAGCTCTTGGAAACTCTTCTCGCATTCTTCGCTCAAGCGAATTTTGTATCCTTAGAGTTAATTTGAGTTAATGGAGTAGCGATTAGAAAACCCTTCCACGAATCTCAGATAATAACCATTAAGCCCAAAAAAGCTCGTACTTGATCGCAGGCTTGGTTGCTCCCGACTTTGTATTGCTTGATCTTGGCGGATCAGCGGATACTCCGTGTTTTGACTGCGTGCCCGAGGAATGCTACTTCCTCAAGCGAACTTCGCATTTCTTCAATTTGGCATATAGTTTGTTTTCACGAAGCCTTTGGAGTACCGACTTCAAATGGTGCTCATGATCTTCACGACTTTTGGAATATATGAGGATGTCATGATAAAAACAACAACGAATTGATCAAATATTCCTTGAATACTCGGTTCATCATATCCATGAAAGCGCGGGAGCATTAGTTAGTCAGAAAGACATGACTAAGAATTCATAATGCCGTCTTAGGAGTTTTAAAGGCGGTCTTTGGAATATCCTCGATTCTAATCTGATTTGATGATATCGAGCGAAGATCGATTTTGAAAAGAATTGTGCCCCTTGCAATTTGGTCAAACAAGTCATCAATACGGGTAGAGGATACCTATTCTTGATGGTGACATGGTTGATTCAGATAGTCGATACAAATCGCATACTCCGTCTTTCTTCTTTCTGAATAAAGCAGGAGCACCCCGAGGAGATGTCTTGGGGCAGAATGAAGCCGATGTCCAACAATTCTGTAGTTGGACCTTTAACTCTGAAGTTCAATAGGAGCCATTCGATATGGGGTTTTAGAAATGGGCTTTGTGCGGGTTCAAGATCGATAAAAATTGACTTCACGTTACGGGGGTAGGCAGGGAAGTTCTTGAAATCGTCGGAAAATCGATATACAACGGGAATATTATTCAAATTTGGCGTGTCTTTATTCAAATCCATAACATGGGCTAAGAAAGCTTGACATCAGTTTTTGATAAGCGAATAGCTTTATGATTAGATATAGCGGATGATTGATTTTAATGGTTTAGTTGCTTGAATTAAATACAACGGGTTGGTTAGGAATATGAAAACTAATGACCTTACGAAAACAATCAATTTTGGCATGATGAGTAGTTAACGATCAATCCCTAAAATCACATCAAAAGCAAGTATCTTTAAAGAGATAAGGTTGACGGTAAGGTGATGGTGCCGACTTGAATCAAACAAGATTTATAAGCGATGGATGTGATGAAAGTTTCTCTAGCGGAGTTTCCACGAGATAGGTCGAAAAGTCTAATTTCTCGGTCGAGTTTAAGCGTTGAGCACATGCGGAGAGATAAATGAATGGGTATGCCGGTATCAAGTAAAGGTATAAACTTTGAGAATTTATAAATAAGCTTACCGTGATCACCTCGTTTGGGTTCTCGCATTTTGACCGATCCTGACAAAGCGCTCTTCCGGAATCGTTGACTTTGACTTTTACGGGACGATCTTTTTGAGTCATAATCCCCATTGAACTAGGTTTCGCTCTTCTGTCTGATCTCGGCGATATGTCCTTCCTTTCCACAATTATAGCATACCTTGAGCTGTTGTGGGCGGTTTTGGTGATATGTCCCTCTTTTCGCATTTGTAGCATATAATGGGTGGTCGTTCTCCTCCCTTAGAACCGATTCTTCTTAAGCCTTTGTCGTCTTCACATAGTCGTTGTTAAATCTCCTCTTTTTAAATCTCCTCTCGATTCGCTTCTTCTATTTTTCATGGCCATGATTACCACGAGTGGTTACCATTTTGTCCGTCTGTTTCTTTCTCATTTGGTTATCATTATTACATTGTTGCTATCTACAGTGCGATCTGGTTATGGTCCCTCGGTTGAGTACTCGTTATCTCGCTCTAATAATTGAGCCACATTTTACAACATCTGAATATAGAGAAAATTTATGAGAAATGAGATCTTGGCGTATCTTGGGTTTCAAACCTCTAAGAAACATCAGCGTCATCGTTCCTCATTCTCCACCGAATGAGAGGTGAAAACGGATAACTCTGCAAACTTTGCCTCGTCTTTGAGACCGTCGTATTTGTTTTGTTCAATCGATGAACTCCACTTCCTTCGTATAGCGAACACTTTCGGGAAAGTATTTGTCATTAAATAGTTCTGAAAGCGTCTCCCGAGACATCTTTGAGTGCTTAATTTGGATGGAGTGCGCTTCTGAGACTCCCACCGATGATACGCCTCGCCACGGAACATAAAGGTGGCGAATGGAACCTTCATTCTCTCCGTGCATCCCGAGACATCGAATATCTTGGTAATTTGCTTGACCCGTGTTTACGCCGTGATCGGATCGGCTTTCCCTTAAATTACGGTGGTCCCTGACTCTTTGAGGCTTGCTTGCATTTGTGACAACCCGTGAATTGCTATCATTTCCTCTCTGTATTTTGAACACGAGTCTCCCTAAATGCGATTTTGCATGAGCTGCAAAAGCTTCTAAACATCCCTCGTTCATCATCGCTTTCGATTGGTGTTGTTCACGGGAGGAACATGCCCCGACTGTTGCACGTTCTCCTCGTTGGTGAGTCTGAGGCGTCTCCACGGTCTCATTTCCATTGTTAATATTCTCGATTCGACATTTCTCAAATCTTTGTCGTAAAAGCAAGGGTTAATTAAGGAAATCAATATATCACATAATATCCTATATCTTGACCGACTAACAAATAAGCTTAGGTAGGACACCTTTAGCGAAGGATTTACTCGTCTCTCCCCTCTAGTTCTATTCCAGATCTCGCTTGGAGATCGTATCCTAGCTACGATACCATTTGTGGCGCCCCCCAAAATAGGTATACATCACCCATTACGAGTTGTCGATCGTGAGTGTGAGAAACAACTACAACTTTATTATTACAATGATAAAGCTGTGAGTTTGAATACAAATATTATCTTACTAGACAATATCTATACTCAAATAAATCCTCATCACATTTATTGATACATTATTTTACAAAAATGGTGAGGACTACTAAACAACTCTCTAGAACCTTCATTTCCATTACCCAGGCTTCGTACTCATTATATTCGCCGCCACGAGACGAGAAAAATGGAACAAAAAGGAAAAGGGTGAGCTCAACTAGCCGATAAAGAATATTATGACTAAGATAATATCTGACAAATTATCGTTAGTCTTCACGAGGGAAAAATCTAATAGAATCTGATAGACAACAAATTTTAAATCAATATTAGCATGGTGAAATAATAATTCATTAGAAGAGTTAAGTAGAGAATGCAAACTACTATCTTACATGTATGAATTTAAAAGTTCATCGTCTATCTTTTATCCTGTAACATCAATCGATATATATACGGAATCAAATATTCATCTTTTTACTCTGGGCGAAGATATTCATCGATTAGTCGTGTTCATTAAACACTGTTCATTATTAAACTAAACTGTTCATCATTCATCTTTTCTCGGCCTGGGCGAAGATATTCTTGAGAAATCATTCATCTTTGCACTTCTGGGCCAAAGATATTCATAATATCATCATTTAAGGTGAGGATGATGAAAAATATTTTTTAAAAAAGCGAATCGGTGAAACAAATGATGAGGATTAAGGATTAAGGATTACGTACTTTTTTGTTTTATCCGTCCAAAAATACCTCAAAAATAATCATAGTGGTGTAAAATTGAGAATGATCAAAACATGGATCTGATCAAGCTAGTATCAGAATAGATATTTTAGACGAAAAGAAAATTTTCATTTTTTGAGTATCGTGAATAGTCATAGTATCGTGAATAATAGTATCGTGAATAGTAATTATCGCACCAAAAGATAGAAATTCCAAAAAAACATCTTAGTAACTTCATGAATAGTACTCGTGAATAGTAACTCGTGAATAGTAACGTGAAAAGTTCAAATTTGATAAAAACTTAACCCAGAGCATGAGTTCAAATTTGATATTTCGATATTTGACATAATGATATTGAAGAAATAATATCATTTGAAAAAAAAATAATATCCACTTACCTCGAAAGATTAGTCTTCTTAAATTTGAAACAGGATATAGTCTATGACTTGAACTTGCCAGTATAGCAATACTCAAAGTATACTCAAAATACTCACAAGAATAAACTCGATAATATAGAGAGAAAACTTGAGTTTACGGTGTGATTTTCAATTCTAACCTAAGCACCTATTTATAGGAAAATCTTAGAAACGAAAGCGAGAAAATTTAATATAATATTATATATATATATATAATTTTCATTCATACAATCTATGAATCTGAATTCAGATTCATCTCCACCACACGTAAATCAGTCTACCAAAACAAAAAAAACGTTTTTCTTATTAAAAATAATTAAAACTTCAAAAATCAATTATTTGAACTTGAAACTTGATAATTCATAATAAATAGCCCTTTTATCAGAAAATTTGAATCTCGCGAGTTTTTATAGGAAATTCAATTCTCTACAACTTTGCGGAAGAAAGTTTTCCAAATTCCAAAGCAAGAAATTGGCCAAGAAATCCACAAGCAGGCGATTTTACATTTATAATCAAATTTCGATCGATAAATGGGGTCCGCAGAGCATGTTTAACATGTTTTAAACATTTATTGCAACAAAAATACTCTTCCTCCTCGTATACTCATATATCCCACATTCGTTGTAAAAATATCACCATTATTATATTATTAAAATATAATAATATATTTAAATGAATTATTTTATCGAGAAAAAGATAAAATTTCAATTTTCAACAATTGTCACATTAAAATTTTCTCCATCTATATCCACATAAAATCAATATTTTCCTCATCATATGAATCAATAATTAATTATTCACAAATAATATTCTGAGAATCCTGATATTTGACGAGGCGGTTCAGGGAAGAGGGGCTTTCGATAAAATTTCTCTTCTTTGGCGCATGATTAGGTGATTGAAACCTCTCCTTAAGCGAACTTTCTAGACATTGCCAATAATGTTATCTAATAATATTATTATTGAGGATAATATGAATTATTGCCGATAATGAAAATCTTGTGTAATGATGATTATTGAAAAACAATGATATAAAATATCAATATGACAATTATTAAATCGATAAAATCTTTGAGCAGTAATAATTTGTAACCATTATTGAGTAGTGCCTTCTTACGTAAGAATCAATAATTGGTGCAATCTGGTAATAGTGTCTTCTTGTGTTTTAACCATAGAGTATTTTAACGATATTATTACTTGGTAACAACTTCTGTAGATTATTTTTAAACAACTTATATTTGTCGTTTTCTTCATCGATCGCTTTCAGTTATGGGGCCCCACATGCATTGCTTGTGCGTAAATACGAATATTCAAGCGATCTGAATATTCCACGACGAAACGAATATTCCCAAGCAACAATGAATATTTTATAACCACTTGCTTATTTTGAAATATTTGCGTATTTTACCCTAACTATCACATTAATCAAATCAACCCTACTTATTTCAAAATAATAAATAAGAAAATTAAATTTCATTAATTGTTTAAAATACAAATCCTTAATATTTGTTCTTTTGTTTTATTTGGATTCGTCTCCTTTAAAATATTTTTCATCATCCTCGGTCTTAAATGATGATATTATTGAATATCTTTGGCCTATAGTGCAAAGATGAATGATTTCGATGAATATCTTTGGCTCAGAAGTGCAAAGATGAATATGTGTTTAGATGAACATGATTAATGATGAATATCTTTATTGTAGTGCAAAGATGAATATTTGATTCAGATATATATCGATTGATGTTACAGGATAAAATATCGACGATGAACTTTTAAATTCATATATGTAAGATAGTAGTTTGCATTCTCTACTTAACTCTTCTATTGAATTATTATTTCCGCTGCGAAGATTGATTTAAAACTGGTTGTCTATTGTATTCTATTAGATTTTTCCCTGTTGGAGACTAACGATTAGTAAAAATCTTAACCCCAAGTGTTAGAAGAGCATGCATCCAGATTATCATATTGAAAATGAGTAATATTAAAAAACAAGATAAATAGTGTATAAATAAATTAAACATATTTTTTGTCTCATCATCTACTGCCTCAGTTCCTTTTTAGTTGACGTATTAAAAAAAAGAAGGAAAACTAAGAAATGTATTTAATGATGATTGATTAAAACAACTGAATATCTATTCTATTAGTATCACATTATTCCCGGATACAGTATAACATTACTATAATGCTACATTTGGATCGATGGAATAGGAGAGAGAATGGAATGAATTATTCTATTGGAATGATAAAAATATTGTTTGGTTTGTTTATTCCAACGGAATAATGTATTTTTAGCGGAATATGTGTTAACTTAAAATAATAATTTTTATTCCTGGAATGGGGGTCAGGAATAACTTATTCCATCTATTATTTTTAAGTAATTGACAAATATGCCTCTTAAAAATAAAATAGGGTTCCATGTTCTTTCATTCAATCAATCTATCGATCTGCGAAGAGGAGGAGCAGGTGAGCGAAAAGAGAGCAGAGCCACCCCCACCCCACCCCCACCCACACCCACACACCCCCACCCTCACCCCTACCCCACCCCCACCCCACCCCACCCACACCCACACCCACCCAAAAAAATAATATTATGTGATTATGTATACACCCTACCCCTACCCCCACCCCCCCCCCCCCACCCTATCCCACCCCAAAAAAAATAATATTATGTGATTATGTATACACCTCTTACCCCCACCCCACCCCACCCCCACCCCCCCCCACTGTGACAACCCCAAAATAGGTCCATTCTATCCAACCCATTTTGAGTCGCCAAATACATGGTACAGAAAATAACTACAACTTTATTACAACAATTGTCGTGCAAAATACAACAACACATATGTTGTGAGTTTGGATACAAATATATACCAACTGTGACTCTCATCTCAACCTTGGATAGCACGTCACAATGACACCTTACATAAATGTATAGTCAAAAATTGTTTTAGAAATTAGAATCTTTGGGAAGTGTTCAAGAAACCTTCGTACATTGGAGGTCATGCTTCTAGGTTATGATAGATATCATATGGCCACAGAATTATCCTTGGTTGACCCAATAGACCCCAAAGAAAAACGAGAAGATTACTATCATATTCTTCCCAATGGTGAGTCTTCTCTTGACTTATCATTATCTCCACTGTCTCAAATTGAGAATTATACTTCAAACAAACACCAAGATTATATAGGTAGTGCTCGTAAATATACTCAGCAAGTGGATGAGCACAACCCTGTCTTATGATGACACGAGGTTGTATGTCATTAGACATCTTGTATGATAGTGGTAAAACACCCTTCCAACGTTGGGTTTGTCTCTCCCTATATGATTCACCAAATATAACTACTAAAAGATGTATACAACACATTATTTCTATCTTTGTTAGTGGAGAACTCCACGACTAGAGACCACCGTTCTCTATTCTCTTGTTACCCATTTCGACCCAAATTTATATTTTTATTACCTGAAAGGAATTGTGAAGCAAAAGGGTGAGCACAACTAGCTCAGTAAAGAATATCATGACTAAAGATAATTAAATTATCAATAGCCTTCATCAATAACAAATCAGAGATTTAGAACATATGGTAGATGATAAAAATTTCAACCATAGTTGCAGCGGAACGAGCAATCCATTAGAAGAGTCAAATAGACCATAAAGTCTATTATCTTCTCCACATTAAAAGTCCACCAACAATGTTTTATCCTTGTAACATTAATCAACAGTTCCTTTCTACAATTATATGAATAACTCATAATCATAATTGTAAATTCTAAATTCCTCTTCGCATCCAGGACGAAGATAATTTTCATCACATGTCTTTACCTGAAACATCAAAGACCATGGTTATACAAAATCACAGTTCCTGTTCATAATCATACTAATAAATTCATCTTTGCATTACGGGCCAAAGATATTTGTCAACAGTTCATCTTTGCATTACAGGCCAAAGATATTCAACAACAGGTTATCTTTGCACTACGGGCAAAAGATATTCATCAACAATTCATCTTCGCACTTCTGGGCCAAAGATATTCTTCAGCAGTTCATATTTGCTTTCTGGGCCAAATATATTCATCAACAGATTCATATTTTTACCTTACAGTCAAATATATTAATATCTCAAAGAAATATATAATCATTTCGAATTTATATAAACAATAATTATAACCACGTTGATCAATTCACCTTTGCACTTAAGCTAAAATATTCAATTATAAATTGATTAATGGTCATGATCATACCGGTCCACAATTTAACTTTTCACTTCTTGGCCAAAGAGAACCCTAGTCATGATCGATCATACCAATAATCTACTCATCTTTACACTCAGGTGAAGAGAATTTCAATATCGGGGGTTATAAAATATTATATATGATAATAAAATCAATATAATCAATATATAGTTTTAATCTCCATAGTAATATTCATAAATCAACTATAATTTGGTTAGAAAAAGAAATCAATTTTGTAGTGAATAGTTAAGTGAATAGTAACTCATGAATAGTAACTCATGAATAGTAACCACGACATAAAAAGGTAGAAATTCCACAATAAAATCTATACCAATATTTCTAGTATAATGATATTGAAAGAATAACATTTCTTAAACTTATAAACAATTTATTTTAATTGTTTACACTTTATTAAATAATGCATTTAATCATCATAAAATGTCAAACATATAAGATTTCATCACCAATAACCAAAACCCTCATCAAAAATCTGCATATACCACATATATGATTCTCAAGCCATAAAATCATATTTTCCAATTTTCTTCCTTCACATAACATATTTAACTCATTTATTCATAACTAGTCCATTTTCATGAAAAATACCAAATCATTTCCAAAAATATTTCTTTTCTGGGATTTAGCAAAATATAGTCCGATATTGAACATATATTTTTCTTAGAATTTTTAAAATTCATTTACTATTTTTCATATGACCAAAACCGTCGAATATTTAGACATTTATCATAAATTGTCCTTTTATCCAAAAATTTCAAAATTCACAGAGTACACTGATATTATATAGATGTACTCCCAATAAAATTTTTATCAATTTTGGAGTTAACCACAAGGAGTTATAAGGCGTTACTTTTAAAATAGTCTTTTCTTATACAATTCATAACTCTTAATCTATACATCCAAAAATCGCCATTTTTGGACACAATCAATAAAACTCATCAAAATATCATTTCAAATTTTTTCAGAAATTTTCGAAGGACGGAAGAAGAAATTTAATGAAAAATATAATAACCCTTAAAATCTCTTACTATCCTTACCCAAAAAAAAGCGACTTACATTGGATATCTGGATATATATCAAGAAAACTTGCACTAATGAATATCAACTCACCAAGTATCTAAATACTCACAAAATACACTCAATAATCTAGAGAGAGAAAGAGAAAGCTTATGTTTACGGTGTGATTTTCAATTCTAACTTAGCCCTCTATTTATAGGAAAATTTTAGAGAGACTTGACCATGACTCGATGGCTTTTACTGCTACTATTCCCACCCACCACATTTGAAATAAAATTCAGCACATTTCTTCACCAACCACAAGTGGGGCCCTTGAATTCTAGAATTTTCTACCAAAATCATTTATAAACCTAATTTCGAATCGGTCACCTCTTAAAATTCATAACAAATTATTCGTTCATTTTAACGGTTCAAAATTTGTGAACATATACTCACTTATATATGTATAACATATCCAAAATCAAAACGATCCAACGGTGGGATTAAAATTATAACTCACACAATAGAGCTATAGAGGAACGACTTGATCTTTTAATACCTCCAATCAGGCAAAATACCGATAAAATACCTCAACATTAATTCCTTCATTTATAACCACATAAATAAATCCATCATTTATATCCACATAAAATAAATATTTCCTTATCATATGAATGAATAATTAATTATTCATAAATAATATTACTGAGAATCACATTTATAATGACGAATAGTTCCCAGGAAAGAGGGGCTTTTCAATAAGAATTTCTCTTCTTCTTGGTAGCTTGATTAGGTGACCAAACTTCTCCTTGACAGAACTTTCTAGACATTGCCAATAATGCTATCTAATAATATTATTCAAATAATATGAAGTATTGATCTGATAATGAGAAATATTGTGCAGTGACAATTATTGAACAATAATAATATAAAATATCAACTTGACAATTATTGAATCGATAAAATAAAATATTGAGCAATAATTCTTTGTAACCATTATTGAGTAGTGCCTTCTTATGTAAGGATCAATAATTCAAAAATACTGTGCAATACCGTGTGCTACTATGCAACAACGCGTATTACTTTATTTTACCAACCGGGTATTCCAACAGTGTTAACGGTAACGATTACGTCGTTATTTATAAAAGTTAATTTTATCATTTTCTTCACCTTGACGCAGTTATTACATTATGGGGCCCACAAATGGGCTGCTAAAATCGCATACGAATATTCCCAAACGGAAAGAATATTCCACGACCAAACGAATATTCCAGATAACAATGAATATTTTATAACCACTTGCATGTATTTTGAAAAAATTTCATATCTGACCCTTAACTTTAACTTTTATCAATTTAACCATTTCTTGAATAGAAAAATTGAATACATTTATTTCATAAAAATCGAGGTCTTACAATCTCCCTTCCTTATGAAATTTCGTCCCCGAAATTTACGTACCTGGTATTTCAAAGAGTTGAGAATACCTTGCTTTCATTTCAAATTCCATCTTCCCTGTCCTCATAATTTCTCCACGCTCATCTGCTGTATTTTAGATATCATTCTAGAATACAACTTCAAAACAAGGGTTAATTGAACAAATTAACATTTCACATAATATCCCGATATTATGACTGACCAACAAATAAGCTTAGGTAGGACACACTAGCGAAGGATTTACACACCTCTCCCCTCCTAGTTCTATTCCCCGATTTCCGCCAGAGATCATATCCCTAAGCTCTGATACCAAATGTGACAACCCCAAAATAGGTCCATTCCATCCAACCCATTCTGAGTCGCCAAATACATGGTACAGAAAACAACTACAACTTTATTACAACAATTGTCGTGCAAAATACAACAACACATATATTGTGAGTTTGGATACAAATATATACCAACTGTGACTCTCATCCCAACCTTGGATAACACGTCACAATGACACCTTACATAAATGTATAGTCAAAAACTGTTTTAGAAATTAAAATCTTTGGGAAGTGCTCAAGAAACCTTCGTATATATGGGAGGCCATGCTTCTAGGTTATGATAGATATCGTATATGGCCATGAAATTATCCTTGGTTGATTAAATAGACCAAAAGAAAAGCGAGAAGATTACTATCATATTCTTCCCAATGGTGAGTCTTCTCGACTTATCATTATCTCCACTATCTCAAATTGAGAATTATACTTCAAACAAACACCAAGATTATATAGGTAGTGCTCAGTAAATATACTCAAAGAAGTGGATGAGCCTGACCCGCGTCTTATGATGACACGAGGTTGTATATCATTAGACATCTTGTATGATAGTGGCAAAACACCCTTCCAACGTTGGGTTCGCCTCTCCTATATGATTCACCAAATATAACTACTAAAAGATATATCTGAACACACTTTGTCTATCTTTGTTTAGGGAGAACTCCACGACTAGAGACCACCGCTCTATTCCCTTGTTACCCCGCTCGACTCAAATTTATATTTTTATTACACGAAAGGAATTGTGAAAGAAAAAGGGTGAGCACAACTAGCTCGATAAAGAATATCATGACTAAAGATAATTAAATTATCAATAGCCTTCATCAATAACAAATCGTAGATTTAGAACATATGGTAAATGATAAAAATTCCAACCAGTAGTTGCGGTGGAACGAAGCAATCCATTAGAAGAGTCAAATAGACCATAAAGTCTATTATCTTCTCCACATTAAAAGTCCACCAACAATGTTTTATCCTTGTAACATTAATCAGCAGTAATCTTTTTAAATAAAAAGAAATTTCCTTTATTTATTATTTTGAAATAGTAAGGGTTGATTTGATTAATGTGGATAGTTAAGGGTTAAATCATGAAATATTTCAAAATAAGCAAGTGGTTATAAAATATTCATTATTTGTCGGGGAATATTCGTTTGGTGCGTGGAATATTAAATCTTGTCGGGGAATATTAAATAAATGATGGTATGCAATATGTGATATATTGGGCCCATGCTTGGAAAGCGATTGGAAGAAAAGCGAGCAAATATAAGTTGTTTGAAAAAAAATAACTTGGCGTAGTTATTCTGAATTAATCTTTATTGGAATACCCTAAATTGGTTAAAACACATAGTGTCTGGCGTTGTTGCGTTATTTTATTATTGCACCAATTACGTTAAAGCCTTTACTCGATAATGGTTACGATAATTCTTTATTCGATTATTTTATTTTATTGAGTTAATAATTCTTTGCGTTGATATTTTATATTCTTTGTTGTTTGATAATTGTCATTTCTACGGTATTTTTCATTATCGAAGCAATAATTCATATTATCTGAATAATATTATTAGATAACATTATTGGCAAATGTCTAGAAAGTTACATCTAAGGAGAGGTTTGGTCACCTAATTGCTTGGCGCCGATAAGGAGAAATTCTTATTGGAAAGCCCCTGCTTTCTGAGGAAGCTGCTGGTTGTCGATATTGTGATTACGTAATATTATTTGTGAATAATTAATTATTGATTTATATGATGAGGAAAATATTGATTTTATGTGGATATAGATGGAAAAATTTTTAATGTGACAATTGTTGAAAATTGAAATTTTATCTTTTTACGATAAAATAATTCATTTAAATATATTATTATATTTTAATAATATAATAATGGTGATATTTTACAATGACGAATGGGATATATGAGTATCTGAGGAGGAAGAGTATTTTTGTTGCAATAAATGTTTTAAAACATATTAAACATGTCGGTGGACCCCATTTATTATTTGAAATTTGATTATAGCTTTGTAAAATCACCCGTTTGTGGATTTGGTCAATTTCTATTTGGAATTTGGAAAAACTTTCTTACTGCAAAGTTGTAGAAATTGAATTTCCTATAAAAACTTCATGATTCGAATTTTTCTGATGAAAGGGCTATTTATTATGAATTATTGAAGTTACGAAGCTCAAAATAATTAATTTTGAAGTTTTAAATATTTTTAATAAGAAAACGTTTTTTTTTTGAGTTAGGCAAGGTGAGTCACTCTTGGTGGCTGATGGTTTGAATCAGATTTTAAGTGCGTAGGAATTTAATAATATATATATTAATATTTTATTAAATTTTTACGCTTTGGTGTTCTAGCGATTTCTATAAATAGGGTCTTGGGTTAGAATTGAAAATCACACGAAGCTGAAGTTTTCTCTCTCTATATTATCGGCGTATTCTTGTGAGTATTTTGAGTATACTTTGAGTATTGTTAGGCGGTCTGAGTTCCTTGACCTTATATCAGGTGTTTAAATTTAGAAATCTTGATCTTTCGAGGTAAGGGATATTTTTTTTTTTGTAATGATATTATTTCTTGATATCATTATCTTTGAAATATTGATCTGAAGTTTTTATCAAATTTGGAACTTTTCATGTCGGGGTTACTATTCATGGTTCTTATTCATGATTCTTATTCACGAGATTCTTATTCATGATTCTTATTCACGAGATTCTTATTCACGAGTCTTATTAAATGAAGCGTGAAGATGTTTTTGTGGAATTTCTATCTTTTGGTGTGAGATTACTATTCACGTATCGGCCTTTATTCACGTATCTGGCACTATTCACGTATCTGGTCTTATTCATAGAAAAATAAAATTTCTTCTTTTCGTCAAAATATCTAATACGGATACTAGCTTTGATTGTATCCATGTTTTGATCATTCTTGAATTTTACACCACTATGATTATTTTTGAGGTATTTTTTGGGCGTGGATAAAACCAAATACGAATCCTTAATCCTTAATCCTTGTCATTTTGTTTCCTTTGGATTCGTTTCTTTAAAAAAAAAATATTTTCATCATCCTCGGTCTTAAATGATGATATTATGGAATATCTTTGGCTGTAGTGCAAAGATGAATGATTTCTTAAGAATATCTTTGGCTGTAGTGCAAGATGAATGATTCTGAAGAATATCTTTGGCCGTAGTGAAGATGAGCAGTGTTTAAATGAACATGACCGGTGATGAATATCTTTGGCACTGTAGTGCGAAGATGAATATTTGATTCGGATGTATATTGATTGATGTTACGGGGATAAAAGATGAGCGATGAACTTTTAAATTCATACATAGAAGATAGTAGTTTGCATTCTCTCTTAACTCTTCTAATGAATTATTATTTCATTGCGAATATTGATTTAAAATTTGTTGTCTATTGTATTACATTAGATTTTTCCTGTTGAAGACTAACGATAATTTGTTGTATATTATCTTAGTCATAATATTCTTCTCTTGGCTAGTTGAGCTCACCCTTTTCCTTTTTTGTTCCATTTTTCTCGGGAGGCGAGAATATAGCGAGATGCAGTCGGGGGTATGGAATGAAGGTTTTAGAAAGAGATTGTTTAGTAGTCCTCACCATTTTTGTAAAATAATGTATCGATAAATGTGATGAGGATTTATTTGAGTATAGATATTATGCAGAAGATAATATTTGTATTCAAACTCACAGTTTCTTGTTGTAATAATAAAGTTGTAGTTGTTTACGTACCGTGTATTGTGACTCGAGAATAGGTGATGTATATACTATTTTGGGGGCGTCACGGTTTAGTATCGAGCTTAGGGATATGATCTCTGGCGGAGATCGGGGAATAGAACTAGGAGGAGAGGCGAGTAAATCCTTGCTAGTGTGTGTCTACTAAGCTTATTTGTTAGTTAGTCGATATATAGGGATATTATGTGATATATTGATTTCCTTAATTAACCCTTGTTTTATGGCGGTATTTGAGAATGTCATTGAGAATATTAACAATGGAAATGAGGCCAGTGGAGATGCTGTACTCGCAGCGAGGAGAGCGTCTACAGCAGTGGTGATGTTCCTCTGTGAACAACACCATTGAAGCGAGATGATGAGCGAGGGGATGTTTAGAAGTTTTTTGCGATTCATGCAAAATCGAGACGAGGAGACTTCGTGTTCAAAATCTGAGGAGAAATGATAGCAATTCACGGGTTATCACGACCAAGCGATTTGAAAAGTTGGGACCACGAATTTAAAGGAAAGCGGATCCGATCATGGCGGAAACATGGGTCAAACAAATTACCAAGATATTCGATGTCTTGGGATGCGGGAGAACGAAGGTTCCATTCGCCACCTTTATGTTAAAGTGGCGGCGGAGACTCTTGGTGGGAGTCGTAAGCGTACCCATCGGCCTTTTCGGCGTGTCTTGGGAGGCGTTTGAAGCTATTTAATGACAAATACTTTCACGAAAGTGTTACGTCGTATGAAGGAAGTGGAGTTCATCAGATTGGAACAAAACAACATGGCGGTGTCTCGATGCGAGGCAAAGTTTGCGAGTTATCGAGGTTTGCACCTCATTTGGTGGAGAATGAGAGCGTATGTGGCGGATGTTTCTTAGAGGTTTGAAACCGGCGTACGTCGATATCTCATTTCTCATAAATTTTCTCTTTATTGGATGTTGTAAGTGAGGCTCGATTATTAGGCGAGATAGCGAGTACGGTCATTGAGGGACCCTGACGAGGATCGTGTCGGAGATAGCGATCAGCAGAATAATGATAACTGCGGAGAAAAAAGCAGACGGACAAAAATGGTAACCACTCTGGTGGTAATCATAGCCGTGAAAATAGAAAAGCGAGTCGGGGAGGAGATTTTAAAAAGGAGATTTAACAACGACCGTGTGAAAGCAGCGGTCTTGCGTGACAAGCTGGTTCTAAGGGAGGAGAAGCGACCACCGGTCGTATCTTCTAAAATGGAAAAAGAGGACATATCGGTCAAGCGCCCCTAACGATTCAAGGTATGCTATAATTGTGGAAAGGAAGGACATATCGCTCGAGATTATGCGAGTGGCGAAACCTAGTTCGTGAGGGGACGGTGACTCGAAAAAAACATGTCGAGAAAAGTCAAAGTCAGCGATTAGGGAAGGCGTTTGTTGTGGAGTCAAAATCGAGGAACCAAGCGAGGTGATCACGGGTAAGCTATTTATAAATTCTTGCGAAGTTTATACCTTACTTGATCTGGGTCTTTACCCATTCATTTATCTCTCTCTGCATGTGTGCTCAGCGTTTAAACTTGACTCAGGAGAAATTAGACTTTGACTATCTGTGGAAACTCAGTTAGGGAGAAACTTTCATCACATCCTTTGTTTATAAATCTTGTTTGATTCAAGTTGGCACCATCACCTTACACATTGACCTTATCTCTTTAAAGATACTTGCTTTTGATGTGATTTTAGGGATTGATTGGTTAAGCTACTCATCGTACCAAAATTGATTGTTTTCGTAAGGTTGTTAGTTTTCATATTTCTAACTTGACTTTGTTATGCAATTCAAACAACTAAACCATTAAAATCAATCTTATCATATCTAATCATAAAAGCTATTCGTTTATTGAAAAGCGGATGTCAAAGCTTTCTTAGCCCATGTTATGGATTTGAATAAAGACACGTCAAATTTGAATAATATTCTGTTGTTATTGACTTTCTGGCGTATTTCAGAAGAACTTCCGGTCTACCCCGAGCGTGAAGTTGAATTCTTTATTGATCTTGAACTTTGATACAAGCCCATTTCTAAAACCCCATATCGAATGGCTCTATTGAACTTGAGGAGTTAAAGGTCAACTTCGAGGAATTGTTGGACATCGGTTTCATTAAATCTAGTACATCTCCTTGGGGTGCTCTGTTTTATTTGTAAAGAAGAAAAAGCGGGAGTATCGACTTTGTATTGACTATCGGGAATTGAACCATGTCACCATCGAGAATAGGTATCCTCTACCTCGTATTGATGACTTGTTTGACCCGATTTGCAAAGGCACTGATTCTTTTCAAAAATCGATCTTAGATTACGGATATCATCGGTGAAGATTAGGCGAGGATATTCAAAGGCGCCTTTAGAACTCGGTATGGGCATTATGAATTCTTAGTCATGTCTTTCGGATTGACTAATGCTCTGCTGACTTTCATGGATATGATGAGCCAAGTATTGAGGAATATTTGGATCGATTCGTTGTTGTCTTTATTGATGACATCCTCATATATTCCAAAAGTCGTGAAGATCATGAGCACCATTTGAAAATTTGGTACTCAAAGGCCGTGAAAACCAACTATATGCCAAATTGAAGAAATCGAGAGTTACGGCGGCGAGGAAGTAGCATTCCTTGAGCGCGTGGTGTCGAAACATGGAGTATCTGTTGATCCGTGAAGATTGAAGCAATCTGAAGTTAGAACAGCAAAAGTCGGTGGTGAAATCACGTAAGCTTTTGGGCTAAATTTGGTTATTATCGGAGATTCGTGGAAGGGTTTTCTCGAATCGCTACTCCATTAACTTCGGCTAACTTCGGAAGGATACAAAATTCGTTTGGGGCGAAGAATGCGAGAAAAGTTTCCAGAGCTTAAGAGGAGACTTATTTATTTTGTTCAACAATACCATCTGGTTCGGATGGATTTGTTATCTCTGATGATCTTGAGGCAAAGGGTTAGGATGTGTTCTCATGCAGCGTGGGAAAGTCATAGCCTATGCCTCGCGACAACTTAAAAGTATGAGAGGAATTATCCTACTCGTGATCTAGAGTTAGCGGTGATCGTTTTCATGTTAAAGATATGGAGCCTTATCATATGGGGAGAAAGTGGAGATATATTAGGACCATAAAAGCCTTAAATATTTCTTCTTCAAAAAAAGAACTCAACATCTGGCGTGACGTTGGCTCGAGCTATTGAAGACTACGACCACACTATTGATACCATCACTGGTAAAAGCGAGCGTGGTGGGACGCGTTGAGTAGAAGATCATATCACGAGGAGCGAGTGCGATGATGTCAAGTATCGCGTAGAGCCGACTTTAATAGAAAAAGTTAAGGTTGCTCGAGCCGCAGGCCGGGTGATCGTATGAAGAAGAAAGTACAAGAAGGAGCTATTAGGGGCGAGAATTGATGAAGAAGGAATACTTGAGTCCACTCTAGACTTTGTGTTCTAACGACTACGATTTGAAGTACAAGATTATGATGGAGGCTGCTGATACACCATTTGCGATCCATCTGGAAGTACTAAAATGTATCGTGATCTTGACATACATTTTGGTGGAACAATATGAAAGAGAGATTGCAAAGTTTATCTCGATGTGTTTAACTTGTCAGCGTGTAAAGGCGGAGCATCTAGTACCTAAGGGTTCGATTTGCAACCACTTGAGATTTCGGAATGGAAGTGGGAACACATTACCATGGATTTCGTTACGGGTCTTCCTACGGTTTCTCAAGGCATCAATCTTTATTTGGGTTATTGTTGATAGATTAACCAAGTCTGCTCATTTTTCTTGAAATCACGGAGACTTATTCCTTGAGCGTCTTCTAGTATATGCGTGAATGAGATTGTGAGGTTGCATGGCATGCACTGTATCCATAGTTTGGATCGTGACCCAAGATTCACTTCAAGATTTTGGGTTAGCTTGCAAAAAGCTATGAGCGCAGTTTGCGATTTAGTTGACATACCATCCCAAGCAGACGGATGATCGAGAGAGGACTATTCAAACTCTTGAAGATTTATTAAGACTACTGTGTCCTAGACTTGAGGCGGTTGGGATAAGTATTTACCATTGGTGGAATTCTCTACAACAGCAGTTATCGAGCAAGTATAGGTGTGGCTCCATTTGAAGCATTATATGGGCCGAAAATGTCGTTCTCGATATGTTGGGATGAGGTGGGTGAAGCAACATTGTTGGGACAGAGTTGATACGATATGACTACAAGAAAAGATCAAATGATTGACAGCGTATACAAAGCGGCACAAGATCGACAAAAGAGTTATGCGGATCTTCATCGAAAGGGCGTGGAATTTAGTGTAGGGGATCATGTATTGTTGCGAGTTGCTCCGTGGAAGGGAGTTACAAGATTTGGGGAGAGAGGAAAGCTCGATCCACGATTTATTGGTCCATTTCAAATTCTTGGCCAGGAAGTAGGAAATGTAGCCTATAGACTTGCGTTACCCTCAAAGTATGTCTCGTGTTCATAATGTGTTTCACATATCGTACTTCGTAAATATGTGAAAGACCCGAACCACGTTATTGAGTTAGAAGCAGGACGAGATAATAGAAGACTTAGCGTATGAGGAGGTACTGTCAAGATCTTGGATAGGAAGGAGCATGTGTCCTACTGTATGAAAGGTCATACCACAAGTTAAAGTTTTGTGGAGGAATCATCTTTATAGAGAAATGACACAGGAATTGGAAGCGGAAATGAAAGCGAGGTATCCTCACCTTTTGAAACACCAGTGCGTCGTCGATTTCGAGGGCGAAATTTCATAAGGAGGGAGGTTGTAAGACCCAACTTTTTAAATAAAAAAATTAATTTTTATTTATTATTTTGAAATAGTAAGGGTTGATTTGATTAATGTGGATAGTTAAGGGTTAAATATGCAAATATTTCAAAATAAGCAAGTGGTTATAAAATATTCATTGTTGTCGGGGAATATTCGTTTGGTCGTGGAATATTAAATCTTTGTCGGGGAATATTAAATGCTGACGGGTAGTGACCGTGTGTGGGCCCATGTGAAGCGATTGGATGAAGAAAGCGACAAATATAAGTTGTTTAAAAATAGCGGCGTAGTTATTCACAGATTAATCTTATTGGAATACCCAAATTGGTTAAAAACAATCTGGCGTTGTTGAGCGTTGCTTGCGGTATTATTGCAATTATTGATTCTTACGTGAAAGCCTTTACTCGATAATGGTTACGATAATTCTTTATTCGATATTTTATTTTATTGAGTTAATAATTCTTTGCGTTGATATTTTATATTCTTTGTTGTTTGATAATTGTCATTTACGGTATTTTTCATTATCGAAGCGATAATTCATATTATCTGAATAATATTATTAGATAACATTATTGGCGATGTCTAGAAAGTTACATACAGGAGAGGTTTGGTCACTAATTGCGGCGCCCGATGAGGAGAAATTCTTATTGGAAAGCCCCCTGCTTTCACAGAGGCTGCACGGTTGTCGATATTGTGATTACGTAATATTATTTGTGAATAATTAATTATTGATTTATATGATGAGGAAAATATTGATTTTATGTGGATATAGATGGAGAAAATTTTTAATGTGACAATTGTTGAAAATTGAAATTTTATCTTTTTACGATAAAATAATTCATTTAAATATATTATTATATTTTAATAATATAATAATGGTGATATTTTACAACGAATGTGGGATATATGAGTATCTGAGGAGGAAGAGTATTTTTTTGTTGCAATAAATGTTTTAAAACATGTTAAACATGTCGGTGGACCCCATTTATTGGTGAAATTTGATTATAGCTTTGTAAAATCACCCGTTTGTGGATTTGGTCAATTTCTATTTGGAATTTGGAAAAACTTTCTTCTGCAAAGTTGTAGAGAATTGAATTTCCTATAAAAACTCATGAGATTGAATTTTTGATAAAAAGGGCTATTTATTATGAATTATTGAAGTTCGAAGCTCAAAATAATTAATTTTTGAAGTTTTAAATATTTTAATAAGAAAAACGTTTTTTTTTTTGAGTTAGGCAAGGTGAGTCACTCTTGGTGGCTGATGGTTTGAATCAGATTTTGGAGTGCGTAGGAATTTAATAATATATATTAATATTTTATTAAATTTTACGCTTTTTGGTGTTCTAGCGATTTCTATAAATAGGGTCTTGGGTTAGAATTGAAAATCACACGAAGCTGAAGTTTTCTCTCTCTATATTATCGGCGTATTCTTGTGAGTATTTTGAGTATACTTTGAGTATTATTTTAGGCGGTCTGAGTTCCTTGACCTTATATCAGGTGTTTAAATTAGAAATCTTGATCTTTTCGAGGTAAGGGATATTATTTTTTTTTCGTAATGATATTATTTCTTGATATCATTATCTTTGAAATATTGATCTGAAGTTTTTATCAAATTTGGAACTTTTTTTTCATATCGGGGGTTCTTATTCATGAGTTCTTATTCATGAGTTCTTATTCACGATTCTTATTCATGAGATTCTTATTCACGATTCTTATTCACGAGTCTTATTAATGAAGCGTGAAGATGTTTTTGTGGAATTTCTATCTTTTGGTGTCGGATTCTATTATTCACGTATCTGGCCTTTATTCACGTATCTGATTATTCACATATATCTTCTATTCATAGAAAAATAAAATTTCTTCTTTTTCGTCGAAACATCTATACGGATACTAGCTTTGATTGTATCGTGTTTTGATCATTCTTGAATTTTACACCACTATGATTATTTTTGAGGTATTTTTGGGCGTGGATAAAACAAAATCGAATCCTTAATCCTTAATCCTTGTCATTTTGTTTCCTTTGGATTCGTTTCTTTAAAAAAATATTTTCATCATCCTCGGTCTTAAATGATGATATTATGGAATATCTTTTTTGTAGTGCAAAGATGAATGATTTCTTAAGAATATCTTTATCTTTAGTGGCATAGATGAATGATTTCTGAAGAATATCTTTGGCCGTAGTGCAAAGATGAGCAGTGTTTAAATGAACATGACCGGTGATGAATATCTTTGGCTGTAGTGCAAAGATGAATATTTGATTCGAGATGTATATTGATTGATGTTACGGGGATAAAAGATGAGCGATGAACTTTTAAATTCATACATAGAAGATAGTAGTTTGCATTCTCTCTTAACTCTTCTTATTAATGAATTATTATTTTTCAGCTATTGCGAATATTGATTTAAAATTTGTTGTCGTAATATTGTATTATTAGCTACCCTTTTCCTTTTTTTCCTGTTGAAGACTAACGATAATTTGTTGTATATTATCTTAATGTATCAATAATATTGAGGATTTATTTAAGCTTAGCTCACCCTTTTCCTTTTGTAATCGACGGGATAATTGTGGCGCTTTCCCCAAAATTAGGTATACTGTGAAGTTTAAATACAAATATAAATCTACTAGATATTATACAAACGTGAGTTTAAAACAAAAAAGTCCTCATTTACAAACTCGATTATTATCATTCTGATTATTATCACCTTAGAATAGTGAGGACTACTAATCTTATCTTGAGGACCATCACTTTTTCCCAGGCTCGTCCCGGCTATATTATCATTTCACGAAGAGAAACGGTGAAAGAAAGGGTGAGCTCAACTAGCCCGGATGAAATATTATGACTAAGATAATAATGCGAGAATAAATTATCAATAGTCTTGATAATGTTAAGCGATAAAATACTGATGAAACTGACGGTTTAAGCTGCGGCGGAATATCACGATCCATTAAAAAGTCAGTAGAAAATAAAGTCTACTATCTTTTAGGTTTTAAAGGTTTTTCATCTTTGTTTATATTTGAGACTCGACTTTAATAAATATTCACATCATCGAATCACCCACACTTTTCTGACGGCGAGGATATTCTTTAGTATCACGACCACAATTATTCATGCACTCTGGGCGAGAATATTTGTGTATTCATTAATAGTCATGATCATCCAATATTTGTCCATCGATGCACTTCTGACCCTTTGAGGATTTTTATCACATCATTTGTAACATTACGGTCGTGATTACAGAATAGTCTCTACAGTCGTAATCATACCAAGTCCATCATGCTACTACTGAATACGAGATGACTTTCAAAAAAAAAATATAAACATGAGGATGATGACAATGATATAAGAATTGATAAAACAAGTTCAAAATTATTTTATCGGGAATTATTTAACGTCAAATTATCGACATGATCTTTGTTTTGTAGAGTAAAATTCAAGAATGATCGGAAGAATATTTCCATGAAAAGATCTTTGGATGAAAGCTTGAATATCGAGGATATTCTACTAATTTCATGGAGTATAGAAGTCGAAGTTTTAACTTATTTGGGTATAATAAAGAATGGAATAACAAAAGAAATCACCGTAAATGCGATAGGGCCTTGCAGAGGCGAGTTATTCAGCGAGAATAATAAATAACGGAACCGGTCGGTGAAATTCACATGCAAGCAGGAGGATGTTCAACGAGAATAATAAAGATGGAACCCGGATCCGGTGTAAAACCTGCGAGATAGGATATTCAGCGAGAATAATAAAAAGCGGAACCGGTCGGTGTAAAAACACGAGCGAGGATGTTCAGCGAGAATAATAAAAAAGCGGAACCGGTCGGTGTAAAAACCTTGAGCGAGGATGTTTCAGCGAGAATAATAATAAAAAAGCGGAACCCGGTCAAAGTGTAAAAACACCTGACAGGATGATTTCAGCGAGAATAATAGAAGAATGTCACCAAGTATAGGGTAAATAAGCTTATATGAGTTATTCAGCGAGAATAATAAGCGATGGAATAACAGTTCTCTTCGTGAATAAGAAAGAATAAATAACACTTACATTTGGTAGGAGATTGAATCTTTATGGCGGTGTAGTAACAAAATACTCTTCTTCTTTCTCTCTTATTCTCTCTATACTTTCTCTCTCTATAGCTTGAATGAATTAAGTGAAAAAATAATGAAGCCCCTAGGCCTCTATTTATAGAAGATTTCTAGCTTAGCTTTTTTAGTGTGAAAAGTGTGAAAAATGAGTGTGCTTATTTGGTTTGGCCCTTTGTAATGTGAAGCGACAAGTGGTTCGGCCTTTTGTAATGTGAAGCGACAAGTGGTTCGACGTCTGGTAAAGGTAATTACTATTAAGTGGTAAATACTTTGAAGGTAAATACTATTACACGAAGGTAATCTTATTTATTGTGAAGGTAATTCTCTATTGGCGAAGGTAAATACTATTGTGAAGGTAATTACTATTGCGAAGGTAATTACTTATTTGTGAAGGTAAATACTATTGACAAGGTAATTACTATTACTGAAGGTAATTATTATTGTGAAGGTAAAGAAGGTAAATTATTGATGAGACTCTTAGATGATGACATATGAGCCCCCGTAAAATAATCAAACTTACCACAAATCATTTTTTTTCATCGACACATATTTAATCTTTCAACAATTATTAATCATTTTATAACTTGTCGTCTCGATTATTGATTTAATCTTTATAACATATTATCTACGGATGATCTTTGTGTGATAATTGAATCGATAATATAAGAGATATGATCGTGACAATTCTTTTGTAGTGATAATTGAGCATAGGTGTGTGTGACTTCTCGCGTAAGCATCGATAATCAATCTGAGTGTCTTCTTTCTATGCGATACGCGTATTCTTGTACTTTTACCCTAGGGTAGTTCAGCGGTTTTAACGGTAACACCTCGTAGTTATTTTTTATAAAAAATATTTTTGTCGTTTTCTCGATCAAATGATAAATAATTACATTATGGGGTCACTGATGATTGAGCCGTTATGCGAATATTCCTAACAAAAGAATATTCCCAGACCAAAGCGAATATTTTATAACAACTTGCATACTTTGCAAAATTTATAAATATTACCCTTACTATAACATTATATCAAATTTATTCCATAATATTCAAAAATAATATTTATAGAAAAATTCATCTTTATTTATATAAAATTTGGGGTCTTCTGACCTCCCTTCTTATGAAATTTAGCCCTCGAAATTAGAAGTGCGATACTGGTATGTCGAAGAGGTAAGGATACCTTGATTTCATTTGATTCTAACTCCCAGTCATTTCCTCGACATCGTGGTTTCTCCATGAAAACTTTGACTTGAGGTATAACCTTGGGCGTAGAATATGTTCCTTCTTATCAAAATTTGAGCAGGGAACCTCTTAAATACGTCAAATCTTCCATTATTTAAATGGGTTCTAACTTCGATAATATGGTTCGGGTCTTTCACATATTTACGTAACATAGATATGTGAAAAGCGTTATGAACACGAGACGTATTTGGCGGTAAAAGCGAGTCTATAGGCCCGCGATTCCTACTCGATCGAGGATTAAAATGGGCCAGATGAATCGAGGGTTAAGTTTTCCTCTCTTTCCAAATCTTGTAACTCCTTTCCATGGGCGACTCTTAACAACACATGATCTCTATATCGAATTCCGTCCTTTCGATGAAGATCGGTATAACTCTTTTATCGATTTTGTGAGGTTTTTTATCGTTGTCGGATCGTTTGAATCTTTTAAAGTAGTCATACGTACCAACTCGGTCCCAACAACGTTGCTTCACCCACCTCATCCGGCATCTTGGAGAAGCGACACTTTCTTCCATCTGGCGCTTGAATGGAGCCATGCGATACTTGCGATAAGCTTTGTTGTTGTAGGAAAACTCCACGATGGTAAGAACTTGTCTGACTCCTTGAAATCAAGGACCACGAGTCTTAATAGATCTTGAGAGTTTGAATAGTCCTCTCCATTTGTCCGGTAAAATGCGAGGATGATATGAAAGCTAAATCGTGAAATCTGTGCCCATAGCTTTTTGCAAACTAACCCAAAATCGTGAAGTGAATCTTGGGTCTCGATCGAAACTATGGATCTTGGCATACCATGCGATCTTACAATCTCGTTTATGTACATCTGACGAAGGCGTTCAAGTGTATAAGTTTCTCGTGTCGGTAAGAAATGAAGCGGACTTAGTCGATCTATCAACAATGACCCAAATCGCATCGATGCCTTGAGAAACCTTAGGAAGGCCGTGCTTGAAATCCATGGTAATGTGCTCCCACTTCCATTTACGGAATTTCAAGTGGTTCTGATGGACCTTTTGGTACTTGATGCTCGCTTTAACTTCGTTGACAAGTTAGACACCTTTGAGATAAGCAGTATTTATCTCTCTCTTCGTATTGCTCCACTGAAATGTATGGCGAATATCATGATACATTTTGGTACTCCCGAGATGGATTGCAAATGGTGTGTTGTGTGCCTCCATCATGATATTATACTTTAAATCGGGGTCGTTAGGAACACAAAGTGCGGAGTTGACTCGAAGTATTCCTTCTTCATCGATTCTTGCTTCCGGCGTAGCACCTTCTTGCACTTTCTTCCTCATCGCATCATCGGCTCAGTGCGTAGCTTGGCGACTTTAACTTTATCGATTAAAGTCGGTTCTACTTTCGTATACTTTCATTATCATCACATGCGTCCACAGAGTCTTTAATTCTATCTCCATCCTTTGCAAGTCACACAAAATGGGCCTTTGCGTTGACAATATCGCTTTTCGTACTTGCGTATGATTTTCTACTCGATCGTCGGCTACCACGTTCGCTTTTCGAGGATGGTATTGGATGGTATGATCATAATCTTTCAGCAGTTCAAACCAGCGTCGTTGTCGCGTGTTGAGTTCCTTTTGAGTGAAGAAATATTTGAGGCTTTTATGATCAGTAAAGATCTCCACTTTCTCCCCGTACAAGTAATGCCTCCAAATTTTAAGTGCAAAACAACATTTTATGACTCTAGATCATGAGTAGGATAATTCCTCTCATATTCTTTGAGTTGTCATGGTATAGGCTATTACTTTTCCATGTTGCATGAGAACACATCCCGACCCTTTGCGAAGCATCTTTGTAGATGACAAATCCCTCAAGGCAGGATGGTATTGTCGAGCAGTCTTTGAAATAAGTCTCTCTTGAGTTCTTGAAAACTCTTCTCACATTCTTCGCTCAATAGAACTTTGTATCTTCAAAAGTCAATTTGAGTCGATGGAATAGCGATTCGAGAAAATCCTTCCACGAATCTCAGATAATAACCATTAAGCAAGAAAGCTCGTACTTGGTCTTGATTTAGGTTGTTCCCGACTTTGAATAGCTTGATCTTTCTTTGGGTCAGCGGATATTCCATGACTTGATACCACGTGCCCCAAGGAATGCTACTTCTTGACGAACTCGCATTTCTTGACTTGGCATAAAGCTTATATTCACGAAGCTTTTTGGAGTGTCGACCTCAAGTGTTCTTCATGATCTTCACGGCTTTTGGAATAAATAAGGATGTCGTGATAAAGGCGACCACAAAGTGATCTAAATATTCCTTGAATACTCGGTTCATCATATCCGTGAAAGCGGCGGGGCATTAGTCGATCAAAGGACATGACTAGGAATTCATAATGCCGTCTGGGAGTTAAGCCGTCTTTGGAATGTCGGTGGTTACAATCTTGATTGGTGATATCAGGAGCGAAGATCGATCTTTGAAAAGAATTTGGCTCCTTGCTTGTTGGTCGAAGCAGGTCATCAATACGTGGCGATGGATACCTATTTTTGATGGTGACGTGATTGACTCCAGATAATCAATACAAAGTCGCATACTCCCATCTTTCTTCTTCACGAATAGAGCAGGAGCACCCGAGGAGAAGTACTAGGGCGAATAAAGCCGATGTCTAACAATTCCTGCGGTTGGGTCTTTAACTCACGAAGTTGATAGGAGCCATTCGATATGGGGCTTTGGAAATAGGTTTTGTCTTAGGGTTGAGGTCGATACAAAATTCAATTTCACGCTCTGGGGGTAGGTAGGGGAAGAAGTTCTTGAGAATCGTCGGGAAATTTATTAACAATAGGAATATCGTTTAAAAGCGGCGTATTTTTATTTAAATCTGTGACATGAGCTAAGAAAGCTTGACATCCGTTTTTGATAAGCGAATAGCTTTATGGCTTGAGATGGCCGTGATTGATTTTAATGGTTTGGTCGTTTGAATTAGCATAATAGGTTGATTAGGAATATGAAAGCTATGACCTTACGAAAACAATCGATTTTTGCATGATAAGTAGTTAACGATCGATCCACAGAATCACGTCAAATCAAGTATTTTTAATGAAATAAGATCGACGGGTAATGTGAAGGTGCCGATTTGAACCAAACAAGACTTATAAGCGAGTGGATGTAATGAAGGTTTCTCCCAGCGGAGTTTCCACGAGATAAGTCGAAGTCTAATTTCTCTCGGTCAAATTTAATCGATGGCGCAAGTAGGAGAAATAAAAGAATGGGTAGAAACAGGTATCAAATAAAGTATAGACTTCATTAGAGTTTATGATAAGCTTACGTGATGACCTCATTCGGGTTCCTTGCTCTTTGGGAGGTCATGACAAATGCTCTCCCTTGCCTTCTGGGTTTTGAATTTTACGGGATGGCCTTTGGTGCCTCCATCTATTTGAATTTGTCTTGATGGCGAAAAATCGAGCTAAGTGACCTTCTCTTCCACAATTATAACATCTTTGGATGGCATGGTGCTTGATTTGGGTGATGTGTCCCTCTCTCGCATTTGAAGCATATGATAGGTGGTCTTTCTCCTTCCTTAACAATGGGTCTTTGGTCTTTGGCGTCTTTCCATCATTGTTGAATCTCCTTTTCTTGAAATGTCCATTCTTATTGTTTTGCCTGATTACCACCAGAAGTGGTTACCATATCGGCACATTGATTCCCCTCGCGCTTGTTGTCCTTAGCTTTCGATGACTATTCCATTTTGGTATTATAATTTTTAAAATTGCTGCTCTCTTTTAGTTGCGTTGACTCGTTATCGCGCTCCACTAAATGAGCCCTATTTACAACATCGAATACAAACACGGTTTATGAGAAATAAGATGTTGGCGTATCTCGACTTGAACCTCTTAAAACATTCGCGCCATTTCTCTCTTCATTATCCACGAGTGGGAATATGGCCAAGTGATAACTCATAAATTTTGCCTCGTATTGCGACACGGTCGTATTGTTTTGTTCGACTTGATAAACTCCACCTCCTTCCGTATGGCGAATACTTTCGGGGAAAGTATTTGTCGTTGAAGCGACTCTGGAACTTCTCCCGAAGATATCTTGATGCATCTTGGTTGAGTCGTTTCTGGAATTCCCACGATGTCCGCCTCTCCGTATGACATAAAAAGCGTGAAAAGGAACCTTTTGCTCCTCGGAGCATCCCAAGACATCAAATATCTTGGTAATCTGCTTTATCCATATGCTTAGCGAAGTGGTTTTGGCTCTCCCTTAAACTCGGTGGTCCCGGCTCCTTAAATTGTTTAGCGGTGTGCTTGCTTGAGAGTTTTCCGTGTTTCCACCTACGTTTTGGGCGAAGTCGCTCTCGCTTTCTTTGTTGCATAAATTGCATAAAGCCTACGAACATTTGATCATTCATCATTTTAGTCGGTGTTGTTGTTTGCGTGAGGATTATCGCCTTCACGATGCACATTATCACGATTATTGATATGTGGTGAATCAGCGATCGCGCTGCGCTCCATTCTTTATTCTCAACATTCTCGGATGTCATTTTTGAATCTTGCCACAAAACAAAAGGTTAATTGACGTATAACAAATTATCCTATCTTACGACTGACCGATAAAATACACGTAAACTTAGGTAGGTAAATACTAGCGAAGGTATTCCCGTCTCTCCCCTCTAGTACTATTCTCACATCTTAGCGAGGATCGTATCCTAGCTACGATACTGTTGTGGCGCCCCAAAATTAGGTATACATCACCCGTCTTGGGTGCGACACTTACGTAGTGCGAATTTAAATACAACTTATTAACATAAGCGTAGGTATGCAATCGACATAAGCGTGAGTTTAAATACAAATATAAATCTACTAGATATTATACAAACTCAAAAAAAAAGTCCTCATTACTGATTATTATCACCTTTATTTCGAGAATAGTGAGGACTACTAATCTTATCTTGAGGACCATCACTCGTTTCCCAGGCTCGTCCCGGCTATATTATCATTTCACGAAGAAACGGTGAAAGAAAGGGTGAGCTCAACTAGCCCGGTAAGAAATATTATGACTAAGATAATGAGAATAAATTATCAATAGTCTTGATAATGTTAAGCGATAAAATACAATGAACAACCGGTTTAAGCTGCGGCGGAATATCTGATCCATTTAAAAAGTCGAGTAGAAAATAAAATCTACTATCTTTTAGGTTTTAAAGGTTTTCATCTTTGTTTTATATTTGAGACTCGACTTTAATAAATATTCACATCATCGAATCCTTACACTTTTCTGACCCGAGGATATTCTTTAGTATCACGACCACAATTATTCATACTACTACGGGCGAGAATATTTGTGTATTCATTAATAGTCGTGATCGTACCAACAATTTGTCCATCGATGCACTTCTGACCTTTGAGGATTTTTATCACATCATTTGTAACATTACGGTCGTGATTTACAGAATAGTCTACAGTCGTAATCATACCAAGTCCATCATCCCTATGCACTCTGGGCCCGGATGACTTTCAAAAAAATATAAACATGAGGATGATGACAATGATATAAAATTGATAAAACAAGTTCAAAATTATTTTATCCGAGGAATTATTAACGTCAAATTATCGACAGCATAATCTTTGTTTTGTAGAGTAAAATTCAAGAATGATCGGAAGAATATTTCCATGAAAGATCTTTGGATGAAAGCTTGAATATCGAGGATATTCTACTAATTTCATGGAGTATAGAAGTCAAAGTTTTAACTTATTTGGGTATAATAAAGAATGGAATAACAAAAGAAATCACCGTAAATGCGATAGGCCATTGCAGACGGAGTTATTCAGCGAGAATAATAAATAACGGAACGGTCGGGTGAAATTCTGCAAGCGAGGATGTTCAACAGAAGAATAAAAAGATGGAACCGGATCCGGTGTAAAACACGAGATAGGATATTCAGCGAGAATAATAAAAAAGCGAACCCGGTCGGTGTAAAAACCTGAGCGAGGATGTTCAGCGAGAATAATAAAAAGCGGACGGGCGGTCGGGTGTAAAAACACTGAGCGAGGATGTTCAGCAGAATAATAATAAAAGCGGAACCGGTCGGTGTAAAAACTGTGAGACAGGATGTTCAGAGAATAATAGAAGAATGTCACCAAGTATAGGGTAAACCACTTATCTGAGGTTATTCAAGCGAGAATAATAAGCGATGGAATAACAGCAGTTCTCTTCATGAATAAGAAAGAATAACACCCCTTACATTTGGTAGGAGATTGAATCTCTTATGACGGTGTAGTAACAAAATACTCTTCTTCTTCTCTCTCTTATTCTCTCTCTATACTCTCTCTCTATAAGCTTGAATGAATTAAGTGAAAATAATGAAGCCCTAGGCCTCTATTTATAGAAGATTTCTAAGCTTAGCTTTTCTTAGTGTGAAAAAGCGAGTGAGCTTGTTGGTTTGGCCTTTTGTAATGTGAAGCGACAAGTGGTTTGGGCTTTGTAATGTGAAGCGACAAGTGGTTTGACGTGCGGTAAATGTGAATTACTATTAGAGAAGGTAAATACTATTGAATGAAGGTAAATACTATTCACAAAAAGGTAATTACTATTGGTGAAGGTAATTACTATTGTGAAGGTAAATCTATTCCTGAAGGTAATTATTATTGGTGAAGGTAATTCTATTATGAAGTAAGAAGTACTATATGACGAAGGTAATTACTATTTGAAGGTAATTACTATTGTGAAAGGTAAATCTATTGATGAAGAGACTCTTAGATGATGACATATAGGCCCCCATAAAATAATCAAACTTACTTACAAATCATTTTTTTTTTCATCAACACATATTTAATCTTTCAACAATTATTAATCATTTTATAACTTGTCGTCTCGATTATTGATTTAATTATATAACATATTATACGGATGATCTTTGTGACAATAATTGAATCGATAATATAAGAGATATGATCGCAATTCTTGTAGTGATAATTGAGCATATAGGTGAGTGACTTCTCACGTAAGCATCGATAATCAATCTGAGTGTCTTTCTTATCTGACTACTGGCGTATTCTTTGTACTTTTACCATAGGGTAGTTCAGCGGTTTTAACGGTAACACCTCGTAGTTATTTTTATAAAATATTTTTTGTCGTTTTCTCGATCAAGCAATAATTACATTGTGGGGTCCTGATGATTGAGCCATTATGCGAATATTCCTAACAAAAGAATATTCCCAGAGCCAAACGAATATTTTATAACAACTTGCATACTTTGCAAAATTTATAAATATTACCCCTAACTATAACATTATATCAAATTTATTCCATAATATTCAAAAATAATATTTATAGAAAAATTCATCTTTATTTATAAAAATTTGGGGTCTTACTGACCTCCCTTCTTATGAAATTTAAGCCCTCGAAATTAGAATGCGATACACTGGTATGTCGAAGAGGTAAGGATACCTTGATTTCATTTGATTCTAACTCCCAGTCATTTCCTCGACATCGTGGTTCCTCCACAAAACTTTGACTTGAGGTATAACCTTGGGCGTAGAATATGTTCCTTCTTATCAAAATTTGAGCAGGGAACCTCTTCATACGTCAAATCTTCCCATTATTTAAATGGGTTCTAACTTCGATAATATGGTTCGGGTCTTTCACATATTTCGTAACATAGATATGTGAAAAGCGTTATGAACACGAGACATATTTGGCGGTAAAAGCGAGTCTATAGGCCGCGATTCCTACTCGATCGAGGATTAAAATGGGCCAGATGAATCGAGGGTTAAGTTTTCCTCTCTTTCCAAATCTTGTAACTCCTTTCCATGGAAGCGACTCTTAACAACACATGATCTCTATATCGAATTCCCGTCCTTTCGATGAAGATCGGCATAACTCTTTTATCGATTTTGTGAGGTTTTTATCGTTGTCGGATCGTTTGAATCTTTTTAAAGTAGTCATACGTACCAACTCGGTCCCAACAACGTTGCTTCACCCACCTCATCCCGGCATCTTTGGAAGCGACACTTTCTTCCATACAACGCTTGAATGGAGCCATGCGATACTTGCTTGATAAGCTGTTGTTGTTGTAGGAAAACTCCACGATGGTAAGAACTTGTCCCGACTCCCTTGAAATCAAGACCACGAGTCTTAATAGATCTTGAGAGTTTGAATAGTCCTCTCCAGGTTTGTCCGTAAAATGCGAGGATGATATCTGAGAAGCTAAATCGTGAAGTCTGTGCCCATAGCTTTTTGCAAACTAACCCAAAATCGTGAAGTGAATCTTGGGTCTCGATCGGAAACTATGGATCTTGGCATACCATGCGATCTTACAATCTCGTTTATATACATCTGAGCGAAGGCGTTCAAGTGTATAAGTTTCTCGTGTCGGTAAGAAATGAAGCGGACTTGGTCGATCTATCAACAATGACCCAAATCGCATCGATGCCTTGAGAAACCTTAGGAAGGCCGTGCTTGAAATCCATGGTAATGTGCTCCCACTTCCATTACGGAATTTCAAGTGGTTCTGATGGACCTTTTGGTACTTGATGCTCGCTTTAACTTCGTTGACAAGTTAGACACCTTGAGATAAGCAGTATTATCTCTCTCTTCGTATTGCTCCACCAAAATGTATGGCGAAATATCATGATACATTTTGGTACTCCCGAGATGGATTGCAAATGGTGTGTGTGTGCCTCCATCATGATATTATACTTTAAATCGAGGTCGTTAGGAACACTGAAAGTGCGGAGTTGACTCGAAGTATTCCTTCTTCATCGATTCTTGCTTCGGCGTAGCACCTTCTTGCACTTTCTTCCTCATGCGCATCGGCTCAGTGCGTAGCTTGGCGACTTTAACTTTATCGATTAAAAGTCGGTTCTACTTCGTATATACTCGCTATCATCACATCGTCCACAGAGTCTTTAATTCTATCTCCATCCTTTGCAAGTCACACAAAATGGGCCTTTGCGTTGACAATATCGCTTTTCGTGCTTGCATATGATTTTTCTACTCGAATCGTCATTTACCACGTTCGCTTTTCGAGGATGGTATTGGATGGTATGATCATAATCTTTCAGCAGATTCAAGCCAGCGTCGTTGTCGCGTGTTGAGTTCCTTTTGAGTGAAGAAATATTTGAGGCTTTTATGATCAAGTAAAGATCTCCACTTTCTCCCCATACAAGTAATGCCTCCAAATTTTAAGTGCAAAGAACAACATTTGCCTTGACTCTAGATCATGAGTAGGATAATTCCTCTCATATTCTTTGAGTTGTCATGAGGCATAAACTATTACTTTTCCATGTTGCGTGAGAACACATCCCGACCCTTTGCGAAGCATCACTTTGTAGATGACAAATCCCTCAAGAGGCGGATGGTATTGTCGAGCAGTCTTTGAAATAAGTCTCCTCTTGAGTTCTTGAAAACTCTTCTCACATTCTTCGCTCAATAGAACTTTGTATCTTTCAAAAGTCGGTGAGTCGATGGAATAGCGATTAGAGAAAATCCTTCCACGAATCTCAGATAATAACCCATTAAGCAAAGAAAGCTACGTACTTGGTCCTTTGATTTAGGTTGTTCCCGACTTTGAATAGCTTGATCTTTCTTTGGGTCAGCGGATATTCCATGACTTGATACCACGTGCCCAAGGAATGCTACTTCTTCTTGACGAACTTCGCATTTCTTGACTTGGCATAAAGCTTATATTCACGAAGCTTTTGGAGTGTCGACCTCAAGTGTTGCTCATGATCTTCACGGCTTTTGGAATAAATAAGGATGTCATCGATAAAGGCGACCACAAAGTGATCTAAATATTCCTTGAATACTCGGTTCATCATATCCATGAAAGCGGCGGGAGCATTAGTCGATCAAAGGACATGACTAGGAATTCATAATGCCGTCTAGGAGTTAAAGCCGTCTTTGGAATGTCGGTGGTTCTAATCTTCAATTGGTGATATCGGAGCGAAGATCGATCTTTGAAAAGAATTTGGCTCCTTGCATTTGGTGAAGCAGGTCATCAATCGTGGCGATGGATACTATTTTTGATGGTGACGTGATTGACTCCAGATAATCAATACAAAGTCGCATACTCCCATCTTTCTTCTTCTTCACGAATAGAGCAGGAGCACCCGAGGAGAATACTAGGGGCGAATAAAGCCGATGTCTAACAATTCCTGCGGTTGGGTCTTTAACTCACGAAGTTGATAGGAGCCATTCGATATGGGGCTTTGGAAATAGGGTTTTGTCTAGGGTTCAAGGTCGATACAAAATTCAATTTCACGCTCTGGGGTAGGCGGGGAAGTTCTTGGGAATCGTCGGGAAATTTATTAACAATAGGAATATCGTTTAAAAGCGGCGTATTTTTATTTAAATCGTGACATGAGCTAAGAAAGCTTGACATCCAGTTTTTTGATAAGCGAATAGCTTTATGGCTTGAGATGGTAGTGATTGATTTTAATGGTTTGGTCGTTTGAATTAGCATAATAGGTTGATTAGGAATATGAAAGCTATGACCTTACGAAAACAATCAATTTTGCATGATAAGTAGTTAACGATCGATCCCTAGAATCACGTCAAATCAAGTATTTTTAATGAAATAAGATCGACGGGTAATGTGAAGTGCGATTTGAACCAAACAAGACTTATAAAGCGAGTGGATGTAATGAAGGTTTCTCCCAGCGGAGTTTCCACGAGATAAGTCGAAAGTCTAATTTCTCGAGTCAAATTTAATCGATGGCGCAAGTAGGAGAAATAAAAGAATGGGTAGAGCCGGTATCAAATAAAGTATAGACTTCATTAGAGTTTATGATAAGCTTACGTGATGACCTCATTCGGTTCCTTGCTCTTTGGGAGGTCTGACAAATGCTCTCCCTTGCACTTCTGGGTTTTGAATTTTACGGGATGGCCTTTGGTGCCTCCATCCTATTTGAATTTGTCTTGATGGCAAAAATCGAGCTAAGTGACCTTCTCTTCCACAATTATAACATGCTTTTGGATGGCATGTGGCTTGTTTTGGTGATGTGTCCCTCTCCTCGCATTTGAAGCATATGATAGGTGGTCTTTCTCCTTCCTTAACAATGGGTCTTTGGTCTTTGGCGTCTTTCCATCATTGTTGAATCTCCTTTTCTTGAAATGTCCATTCTTATTGTTTTGTACGATTACCCAGAAGTGGTTACCATATCGGCTTTATTGATTCCCTCACGCTTGTTGTCATAGCTTCGATGACTATTCTCATTTGGTATTATAATTTTTTAATTTTTGCTCTCTTTTAGTTGCGTTGACTCATTATCGCGCGCTCCACTAAGCGAGCCCTATTTACAACATCGAATACAAACCACGGTTTATGAGAAATAAGATGTTGGCGTATCTCGACGAACCTCTTAAAACATTAGCGCCATTCTCTCTTCATTATCCACCAAGTGGGGGATATGGCAAGTGATAACTCATGAAATTTTGCCTCGTATTGCGACACGGTCGTATTGTTTTGTTCGACTTGATAAACTCCACCTCCTTCGTATGGCGAATACTTTCGGGAAAGTATTTGTCGTTGAGCGACTCTGGAACTTCTCCCGAAGATATCTTGATCAATTTGGTTGAGTCGTTTCTGGAATTCCACCGATAATCCGCCTCTCCGCATGACATAAAAGCGTGCAAAGGAACCTTTGCTCCTCGGAGCATCCGAGACATCAAATATCTTGGTAATCTGCTTTATCCATGCTTAGCGAAGTGGTTTTGGCTCTCCCTTAAACTCCGGTGGTCGGCTCCTTAAATTGTTTAGCGGTGTGGCTTAGAGAGTTTCCGTGTTTCCACCTACGTTTTGGGCGAGAAGTCGCTCTACTTTCTTTGTTGCATAAATTGCATAAAGCCTACGAACATTTGATCGTTTCATCATTTGGTCGGTGTGTTGTTGTTTGCGTGAGGATTATCGCCTTCACGATGCACATTATCACGATTATTGATATGTGGTGAATCAGCGATCGCTGCGCTCCATTCTTATTCTCAACATTCTCGGATGTCATTTTGAGATCTTGCCACAAAACAAAAGGTTAATTGACATGTAACAAATTATCCTATCTTGACCCGACGATAAAATATCACATAAACTTAGGTAGGTAAATACTAGCGAAGGTATTCCCGTCTCTCCCTCTAGTACTATTCTCACATCTTAGCGAGGATCGTATCCTAGCTACGATACCAAGTTGTGGCGCCCCCAAAATTAGGTATACATCACCCGTCTTGGGGTGACACTTACGTAGTGAGAATTTAAATACAACTTATTAACATAAGCGTAGGTATGCAATCGACATAAGCGTGAGTTTAAATACAAATATAAATCTACTAGATATTATACAAACTCAAACAAAAAGTCCTCATTCTGATTATTATCACACTATTTTACGAGAATAGTGAGGACTACTAATCTTATCTTGAGGACCATCACTCGTTTCCCAGGCTCGTCCCGGCTATATTATCATTTCACAGAAGAAACGGTGAAAAAAAGGGTGAGCTCAACTAGCCCGATAGAAATATTATGACTAAGATAATGCGAGAATAAATTATCAATAGTCTTGATAATATTAAGCGATAAAATCTGATAAACTGACCGGTTTAGCTGCGGCGGAATATCTGATCCATTAAAAAAAGTCGAGTAGAAAATAAAGTCTACTATCTTTTAGGTTTTAAAGGTTTTTCATCCTTTGTTTATAAATTTGAGACTCGACTTTAATAAATATTTCACATCATCGAATCACCCACCTTCTACGGCCGAGGATATTCTTTAGTATCACGACCACAATTATTCATGCCTTCTACGGGCGAGAATATTTGTGTATTCATTAATGGTCATGATCATACCAACAATTTGTCCATCGATGCACTCTGACCCTTTGAGGATTTTTATCACATCATTTGTAACATTACGGTCGTGATTACAAGAATAGTCTACAGTGGTCGTAATCATACCAAGTCCATCCATGCACTTCTGAGGCCACGGATGACTTCAAAAAAAATATAAACATGAGGATGATGACAATGATATAAAATTGATAAAACAAGTTCAAAATTATTTTATCGGGAATTATTAACGTCAAATTATCGACATGATCTTTGTTTTGTAGAGTAAAATTCAAGAATGATCGGAAGAATATTTCCATGAAAAGATCTTTGGATGAAGCATGAAATATCGAGGATATTCTACTAATTTCATGGAGTATAGAAGTCAAAGTTTTAACTTATTTGGGTATAATAAAGAATGGAATAACAAAAGAAATCACCGTAAATGCGATAGATAGCCGCTTGCAGACGAGGTTATTCAGCGAGAATAATAAATAACGGAACGGTCGGTGAAATTCACGCAAGCGAGGATGTTCAAACAGAATAATAAAGATGGAACCCGGATCCGGTGTAAAACACGCGAGATAGGATATTCAAGAATAATAAAAAAGCGGAACCGGTCGGTGTAAAACACCTTGACGAGGATGTTCAGCGAGAATAATAAAAAAGCGGAAACCGGTCAGGTGTAAAAACACATGAGCGAGGATGTTCAGCGAGAATAATAATAAAAAGCGGAACCGGTCGGGTGTAAAACACACTGAGCAGGATGTTCAGCGAGAATAATAGAAGAATGTCACCAAGTATAGGGTAAACCACTTATCTGAGTTATTCAAGCAGAATAATAAGCGATGGAATAACAACGAGTTCTCTTCGTGAATAAGAAAGAATAACACCCCTTACATTTGGTAGGAGATTGAATCTTTTTATGCGGTGTAGTAACAAAATACTCTTCTTCTCTCTCTCTTATTCTCTCTATACTTTCTCTCTATAAGCTTGAATGAATTAAGTGAAAATAATGAAGCCCTAGGCCTCTATTTATAGAAGATTTCTAGCTTAGCACTTTTCTAGAGTGTGAAAAAGTGAGTTGAGTAATGATGTGAAAAGTGGTTTGGCCTTTTGTAATGTGAAGCGACAAGTGGTTCGGCTTTGTAAAGGTAATTACTATGAAGCGAGGTAAAAGTGGTGAAGGTAAATGGTAAAGGTAATTAGGTAATTATTGAAGGTAATTACTATTGTGAAGGTAAATACTATTCTGAGGGTAATTACTATTGTGAAGGTAATTCTTATTGGCGAAGGTAAATACTATTCACGGTAATTACTTATTGGTGAAGGTAATTACTATTGTGAAGGTAATTCTTATTATGACGAAGGTAATACTATATTGTGAAGAGACTCTTAGATGATGACATATAGGCCCCCGTAAAATAATCAAACTTACCACAAATCATTTTTTTTTCATCAACACATATTTAATCTTTCAACAATTATTAATCATTTTATAACTTGTCGTCTCAATTATTGATTTAATCTTTATAACATATTATCTGGATGATCTTGTGACAATAATTGAATCAATAATATAAGAGATATGATCGGCCAATTCTTTGTAGTGATAATTGAGCATAGGTGAGTGACTTCTCACGTAAGCATCGATAATCAATCTGAGGTGTCTTCTTCTTATCTTACTACAGCGTATTCTTGTACTTTTACCATAGGGTAGTTCAAGCGGTTTTAACGGTAACACCTCGTAGTTATTTTTTATAAAATATTTTTTGTCGTTTTCTCGATCAAACAATAATTACATTGTGGGGTCCACCTGATGATTGAGCCATTATGCGAATATTCCCTAACAAAAGAATATTCCAGAGCCAAACGAATATTTTATAACAACTTGCATACTTTGCAAAATTTATAAATATTACCCCTATAACATTATAACATTATATCAAATTTATTCCATAATATTCAAAAATAATATTTATAGAAAAATTCATCTTTATTTATAAAATTTGGGTCTTTTTGGATTCGTTTCTTTAAAAAAAATATTTTCATCATCCTCGGTCTTAAATGATGATATTATGGAATATCTTTAGCTTTGTAGTGCAAAGATGAATGATTTACGAAGAATATCTTTGGCCGTAGTGCAAAAATGATGCAGTGTTTAAATGAACATAATTGATGAATATCTTTGGCACGTAGTGCAAAGATGAATATTTGATTCGGATGTATATTGATTGATGTTACTGAGGATAAAAGATGAGCGATGAACTTTAAAATTCATACATAGAAGATAGTAGTTTGCATTCTCTACTTAACTCTTCTAATGAATTATTATTTCATTGCGAATATTGATTTAAAATTTGTTGTCTATTGTATTCTATTATATTTTTCCTGTTGAAGACTAACGATAATTTGTTGTATATTATCTTAGTCATAATATTCTTTCTTGAGCTAGTTGAGCTCACCCTTTTCCTTTTGTTCCATTTTTTTCTCGGGAGGCGAGAATATAAGCGAGATGCAAGTCGAGGTATGGAATGAAGGTTTTAGAAAGGATTGTTTAGTAGTCCTCACCATTTTGTAAAATAATGTATCAATAAATGTGATGAGGATTTATTTGAGTATAGATATTGTCAGAAGATAATATTTGTATTCAAACTCACAGCTTTTTCTTGTTGTAATAATAAAGTTGTAGTTGTTTCTGTACCATGTATTGACAACTCAGAATAGGTGATGTATACCTATTTTGGGGGCGTCACACTTAAGCTAAAGATATTCAATTATAAATTCAATGGTCATGGTCATACCAGTCACAATTCAACTTTTCACTACTGGCCAAAGAGAACCCTAGTCATGATCATACCAATAATCTACTCATCTTTACACTCCAGTGAAAGAGAATTTCAATATCAGGGTTATAAAAATATTATATATGATAATAAAATCAATATAATCAATATATAGTTTTAATCTCCATAGTAATATTCATAAATCAACTATAATTTGGTTAGAAAAAGAAATCAATTTTGTAGTAAATAGTACCCGTGAATAGTAACTCGTGAATAGTAACTCATGAATAGTAACCTTGACACAAAAAGGTAGAAATTCCACAATAAAATCTATACCAATATTTCGGTATAATGATATTGAAAGAATAACATTTCTTAAACTTATAAACAATTTATTTTAATTGTTTACACTTTACTAAATAATGCATTTAATCATCATAAAATGTCAAACATATAAGATTTCATCACTAATAACCAAAACCCTCATCAAAAATCTGCATATACCACATATATGATTCTCAAGCCATAAAATCATATTTTCCAATTTTCTTCCTTCACATAACATATTTAACTCATTTATTCATAACTAGTCCATTTTCATGAAAATACCAAATCATTTCCAAAATATTTCTTTTCTGGGATTTAGCAGAATATAGTCCCATATTGAACATATATTTTTCTTAGAATTTTTAAAATTCATTTACTATTTTTCATATGACCAAAGCCGTCGAATATTTAGACATTTATCATAAATTGTCCTTTTATCCAAAAATTTCGAAATTCACAGAGTACACTGATATTATATAGATGTACTCCCAATAAAATTTTTATCAATTTTGGAGTTAACCACAAGGAGTTATAAGGCGTTACTTTTAAAATAGTCTTTTCTCATAAAATTCATAACTCTTAATCTATACATCCAAAAATCACCATTTTTGAACACAATCAATAAAACTCATCAAAATATCATTTCAAATTTTTCCAGAATTTTCTGAAGGACGGAAGAAGTACGAACTGAAAAATATAATAACCCTTAAAATCTCTTACTATCCCTTACCCTAAAAGAGCAGCACTTCTGACTGGATATCGGATATGACGCTGAAGAAAACTTGCACTAATGAATATCAACTCACCAAGTATCTAAATACTCACAAAATACACTCAATAATCTAGAGAGAGAAAGAGAGAAAGCTTATGTTTCTGGTGTGATTTTCAATTCTAACTTAGCCCTCTATTTATAGGAAAATTTTAGCAGACTTGACTGCAACTTGACGATGATGGCTTTACCTGCTACTATTCCCACCCACCACATTTGAAATAAAATTCAGCACATTTCTTCACCAACCACAAGTGAGGCCCACTGAATTCTAGAATTTTCTACCAAAATCATTTATAAACCTAATTTCCGAATCAGTCACCTCTTAAAATTCATAACAAATTATTCGTTCATTTTTAACGGTTCAAAATTTGTGAATATATACTCAGCTTATATATGTATAACATATCCAAAAATCAAAACGATCCAACGGTCGGATTAAAAATTATAACTCACACAATAGAGCTATAAGAACACCGACTTGATCTTTTAATACCTCCAATCCGACAAAATACCGATAAAATACCTCAACATTAATTCCTTCATTTATAACCACATAAATAAATCCATCATTTATATCCACATAAAATAAATATTTCCTTATCATATGAATGAATAATTAATTATTCACAAATAATATTACAGAATCACATTTTATAATGACCGGAATAGTTCCGGAAAGAGGGGCTTTTCAATAAGAATTCTCTCTTCTTGGCGCTGCAATTAGGTGACCAAACTTCTCCTTGATGAGAACTTTCTAGACATTGCCAATAATGCTATCTAATAATATTATTCAAATAATATGAAGTATTGATCGATAATGAGAAATATTATGCAAAGTGACAATTATTGAACAATAATAATATAAAATATCAATATGACAATTATTGAATCAATAAAATAAAATATTGAGCGATAATTATGTAAACCATTATTGAGTAGTGCCTTCTTATGTAAGGATCGATAATTCAAAAAATCTTTGTAATACTGGTGTGCTACTTCTTATGCAACAACGCCAGCGTATTACTTTATTTTACCAAGGGTATTCCAGCAATGTTGTTACTTCAGTAGCTTGATTACGTAGTTATTTATAAAAACTTAATTTTGTCATTTTCTTCACCCGACGGTTATTACATTATGGGCCCCTAAATGGGCTGCTACGTCGTCGTCACGAATATTCCCGAACGGAAAGAATATTCCACGACCAAACGAATATTCAAACAACAATGAATATTTTATAACCACTTGCGTATTTTGAAAAAATTTCATATACAACCCTTAACTTTAACTTTTATCAATTTAACCATTTACTGAATAGAAAAATTGAATACATTTATTTCATAAAATTCGGGGTCTTACAATCTCCCTCCTTATGAAATTTCGTCCCCGAAATTTACGTACCTGGTATTTCAAAGAGTTGAGAATACCTTGCTTTCATTTCAAATTCCATCTTCCCTGTCCTCATAATTTCTCCACGCTCATCTGCTGTATTTTAGATATCATTCTAGAATACAACTTCAAAACAAGGGTTAATTGAACAAATTAACATTTCACATAATATCCCCGATATTATGGTGACCAACAAATAAGCTTAGGTAGGACACTTTAGCGAAGGATTTTACACACCTCTCCCTCCTAGTTCTATTCCACGATCTCCTTGGAGATCATATCCTAAGCTCGATACCAAATGTGACAACCCCAAAATAGGTCCATTCCATCCAACCCATTCGAAGTCGCCAAATACATGGTATGAGAAAACAACTACAACTTTATTACAACAATTGTCGTGTAAAATACAACAAACACATATGTTGTGAGTTTGGATACAAATATATACCAATTGTGACTCTCATCCCAACCTTGGATAACACGTCACAATGACACCTTACATAAATGTATAGTCAAAGCTGTTTTAGAAATTAAAATCTTTGGGAAGTGCTCAAAGGAAACCTTCAGACATACATGGGAGGCCGTGCTTACAGGTTATGATAGATATCATATGGCCACGAAATTATCCTTGGTTGATTGAATAGACCCCAAAGAAAAACGAGAAGATTACTATCATATTCTTCCCAATGGTGAGTCTTCTCTTGACTTATCATTATCTCCACTATCTCAAATTAAGAATTATACTTCAAACAAACACCAAGATTATATAGGTAGTGCTCGTAAATATACTCGGCAAGTGGATGATGCACTGACCACATCTTATGATGACACGAGGTTGTATGTCATTAGACATCTTGTATGATAGTGGCAAAACACCCTTCCAACGTTGGGTTCGCCTCTCCCTATATGATTCACCAAATATAACTACTAAAAGATATATACAACACACTTGTCTATACTATTTAGGGAGAACTCCACAGTGAGAGACCACCGTTCTATTCTCTTGTTACCCCCGCTCGACCCAGCTATATTTTTATTACCTGAAAGGAATTGTGAAGCAAAAGGGTGAGCACAACTAGCTCAGTAAAGAATATCATGACTAAAGATAATTAAATTATCAATAGCCTTCATCAATAACAAATCAGAGATTTAGAACATATGGTAGATGATAAAATTTCAACCCTAGTTGCGCGGAAAGCGAGCAATCCATTAGAAGAGTCAAATAGACCATAAAGTCTATTATCTTCTCCACATTAAAAGTCTACCAACAATGTTTTATCCTTGTAACATTAATCAACAGTTCCTTTCCACAATTATATGAATAACTCATAATCATAATTGTAAATTCTAAATTCCTCTTCGCATCCAGGACGAAGATAATTTTCATCACATGTCTTTACCTGAAACATCAAAGACCATGGTTATACCAAATCACAGTTCCTGTTCATAATCATACTAATAAATTCATCTTTGCATTACGGGCCAAAGATATTTGTCAATGATTCATCTTTGCATTACTCTGGGCCAAAGATATTCAACAATGAGTTATCTTTGCTTCTGGCCAAAGATATTCATCAACAATTCATCTTCGCACTACTTCTGCCAAAGATATTCTTCAACAGATCATATTTACACTACAGGCCAAATATATTCATCAACAGTTCATATTTGCACTACAGGTCAAATATATTAATATCTCAAACAAATATATAATCATTTCAGAATTTATATAAACAATAATTATAACCACGTTGATCAATTCACCTTTGCACTTAAGCTAAAGATATTCAATTTTAAATTCAATGGTCATGATCATACCAGTCACAATTCAACTTTTCACTACTTGCCAAAGAGAACCCTAGTCATGATCATACCAATAATCTACTCATCTTTACACTCCAGTGAAAGAGAATTTCAATATCAGGGTTATAAAAATATTATATATGATAATAAAATCAATATAATCAATATATAGTTTTAATCTCCATAGTAATATTCATAAATCAACTATAATTTGGTTAGAAAAAGAAATCAATTTTGTAGTAAATAGTACCCGTGAATAGTAACTCGTGAATAGTAACTCATGAATAGTAACTCTGACACAAAAAGGTAGAAATTCCACAATAAAATCTATACCAATATTTCGGTATAATGATATTGAAAGAATAACATTTCTTAAACTTATAAACAATTTATTTTAATTGTTTACACTTTACTAAATAATGCATTTAATCATCATAAAATGCCAAACTTATAAGATTTCATCACCAATAACCAAAACCTTCATCAAAAATCTGCATATACCACATATATGATTCTCAAGCCATAAAATCATATTTTTCAATTTTCTTCCTTCACATAACATATTTAACTCATTTATTCATAACTAGTCCATTTTTATGAAAAATACCAAATCAGTTCCAAAAATATTTCTTTTCTGGGATTTAGCAGAATATAGTCCCATATTGAACATATATTTTTTTTAGAATTTTTAAAATTCATTTACTATTTTTCATATGACCAAAACCGTCGAATATTTAGACATTTATCATAAATTGTCCTTTTATCCAAAAATTTCGAAATTCACAGAGTACACTGATATTATATAGATGTACTCCCAATAAAATTTTTATCAATTTTGGAATTAACCACAAGGAGTTATAAGGCGTTACTTTTAAAATAGTCTTTTCTCATAAAATTCATAACTCTTAATCTATACATCCAAAAATCGCCATTTTTGGATACAATCAATAAAACTCATCAAAATATTATTTTAAATTTTTCCAGAATTTTCTGAAGGACGGAAGAAGTACGAACTGAAAAACATAATAACCCTTAAAATCCCTTACTATCCCTTACTTTCCCTTACCTCAAAAGAGCAGCACTTCTGACTGGATATCGGATATGACGCTGAAGAAAACTTGCACTGATGAATATCAACTCACCAAGTATCTAAATACTCACAAAATACACTCAATAATCTAGAGAGAGAAAGAGAGAAAGCTTATGTTTCTGGTGTGATTTTCAATTCTAACTTAGCCCTCTATTTATAGGAAAATTTTAGCAAACTTGACCTACAACCTGATGGCTTTACCTGCTACTATTCCCACCAACCACATTTGAAATAAAATTCAGCACATTTCTACACCAACCACAAGTGGGGCCCACTCAATTCTAGAATTTTCCACCAAAATCATTTATAAATCTAATTTCCGAATCAGTCACCTCTTAAAATTCATAACAAATTATTCGTTCATTTTTAACGGTTCAAAATTTGTGAACATATACTCAACTTATATATGTATAACATATCCAAAAATCAAAAGCGGTCCAACTACGGATTAAAATTATAAATCACACAATAGAAGTCTGTAAGAAGAACAGGCTTGATCTTTTAATACCTCCAATCAGATAAAATAACCGATAAAATACCTCAACATTAATTCCTTCATTTATAACCACATAAATAAATCCATCATTTATATCCACATAAAATAAATATTTTCTTATCATATGAATCAATAATTAATTATTCACAAATAATATTCTGAGAATCACATTTATGACAATCGAGAATAGTTTCAGGAAAGAGGTGGCTTTCCAATAAGAATTTTCTCTCATCTTGGCGCAATGATTAGGTGATCAAACCTCTCCTCGACAGAACTTTCTAGACATTGCCAATAATGTTATCTAATAATATTATTCAAATAATATGAATTATTGATCTAATAATGAGAAATATTGTGCAGTGACAATTATTGAATAATAATATAAAATATCAACGCAAACAATTATTGAATCAATAAAATAAAATATTGAGCAGTAATAATATTATGTGATTATGTATACACTCCACCCCCCCCCACCCCCACCCCCCACCCCCCCCCCCACCCCCCCCCCCCACCAAAAAAAAATATAATATTATGTGATTATGTATATACCCCTTACCACCACCCCACCCCCATCCCACCCCCACCCCACCACACCCACACCCACACCCACACCCACACCCACACCCACACCCACACCAAAAAAAATTATATGAAAAAGTATATGAAAAATTATATGAAAAAGTATAGTAAAAAAAAAGAAGAATATAATTATAAAAAAAATCTAGAGAAATATGTGTTAATTTTTTAATATAAATTGAATTTAAGTTAAATTTGAACATTTGGGAGTATTTAGGTCACTTTCTAATTATTTATTTCATTCTTAGATGTATTCATAACATCAACCAAACATGTACATGGAATATTAAAAAATCATTCCATTCTCTTCCCTCATCTATTCAATTCTCTACTCTATTCCATTACTTCAATCCAAACGTAGCATAAGAGTTATAAAATTCATAGGTCATTCTTTATTATATTTTAATTAATTAAAGAGAACCTTTCATTTTTAGATGTAAAGAAGCAAAATCATTTATTGTTAAACATATTAGATACTAGAATTTCACTAGTTTTATTGTGTTTGGTTGCTACGTACATTATAATGGAATGAACCCATTCTCGTTCTTCTTAAATTTATGAATTTTATTCTTTGAAAGAATGACTCACCCCAGACAAGAATAAAATAAATCATTCTAATTTCAATTTCATTCCATTCTTTGAATCATAATATTATAATTTATAATCGCATATATATATATATATATATATATATATATATATATATACACATACAAGGATCCGATCCGGGCCTTGGGACTAGAGTAAAAACGGACCAAATTTTTTTTTTTTTTTTTTTTTTTTTTTAAAACAACTAAAAAAAATAATTAATATTTTATGGAATCTGAAATTTTCCATAATCTGATGTTTTGGGGTGATTTGAATATCTATATCAAAAATGGTGGTGCGATGCATGCATTGTACTACCATGTTTTGTTATTATCGTCTCAAATCACCCTAAAACACTTTATTATGAAAAATTTCAATTCCATAAAATATTAAATATTTTTTAGTTATTTTAAAAAAAAAAAAAAAAAGGTCCGAGACAGGATAAAATTCAGTGATCACGGGCGCATAACCGGACTCTATATATATATATATATATATATATATATATATATATATATATATATAATGGTCCTGCAAATCCATCGATTAGTGAAACAAAATATTGAGTAATAATTTAGTTACTAAATGTAAAACCAAAAACTTAAACATGCTAGAGAATAGAAACAGGGTATACACTGAATCTTAAATTAGGGTAGGGACCGAGTGATGAGATATTTTGTTCAATTATATAGTTGTATTTTTGAGGTTATTACGTAGCCTGTAATTAATTGAGAAAGCTGGCTTTCAAAAATAAAATAAAAATGAGGACATTAAATGTGCAAATTTGATATATAACAAAATTAAGCGATTGATATTGGCGTAACAAAAATATTATTGCCATAAGTGTTACGTATCACCAGAACAACTATAAATAACATTCATACGGGATGGGAAGTGGGGACCTAACTAACAAGAAGAAGGTCACTAGCTATCATTGTATAACATTCATTGAAACAGTAGCTAGGATCGAGCATGAATGATCAAAGGCATCAAATTAATGTCCAAGTTTCTCTTTTTCTGATCCTGATCTATGCCTAATGTATTGTATGAATGATGATCACATTTCTTTCTTTTAAATACCTTAGCTAGGTAGCTGGCTAGGTTGGAATCATAGAGAAATAGCTAGCAGATCGATCATCTAATTTTCTAGTATTCTATTTTGTTGGATCCCAATGATAGAGGGACCCATGTTCATCCTTCTCCGGCTTTTATATATAGAAAAAAATGTATATATCTTAAATGTGTACACATGCGATACCTATATTGACGATTTTTTGATTATGGTGGTGACAGTTCAACCGTCATATAGATATTTTAATCTATTAATGACAGTTGAACCGTCAATATATATTTCAAAAAAGCTGCGTCATTATAAGACGATTAAAACAGCATCGCATTGTGTATATATACATATAACTAGCCCTTTATATATATATGATCTATAAACATGTATTTATTGAAAATTAAAAATGGACATAAACCATCTTTATTGTTCAATATAGAAACTAATGGCCAAGATTAATTTACGTCCGCTACTAACGGGTTACGTTCGATACTAATAGTAGCGGTCGACGATATTATTTTCAACGTCATACGCTATTATTAGTAGCGGACGTAACTCGTCGTCTACTACTTATAATAGTAGTGGACGTAAATTAATCTATGTCGTTGGTTCCTATATATTGAATGAGAAAAAAAAAATGAAGTATGTTCATTTTTTATTTATGGCAAATCTATGTTATGGATCATTCTCTTATATATAACAAATCTGCAGTCGTTCATCCGTTGATCGAAAGGTAAGGAGGGCATCCCATCTGCAGTTTAATATGTAGGTACCTGCAGTTTAATACTGCAGATATGATAATTGTCCAAAATACCCCTCGTCAACCTGCAGTTTAATCATGTGAACGCTAGGTATGATAGTTGTTAATATTTGAAGACGACGCTATTTTAGTTCATATTGCATGTCTGTACAACTAAATTGTGGACGCCGAGTCTATTAACGATATAATCCCAAACAATGTCATTTTCGGTGAACCGCCAGTCCGCATAACTAAACTGCGGACTCTAGGTGTAATATAAAACAGTCAAGTATTATGCTTTATATGCGTTCTTCATAGCATGACTTTTGAATCTTATATGCGTTCTCCTTAATGTTCGATTTGCGGATGGACAACTGAAGTTTGTTGCAATGATAATCTTATCTTTACGGAGCTGGGTATAAATCAATCTATATATATATATATATATATATATATATATATATATATATATATATATGTCAGTTTGAGTGTTTGACAGTGATATGCCATTTAAATTTGCACAAAAAAAAATTCAAATTAGATAAGCAATTTAAAGACAGATGAGCATTCTGCAACTTTTAGATCTCAATCACCCTAATCTATCTCTATGGAATTATGGACTTGTTACTTCTATGTTCTGTAAATATGGAGAGATGTTCTAGCTCCATTTTATGAAGGAGTACCATTATAAAATTAACATGTAAGTTTTGCAAATAGTGAGCTTAGTTAACTAGAAAGATTAATATTTTTCGTTTGTGTGTATTTGGATGTGGCGTGCAAATAGATATACTCTTCTTGGTTGAATGAGCATGCCAAAGCCACGTATTAATTATTAGCAATGGTTGAACTCCGACATGCTGGTTTGGCAACAAACATACTCCTTGTTCTTAATTAATGATCACGAGGTAAGATAAAGAATAAATGGGAGATCCAAGGATCGAACGGAAGACAAAATTAACTTTTAAAGAAATTGGTTCAGCCTCAAAGCATGATCATAGAATTACAAAAAATTAATCAACAAGTGATCGATCCAAGGGAGGAGGAATTAAGAATAGTTTAATTGGGTGTAGGGTAAGTACCAGTACCAGTCCCAGTCCCAGTCCGAGTCAAGAGTCAGTCAGTAAGCGTGCGAATTCTGCCCTTTGCGTGTATATTTATATTTATATATAAACAAACCCAATGCCACAACCCTTAAACCTTGTGCATGCTAAGAAAAAGCTCAATTATGTGTTCATATAATATCTTCATAGACTTTATATATATATATATATATAGAGAGAGAGAGAGCTTCTTACACGGGAGGTTAGCATTCGGATCACCTTTAGTGACAGACAAGATTGTCGCTAAATCCGTCGTTATATGATCTGAATCGTCGTTATAGTCCGGTTCAAACCTTATGACGACGGGTTTAAAGACGATTTTGTCCATCGCTAAAATGATGAGATATAACAACTAAATATACAAGAAAAATAAAGTGATGAGATATAACAACTAAATATACAAGAAAAACATAATGACAATAGGTGTAAAAGTCCGTAATTTCAATAATCAGATCAAACCTCTTATTTTTATACCAATAAAAAATGTTTTTGTGGCCTAAAATTTATGTAGATATTTTAGTATGAGCATAAAAATTTGAATGCAAGTTTATTTTTAAATTATACTCCCTCCGTCCCAAATTAATTGTTCAGTTTTGACTTATTAAAGTCAAATTGACCATTTTTAAAACTAATCTTTTTACTATTTTTGCTAAAATATAAGTGAAGAGATTATAACCAAAAGAAAGTATATACAATTTATTACTAATCCTAATTTTTATAATTTTAAAAATATATTTATATATGCTTAATTATTAATTCTAAAAATAGTCAATTTGATTTAAAAAAATCAAAACTGAGCAGTTAATTTGGGACGGAGGGAGTATCTTCTTATGCAAAAAAAAAATCCTGTTAATAAAGTGTGTAAAGTTAAAGAAAATATAATATTAACTTTTCTGTTTTAAGGAAAAATGAACCTCATTTACAAACATTACTCTTTTTTAAGTTTTTCTCAAACTTGTTTTTGGAGCCAAATAAAGTGGGTCGAAAAGCTCGTAGCTCACTGGACCAACCTAGTCTCAACATGTTTCAAAAGAGTCTTATAAGGCCCAAAAATTCCGTACGTAGTAGTAGCCTGACCCGAATCTGTTATAAAAGGTAAAACTTGGTTTCAACTTTGAAGCATCTTTAGTGTGCAATTATTACTAATCCCCTAATATATATATACTAGTTGGGTCCCGTGCCTCCGACACTGTATGGATAGTAAGATTTATATCAAATTTTAAACAGTCTAGATAATTTATTGAGTGAGCGGAAAATTTAAAATCATTTGTATTTTATTAGATATATATATATAAAATACAAATGATTTTGAATTTTCCGCTCATCCTAATAAATCATCTGGGCCGTCTAAAGTTTGGGATAAATTTCACCGTCTATAGTGCCGGAGGCACGAGACTGTTGCTAGTATATATATATAGAATTGAGATCCAGTCCGGACGCCAGAATTGGTTTAAAATACAGGATTTTTTAAAAAAAAACTGTTTTTTTTAAAACAACTAAAATAAAAAGTTTAATATTTTATAGAACTGAAATTTTTCCATAATACAGTGTTTTGGGTGTGATTTGGATACATATAACAAAATATATATGTACAGTCTGTACAGTCCTGTTTTGTAATATGTATCCAAATCACACCCAAACACAGTATTATGTAAATAATCTAGTTCCATAAAATATTAAACTTTTTTTTTAGTTGTTTTTAAAAAAAAAGTATAAAAAAAAGGTCTGTAACTTAAGAAAATGTGGGAGTCAGGAGAAAACGAACCTATATATATATATATATATATATATATATATATATATATATATATATACACACACACACACAGAGAGAGAGAGAGAGAAGGATCAAGTGTATACCCATATATTTAACATACATTGCTTATCACCTTTAGCGTCGAGCCAGGACAGCTTTGATTCATCACAGAGCATATATGAAAAACCATTGTCTTAACTTTTAGCGATGCATCGAACTGTCACCATAACATATAAACCGCTTATCTGTTCTATAGCAACGGACCAAACCGTCATCCGGTCCGTCGCTAAAGGTGGTGAGCAGAATATGTAAAATAAAGGGGTATGTACCAGAAACGAACTATATATATAAATATATGGAATCGATCCATAGCGAACAATGTAAGGATAAGATTATATATCCTTATAACAGTTCTCAGTCGTCTATCCACAGATCAAACGGTAAGGAGAATCTCCAATTCACAGTATAGGGGATTCCACAGTTTAATATTATGGATTAGATGATGTCCAAAGTTTAATTCTTTTGGATCTCAACATTTTGACTATAGAGATCTGAAAGTAGAAGTTTAATTTAAAATACTCCTACAGAAAATAAAAATTGCATAAAGGAAAGGAAATGAAAATATATGATATAACCAACATGTCGCTACTCCTTCTAGCGGGGCAGGGATCAAATTACACATAGGGTATATAGGCAATTTTTCGGTCACTAGAAAGAGTATGTATGCCACTAGTCCTCGCGGCATGGACTAAGTAGACTTCACTACCAACCCTAGGATATCATGATAAAGGGCTAGCGATTTGGTAGCTAATTAGTGTGTGTAACAACTGATTGCCATGACATCCATCTCATCGGTAACATGCAATTATGCATGAAGGAATTTGAAGTGATAAAATTATGTACCCCAAGCGCACATCGTCTATTGTAAATTTAGTAAGTGCAGGTTGAACCACAAAGACTAGATTAACTATCCTTAATTTATATTTCAAACAAAGTAGAAATAAATATGGTGGAGATAATTAACTAACTATATAATGCGTACTAAAAATAGTAATGAAAACTAGTAATTGGAAAAATTACCTAGGAATCCGAATTAACTAATTATTAACATAATAAACAATTTCTTTTTTTTTTTCAAATTAATTCCAAATTTTATTTTCCCTTTCCTTCTAAAAATACCATAAGTTATGAAAAATTCATGGGTTAACTATAACTTATCAAAACCTCGTACGTAATCAATATAAGAATCAAATTCAATTTGTGTGAAGGTAAATATAAATGCAAAAATAATTAAGCATTAATATCGGAACGGAAAGAAACTATTAATATAAAATTACCTAGTTTTATCAGTATCCCATGTATTAAAAAACAATGCATGTAACCCCTTCTTCCTAAAACAAAAGACTAATTTATAGAGAAAAATAAATTTGTGCCCTAATACTAATTTATTGAACTTGGTCTTCTTTTTGTTCTTTTATCTCTTTTATCTTCAACTTGATTTCAGCTTATTCATGATAATCCTCCAAGAGTTCTTTTCATATTTAAAAATTGGAACAATTTTTTTTCTTATTTAATAAGATAAATCTTACAAAATTAAATAAAATATACTACTATTAGTTAAATAAAATAAACACATAAAATAAGAAATATTAAGATATTAAAATATATAAAATATATGTATATCAGAATTCAAGGAGAAAAGGCCAGCTAGATGATATCTTATCTTTTTCAAATCCAATGTAGTATATGATTGGACATGATTTAATTTCTTCATGTATACAAGTTTTGATTTAATTGCAAGCTAGCTAGCTAGTTAGTTAATGGATATAAGGAATCCAGTATCATTCCCAACCACCCTTTACCACCCTTTTGAGTTGTGTCATTGACATTAAAATTGACCAAATTAACTACTCCTATAATACATTAGTTTTAACATCAAAACATGTGTTTGAATCGGTGTGTAAAGAATTAACATTTATCTTTTTTGCTGACATGAAAAATAAAAATAAAAATAAAAATTTAACCTTACTACTTATCATTCCGACTAGAAGTGGTTAACATGAAGTTTATTTTTCGGTAAGTTGGTTAATTAATCGATAAGTCTTTGAATACGCGTATAATTTCTACGCATGTGTCACCATTCTATTAATCAATTGATTGAAACTTACAAAAAAAAAAACTATACGCTTAGGATTGGATCCGGGTCCAAGACTAGTCATGATATTTGAGTGGATATGTATGTGACTTTATTGAAAGTGAATTAAGCTACTATATCGCAAGTTTTTTTTTCCAATGTCCAAAGAAGAAAAACATTATTATTTGATTAAAGGGAATTAATACTTTCACGAGTAAAATTTGATATTTTTACAAGCTTACACTCACATGAGTGTGTGGTCTATTTACTACTCCATCCGTTCTTTAATATAGGTCGTTTTAGACGTGTGCACAAGAATTAAGGAAATGATTGAAAAACATTAACTATAGTATCAATTGTCTATAATACCCTTCACCTCACTTATCTCATAAATATTGATCAAAAGATTAGGTGGAGTAATAAAGGGCAATTTGGGAAAAATAGTAATCAATTCTCCTAGATAACCACAAACGACAAATAATTAGGAATAAAAAAAAAAGTCTAAAACGACCTACATATAGGAATGGAGGGAGTATTCATGTGAGAGTAACTTTGTAGAATTATTATTTTTACTTGTGAAAATAGTAATTTTCTCGTAATATGCATAGAAACTTAGAAATTACTTAATGAAAATAAAAGGTTATGTTTGAATCATTGAATTGGATTCGGTTATTATGAAATTAACTTCATAATAAGTTGGTTAATTGATAAATACAGTATTGTCACGCAGAGAGAGATCACATCTCATTTACGTATCGATATTATATTGGTCAATTGAACCCCTCCCCTATTGAATTAGATACATTTGAATCATTGGGCAATATTCAGTTTATGTACCGTATTTCACTTGCATGAGATCATTTTAAGCCAATTTTATTTAACAAATTTGGCGCAACCACAAAACAAGATGAACTTAAATCTATACTTAATTTATTAAAAATAACAAAGAAAAAGAAAAATACTACTAGTATTATATACAGACAACACAACATTAGTTGTCCTTCCAATTAATTTTAGTAATACAAATATACATTTCTTTTATATGACCGCGTCAAATCTCACAACTCATCCTCATTCATTCGTAACGTCCAACAAGGTGTCCGCATCAGATTCAATTAAATTTAGTAACGGAGTCTTAACACGTTCCTCATGTCACCGACAACAGTATACGCGCCGTCGGTTACACCACCATTGACGTAGACCTTCTCGACCCCGCCGGAACTAACACCAACCACGTTGCCTCGCCGTTGGCCCCACTCGGCGTACACCGCCGGAATCTGAACCCCCATTCTCCTGTCATATGCACCCAATACAACACGATCACTGTTACTCATTTCTGCTAAATAAAGAACCGCCGGAGACGACATTGTAACTGCAGGAATCTGACGACTCCCGCCCAAAAAGGAGTTAACTTTCTGATCTTTACCTAAATCCCAGACGGAAATTTCACTTCCAAATGAATCTTTGAAATCTAAACCTAGTCCTAGACTATCCCACAGCTTGACCACGCTCTTGCCGGAGGCAAAATCAGACCAGGAAAAATGATCTCCGCCGCTTCGCCTCCGCAGGAGATTGGAATTACCATTTTTCCATTGGTTCTCACGAAAAGAACTCGAGCCTGCAACACGAAAGTCTTCATGAAATTGGTTTTGCATTTGATTATGCAACGAAGGTCCTGATTCGAATATTTGTTCGTTATCGGATTCTGGTAGCGACGATGACGCGTCGTCAAAGTCGTGGTCCAGGTGTTGAAGAAGATGATGTGAAGAAGAAGAAGAAGAAGATGTTTTAATTGAATGGAGGCGGATAAGAAAGAGCTTAATTCTGGTGATAATACTAGTGAAAGTGGCAACTAATGCCAGAATTAAAGCACCCCATTTACAGACACTAGTGTACAGTTGAGGCACTTTTTGAATTGGTGAAACAATATCACTTATGATATTTAGTCTCATAATCTCCATTTTATCTGAATAGATCGAAATTAACTTATGGGTGATGTTTCAGAGGGGAGGACTCGGGTTTTATAAAGAAGAAGATGGGGAGTTTGAGACGGCAGATAGGATAGAAAGATTATTGGGACACGTCATAAAAGGGCAAACTTTATGGGCCAGAAGAAAAGAAAAGAGATTGGAACGAGGGAATTGGCCACCGGAGGTTAGGTTGTCGTGAGCTGTAATGAGTAGTCAGCAACTGATTTTGTTGTACGTAATTAAGACCATATGACCAAATTAAAACTACTACTACCTCCATCCCTTCCTTTATTAGTTTAAGAGTTTTACATAAATATTAAAAAAATAATTTATTATATATTAAATAAAAATAATAAGAGATAAAAATACATTCCTAAAACCACGTTGCGTTTAAAAAGGAATGGAGGGTAGCTTGAGCCTCGAAGAAAATGATTAAAATACATAACACGTGTTGGTAGCCTAGCCACCCCAATTGCTGGCTTTTACTTTACAATAATTCTAGGACATGACAATAATTAATTATAATTGGAGTGTAGTTTATGTACAGTGTACTCCATATTTTACTGACCCAACGATTTAAGAATTTCTGCGGTGCGTAACGCTTGTTTTTAGGGTAAGATTGGGTGTGATGAGAGGATATACGTACAAAAAGTCAATAGGACGATACTTTTTTTTTTTTTTTTTAATTCGAAATTTACGTCAGTAGTAATTCAAAAAACTGAGTTGTTCAATGTAATTACCGAGTTGTAACACCTATATAATTAGTCAAAATAACAATTGACCGCATTTATTTAGGAAAAGAAACGTCCCTACTAGTATTTGAGTTATATATGGTGCTTGATTGTATCTTAATATGAATCTAAATTATTCAAAAAAAAAATTTAATATAAAAATATGAACGGTTAAAATATATTAAAAAATATGCTGTTAAGATACAATCAAACATTTTCCCTATAACCAAGTAACCAAGTACAGGATGGATCAATTCAAGGATGAGGCTCGACTCAAGCTATAATGCTCAACGCAAGATGCTAAACGTTCAAATCAAGATAATGACTAGTAATATTTATGCAATTTAATAATAAGATTTGGAGTCTACACGAGTGGTTTGGTTTCAACTTAATTTCAAGATTTATACAAGAAAAAAACAATTTAATTTGGTAGAGTTCCAGTAAGTTGTAGAAAAATCAATTATGTATTGGTAGAGCAGGGGCTGAAGGAAAATGGTGTCTTGCAGAAGAGTTTAATTGTTAGCTTTATAGTTTCAATTTTGTTTGTATTCTATTCCCGGTGGTTCACAGTTTGCATGATTGCTAGTAAATCTAGCTAGCTAGCTGCATCAGTCAGATGCTGTAAAAAAGAAACTACTACTACCTACCGGCATCGGCTCGACCAATATAAATAAAATTGTCAACGGCTCTTCATTACATTACAACATTGAATGTGTTCTTTTGCAGGTAATGTCCCAATAATATGGTTGCTAGAAGGCGAGTGAGTGAGTTTATTTCAAAACAGGAAATTAAAATACTAATACTTACTAGTTATCAATAAGAAAAAAAAAATATTGTACGCATGCAGATGACTGACTACTTCCTCTTCCTCTTCCTGTCATTAGCTCAAGCTGGAGTTCGGTTGGCAGCCACCCTAAATTGTATATTTGGACCAAACTATATCTGATTTATATGTTGCAACACATTTCCTTCTCTGTATATTGCTCAACTACGTACGTATTGTAATTTGCAAGAGAATGAACAAAATATTTAATCTATTCATATAGAAAAGCTTTACGTACCGTACCATCAATTTGTTATTTCTTGACAAACACTGTCCACCTCTATAATTCAAATGACACTATATATATATATATATATATATATATATTCAATACTTAATTTGGTGTAGTGTATTTCTGTAACAGAATGCAAAAGAAGATATCATCAGTTAACATAACGTAGAATCAACATCTTACTTGTAACACCCCACTCCCATTTCGAAACATGTAAAAAAAATTATATGCAATGAACTAAAATAACCTAAGAAGATGTTAGTGGTTTAAATAATAGTTTGATGCAAAAGGATTTCTGGCCGAAGATCCTGAATAGTCAGATAATACGATGACCATGCTAAAGGACAAAAGGTTAAGGGATCAGCGCAATGATATCGGTTGACTTAGGGGTCAGGCGTTCGGTTCATGTATTCGGGGTCAGAGTTCGGCTTCGGATGTGGCAAACTTCTTTCGAAGAAGCGTCATGACTTCGAAAATCAATGGACCTTATTATTATTATTTAGTTCTTTATAGTAATAGTATTTTATTAGGTAGTAAATCTTTTATAATAAGTTGTTATTTGTTAAAGAGTTTATTTTCGTATTTTTTAGGAAGTTTATTAGGATATCTTTTTGTATCTCTAGAAAGTTTGTTAGAATCTTTTTCACATTCCTAGGAGGATTTTATTTCTTTTTTTTATTTCCATATATCTAAGAATATTCTAGAGTGACTTGGAGATAAAGTTTTGTTAACTATATATAAACCCGGCTTGTGAGTTGAATTAGATAGACTTTGATTTTTTGATAAATATATTATACGCATCAGAGAGATTTCTCTGTGTTTTTTAGTGAATATTTTGTTCCTTTATTTGTGAATTCATTTGTTTCTAAAGTACGTATTTCAAGGTCATGATTTAGGCCTTGTTTTGACTAATTTGTTCTATTTCTAACCTTTTTTTTTTTTTTTTTTTGTGAAACAGATGTGGTATATATAAGTTTCAAATTTGAAAATACTTTAAACTTACTTCAAAAGTTAAAATTGATGTAAAATTTTGAAAGGGATTGAGTGCACGATTATAAAACGCCTTCCCCGTAATCACGCTGCAGGATATATATATATATACATATATACAAGATTGATCAGATATGATGAATACAAGATTGATCAGATATGATCAGCTAATATATCCTTTCACATCACGCATTTATTTAAAGGTTAATTAATTCAAATCGTACCGGCCTGCCAGGTGTGAACAGATATGATGAATACATGATCATATATCACAGTTGCCTTTCCTTAAAAAACCGGGTTGGCATGGTAAATTATAAAAGAATAAGATTTGTGTCATTATACCAAACAATTAATTCCTAGTCCACAATAATATGCAAAATCCAAAATTGCTTTCTTCCTACGTTTCACACCAATCCCATATCATAAAAAACGTTTTGGCGTCTTTACCGTTTAGCTTTTTCTTCGGGACATATATATATATATATATATATATATATATGTGTGTGTGTGTGTGTGTGTGTGCGAGAACATCATTTGGGAACACCCATTTAGTTTTTGTGGGTGTAGGATGAGAAGGGAAATGGTGTCTTGTAGAAGAGTTGATATATTAGCTCTGGTTTCAATTTTGTTTCTCTTCCCAGTGGTTCATGGTTGGGGAGTCGATGGACATCTCACAATTTGCAGGATTGCCCAGGTTTGTTCTCTCTCTCTCTCTCTCTCTCTCTCTCTCTCTCTCTATATATATATATATATATATATATATATATATATATATATATATATATATATATGACGTAATTGTGGTTGGTATACAGGCACGTTTGAGTGAAGCAGCAGCAGATGCTGTAAAGAAACTACTGCCAGCTTCGGCAGAGAATGATTTGGGAAGTGTGTGTTCATGGGCAGACCGTGTCAAGTTCCGTTATCACTGGTCATCTGCTCTTCATTACATTGATACTCCTGATAATCTATGCTCCTACCAATACACCAGTTAACCATCATCTCACCCCTCTTCAGTACCTCTGCTTATACTAATTATATTCCTCCGTACCCAGTACAATGAGTCAATGACTAGCAGAATCTAAAGAATATGAGGATATTAATTAACATTCCGCGTTCGATAATTTGCAGGGGATTGCAAAGATGAAGATGGAGTAAGTGAAAGATGTGTGGCAGGGGCAATCAACAATTACACCAGCCAGCTGCTCAGTTATGGCAATGATACTGCTTCCCAGTGTAAGAAGCCTTTCAAACCAAATTTCATCAATATCCGACGTTTTTTACTGATCTTATAACAATAACACCAAGTTTATATATCCTGGACTTACCTGCACTGCGATGACTGATGAACATCAGATAATCTCACAGAAGCTCTGCTTTTCCTTTCTCATTTTATGGGAGATATTCATCAGGTATGCCAATCAAGCTTATAGCAAGTAACTAATTCATGCATATATTTTTATATATTCCAACACTGCCGTAACACCAAACAAACCTGTACATGCAGCCGCTACATGTAGGATTTACTTCAGATAGGGGAGGGAATACAATCAATGTCCACTGGTACACAAGGAAAGCGGTTCTCCATCATGTAAGCATTGTTAAAAAGCAAACAAACGCATTTACTATGAGTTGTGTTGCCAAAAGAAAAAATGTTGTTCTGATGCCAAAACAAACAGGTCTGGGATGACAGTATAATTGAGACTGCTGAAGAAAGGTTCTACGATTCAAATGTAGATGGTCTAATTGATGCAATCCAGACAAATATTATGGTATCTCTGCAGCCTTCCTCCAACTAAAATAGACATTAGTACACATTGTTATTTTACTCACAGTTATCATAATATACCCTCTTTCCCTAACAGAAAGAGTGGGCAGACCAAGTTCAGACATGGGAGAACTGTAGCCGTAATAAGCCAACTTGCCCAGACATGTAAGTTTACTAGCTAAACTGGCATAGTAAGATTTTTTTATTTTTTTATTTTTTTTTTAAAGTTAATGTTACATATGGTTGTGTTCACAAAACAACAAACAAATGACAGTTTATAAGCTTGTTACAGATATGCATCTGAAGGTATTAAAGCAGCATGTGATTGGGCATATAAAGGTGCTAGTGAAGGTTCAGTACTAGAAGGTAAATGATTTGGCTTTTGGCAATAAAAAAATAATAGTAAAAAATAAAAAACAGTAATTCCAAACAGGACAAGTAATGATTAAGAAAAATTTCTGCGCAGATGACTACTTCCTGTCACGTTTACCAATTGTCAATCGACGGTTAGCTCAAGGTGGAGTCCGGTTGGCAGCCACCCTAAATCGTATATTTGGATGAGAGTATGTTTGATTATGTTCTAATCTAATGCAGTACATTCCCTTTTGTGAATACTGCTGAACGATATCGTAATTTGTAGTGTTATCCTTGATTCAAAGCCTTCAGGGCTTGCACCAACAGGAAAGATAGTAACATTAATAATTCCTCTACTTTTTTCCCTGGTCTAAAGCTAAAGAATGAATAAATACTCAGTCATTCGATAATAAAGGCACCTTATTCTGTTTTTTTTCTTGACAAACAAATTAACGGCACAGGAGAAAAGAAAAAAGTAGATTTAAAAAAAAATCTTCATGAGCTAGCATTAGGTAAGTCCTTGTCAAGATATAACTTTTGTCAAGTTTGGACACCAGTATAATCAGTTGGGCTCATCATGACGAAGGAACTGAACAAACTTAGATCTCACCTCTGGTGGTATACGTACTGGTCGGTAAATTTTGTCAAGCCAAACTGCTGTAGCTCTTGCCTCCAAAACCGGCTGACAAACAAAAACATAGAGTTTCCAAGCATCAAATTAGCCCTTGTGAAGACTTTAAATTGTAAATTGTTTAGCATGTTTTTCTCATGTGAAAATAAAAGGAGAACAATGACAGAAGTAAGAAACCTCTTGATTTGGTAACTTGAAGATGAAATGTTCAAAGTATAGTCGAGCAGCTGAAGAGTCGGATACCCGCACTTTCACAACAAATCTGTCTCCGCTCTGGTTTCACAGGAAACACCACGAGAACAGGCACAAATTATATACAACCTAAAATAGGAATCCAGTAATAGGACTTGAAAAGCATTTCTCAACTGAACTAACTGCTAAAGTATTTATGCTTGCACAGTTTAGTTGTGGTTTTATCCAATCTGTAATGCTAAAAAAAAGTAAGTTAAAGTATTTAGAATGGTAGTAGTATCTTTCCCAAGAGGTCAAACACTTTCCACAATTGGCCTCCAATCCTATGATTGAAGGAACCAAAGTAACCAACAAATTTTGTGATACAAGACTTATAGTGAAGGAGGAGATAAAATGCATACTTTTAATGGTGCAAGGAATTTGAGTGAGAGTTCAGACAGTGCTAAAGCATCACCATTTCGGGCAACTTCATCAGCATTTAAACCAATCCTTTCCAAAAGTTCATGACGCCCTGTCCAAATTATTCAACAAGAAAATATACTTCAAACAAGTTCTCCGGATAAACAAAAAGGTTGTTTAAAGAGTTAATGAAAAACGATAAACGATAAACTCTAATCCATGCATAGATATTTACAATAGACTGATCCAGTTGGCCAACATACTTTAACCCATTCATAGATATTCAGTTGAGCTGGAGATCTAAGAAAGATGGAATATACAAACTAGGGATGCCCTTTAGAATTTGATGACCAGTTAGCAGTTGAATTATTTGAAAGATAAAGAACTATGTTACATGGACTCTTCGCTTTATTGATGGGGACTCCAAGTCAAGAACAAATAAGAGATTTTTTATATTTATTATTTTGGGTTTCTATTATGTTTAATATAAAAGTAGTTGATGTGATTTATGTATTTTATTTTTAATGGGGATTTAGGACATTAATTAGTGAATATAAATTATTAATAAGGGTAATTTAAGTCGTTTATTTAGTACTTTTATTATTCCCCAAGTTTTGTGTCTCTTTAAATAGTAATGTAATCCTCAAAAGTCATTTAGACTACATACTATTGATATTGAAGTTAATTATTTTATTCATACAGTAGAGGTATCCTACTGTAGGGGTATTTTATTCATCTTGATGTTGGTACGTGGAGTTGATACACTTGAGAGATCCTAATTATTTAAATGTGGAGTTTAAATCCTAGTTTATTTTTCATTAATTTTTCATCCTAAATCTGTCTTGTATCATTTTTGGTATCAGAACTTAAGGTTTCTCCATCAATTTCTTATTTTTTGGGAGATCTTGGGTTTTCCAAAAAATAAAACTGTTCATCACCAGTCGGAGTTACTGTTCATCGCGATTCACAATTCAAAAAAAATGAAAAAAGAAAAAAGGAGAAAGCTAAAAGAGAGAAATTGTTATCGTGTTTTGTCGCCGTCTAATATGATATGAGTAACCTTTATCTCTAACTTATAAATATCTTACTACAATTACAGTTTTCTCCCCCATAATTTCATCTTATATTTCAGTTTTAGTCCATAGTTTATATACTTTTCACTTATACCCTTTTATCATTTTAAATCAGCCCCTACACTTTCTGCATTCATACTTTAGCTCTTGTTTTCTATTTTCTTTTCAGTTAGGCCCTTAAGTTATCAACAAAAAAAAAGTTTTATTTATTTATTTTATAACACATTATCCCAAACACCCAATGTCTCAAGCCATTAAAGAATTGCTTACGGAAGTAAACGAGTATATTTGGTTTCTCGACGATGAAAGTGATCGAATATACTATCTTATTAATACATGTGGTCATAAATATTTGAATCTAAGCAAGAAGAGCTAAGATAGTATATGGTTGATACACAAAATTATCTTGAAAAATTACAACGTCGATATCAAGATGAAAAAAGAAAAATTGAAACAAGGAAACGTCAACAAGTTAAAGCAAAAGAACTTCAAAAGGCTATACATAAAATGGTTTTTATATGTTCTTCTATAAAAGATAACATTTCTTTTATAAGATATGAGATTTCTTCTATAAAAGGTCTTATTGACTTGCGGGCACATATTCAAGCAGAGCAAGAGAAAGAAAAAGAGGATGTTCCAAATTTTGGAGCTACAGATAGTAGTGACATGTCCATGGAAATTCTTGAAATTCAAAAAGTTGAACCAGAGATTGTGTATGAGTAACAAATTGAGAAAAACTCTAAAGTTGCTTTTGAGTTGTTCGTTACCGAAGAAATGACAACTCGAGAAGTTGATCCAATCCAAGTTGACTTAGTTGTTCCAGAAAGCTTATTTTCAGCACTTATGAATACAGAAGTGATGGTCTCATTAATTCTCTTTCCAAAAAATTTTGAGCCTTACCGCGTGATGATGTTATCAAAGGTGTTCCAAAATGTTCTTCCATTGTAGATGAGTTTGTGGCTTATTCTATCATATTATAAAACTCGAGGTCGAGTTTTCTTCAACAAGAGGAGAATGATGGGGACTCCAAGTCAAGAACAAAGAAGATATTTTTTATATTTATTATTTGGAGTGTTTATTATGTTAAATATAAAAGTAATTGATGTGATTTATGTATTTTATTTATTAGTGGGGATTTGAGACATTAATTAGTGATTAGGAATTATTAATAAGAGTATTTTAGTTGTTTAGTACTTTTATTATTCACCAAGTAATAGTATAGGGTTTTGTGTTTCTTTAAATAGTAATGTAATCCCCACAAGTCATTCAGATTACATACTATTGATATTGAAGTGGATTATTTTATTCATACCTTAGAGGTATCTTACTGTAAAGGTATTTTATCCATTTTGGTGTTGATACGTGGAGTTGATACACTTGAGATATCCTAGTGGTTTAAACATGGAGTTTAAATCATAGTTTATTTTCCATTAATTCTTCATCCTAAATCTGTCCTGTATCGTTTACCCTAAAGTACCCATGTCCAAGAATCAACATTCGGACAAGGGTATGAGTACTAGACACTTCATTTTAGTGTAGAAAATGACAAAATTGAGGAGTACCCGTGTCGAACTCTTCAGAATAATTCAACTAGACGCTCTATCCGAGTCCGTGTAACATAGGATAACAAAGAATGAAACAAACACTCAAAAGGAACACGAGCTCATCCAAAAAATTTCATTATTCCACAATTGATCTTGAGCTAGTTTATGCATCAACAATGATCTACATTCCCGTAAGCTAAAACGTTTAAAAGTCTAATTCTTTAAAGCTAGCTGCTAATGAGATGCTAAACGGTTATATTAGTTTTTGTTGGCAACTTGTGACTTATAATATGGAAGCCATTTGAAAAAGACTAGTGTGAGTCTAGCGAATGGGCTTAAGCGACGACTAGGTACTTGGTGACTGAGTTGTTTATTAGAGGGACATTATGGGTAATTGAGACATAATGTGAAGTAGGGTTGGAATAGGATTAGTAGTTATAAATACTATCTATTGTAAAGCCCTAAGTAACAAGGAATCATCAATAAACAACAAGCCGCCGCCTGTGGAGTACCCAAATTGGGGAACCACGTAAATCTATTGTGTTCTTCTTAATTCTCTATCGTTTGAGTGCGTGTGTGATCCTATAATTCTAATAGTTTTCTTTGCATAACTACAAAAAAGAATGAAACCTTTAGAATTGTTCTAGAAACAAAGAAGGAAAAGATAAATTTTTCCAAGCCAAAAGAATGAATTGTTCTTCTTCCTTAATGACAAAGGATGTAGCTGTGAAGCAACTTTTGCTTATAGTTGCTTCCCTTCAAGGGATTCATCTATCTCAACTGCAGATCAAGGCTGCTTCCTTTAATCATATTAAGCAATGTAGCACAAAGGATTATAAATTTATAATGGTAGTTGGGAATTTGGTACCATTGCATAAGGATCTCTCATTTTGCAACCAGGTGGATTAGATGAATTTCTTTCCCTTCAACGAATCAGTTGAAATTCTCCACACTAGGAGATCAGCTAGTAAGACTTAAAAGGAAGGGCTACCTATTGATTACAAATATTTCCCTAGCTTCTCTTATTTCAGATTGTATTTTCAAAGTTTCTGTTTCGTACTACTTTTCTTTTATATTTTATCATGTTCTTTATAACCGCTCAGGAGAGCTATCAACCTATCATCAATATGACAGTATTAAAAATATTCATAGCCATGCACAAATTTGCTTGATTCACAAGAGAGAACGAATTAAAACAAGGAAAATTATGAATATAGTGTCTTATTATATCAAAATTTGGAGTCTCCCATCAACCCAGCTGAGGATCAAGGATGGAAGGGCAAATAATGTGAAGAAAGACCAAGCTGATATCACCATATGTTTGCTTGTAATGAAAAGGTACCGAATTCAAATCAGTGCAAAGAAGATATATCAGTAACATCAAGTCTTAAGGCCCAATATCAATTGCACAAATATATTTAGTCATGGAATTCGAAAGAGTCTAACCATGTTGACAATAACTTGCATAAACAGCATTATTTACAACTCCATATTGATCCAATTCATAGTCACGGACCTTGAGTTCAATGTCATGGAACCCACTCATTCTGCCAAGGTAACATAAGAGTGTTTATTTCCTCCCACATAATTATGGTTCTATACTATTTAAAAAAAATCACAAAACTGTATTAATTCTAAACATATGCTTTATGTAATATTTGTTTTAATATAACATGCTTGATTACCAAACTAACTAAATGAAATTAAGCAATACTAAAAGCTCATAAAATTATGCTTCTATACTACTTAAACAAGGTTTAAGATTGTCAAATTCGTGAACTTTAAAAATATATGTTGCCAAATATGGACCATTTGGTAATGACTTTGTAAGTTTGATAAAGTTTTCACCTTTCCTTTCTTCCTATTTCGAGGAGGGGTTTTATTTTTGTTTTAAATAAAAAGGGCAGTACAAAAAGAAAAGGGCAAACCACGACCAAAATAAATAAAATATATATATATATATATATATATATATATATATATATATATATCACAGGATTGCTTTTCCCAAACAGTACCTATACTTCCTTGGCACATTTGCATTTCCCCCTAAAATTAATGGATCTAAAAAAAAACAAAGTACTCAAAAAGTCAATCAACCATTACTAAAATGATTGAACAAGATAGCTCAAAAACCCAAGAAGCTCAATTATAAGACATCCTAATAAAATAACATACTACCTGGAAAGAAACTGAAGGTAAATGGGAGCACAATCGTTTGATTAATGTGTAAAAGAGGAAGAAATTGAAGTACCCCTTGCCACCTTTGAAATCTGCAATAGCACAATAGATCCTGACCGGAGCAGGGAGTAGCCTGACACGCGGCGGCAAGAGCGGCCTCAACAGATTCAACCGGCGAAAAACTGGAAATTTTGACGACGGACGGTGTAGAGCAGGCGATGAGGTCGTCGCAAGTGAAGCCGGCAATGGGGAGATGAAGACCTGCGACATCTCGGAGAATTGGAAAAGAACTTGTTAAGGTTTGTTTGGAAAAATCGAAGAATTTACACGCGGGTCGATTGATCTTAACGGCTAACGCTTTATAGCTTTGGCGCCGTTCTACTCCCTACTCAACTCAGCATGTGCATATCTCGTGACAAATAACAATTGGGTAGAAAATAGCTCGTTAGGGCCTAGGGGAACGAACGGCCGAACGGAGGTAATTGTAAAAGTGATTCAAGTTAATTACTGATTTTCACACACACGTTCGAATAACTTCAACTCGATTTGACCAGAAAAATTTACTTTTGCAAAAGATTTAATTGTTCTCTGTAGTAAAATAATTGAAAATTATTATGAAAAATAAACGAGAATGAAAAAGATATCACCAAGATTGAATTTTAACATGCGTATATAATTTTTGCCCCTCCGATATTGTATGTCATCGATGCAAAAGATCACAGCAAATACCCTTCATGATTCAAAAATTCCGTATTCTCTGATGTGCACTCAAATAGAGAATATGACATGACTAGCCCATTGTTTTTCTAGAATTTTAAAAAAAATAATTCAAGAGAAAATATTATAATGCAATATTTTATATGAAGTAGAAAACATACATGCTTATTAACCTCCTTCATAAGAGTAGAAGCCTAACTATATATAATATCATGCCTGGTTACGGTTAGAAGATTAAAGGTGTAATGGCTAGGAAAATAATTACTCAATTAATAGAAATCAATCTCATTGATTTTGTAATTAGAAGGAATTTTTTGTAACTAACATTCTCAAGTATTTCCAATACTTATTATTGTTAATATAATTTTTCTCCAAATTATACTCGAAGTATATATAATGTTAAGGTACTAACACTATGTCTCTTAGTTTTTAACCCAAAAAAAAAAGAGAATATTTTTATTCAGATAGAAATGAGAAAAAATAATAGGCAAAATTAAGTTTTTGACCACTATACTTAACAAGTTTTACATAATATATTATTGCACTTTTAATTTTTTTTAATTACCCCATTAAATTAATTAAAATAGTAAAATTAGGTCATTCTATTAAATTGATTAAACGGCTGTTAAATATTTTTCTACACGAATTTGTAAAAGAAAAGGAAAAAGACGTGACTAAGAGGGAGTATATCATACGTGGAATAGGCGGTTGAGTTTCCCTCTTGGTTGAATTTGTTTTGGTTGATGTTTGTGGGTATGCTGTAATGGAGTTATTTTTCCTCTTTTTGCTAGGATGTTACAATATCGTTTTGTTTATGCATATCACTCTAGTTTTTATTTCAAATGATTTGGTGTTTTTTCCCTCCCTCCTCCATTTTCCTCGTCTGGCACCGCTTCATCCTTCCAGCCCACCCACCTCTCCTTAATGAACTCTACAAAAGAGTTAATTATCTGCTAGGAAAGGTAGCCTATTCCCTATTTCCTTGTGATGCTACTTCCTGATACAATCCTGATCAAGTTTTCATCAAACGATAATAACCCAATTCAAGTCTCAGTGGTTCATCAAATAATTTTAAATAATTAGACTGAAGATTATTCAAAGAAGTACAATTCAAGTATTATTGGGCGGATCCAATTGGCCCATTAAATTCAGTCTATGATTGGATTTTATGTGGAATATAGTGGGTCAAATGTTATGGGACATCATCTTCTATTCAACATGTTAATATGTCAGATTGCATGGAAATGAGGATTAGACTATTCACATGTGGGCCATCAAATATAGTCAGCAGCCATGCATGCCAAATTGTGAGCTTTTATATTATTTCGGAAGCTAACATATTATAGTCAAACCATATTCAGCATCTTTGTATTTGGGCTAATAGGAAGCAATCATTATTAAAAGTCATCAGGCTTTATATGAGATATAGTACATGACATGGCAACTTGGCAAGGTTGTTGATCACGTGGGCCATATGTTTTCTTCAAGTTATCATACTAAGCAATTCAAGTGGGCTTCTCAACAATAATATACATGAAGCAATGCATGTATTCAGCATGTTCAGCATATTAGCATGAGGGCCACGTCTGCATAATAACAATCATAAGGCTTGATCAAATATATTCCTATCAAGATTACCGGATTTTAGTGACTTAGTTTCACATTGTGGCAAAAAAGTCCGATCCAGCGAAGGATTGTTGGATTTTAAATTCTATTGTAATTAGGATTTATTTTTAATTAGAATTTCTTTTTCAAATTGACTTCTATTTTTTTTTATAGAAATTAGGGTTATAGTTTATAAATTCCTATTAGAATTTGGATTGTTTTGAGTAATATAAATAGAGGTCCAAGTTGATGTAATCAAATACATTATTCATTATTGATATATTTGTGAAGTTATTCTCTACTTTTGGTTCTTTTGAAGAATTCCTAAGTATTTTTCTTAGTTATTTCTTTGAGATTGATTTGACTTATCATACAACAATTCATAGTTGTGTGTGGCGTCTTCTACCGTGATCAATAAATCGATTGTCTAGAGATTACCGCTTCAATATAAGCGAGGGGTCAGAGTGTCGTTGGTGTCCATTCATTGTGATTTCGAACTTGACAATTGTACCAAGATTACCGTACAAAGTATATAGGCGAGGGGTTAAGGTGTTGCAAGCAATTCACCCAACAACAATCTTTAGTAAAGCGATCGGGTGGTGACCACCTCACGCAAAGTAGCGTCTTAGTGGAGTCTATCATTTTGGTATCAAAGCCGATCCTTTCTAGCGAGTTACTTATCTTTAATTTTCTGTCGAAATATATATTGCAAAAAAAATAGAGAAAAAATAAATAAATAAATAAATAATAAAAAAAAATTCATATTATGTTTTCATTGTGCTAACCAAACTTGTAGTACACCATCAAATCATCAAATTCCAACGAAGATTTCATACCGTCCATCATCATCAATTTACAAATCTGAAGCATACAAGAGGAGTACCAGGCAATCGATCGGTGATTTTGTGATATTCTGATAGTTACACCATCTATAATTTTGTTTCGTGATAAGTAATTTTGAATTGATTAGTAAAACCAAGAATTTTGCTAGGGAATTCAATAAGAACCTATTAGAGAGAATATTTGAGGTAAAAGGCTTAGTGGTGAGATTAATCGAGGGTAAAAGTCAATTTATTGAGAGTATACACGAGTGAACCATTGATTCGAGTGAAACACGTAAGGGAGTGTGAGGAAATTTTTTATCTACTAACCTTTGTTTTGCAGTAAACATGTATGGCTACAATTATGAAAGTTCTTATGGGTCTCAAAGGAATACTTTCCAAGGCAATATTGATACAAAGGCATATTTGAGATGGGAGAGAAAAATGGAGCAAAAATTTGACTATCATGATTACTCTGAGCGGAGGAAGGTCAGACGGGCAGTTCAAGAGTTCTCCGATCATACAATTATATGGTGGCGACTTAATGAACAAAAAAACACACGGGGAACGTCAGATTCGAGACATGGGCGTAATTAAAAGCGATAATGAGAAAAGCGGTTTGCTCGATGCAGTGCGTGACATGAGGGAGGAGTATACATCTCAAAGACATGTAGAGCAACCTTCAAGGCGATCTATAGTAGATAATAATAGGAGGGTTCACACACAAGTAAACAAGGAAGATTATTGGATGCATTTCTGATATAATTGCTAAAGTATGAAAAGAAACATGATCAGCCGGTGGATGTGGAAGAAATTATAGAATATGCAGTCCAAGGAGAGTTATTGGGTTCGAGTGTTCAAGATGAAATCCATGATCAAAAGCAAGATGATGAACATCCGAAAGAAAGTAATCAAGAAGATAAGTTTGTAAAAAAAAAATACATGTGGAAAAGATCGATAAAAAGAAATTGTTCAAAAGATTGATAATGTAAAAGAAAAGTTTGAAAAGAATGAGAGAGAAAAGAAAAGAGAGAATGAAAATAAACGAGAGAAAAACAAACGAGAGGGTGAGCATAAAAAAGAGAGAGAAGAAATATGTGACTATAAAAAAGAGAGTGAGTTGAAAAGTGAGTTGTATCTTGAAAAGCCAAAGACTGTACATTCGTACAAGACGACGCTTTTGAATACTAACACTAATGCTTCTTCTTTGTCTAGTTCTGTTTTGTCTCTTGTACAGGTTGTTGATGAAATACCCCGTCCTATAATTCCATACCGATCAGCTGATAGTATTCCCGAGAAGACGACGGAGTTACCAAGGCGGGTTGGAGAATTGGTGAAAGTGGGTATTGTGAGAGAAGACATGAGTTCATGTGTTGATTATGAGATCATATTACCTAAGGAGAATGGGAAGAGTTTGTTCATCGATTTTGAATTGGTAAACAAGTATCGTTATTCTTTTCTTTATTTAGATAATATGTTTGATAAATTGCATAGTTCTTATGTTTTATCTACATGTGATAATAATCATGTGATGACAATGCCTGATCAATTTAGCACGAGAGATTGTGATAAATGGAAAATTGTTTTAGCATGTGAGTTATATAGGTGGTTCGTTATTTTCTTTTAGATTAACTGATGCATCTAGTATTTTTATGAGTTATTTAAAACATGTTTTGCATGCTTCCATTGGATTTGTTAGCTATTTTGAGGGTAAAATCATCTTTATCATGAACTATGGTGGATATTTGATTTATGTTGAGTTAGTTTATGATTATGATATATATTCTCGTTTTCAATGTTGTTACTTGCATGAAATTCATTCTAGGTTTTCTTATCCATATGTTGAGTTAGGTTTTCATGCTAATCAATCTTTACATGAGTTGTCGTTAGATGACAATGGTAGTGATCATGTTTGTCCGTTCGAGCAACCTTCCTTGCATGATTTGCTATCATATGGTTTTGATTCAACAAGTGTATATCATCAAGATCGTTCGAGGGATGGGTTATTTGCATGTTTAGTTAGTTCACTGGGATTAGCTAAGGCATTGCATACTTCCATGGAATTGTTGAATTATATTTTACATTCTTTTATGGGAAAAATTGTTATTCTCTATTTTGATGATATTCCTATTTTTGTCAACAATTTGCAAAATTCTATAGCATGTGTTGAGTTTGTTTGTCATAATAAGTATGCTATTGAGTTTTTATCTTGTGAAGTTGGTTGTGACCTTTTTACTCCGTTGACAACATTATTTGTTCTTTATTGTGTTAATGTCAATGGAAAGAGAAAGGTTGGTTGTGTTTTGCAGGTTCGTGATAGGATCATATTCATCGAGAGAAACATGGATCGTGCAATTCAATTCAATCAATGCATTAAGAATTTACAGGGAAGTGTTTTGAATATTGTTTTAGAAGACTACGCATATGATTTTGATTTATTTAATTTCTTTGTGATTAGACAAAAGGAACTTATTGATTTGTTTTGTTTTGTGTTTAATCCAGGAATTCAAGAAACTTTGCATGAGAAACATTACGAATTTCAAGTATTGATATTTGACCCAGGTGCATTGACGAATGTGTTTTTGCGAAGGATTGAGATCATTATATTGACTTTTGATCCGGGGATTCGTCACTGGGAGAATCTACCACATTAAGAGTTTTGCGTGATGATTTTTGATCCAGGAGGATATAAGACTTTTCATATTCTTTCTTACTTTGCATTCATGATTATTTTAGTGGATAATAGATTAGTTTATATAATTAGTATTTTGGGAGTAATTGGTCTACAAATTGTCAACTCGAGAGAAAAGTCATACATTGATATATTCTTGGTGGGAGTTGAAGTTTTTGTTGCTTATATATGTCATTTGCAAGTTGAGTTTTGGCATTATGTTTGGTTTGATGCTACTAACTTAGTTTGTTTTTATGTAGGAGCAATTTTGTGGTTGAATCATTTTCGAGAGGACGACGCAGATTTGAGGACAAATCCTTTTAAAGAGGAGGGGAATGATACAATCCTGATCAAGTTTTCATCAAACGATAATAACCCAATTCAAGTCTCAATGGTTCATCAAATAATTTTAAATAATTGGGCTGAAGATTATTCAAAGGAGTACAATTCAAGCATTATTGGGCCGATCCAATTGGCCCATTAAATTCAGTCTATGCATGGATTTTATATGGAACATAGTGGGTCAAATGTTATGGGACATCATCTTCTATTCAACATGTTAATATGTCAGATTGCATGGAAATGAGGACTAGACTATTCACATGTGGACCATCAAATATAGTCAGTAACCATGCATGCCAAATTGTGAGCTTTTATCATATTTCGGAAGCTAACATATTATAGTCAAACCATATTCAGCATCTTTCTATTTGGGCTAATAGGAAGCAATCATTATTAAAAGTCATCAGGCTTTATATGAGATATATACATGACATGGCAACTTGGTAAGGTTATTGATCACGTGGGCCATATGTTTTCTTCAAGTTATCAGACTTAGCAATTCAAGTGGGCTTCTCAACAATAATAAACATGAAGCAATACATGTATTCAGCATGTTCAGCATATTAGCATGAGGGTCACGTCTGCATAATAACAATCATAAGGCTTGATCAAATATATTCCTATCAGTACACAGATTTTAGCAGCTTGGTTTCACGCGGCAAGAAAAGTCCAGTCACGGCAAGGATTGTTGGATTTTAAATTCTATTGTAATTAGGATTTATTTTTAATTAGAATTTCTTTTTCAAATTGACTTCTATTTCCTTATAGAAATTAGGGTTATAGTTTATAAATTCCTATTAGGATTTGGATTGTTTTGAGTAATATAAATAGAGGTCCAAGTTGATGTAATCAAATACATTATTCATTATTCAATATATTTGTGAGGTTATTCTCTACTTTTGGTTCTTTGAAGAATTCCCAAGTATTTTTCTTAGTTATTTCTTTGAGATTCAATTTGACTTATCATACAACAATTCATAGTTGTGTGTGGCGTCTTTCACCGCATCAATAAATCGATTGTCTAGAGATTATCGCTTCAATATAAAGCGAGGGGTCAAGGTGTCGTTAGTGTCCATTCAACGCAGATTTCGAACGCGAGCAATTGTACCAAGATTACCGCCTAAAAAGTAGGCGAGGGGTTAAGGTGTTGCAAGCAATTCACCCAACATTTGTCTTAGAAAGCGATCGGGCGATGACGACCACCTCCTCATGCAAGCAGCACGCCGTGGAGTCTATCACTTCCGCTTCTACTAAAACTACTTGCTCTCAAGCCCTACCTTTAATCGCCCCATTGACATTCCTGACCTACCACAGGTCCTCTATCTGTAGGCTCAAATGAGCTCAAAACATGCCGTAAAAAGAGTTTCGCTCTAATCATCCCCTCTTTCGTCAGCCACATAGCAGCTCACCCGTGATATGCAGCGCTCAGGCCGGTCGAGCTGTGATCTCCCGAGTTTTCAAAACCCATTGAAAGTTAAAGGGGGGGGGGGGAGTGCACAAGAAATCAAATCATACAAAAATCCCTCCCTCCCTTCATTCTCTATTCTTCAACCCACCATCCTTCTTCTCTGCTAGTAGTGGAAACTATGATCTGAGGTGGCGGCTATGTTTGGGTTTCATGGGTTGGGGTTCCGGATCTTGTTGGATTTTTTTTTTGTAGGTGATGATTTTTAGAAGATGAATCTCAGATTTGTTCTTGGATCTGGCGTCGGCTGTTGGATGAGACTTTTTGTGTTTGCCTGGATCTGGGTGCATTAGTATTTATTGTATAATGTTATTTGTCTATGCTCAGATCTAGTGTATCCTCGTTTGTTCCGATTTTCCTTTTTTGATAGCTTTCGCAGATGATTTTTATCAGTGTTTTTAATCTGGATCATGGTTTTGGATGCTTATCTTTTTCTGTTCAGTTTGGATGTTTATGGATGGTATCAATTCCGATTTGGTCTGATATTATGGCTTTCCCTTTTTGAGTTTGGGGTGTTTAATTTACCAGAAAATCTAGTTCTTTCATAGATTGATTTGAATGATTATCTTGTGATTTTTCCGGTTGAATGAGAAGCTCGATCGTCGGATTTTGTCACCGCCGAATTGGGCCAGCAACCATTGACCATTTATGCACGATGTCGGATCTCATGAGGCTGCTGCCGAATGCCGTCAGTGATCTTTCATGGAGTGTTTCTTGCCAGGTGTAACCCATCAAAAATATTTAACAGCCGTTCAATCAATTTAACAGAATGACCCAATTTTACTATTTTAATTAGTTTAATGAGGTAATTGAAAAAAAAAAAAGTTTAATGATGTATTATGTAAAATTTGTCAAATATAGTGATGAAAAACTTAGTTTTGTCAAAAATAATATAAAAAAAATTTGTAATTTTTCTTATATATTATTAATGAGTTTATAAAGGAAAGAACTTAAAATTAATTAATAGTACTATTTCATCCCTATATATGTGTTTTGTAACGTAGATGTTATAATGAGAGTTATAGAATATTTGCTTTTTTCATTCAAATATAACTATTTTGGACAGGAAATTTTGACAAGAAAAATGATTACAGTTTTCATCGATTTCTATCCTGATTTATTTATTTATTAAAAAACTCCTAATAACAAGATAATTGGATAAAAAACTTAGAATTTCTATCTATTTATTTTCTATAATCTCTGTTATAACTTAATTTAGTTTTATGTTATTTTATAAAGCGACTGGATATTCCATCGTAAGGTTAAAAATAAATCCAAGTAGTTCAAGACTTAATTCGAGATCGACTCAAAAAATTCAAGCAAAACTCGAATTTGATACTTAAACGAGTCGAATTCGAATCCATTTAAAACTTATACAGTTATATGAGTCGCCTACTGTTCGTTCATTTATAATATTGAATTTTTCTTATCTCACCGATCCATATTCAATTCAAATTCATTGATCGTTACTCGTATACATTATTGAGTGTAGTCGATTTATTTATTACATAGTATGCAACAATTTAATTCTCCACATACTTTGATAAATGGAAGTGTTTTTTATGTTTCTTGTATCCATCAATTGATTCAAGAGTGGTAATATCATCTTATTAATTTTTTTACAAGGTTCGAGATTTAGTTTGAAAAGTTCAAATTTAAATTATTCCAAATAGTTGAATGAGTTAATTTTATTTAAATTATCTTAATATAAATGATTCAATTCTAATTCGTGTATGTCTCAAATTCTTGCAAGTAGATTAAAATTATATTACATTAACAAAGCAGAGTCAAATTTGAATTTAAATAAAAAATTATAAAATTATATTTAAATTTGAGTACAAATTTGAACACCTTTAAAAACATTTAAATAAAATATTTTTCAACACGACCCGCGGTTATTTTCAGCCTTAGCGGATAAGAAGCGAAGACAAACTATTTTCTTTTGAACAGTACATGACTTGATTGACACTTGTTGTTGTCGCGTTTGTAACATGCATGTATTTCACACACACACACACACACACACACACATATATATACACACACACATATATATATATATATATATATATATATATATATATATATTCACCTTTTGCTACTAACTTATTAAATATTTTGTACTCTTGAATTTAATGGGAATTAACTTTTACCAAATTTCGGCAAACCAAATGAATTTTTTGGTACATCAACCAATTCAAAGCACATTATGTAGTATCATTCTTGGTTCATCAGGAACAGAGATTTCTTGTAAACTTCTTGGTCATAATAAATTAATTAATATCGGTACTTGTAATAAATATTTAATTTAATTTCTTATTCTTTTTTCATTTTTTCTCATCCCATCACCTCTAGTTATGTATATAATAATAATAATAAAAATCAAACTCATCATCAGCTAGAAACTCAAGACCTAGCTAGCATGAGTCTTGAAGCATGCATATTAAGTAAATATATGTGTGTGTGTGGCGTAGTCTAGCTCTACTTTTTTTTCAATACCTTTTTCTCATACCCAATTCCTTCATTAACCCTTTCTTAGTTTTTCGCATGCTATTAGTAAGTTGGATGCTCAATTAATATTTTTAAAGTCAATTTTATGTAAATTATTTTCAAACTTAAAATTAATTTGATTTATTTGAAATTTTGGAAATAATAATTCTGTAATTATCAATATTTTTAGATAGATTACAATTTTCAAAATTTCACGGTCCAACTGAAAATCAAAAATTGATTTCAAAATCAAGGTTAAAATATCCTATGGAGACAACGTATTATGTATAAAAAGTAGTATGTTGTAATGAAGATAATAACCCTTTAATCAAAAAACTTCATTAATCCAAGCTAGTCAATCTTATATTATATGGAAATTAAACAAACAATTTTGCAGTCAACAAATTCTCAAAGATAAAAGGGTATACATTTCATTTTCGAGAATCGAAGGCTGCATATTATTGGGTGTACGTACATTATAAATATGTATGTGTATATATATATATATATATATATATATATATATATATATATATATATACTAGCATTTATGGCTAGAGAAAGTATTACAACCAAAACCAGTAGCTCAAAGAGGCCATGACTGAAACTGAGGAAGCCCCCCATACCCTTCTACCACCATCCTCTCCATCACTTGCGCTTGATCATTCCTACTTGTCCCCTGAACATATTCCATTTCACATTACTTACTTACCTTAATTTGCTTCTCTTTTTTCAAAAGAGAGACACTAAATTAAAAAATTAATATTTTCACGTGAAAATATGATATTTTCATTTTATTTATTTTTACATTAATAGTGGGTGAATCTCATTCATGTGAGAGAAACTCTTGTAAAATTATAATATTTTCATGATTAGAGCGATGAAATATTTGCAATATCTTAATTAGTTTTTAATTATTAAGAGCAAACTATACTAAGAGTAGAACTATTTTTCTGGTCTAAAGTTAAAGAGATAAATTTGTAAAATAACGACTTTTAAGAAAAAAATTGTTTTTGTCAAACTTGTGATCCTTAACTTTAATTAGAAATGTACGTAATATATAATGTACATGTAATAATATATATTACTCAATCAACCAAGATAAAGTGATGGTAATTTAGGAGTTTCATGTCACTTCAAACTAATAGATATTTATCTCTAATTTTGAAACAGACAACAAATAAAAATATATCTCTCTAATTTTAAAACGGGTGGAGTTTAATTTCTAATAAGAAACAAAAAAAGTAATATCCAAAGAATCGCTTAGATGTTTACCTGCATTGTTTCCAAAACATCCATCTCTGATGAGTTGAAATCATAAAACAAACTTGCTGCTGAAAGCTTCATAGAGAGAAACTGAAACAAACTAAGAAAGTTAAAATTTATTGTAAAATTAATAATTCTTATAAATATCACACATAGTACAGTACTGTATTCAGAAAAAACTAAAAGATCATCAGTACTTACCTCAATTTGGTTCTGTAACGATCTAACATAATTGATTATTACGTCCAACATTACTGCCATTCCCATTGTCTGCAGATCCACCAGAACAATGATAAAAACTCGGCAGGAGAAAAATGGCGATAGAAAGTACTATAAGAACATTATCCTCCCTCTGTTCTATATTTATTAATATTAATTTTTTGAAATCAATTTGAGATATTTTAAACTTAAAATTGATAAGATTTAATTTAATTTTAGACAATATAATTATGAAAGTTATAAACTACTATCTAATTGAGTAGTACTACTAGTCAAAAGATTTATTATTTACAAGACTTGAATAAATCACATTTTGAATTTAAAAATATATCAAATAATTGACTTTAAAAATCAAACTTTCATGATGTTATATTTTAGAACGAATGGAGTATAATTTTAATAGGATGATATTTATTATCCTTTGAGTGTAATTAATTAATCGTAAAATAATAAATAATAATTAAATAAAACCAAGAACAATTAAGGAAAAAAGAACTGGATCTTACCTTGTAGCATCCTGGAACCAGATCTTGCAAGGACCTCAACTTTTCATTAATTTTCTCTCTTCTTAACTAGTTCATAACAAACGCAAGTATAATTGCAAGTCATTGATCAATACTAATTTGTTTTAGATCGATAATCATTACCACTTCTATATCTGCTCTAGGAAATTATATACATATACTAGAAGGTTTAATTTCCAGGATATATATGATAATTAATTTGCTAATAAATTAATGTAAATTGCTATTGCCTCAAATTTAGATCATAAGATGAAAATATGAACATTTAAATAAGTATTTAAAATATTAATTAACTGAACATAAAGGAAAAACAAACCCTTTCAGCCAAACTGTGACTATCCGTAGCTTGGCCTCTCTTTGCTCTTACATGAACAACTTCTCTCGCCTTCTCCACTTCTCTCTCATTGTTTCTCTTTCTCTTCTTCCCTCCATGGCTCTGCAACCATCATACCACCATAAATATCCATATACCAAAAATATATAACTTACCCTTATATATATATATATATATATATATATGCTTTTCAGAAAATAAAGGAATTTTAAAAAAAATGTACGTACATAATTATTCCTGTTAGCCTCTGCCTTGTTATCGCCAATCAAGCCAGTTTCGAAAACTAGAGGGATGGAGTTCATCAAGGTTTGTGCTTGATCAGATAGCGGCCTCATGACGTTGTTACATTCGTGGCTGGGAACATCAATTGATGGAAAGCTGAAATGATGAGCAACTGGATCGTAAAATGGAGCATGATTAGGGTGGTCAAAAGAGGTCTGATCATGTATAACTGGAAGCTGATTAGGTGCCCTAATTTCATGATCGGAAAAACTTTCATTTGACATAGCCAAGAGTCCAAGAAAGTTTGGGTTAAAATTCTCCATTGCCATGTTGTTTAGCTGCTCTATGTTTGATGAGTTCATTCTTGAGCGCAGAAGAAGGTTTAAGCTTGATTTTTCTAAGTTTATTGTGAACTCAATTAAACGATAGAAACACAGACACCCAGAAATATATATATATATATATATATATATATATATATATATATAACATTTATCTGGTTTAATTTGTATGGTTTCCCACTTGAGTAGTAGATATAGACTTTTAGTGTATTTCTAGGGCTCCATTTTTTCTGTCTTCTGGAATTAAGGATATGCCCGTATATTTTTATTGTTTTAAGTCACTATGTTCAAAATGTGAAATATTCATTATTTGTGCTGACTGCAAAGTAATCAGCTCATAAAACCTGAACATGATTTCATAACACAAAAACACAATGAAATTGTAAATTTATTTTACTTTTTTTGTGTGTGTGTGGGGAGTCATTTAATTTGACTCATTGAGAAAACACTTAAAATAATTAAGGAGTAGAGAATTGAGATATACACATTTGTTGGATATACATTTTATACTTAACTTCAATAATATTTATTAAAAGAAAAGAAAACATATTTATATATGACATTATTTCCGAATCATTCACAAAATATAAGATCTAAAGTTAATTTACGATATTTTAATATTATCAAAATTGACTTAAATATAAGATATAAGATTTTAGTATTTACGATTTTAGTATTTCCAACAGTTTTAGAATTTCCAAAATATAAGTTTGGTCATAAATTTTAGTGTTTTCAAAAGTTGACTTAACAATTTAAAAGTTAAGTTTTTCACAAAATTTTAGAATACATTTTAAAGATATAATGTATCTTTTATCATTAAGTATATATTGAGCAAAAATTAAAAAAAAAAAACAAATTAAACTACTGAGATGACTCGATACCAATTTAAATGTCTCTTAAATATGTCATATTTGAAACTTACTTGATAAGTTATTTTTAAGCTTACCGTGCGAGTTATTAAACTTGTAATTATTTAAAGGGCTAATAACACTTATGTTACATCAAGTATCACTAAATTCATAAGTCGGTCCCCAAAGTATTTGAGCTTACAATATACTACATTAAATACCTATTTTTTTTATTTTTTTTGTTATATAGTTATCAAGTACCTAATTGCATACAATATACGTAGCCCCCAATTTCAGAATTCGGCCAAAATTGGCCGGAATACCTAATTTTCCAAGTAGACAAGTTTCTGTATATTGTTTGACCGTATAGAATATGGTTTGACTTATTAAATTCATATAAAATTTGTATACATACTTATTTTGACATATTAAATCTGTATAAATATATATAAATAATTATTATGTGACGCCCCCAAAATAGGTCCACACAACCCATTTTGAGTCGCCAAAATACATGGTACATAATTCAAATACAATTTTTATTTATACAACTGACATGCAAAATATACGACAATTAACACATAAGTTGAGAGTTTGAATACAAATATTGTGCCGTACATAATACGACAATATCAATACTCAAATTAAGTCTTCATTACTATAATTGTCACACTATTTTACAACATAATGAAGAATGCTATAGTGACTATCTCCACTACAAGAAAAAGGTCTATCGTGATGACCGAAGTATATCGTCGTCGCGCACCAATTGTCACGATATTAGTCACAAGAACCGCCATCATGTGGATCAAACGTAATCTAGTCGCTAATGTTTTAACAATGATAGACGCGATCCCTCATGCGGTCAGCCGATCGGTCATTAATACAAATTTGCCACCAAAATTTTGGCTGGAAATGTTGGCGCCAATTTTTTATGAGACCACTTGAAATCAGCGACCGCATGCGGTCACTAATAAGTCCATGTCATTAAAAATCGGCCGACCGCGACGCGGTCGGCGATAGTGGTCACGATCAAACTAAATGTTATCGATCAAAGATTCATTTCGATTAATACGTAGCGGAAGAAAAAAAAGAAGAGGGAGCTCAAAGATAGTAGAGAAGAGGGAGAAAGGGGGAGAAGAAGAGAAGGAGAAGAAGTTTGACGCACCACCCGCTAACCACCGCCCCCACCAAACACCGGTATGTATTTATATTGGTTAGATTAGATTAAATACTATTAAATTCTTCAAGTAGTTGTTCGATTTGATTGGGTTTCCAAATTTTACAATTTTTATTGTTGAATGTGGTGTGTAATTGCTTTGATGTAAAGACCTAATTCTTATTCATTGTGTAATTTTTATTTGTTGAATGTGGTGTGTAAGTGCTTTGCTTTGATGTAAAGACCTAATGCTTCAAGGTGTGTAATTACACCTTAGTTAATTTATAGCAACGATTCCCCCAAATCTTTTACTGTTTTTGTTTTAAAAATAGAGATACATTTTAACTTTTAAATTGATTTATGAAAACTTAAAATTCAAAATTGATTTAATTCTATTCATATTTTAAAAACAACAAAAATAATAATATATATGATTATCTTAAATATTAGGGCTTAACTTTTAGGGCTTAACCATAATCTTAAATATTAGGCCTATAAACATGATCTTAAATATTAGGGCTTAACCCAAAATCCTTGGTTGCAATATATGATTATACTTATACCAATCCAATATCATGAACATGAGTATGACATAAAACATAACTAGAAATTAAGTTTATCCATAATTCAATCAAGAAGAAGGTTCAAAGAAGTTTATCCATAATTCACATCAAATATGCTAATTGATGTTAATTATAAAATTCATTTATAATGTATGTTTGTTAAAACTAAAATTCATGTATAATTGTATATTGGTAATGTTTTGATTGATATTATATTGGTAATGTATATGGGTCCGAATTTTTTCGCTTTAATTTGCATTCAATCGATATTGTTTTGATCTTATTGTATTGAAAATTTGTATTTCTCTTGGTTTGTGTCTTGGGTGCCTAGAAATGTCCATATATGCATGTCGTCGTGCATGTGGCTAGTCCATATTGTAGGGGAGACTCTGGTGAATTTTTTTGAAGTATTATAAGTATAAGTTTGAAAATTGTTCATAAGTATTATAAGTATAAGTTTGTAGTTGAATTTTTCTTACCTCTTTTATTGTGAACATTTTTAGGTTTAAAATATATAATAACTTTTGGTTATAGGAAAGCTATGCCCATTATTGAAATAAAATGAGAAATTGAATTGTTTGAATATCTTGAGTAGCTTAATTTTAGTAATTCTCGAAGAAATTGGGTTTTGTTTATATATAGAGAGCTTGGGTGCGCTTATCAATTGGATATAAATATATTGGTGATCCACTAGAGCCTATTAAGGGCCATTGGAGTTGATGGGTGGGATTGGTCGCCATGAGGAATACGAGGCCACGCCAAGCTTAGCCAAACCTCACGGAGCCAAGCCAAGCTTGGTTGTCAGCATGGTAAGCTATTGGGGGCTTGTTAAGCCAATAGGCTCTAGGGAACTGTTAGTGTAACAGAGAAGGTAACTAGACACACTTGGTTAATAAAGAGACTGTTTTGGCTATAACAGAAAAACAAGGGTATTTAACACTTATGTATACAAGAATAAAGCTATAAAATGTTATAGAAGCTATAAATTGCTCAACCAAGTTGTGACTATCCCAAAACATAAAAGATTATAAAAAGGGACCGTGAGGGGTATAATCTTAAAACATGTTAGCCGAGGCCTTAGATGGACTCTTCAATTCTTGGAGTGAAGCCTTAGATGGAGATAGTTTTCTTAAGAAGAAACATTTCAATGCATCTGAATACCAACCAAATATACGACATCGATATAGAGCTAGAATGAATGAAATACCTTACGTCACGATTAACAATAAAAAGTTGTTAGACGAGGGTAAGAAGCCATTGTGGCATGGTTGCACCAAACACACTACATTGTCTGCGATTGGCGACATTACATTTAACATCAAGGTCGATCACAACATGAGCATATAACTGTTTTGAGTCGCTTCTTGAAGGCCATTAAGAGTATGTTGCCTAACGGTGAGAAATTACACTGCGTAACTATTACTTTGTAAGAAAATGATGAAGAAGTTGGGTCTTGGATACCAAAAGATCGATGCATGTCCCAACGAATCGCATGTTATTTTATAAGGAAAATGAGCAGGATGATGAGGTGCACGTTTTATACCATGATCGGTTTAGGCCTAATAAAGAGGTGTGACTACAAAAAAATCAAGTATACCGCTGGTTTAAAATTCTAAGGTATTTTCCAATAACACATCGGCTAAAAAGATTGTACATGTCTTCAAGAACAGGTGAACATATGAGTTGGCATGCGAAATATTCTGTGATAGGTAATTATACATACATACATATATATATATATATATATATACATATATATATATAATCCTTTTTTTTACTCTTCTATTGTTGAAATAAATATATACAACTAAAACACATTAACTTAAAATTGCTTTTACTGGTGCGGTACCTACATATGTTAAAATTGTTTTTACTACAAAGTTTATGATATCACTCATTATTTGCATGTTCTTTAGTGACAATTATTAAAACAAATTAAAAAGTATTAAGTGAATGCTATAGATTTGATGATTTAATTAAGTTGAGAATCCGAGTATTTATTCGAGGCCATTTCATTTGGACAATTGTATTAGTTTACATGTACCTTTCATTTAAAACTCATACTAACATCCTAAATTTTTTATTTATAGATGTCTTACGAACCTACAAAGACGAAAAGCCTTGGGTTGGGTTGGGGCCCTAATCATGTCCAAGAAGCCCCAACTAATCCGGATGATCGCATTTTTTATCTGAGATCCGTCCTCCTCCGGATAAAGACGTAAGTTAAACACATCGTATATATATATAAGGGTTTAATATTTTCATTGTTATAAATATAGTGGTGATTTAAATGTAAGGGTTTTAATATAAATTATTGTATATTGTAGTGATTTTCAAGATAGTAAAATTGTGAAGTGCATTTCACAATTATGCTTTCTGAATCGCCCACGCAATGATGATTACACGTGAGACACACCTCTCGCCCATAAGGATCTGATTTAATGAATTTCGGTATATTTTTTATCACTCGATAGATAATACATAGTTAATCAAATAATATTGTTTAGTAATATAACAATTTTAATATTATTATTGTTGTTTTATTTGCGTAAACGATATAGATGGGACGACTTACGACAGGCATGATTATTCGAGACACTTATTCGCGAAGTGCTACTGCATTTAACTAAAGATAATTTGAACAAGGAACGACAAAAAGCCTCGCACAATGATGAGATTGACCATCGGGGACGGGGTGAAGCGATATATACGTGAAGCATAACCCACAGTGGTGCTTGACAAAATATACGGGTGCAGATGTGTGACCGTGGAGAGAGATGAGAGTGGGTCAAGAGGCGAAAGACCGCCGCCTCAAGCAGATCCTCAAAGTGTGTGTCGACTGGCGAGAAAAGGCAAAAGGCACGATCGGGGCGGCGATATATCATAAACATGCTGAAGACATTCACGCCGCCAGGTAACGTATGTTATGTTTACTGATCATCTTTTGTAGCTAAAATATCATATGTTTACATAATAATATGAGAAAATGAATCGTAGGAGTCTCAATCTCAAGGTCAACCTATCCATTGGTTGGATGTGTATGTAGCCACCGCGATGGTCTACCCGAGGTCATTCAGATAAGCGGTAATAAGTTCACTTTATCCTAATATGTTGTTTATAAATTATAACGACCTTTTTCAAAGGTTTTTTATATTATTTTTAACTATTTAATTGTTCATCTTCCCGACAGACACTTATAAGGGCTTAATGAACAAGCGCTTATTCGAAGGCACCCCGTAAAATCGATTGATCAAGAATTATGGGAGAGAGGCGTCCATCGTGAAGAAAAATTATGTCAAAGGCCGAGGACAAAGACGACGCTTGGACCATCGGTAGTACAAGCAGCCTCCGCCACCCGATCTACACATATCATCGAGTTATCCAACCCTATCATACTCCCTGCCGATCGTGTGAGAGCGATCTGTCAGATCGTGCTCTTCTTCAGATATCTTGGCGGGCATCTGCGATCTCTCGAGTCCCCGATGAGTCAAGCGGAAGCGATGGCGGCAGCCAGAGGAAGCGAGGCAAAGACAACAAATAGGAAGCGGTATATATATATCGTTTATTGTTTAGCTACATTGTCTTATATGTTTATAGTCTCTAAGTCAATGTCTTACTTATATGTAACATATATGTTTTATTACTTTGATAATTACAGATCCTAATTTGGATGATCCATGAAAAGCGTCTGAACTTATTTTTTAGATTTTTAAAGCCTTGTACTCTTTTAGATTCATTCTTTGGACAATTGTATTAGTTTATATGGATGTTTACGATATCGATTATATTATGTTGGATGAATGTTTTGTATTGTATTGGATGAATGTTTATTCATGGATGAATGTTTTGTATTGTATTGGATGGATGTTAATATGGATGCTTGTATATATATATATATATATATATATATATATATATCGTGTTGGGATTGAAAGCAGTACAAAGGTGTTATTTTGGAAAATCAATAAAATAGGCAAAAATTTTAAAAAAAAAAAACATCAACTGATAGCGCACGCGGTCGCTAAAAATATATCATTCACCGCTTGACTTCTTTGAATCTAGCGGCCATCATGCGGTCGCTATTATCTGTCACGACACGTGTGACACGTCACCGCATGACAAATGACTCAAAGATAAGTCATAATAGCGACGGTATCGGCCGCTAATTGCGATCGCTAATAATTAATTGGTCATTATTGTTGGTCATTGATGTCCTTCCAATGACAGATTATCTGCGATTTCGTGTCGGTGATCGCGATACGATCATGATAGATGGCTATCTCATGATCAGTATCATGGTCATTGATGTCTTGATCACGATAAGCCTTTTTATCAGTAGTGTTTCGGATCGACATTAATTCCATTCCCCGACTAGTCTCAGCTATATATTCTCATTTCCTGAAGAGAGCAATGAAAGAAAAGGGTGAGATCACTAGTCCAGTAAAGAATATTATGACTAAGATAATGTAGAATAAATTATCCTTAATCCTCAACAGGGAAAAAATCTGATAGAATACAATAGACAACAAGTTTTAGATCAACAACTGCAGCGAAAATTACAATTCATTAAAAGAGTCACATAGAACATGATGTCTACTATATATTTTTTATGATTTAAAAGTTCATCATCAATATTTTATCCCTGTAACACCAATCAATAATTATTTCTAATCAACGAATTATTTATGCACTACGGGCCAAAGATAATCGTTTGGATCACTGGTGGTCATGATCATGCCAAACATCTGTCCATCTTTGCACTACGGGCCAAAAAGAGAACTTTCATCATAACATTTGACTGTAACATCAAAGGTCATGATTATACTAATACACAATTTCTAGTCATAATCATACCAATCAACAGTCCATCTATGCACTACGGGCCAAAGATGACTTTCCATCATATGTTTAATTTAAGTATGAGGATGATGATAATTATATAAAGAATGAATCAAGTGAGATCAAGGATAAATATTAAAGATTTATAATTCAATTTATCCAGAGTTCAAGAATGTCCAAACTGTCAACATGATAACTAATTGTGGAGTAACATTCAAGAATGATATTTATGTATCAAAAATAATTTGGACAGAAAAAAAATTAATTTTATCGTGAATAGTACCCCGAATGAATAATACCTCGAGTGAATAGTACCCCGTGAATAATATCCCAAATGAAAATATTAAAATTTAATAAGAAAGTTCAGATCAATATTTCAATGAAATGATATTAGATGAAGCGCAAATTATTAAGGATATTCTACAAATTTCAGAGATTTTCACCATTTAATAACAATAAGGTTATTGAAACAAATAATAAATTTGTACCATAAATGGAGAAAAATATGAAAAAAAATGATATCTCTTGAAGGGTACAAAAGAAATGATATCGCATACGAATATGAAAAAAAATATACAAAACTGTAAATGAATTTTCACCCGTCATGTGGTAATCCGCGTAGACAAATTATTTCCACAACTTAATAAAGAATGAATACTAAGAGTTACTTATCAGGCATGCGGTAATCTGTATGCGTAGACAAGTTATTCTCAAAGATTAATAAAGAATAGAATGACAACCCTTATGAGTATGAAGAAAATAACATTCTTTACCTTAGTAGGAGACTGAATCTGACTGGTATAGCAGAGATTATATTGAGAAAATCTTGCACTATTAGTTACACTCAAAGTATTCTTACACTAGACAAAAATACGCATAATATTATAGAAGAAAAATTCTCTTATTCTGATATTATAGGAGAATGGAAGGGCACTACTTAAGAAAATAATCATAGATGAACAGAAAGTTTTTCACGTACGATTTCACAGGTAAAATCTGATTTTCATTATGCAGCACTATACAATAAAATATTCTAATCAAACAAAATATTCTAATAAAAACAAACAACTTTATATATATATATATATATATATATATATATATTATAAAAAGTTTTTTATTTTATATAAAAAAATTTCTATTTTATTACTATTATAATAATAATAAAATAAAACTGAGATAACTTTATACCGACGGTTTGACAAATTGACACATGGGGTCCATGGAATAATAAATCAAACTTACAATAAACGCTTCATGACAAACCCCTCTATTTATAGCAAAAATTGAATAAATATCTACCACAAATCACTTATCTTCAAACAACATATTTTTAATCTTTCAACAATTCTTCATCAATAATATTATAACTCACAATATTGACAATTAACCAGGTCATTCCCAGAAAAGAGGGGGCTTTCCGATAATGATTTCTCTTTTTTGGTGCGCAATTAAATAACCTAACATCTTTCCTCGACAGAACTTTCTAGATATTGTCAATAATACAAATAATAATATGAATAACGGTGTCGTCGTCTCAATTATTGATTTAATAATATAAAATATTATGCAGATGATACTGTGATAGTAATTGAATCAATAATATAAGATACTATGCAGCAACTACTGTGGCAAATATGGAATGAAACAGGGTAACTTCTTCCGTAAGCATCAATAATCAGAGATATATGCGTAACACCGTGTGCTTCTTGCATGTAATATCGCACCATTGTGGAACAATGCGACATCGCATTTCTTTTATCACCGGATATTTCAACAGTTTAACGGTAAAAGTCTTGTCGTTATTTTATGAAGAAGTTATTTTTGTCGCGTTCTATATCCGACAGTTATTCCGTTATAGGGTCCACCAATGATCGTACGAATATTTTCCGATCAAACAAATATTTTATGATAACTTACTTACTTTACAAAATTTGCACATATCACTCATAACTATAGCATTATATCAAATCAACACCTTACTATTCAAAATAATATTTAGAAAAAATTAAATATTTATTCATAAAAATTGGGATCTTACATATTATATGTTAAATTATTAAAATCAAATATTAATGCAAAGATTACCAAATATAATTTTTTATTTTAAAATTAAAAAGGGACTTAATTACCAAAAAAACTAATAAACTTTTAAACATATAAATTATATTTGACAAAACTAATACTTATCTCATTGTACCTGACACCTAATCCACTAACCTTTTAAAAATTTTAATTACCCGATTTGAACTAATTAAAATTATAAACTTACATCATTATGTCAAATTTATTAAACAAGTATTACGTTAAATTTATTAAACAAGCATTACTTTATTTCTTACATGGCTGCGCCAAAAAAAAAAAAAAAAAAACTATATAAATGACATAGAAAATAAAAGGAGACAATCGGGAGAGATAGAAAAAAAGGTCAGTAGCAGCCACGTACGATTTAAACAACAGGCATTTTTGAAAGTCCTAAAATGGTTATCATCTTCAACCTCTAAACAAGTAAAACCCGGCCTATATATTTGTAAAACGGGTTGGAAGCTATAGCTTTCTCATTTTAATACTAAATTATGCGAATAATAAATCAAAAATTTTGTATTGAAGTTGTTGGGTCATAATCTTTTTCTTTATTAGGCCAGACTTAAAGGGCTCCTCCCTTAGATTATGTTACGCTAGTCCTGGTTGGTCCGAATGGTTGGGCCCTAGTTACTTAATTATTTCATTGGGTCCTTTCGGTTGGATCCGGTCGTTTGGGTCATTTTTTATTATTTGGGCTTAGTCATTGAATTGGCCCATTATACGAATTGTCACTTAATCCAACTTTGTGCAGAATCATTATGCCAAATGATAGTTGACTACTATGTCTGCCACCTTTCTGCATGGCATTAATGAGGATGGAACTCAGATGATCGACGGTGGCAAAGAGTGGTAGCAGGTGAGGAAGTAGGCTACATACTTTTGGCTGAAGTGACCGGGAGTAGGGAAAAGGTGTCAGGAGGTGATGGGTGGCACGGTAAACCGGGATTGGAGTGCGTATGGGGCTAAGATCACAAAAGAGGGTAAGTATCAAAACATTACACATATTCATATTATTATTATTCTCTCTCAGGCATTATACATTATTTTCCCTCCATTGTTAACCTTGTGATCGCCGATACTGACTCTTACGCCGGAGCTATCCCCCGACGGTTAAGCCGTCAAGCTTTTGGTGTTGACTTGTTGAACTGTGCAGGATATCGGATGCGTCTTGGTGATTGGGACGTGGAGAAAGATCTTGGCGTTAACATGGTAGCGCTAAGGAGGGTTTGAGTTCTAGTGTTCCGAGTATTTTCAATCACGCGGGCGGTGTTTGTTCTACGTCAGTATTCATGGTAAAGAGTAGAACGCCTACACCCGAATGGCAGCCGATGACTGCCAGTGAATCGGCACCACGAGTGTCTTTCAAGGATCGTTTAGGACCGGCAATAAGTGTTCATGCCAGCACAACGTCCAAACGATCACATGAAGATTTTTGGCCGAAGGCGGTGGGTAAGGCTAAACGTAGGCTAGTCTTCCCGATGGAGAAAGGGTCTGGCCATGGTCGAAAACGAGTAGAAGGCACCTCGCCTAAAACTCGATACCGAGATGACCAAGACGAAAAAGCTTCACGACTGGCTAAGGTGGCAGATGAAGCGGATAGAGCTATGGAAGTACTCGTGAGCAAATGACGAGGATATAAATTTGGCAGATGGCTCGGATGGCAGAGTTGAGGGACGAAGAGCTCAGTTATGATCAGTCCGAAGAGCAAGGACATCGGAGTGGGAAAGAGCCTGTTCATTCAGGACGAGAGTCTCGGGGCCGAACTCGAGAAAGAAGAAGATCCCGAAGCCCTACTCCTCAAAGATCGAAGATGGCACATCACCTTGTCGATTCTAAGGAACAGGGTCGAAAAGAACGAAGAGGTCGATCCAGAGATCGCACTCCTGAGACCACAAAGAAAGCACTTGTTATTGCACATTCTCGCCATAGTGCCCGAGTTCAGAGACGAAGTATATCTGGAGATCGTACTCCCGAAAGTCTACTGAGGGTACACCACCTTGTGGACACTCGCCATCGTAAAAGTCCTTCTAGATTTGAAGGCTCTATTGTAAGAAACCGGTCCACTCAGAGAAGGAAGGAGTCATCGGAAAAAGAAGCATCATCTCAACCAGAAGGTGTGGAGTATCTGGTTAAAGAGTTAAAAGAACTTCTAAGCGACTTCTTTGAAGTACAAAAAACGAAGGATACTTCGGGAAAGAAGGCGTCCCCTTTTTCCGCGGAGATTCTTAAAGAAAAAGTTGACCCCACCAAGAAGTTGCCCCATATCGAAAGTTATGATGGATCGGGGGATCCCTACGACCACAATCAGGCGTTTGACCGACTGATGGATTATTATGACTTTAGCGATCTTCGCTAAGTGTCATACTTTTATTCAACGCCTTAAAGGATTCCGGCGGTGGATGGGGACTTTGCCCTCAGATTCATTTCATCCAGGCGGGTATATATGCGAAGAAATTTCATGCTCGCCGGAGCAACATAAAAGAAGGGAAAACCAATGGTTCGTTGGCTCGAGTTCGACGAGTTTTGAATGAGTCTTTGGGCCAATATGTGAAGCGATTTGAAAGCGACGGCCAAGTGATGAACTGAACGATCTACAAGCCGTTGAACTGTTTCAAAATGGGTTAGATCTGGTCAAATCAGAGAAGTTGGTGAAGAAGTTAATGTTTCATCACCCGAAGAGTCTCGCTGAAGCCTTTAACAAAGCTGAAGGCTATATCGTGGTGGAGGAAGCCATGGACAGCCTCAAACGTCCTTCTTCAGACCGGCTTAAAGAGACAGATCGGGACAGAACCGATAGGGACCAGAAGAAGAATAAAGGGAATAAAGACCGCTATGAGGGTGGGTCGAAGAAATATAAAAATTGGAAACAGGGTGGAGGACGTTCGTCCGCTCCATTGAAGAGTGAATAGGACGTACATACAAGATTTCAACACGATGAAGGTACATTATCTTGGATCAGATTAAGGATCAACCTATCTTTGAGCCACCTCGAGATAACATTAAGCCCGAAAAAGGGAATTCTCGTAAGTATTGTGATTACCACCAAGCTTCAGGTCACGATACGAACGACTGTGCTAGTTTGAAGGACTTTATTGAAAGAAAGGTACAAGGTGGGGCTTTAATTCAGTATGTGGCTGCCAGAACTAATCAACGGCGGAGATGAGAGGGCCTGTTCAAGAAATTTCAACCATTCAAAGAAGCGTTGCCACTCCGGAGCGACTGCAAGGCATGTGATAGATGTCATCACTGGGGGTACTTCTGGCAAACTCGTTGGAAAGAAGCGCCGAAGTTACTTGGATTCGGTCATGTCAATGGCGGGTACCCTCTCGAAGACTGACAGACCTTATTCGAGTACGGTAATCTCCTTTACTGATGAAGATTACCCTTCGGAAGTCATCGAACCGCACGAGGGATCATTGGTGCTGACTGCGCAAGTGGGTTCGGTGGATATGAAGCGAATGATGGTGGATAATGGGTCTTCTGTAGATATTTTGTATGCCCACGCTTATCAAAGGATGCACCTAGACGGGTGAAAGATGGAGATAGGACAGGAGGCTCCTACCCGGTCAAGGTGGCTGGAACCATTGAACTACCAGTCATCTTCGGAACGGCCCCCCAACAGGTAGAAATTATTTGCAAATTTTATGTTGTGCATGTAGATTCTGCTTATAATGCTATTTTGGGAAGGCCTACTTTAATTGCTTTGCAAGCTGTAACCTCGATTCCTCATTTCAAAATCAAATTTCCTACGGCTCATGGGGTTGGCGAGTTAAAACGGGATTTGGATCTGGCCAGAAGGTGTTATAGGAACGATGTGATCACTTCGGGAGTGGGGGTATCGAAGCAGAAGCAGACCATGGCGATAAAGATCGAACCCTTCATAGAGAGTAGTTCCGAACCGTTGGTCATACCAGCTGAAGAAACGGAGGAGATAGAGCTCATCCCGGGCAAAGCGAACAAGTCGGTGAAAATAGGTTCAGGTCTGCCGGAACCTCTCCGGACGAACCTCATGGAGCTCCTGCAATGCTATATTAACATTTTCGCATGGGAACCTCAGGATATGCCAGGAGTAAGCAGGGATATCGCTGAGCATCGGTTGGAGGTGAACCCGTCAAAGAAACCAGTCTTACAGAAAAGGAGGATCTTTGCACCGATGTCAAATGAATCATTGATGAAGAGATTGCAAAAGCTGTTGGCGGTGACTTCATCTTGAGATCGATTACCCACAATGGATGGCAAATGTGGTGCTGGTCCGTAGCGAGAATGGTAAATGGCGAGTCTGCATCGATTACACCGATCTAAATAAAGCTTGTCCAAAGAATTTCTACCCGCTGCCCCACATCGACCAACTCATCGATACCACTTTGGGGTATGCTTTATTAAGTTTCATGGACGCATTCTCTGGATATCATCAAATTTCCATTTGCAAAGAGGATATATACCAAGACGGCGTTCATTACGCATCGTTGGTATATGCCTATATAAAAATGACTTTCTACCTCATCAATGCCGAGCCACATACCGAGGATGATGAACCATGTCTTGGATATTAGGTGGCAGAATGTGGATGTGACGCCCCCAAAATAGGTATACATCACCTATTCGAGTTGTCAATACATGGTGCGTAAACAACTACAACTTTATTATTACAATCAGTAAAGCTGTGAGTTTGAATACAAATATTATCTTCAGCATAATATCTATATCAAATAAATCCTCATCACATTTATTGATACATTATTTTACAAAAATGGTGAGGACTACTAAACAATTCTTTCTAAAACCTTCATTCCATACCCGACTGCGTACTCGCTTATATTCTCGCCTCACGAGAAGAAAAATGGAACAAAAAGGAAAAAGGTGAGCTCAACTAGCTCAAGTAAAGAATATTATGACTAAGATAATATACAACAAATTACCGTTAGTCTTCAACAGGAAAAATATAATAGAATACAATAGACAACAAATTTTAAATCAATATTCGCAATGAAATAATAATTCATTAGAAGAGTTAAGTAGAGAATGCAAACTACTATCTTCTATGTATGAATTTAAAAGTTCATCGCTCATCCTTTATCCCCCTGTAACATCAATCAATATACATCTCGAATCAAATATTCATCTTTGCACTATGTGCCAAAGATATTCATCGATTGGTCATGTTCATCTAAACACTGCTCATCTTTGCACAACGGGCCAAAGATATTCTTCAGAAATCATTCATCTTTGCTGCACTACAGCCAAAGATATTCCATAATATCATCATTTAAGAAAGAAGATGATGAAAAATATTTTTAAAGAAACGAATCCAGTAAAACAAAATGACAAGGATTAAGGATTAAGGATTAAGGATTAAGGATTAAGGATTCGTACTTTGTTTTATCCACGTCCAAAAATACCTCAAAAATAATCATAGTGGTGTAAAATTCAAGAATGATCAAAACATGGATACAATCAAAGTTAGTATCCAGAATAGATATTTTGGACAAAAAGAAGAAATTTTATTTTTAGGTGAATAGTGTCGATATCGTGAATAGTCTTAGTACACGTGAATAGTAACTCAAACACCAAAAGATAGAAATTCCACAAAAACATATTCACGCTTCGCTTAATAGTACTCGTGAATAGTAACTCGTGAATAAGTAACTCATGAATAGTAACTCGTGAATAGTAACTCATGAATAGTAACCCCGACATGAAAAAGTTCCAAATTTGATAAAAAGTTCCAACCAATATTTCAAAGATAATGATATTGAAGAAATAATATCATTCGAGAAGAAAATAACATCCCTTACCTCGAAAGATCAAGACTTCTAATTTAAACACAGGATATAGGTTATGACTTGGACTTGCCGTAGATAGCAATACTCAAAGTATACTCAAAATACTCACAAGAATACCGATAATATAAAGAGAAAACTTCAGTTTCGGTGTGATTTTCAATTCTAACCAAGACCCTATTTATAGAAATTGCTTAGAACACCAAAAGCAGAAAATTTAATAAATTAATAATAAATTTTCTACACATGCCTAGAATTTGATTTCAGCCATCAAACACATGCCACATTCTAGAAAAGTAAGAAAAACGTTTTTCTAATTTTAAATATTTTAAACTTCAAAAATCAATTATTTGAGACTTCAAACTTCAATAATTCATAATAAATAGCCCTTTCATCAAAAAAAAATTCGAATCTTGCGAGTTTTATAGGAAATTCAATTCTCTACAACTTTGCATAAGAAAGTTTTTCCGATTCCAAACAAAAATTGACCGAAATCCACAAACGGGCAATTTTACAAGCTATAATCAAATTTCAGTCAATAAATGGGGTCCACCGACATGTTTAATATGTTTTAAACATTTATTGCAACAAAAATACTCTTCCTCCTCGTATACTCATATATCCCACATTCGTTGTAAAAATATCACCATTATTATATTATTAAAATATAATAATATATTTAAATGAATTATTTTATCAGAAAAAGATAAAATTTCAATTTTCAACAATTGTCACATTAAAAATTTTCTCCATCTATATCCACATAAAATTAATATTTTCCTCATCATATGAATCAATAATTAATTATTCACAAATAATATTACAGTAATCACAATATCGACAACGGAGGGTTCCCAAGAAAGAGGGGCTTTCCAATAAGAATTTCTTCTTCATGGCGCCGCAATTAGGTGACCAAACCTCTCCTTGAACGTAACTTTCTAGACATTGCCAATAATGTTATCTAATAATATTATTCGAGATAATATGAATTATTGCTTCAATAATAAAAAATATTGTGTAATGACAATTATGAAACAACAAAGAATATAAAATATCAACTCAAAGAATTATTAACTCAATAAAAATCCTAATGAAGTAATTATCGTAACCATTATTGAGTAAAGTCTTCTTCACGTAAGAATCAATAATTGGTGCAATACCGTGCCACCGTGTTTTAACCATCGAGTATTTTAACAAAGATAATCTGTGAATAACTACGCCTGTTATTTTTAACCAAATTATATTTGTCGTTTTCTTCATCCAATCGCTTTCAGTTATGGGGCTCCACACATGGTCGCTACTGTCGTCGCATTTAATATTCCCCGACAAGATTTAATATTCCACGACCAAACTAATATTCCCCTAACAACAATGAATATTTTATAACCACTTGCTTATTTTGAAATATTTACGTATTTTACCCCTAACTATCCACATTAATCAAATCAACCCTTACTATTTCAAAATAATAAATAGAGAAAATTAAATTTCATTAATAATAAGTTGGGGTCTTATAGTGGAGGTGTACGTGGACGACATGATTGTCAAGAGCATGTTGGTGCATAAACATCTGGATGATTTAGAAGAATGCTTTCAGACAATTCGTCATCACAATTTGAGATTGAACCCCACTAAGTGCACCTTCGGTCTAGGGGCTGGCAAATTTCTGGGTTATCTTGTCAGTCAGAGAGGAATTGAAGCCAATCCAGAAAAGATTCAAGCGATCCTGAACATGAAGACTCCTCAGTCATTTAAAGATGTTCAACGTCTGACTGGAAGGATTGCAGCTTTAAGGAGGTTCATGTCCAAGTCGGCAGAAAGATGTTTGTCGTTCTTTGATACATTGAAAGGGCCGAAGAATGCAAAGATGTTTCAATGGACTTCGGAGTGTAAGGACGCCTTTCAGAGCATCAAGTCCTACTTATCTTCGGCGCCTTTGTTGGTGAAGCCCGCTCCTGCTGAACCTCTATATTTATACATAGCAGCTAGTTCATTGGCGATAGGGAGCGGTTTTGGTGCGTGAAGTCAAAAGTAAAAGCGGCACCGATTTATTATGTAAGCCATGTCCTCGGGATCTTTGAAACAAGGTACCCAAACATCGAAAAGTTTGCTTTTGCTTTAATAACCGCTAGTGAAAGCTTAGGCAATACTTTCAGGGTAGATTGGTAATAGTATACACAGATCAGCCTTTGAAGAAGATTATGGGAAAACCTGAGGTATCGGGGAGATTAGCTGCATGGACGATGGAGTTGTCCCAATTTTTCATTGAATATCATCCCCGAACCACCATCAAAGGGCAAGCCTTGGCTGATTTTGTGGTTGAATGCTCGTTTTCTGAAAAGTCGATGAAGTTGTGGCGCGGTGAAGGATCTGGACAGAAAGCGATTGCGATTCTTCGCAGGTGAGCGAGTTCGTGGACGTTGTATGCAGATGGTTCTTCTACCACGGACGCCGATTGGAGCAGGATTATTTCGACGAGTGGGAAGGATTCAAGTCTGCAACGAAGCCATCGATTTTAGTTCAAAGCAACGAACAACGGTTTGAGTATGGTAGTACTCGCAGGATTACGACTGGCAAAGAGTCTTGAAGTGCAGAGAATAGTCATCTTCAGTGATTCTCAGTTACTCGTTAAGCAACTTTCTGGAGAATACGAAGCTCGAGGGCCAAGAATGATCAAATATCTAGCAGAATTGAAATAACAACTTCATTATTTCCAATCCTACGAGTTTCAGGGGGTCGAGCGTAATAACAATTCAATTGCTGATGCACTCTCCAAATTAGCCACTACGGATGTTAACGTCTTTGATGGGATGGTTTACTTAGAAATTTTGCAACATCCTAGTGTCCATCATGAATCGGTGATGTGCATTGACCGAACCAACTGCTGGTTGACTCCATATATAGAGTATCTGGCAGATGGCGTCTTACCTTCGGATCGGATGCTAGCCAAGAAAATCAAGTATAAGAGTGCTAATTTTGTTCTGATTGATGGGGATCTGTTCCGAAGGGCTTTCTCATCTCCACTACTGAAATGCCTGACTCCATCTGAAGCTGAATATGCTCTCCGAGAAGTACATGAAGGCATCTGTGGCGACCATATGGCGGCTAAGTCATTAGCCTATAAAGTACTTCGACAAGGGTATTACTGGCCTACCATCTTCAAGGAAGCGACTGAGTACGTCAAGAAGTGCGAGAAGTGTCAACTCAACAGTCCGATCCCACATCAGCCACCAGAAGAGCTATACTCGATCTTATCTCCTATACCCTTTCTTTATCTGGGGGTTGATATCTTTGGGTCCGCTACCCAAAAGCAAAAGGTCAAGTCGGTTTTGTTATAGTTGCCATTGACTATATGACCAAATGGGTAGAAGCAAAGCCACTTAGGCTAATCTTGAACAGAATGCTTGAAATTTTGAAAAAAATCAATAGTATTTCGCCCGGATTCCTAAGGTGGTAATATCGGACAATGGACGTCGGTTTGTGGGATCGAAATTTGAAGCATTTTAAAAGCGGGGATCCAAAGCGAGAAAGACTTCATAGCTCATCCTCGGTCAAGCGGACAAGTTGAAGTGACCAATGAAGCAGCTGCTTTGAATGGGATCAAGCGTAGATTGGACGAAGCCAAGGGCAGATGGCCAGAAGAGTTACTTAGCGTATTATGGGCTTACCAAACTACTCCGAGGACTACGACGGGGGATTCACCTTTCAGATTGGCCTATGGTACTGATGCCTTAGTCCTAGTTGAAATCGGATCTCCAAGTCTTCAGGTTAGTCAATTCAAAGAGATCTACAATGAAGAAGGGCTTAAGGCCAATCTTGATTTGCTTGAAGAAGTCAGAGAAACAAATTTTAATCAAATTGGCGACCTATCGTGAAGAGTGGCCAAGCATTATAACAAGGGGTAAAGTTTCGCAGATTCAAGTAGGAGATTTTGTCCTCGAGAGAAGTCAAGCATCTACACCTCGAGAATCTGGGAAAGTCGATGCCAAACCTGGGAAGGACTAGTATGAAATCTTTGAAGTCAAGCCGGGACTTATCGGTTGAAGGCATTAGACAGGTCAGCAATTAAGAATACTTGGCACGCGGGCAGGCTCGGGAAGTACTTTCAGTAAAAATGATGTCAGTACATTGGAAGTCTGTAAATATTTTATGTCATCATCAATAAAAGTTCCCTTTTTTCTCAAACAAATCTTGTCTTCGTTGCTGATCAGTTCAATGGTGTTAGGAGGTTCGGGTGGACTCGCTGACCATTCGATGATAGCCTTTTCGGCAGGTGGTCCTTATGAGTTTGTCAGGCCCTTCGTGGTAGGCAAACGTCATTGGTGTTAGGAGGTTCAGGTGGACTCGCTGAGCATTCGATGGTAGCCTTTTCGGCAGGTGGTCCTTATGAGTTTTTCAGGCCCTTCGTGGTAGGCAAACGTCATTGGTGTTAGGAGGTTTAGGTGGACTCGTTGGCCATTCGATGGTAGCCTTAATGGCAGGTGGATCTTATGGGTTTGTCAGGCCCTTCGTGGTAGGCAAACACCATCCTTAAGACGTTGTCAGGCCCTGCGTGGTAGGCAATTGTCGACACTTAGACCTTGTCAGGCCCTTCAGGGTAGACAAGTGTCATCTTTCAGACCTTGTCAGGCCCTTCGTGGTAGGCAAACGCCATCCTTAAGACGTTGTCAGGCCCTGCGTGGTAGGCAATTGTCGACACTTAGACCTTGTCAGGCCCTTCGAGGTAGACAAGTGTCATCTTTCAGACCTTGTCAGGCCCTTCGTGGCAGGCAAGCGTTGTCCTTTAGACTTTGTCAGGCCCTTCGTGGTAGGCAAATGTCATCTTTTGGTTTTGTTAGGCCTTTGGGGTAAACAAATTCCTAATGAAGCGAGATCTCGTCTCACACTTGGTAACTAATAAGTATCCCTTTACTTTATTACCTAAAATTTTTCTAAGTCTTTGAGTTCGGAATGCCTCATTCTTTAACTTCATCTTATCTCGTTATATGACATGTTTAGTTGTTACTTATGATTCAAGTTGATCCATGAAAGAATTTGTGCATCTTTTCGATTGAATTAATATTGGAGTATTGGCGGAAAGTAAATACAATCAAGTCATAAGGAATGAAACCACTTTTTTCATTGATATTCAATCTAATTACAATATTAGATAATTTTTACAAGTCCTATAAATTAAAGAAAGAAATATAATGAAGTCTTCATAAATATTCTTCAATAAAACCAAGGAAAAATGGGTTCAAAGCGCCTATCCTGCGTCATCCAAGAAATTCGAGCAAGGATGGAGTCTGCGTTGGTCGCAATCGACTCCTCTCGCCACTACTCCCAAAGACACTCGTAACTCTCGGAGTATATCTTCATTATTTCCGTTAATCTCATCCGAGTTACGATACTCTTATGATTTGTTTGCGAAGATCATCGGTCGGAGGAGGCCCAAGGTCCCGAAGGGCCTTAAGTTCTCGGATTTTTTCTTCAAGCTTTGCTTGCGTTTATTCGGATGACGAGTTTACGCCACCTCTAGTTTTTGGATGGTCTTTGTCGGGAGTTTAGCATCGCCCCTTTAATTCCTTGATCTTCTCCATCCTTATCTCGACTCCTCCGAACTAAGTCGATTATTCATTTTGACGATCTCTCTCGTCTTTGTGCTTTGGTTTACTTTAGTTCTTCATTGGAGGCCTTCACATCTCCCTGGCTTGGGCTAACTCTTTTGAAGTCCTTCATTTGTATGAAGAATGCATTCGCGTTGAGTCTTTTCCCTAGCTAAGGCAGACTTCAGAAGGGTATTCTCCTTCCTCGAGCATCTTCCTCGAGTTTCTACCGAGAGACCTCGGGACGCAGATGCTACGAACACGACGATTCGCTATGTATGTCCAATATTATTTGATCGGGCGGATGTATAAGTATGAAGATAAATTCGGAAATAAAGAAGAGAACCGTTTACCTTCGCCAAGTAGCTCATGCCCTCGCTGAGTAAATCCCCGTTTGAACTGTTCCCGAACCGATGATCATCGGTTTCACGAACGAAGGCGTTGAACAGTTGAAAGGGAAAATGGGCATTAAATCGAGGCCACATGGTTGGAGAGGCCATGGCGTCCTCTTTGGAATTCGGCGATCGTTTGTCTTGGAGGAGAAAGGCGGGGTTGATTGCGAACTGGCGAGGAGTCCACATGTATGGTTTCGGGAGAAGGAGACCGAGCAGGAGTGGGTTCGGGGGTCGGCGAAGGTGCAGAAGATGAACCGGGGTGGCTGTCTGATGGATGTTTCCTTTTTCGGGATGGAGTGGGGACAGATCCGGTCGGTTCATCATCAGGCACTTGGATTTCTGTGGGGATTATCGGAGGGATGTCAGCCGAAGACGAGGGAACTCGGAGCTCTTCGGCAGTCAGGGGGGTTATCCTCGTCTTTATCTTTTTCACACGAAGAACCTTGGCCCTATCGTGCAAAGGAATGTCGAGCAGACTCCTCCTCACAGGGATAGATTCAGAAGGTGTAGGATTGGGGTTGGATGCTGGGGTTGTTTATGGGGTTGCTTCGGGAATTGTTTCCGGATCACTTTCGAGGTGTGTATCCGGTTGGGTGGATTTGGATTTTTTGGCGGATCTTTTTCTTCGGCGGGGTCTGAGGGATTTTTTGGGTATGTTGGGCTCGTCGGTCTGGGGTTCATCATTTTGAAGGGAAGTAGTTGGTGGATCGGTGACAAGGGGATCAACCCGAGAAGATTCTTCAGTCGGATGCTCTTCGCTCGCATCCGTATTCTTCCCCGCCAAAAAATCTTCCAGATCTTTCACTTCCAAAGAAGTTGGTTTGATCAGAGACACTGCAAAAAACCATATATCAGAACCCGTATCACTTATATATCTCAAAAATTATGTTACAAAGTTGTTCGAAACTTACATTTGTGGTCATATAGCCAGGCTTGTTTGGTCAGAAGTGTAAAACTCCATTCTTTTGGAGGAATCTTCTTCAAAAAGTCTGCCATCTCCCTCACACGCTCTTCGGAGATGTCTCCAAAGTCAGCAGAGACCCGATCAGAGGTAGTCCAATCTGGGAGAGAAGAGATTTCGGGTCCTGTGACAAAAAATCACTTCTCGTGTGAGACCCCAGATTTTATCAATAAAGATTTAAATTTTGTCGAAATAATTTTTTATATTATGGTGTGAATTTGAGATAATATTATAGTTGTGGGTAGTATTTATAAATTTTGCAAAGTATGCAAGTGGTGATATTATATTCGATTGGTGGGGAATATTCGGTTTAGAAGGGGAATATTCGTACAATGGCTCAATCATTGGTGGACCCTAATGTAATTATCATTCGGATTGAGAAAACGACAAAAATATTTTATTGAAATAACGGCGGAAGTTTTACCGTGGTTCTTGTTGAACTACTCAGTAGTAAAAGTACGATGTCGATGTGGTTGCATAGTAGAAAGACACCGGTATTGATTATTGATGCTTATGTGAGAAGTCACTCGGTTTGATTCCATTATTGTCGATTAATAATATGAATTATTATAAGCGATAATGACGTTTTGTTTTATTCGTATTTTTAACGTAATAAAAGCGAAACATCTTTTATATAAAATAGAATACTTTATTAAAGTTATTCTATAAATAGAATATATTATATTTTATTACGCATATAGTGTTGCATAGTATTTTGCATAGTGTTTTGCATAGTATTGCATAGTGTTTGCATAGTAAAATGTTTTTATATAAATAGAATATATTATATTTTATTTAAAAGATTTTCTTTAAATATGGACCGTCGATTAAAGTAAATCAATCTGGACCGTTCATGGATTAATTCTTATGCATTCCATTTTCTATAAAAATAAGCTCATTCCTTCATTATTTTCATTTAATTCATTGAAACTCTAGAGAGAAATTATAGAGAGAAGTATAGAGAGAAAATTATAGAAAGAAGAAGAGTATTACGCTACTTCACTACTTCTATATTAGGTTCTTTTTACGGTGAGGGGTGTTATTCTTTCTTCTTGAAGAGAACACATTATTCCATTCATTATCATTCGTTGGAATAACTTTTGTAAAAGTGGCATACCCTATACATAACTTTGTATATGTGACATACCCTATACTTGGTGAAATCCTTATGTTATTCCATTGCTTATTATTACATTGGAATAACTCGATATCTGTGATTTACCCTATACTTGGTGACATTCTTCTATTATTACATTGGAACATCACATCATGTGTTTTACATGCCGGGACCGGTTCCGCTTTTTATTATTACATTGGAACATCCACATCATGTGTTTTTACGGACTGTTCCGTCTTTATCATTACGTTGGAATATCCTATCGTGTGTTTTACAACCGGATCCGGTTCCATCTTTATTATTCTGTTGGAACATCCCGATTGTGAATTTCACGACGACCGGTTCCGTTATTATTATTACATTGGAATAACTTCATACATCGGCAATCGCATGCATGGTGATTTCTTTTGTTATTCCATTCTTTATTATACCCGGTTGGTTAAAACTTTGACTTCTATACTCCATGAAATTAGTAGAATATCCTTGATATTTGCGTTTCATCCGAAGATCTTTCATGGAAATATTCTTACGATCATTATTGAATTTTACTCTCTGAAACAAGATCATGTTGACAATTTGGACGTTAATAATTCATGGATTAAATAATTCTTGAACTTGTTTTATTGAATTACTATGTCATTGTCATCATCCTCATGTTATATTATGTTATCTTTGGCTTACGTGCATAGATGAACTTAGTATGATTATGATGAGGATCATTCGGTATAATCATGACTTGGATATAAATGATGTGACAAAAGTCCTCGGTGGCTTGTAATGCGGTGATGGATAGTTTTGGTATGATTATGACCAGGGGTGATTCGGTATAGTCGTGACCATTGATAACTTGATGAAAATCCTTGGCCGTAATACAGGGGATGATTAGATGTGGTGGTTTATTTATTAATTTGAGTCTCAACGATAAAAATTGATGAAAACCTTTTAAAACCTAAAAGATAGTAGATTTTATTCTCTCTTGACTTTTTTAATGGATTCGTATTATTGCCGCAGTTAAACCGGTTATCTATTGTATTTTATCGGTTTAACCTTTGTTGAAGGCTAATGATAATTTATTACGCATTATCTTAGTCATAATATTTCTTCTTGGGCTAGTTGAGCTCACCCTTTCTTTCATTGTTCTCTTAGGAAATGAGAACATATTGGGGACAGTCGGGGAGCGAAGTAATGGTCCAGAGGATAGCATTAGTAGTCCTCACTATTACGTGAAATAGTGTGATAATAGTTGTAATGAGGATTCCTTTTGAGTTTGTATAATATCTAGTAGACAATATTTGTATTCAAACTCACGGTTTATGTCGTATTGCATACCACGCGAGTTAGGTTAGTAAGTCGTATTTGAATTTATGTACCATGTAAGTGGCGACCCAAGATGGGTGACGTATAAATAATTTTAGAAGGCGCCACGGTTGGTATCGAGCCATAAGTGTGAAGAGCCCCGAGCCTCTCATTTGGTGACTTCTGTTGATGGGGAATGCAAACCGGACTCTCCGTGGGGACGCTGATCTTTCGGTGGTGGTCGATGAAGTACCGATGTGATGAGGTGTGACACAAGTTGGTGTCCGAGTCACAGTTGGTATCAGAGCTTAGGGATATGATCCCTGGCTAAGATGTGAGATAAGAACTAGGAGGGGAGAGACGGGAAATTCCTTCGCTAGTATGACCTACCTAAGTTTATTTGGTATTTAATTGGTCGGTCAGAGTATAGGGATAATATTTGATATATTAATTAACCCATGTTTGGTGGCAGTATTTGAAAATGACATCTGAAAATATTGAGATAAGCAATGAAGCACATGAGACCGTTGAGTCAGCTCAACCAAAAGGTAATGAGCAACAACACGATAATAATCATCTCTGGGTGTGATGGTCATCGAACAATGATAACCATCGTGGGGGAAATTATCATGTCAAGAATGGTAACCATTTCGGTGGTAATCATGGCCAAGATAATAAGAATGGACATTTCAAGAAGAGAGGGTTCAACAATGACGTGAAGACGTCGGCATCAGCACCCGTTTCAAAGGAAGAAGAACGACCACCCGGTCGTATGTTTCAAATCTTGGACGGAGGACACATCCGTCAAAGCACGCAAACAATCCAAAGCGTGTTTTAATTGCGGAAGAGAAGGTCACTTAGCTCGATTTTGTCGTATGGTGAAGTCAAGTCCAGTTGAGATAGTGATGCCAAAGGATGTCCCAGACAAGCCAAAGCCGGTAGTTTAAGAGAGAGCGTTTTTTTTTCTCGTGACGAGGAACCTGAATAAAATTATCACGGGTAAGTTAATCATAAGCTCTTGCGAAGTCTATATCGTATTCGATACCGGTTCTACCTATTATTTTATCTCTCTTGCTTGCGTTCAACGTTTAAATTTGACTCCAGAGAAATTGGACTTTGATTTATCTGTTTAAACTTAGTTGGGAGAAACCTTCGTTACCTCCACTGTTTATAAATCTTGTTGATTCAAATCGAAACTTTCACGTTACCTGTCAATCTTATCTCTTTGAAAATACTTGCCTTTGATTTTAGGAATCAATTGGTTAACTACTCATCATGCTTTTCGTAAGGTTGTTAGCTTTTATATTTATAACAACCCCTGTTACACGAATTCAAAGTAACCAAACCCTAAAATTAATCATTGTCATATCAAGCCATAAGTAAAGAGCCCCGAACCTTTCGTTGTTGACTTCCTTGTGTGGAATGCACCGAAGCCAGACTTTCTGTAGGCAACATCGTGAATGAAGATGGCAAGTTTATAGGTATCATTGTGAGGTGCTATCTAGGTTAAGGGATAGAAGTCACAGTTGGTATCAATGTGACGTACTATCCAAGTCTTGGATGAGAGTCACAGTTTTGAATGATATTTCTATTATTAATAAATTTCTTGGCGTATTCTTGAAGACTTCCTAGCCTACCCTAGAGCGTGAAATCGAATTTTGTATTGACCCCAGTACAAAACCCATTTCTTAAACCCTCAAATATTTCTTCAACTAAAATGAACAGTTTACGTGGTTTATGATGAAAGTCATAATAAAAGTATTGGACTAATGAAAATCATGGGTATTCGTGGTATTAGTAAGTGTTATGATGAGTTATGTTGGTTAGTATGTGAAAACATGAAAGTTTCTTAGAAATCACAAAGAGTTGAAAATCAGATTTTGGTGAAAAACGTAACATGAAATTCAATTGACTATATCTCTTATTATATTTTGAATTTTTGAATGTGGTCAAGTCCTAGAGTTAGATCTATGAGTTACCTAACTAATCCAAGTGGAATTACTGGAAAAGGTGTTGTAGATTTTTGTGGGGACTGATTTTAGCAAAGGAGGCCAAAGCTGTAAATTTCGAAAATGCTACTGCCCAGAAACTTTAAGGGACTGTTTCGGCCACTTAAATTATGAGAAAAATTCTGGCCTTTTGGGACATGAAGGTATATGGTATAAAGTACCTCCTGTCCAAAAAATGAGCTCATTACGACTTAAAATGAGCAAGTTATGACTATTTCAATATTTAGGTTTTTAAAATAAAAACGCTATAACTTAGGAGTTCTATAACTCCGATGACCATGAAATTTAAACTGGAAGCTCACGTTAACATGTGTAAGGTCCTGCCAAGATTTGGGAATTTTGGAGTTAAACTTGAGGTAGCTAATTTCTTAAGGAGTTAAGTGGAAATTGATTTTAAAAAAAGTAAATGAATTTTAAAAATTCCGAGAAAAATATATTTTCATTATGGGACTATATTATGCTAAATCCCAGAAAAGAAATATTTTTGGGGCTGATTTGGTATTTTCATGAAAATAGTTTAATTCTGAACATATGAGTTAAATATGTTATGTGAAGTAATAAAAGTTGAAAATAGGATTTTATGGCTGAGGAATCCTATATAGAGTATATGCATATTTTTGATGAGAGATTTGATAATTGGTGATGATATTTTATGAGTATGACATTTTTGAATGATTAAATGCATTATATGGTAAAGCGTAAACAATTAAGATAAATTGTTTATAAATTTAAGAAGTGATTAAAATATTGTTATAATATTAATGATATTAGATTATGAGATTATTAAGTGATTGAAAACATGGGGATATTCTTGAATCTGGATAAATTATATTATAAATGTTTAATATTTATCCTTTATCTCATTTGATTGATTCTTTATATCATTATCCTCATGCTTATATTATGTTGAAAGTCATACATGTTTGTAGATGGACTTGGTATGATTATGACGAGGATTGTTTCAGGTATAATCATAACCGTAAATGAATACACAATTATCTTTGGTAGTAGTGCATGGATAATTTTGGTGGTCGGATATCTTAATGAATACACAATTATCTTTGGTAGTAGTGCATGGATAATTTGTGGTCGTCATCTTAATGAATACACAATTATCTTTGGTAGTAGTGCATGGATAATTTGTGGTCGTGATACTAATGAATACACGATTATCTTTGGTAGTAGTGCATGGATAATTTCGTGGTCGTGATCTTAATGAATATCCTTGGCACGTAGTGCGGGGATGATTCGATGATATGGATTAATTATTGAAATTTGAGTCTCGTGAATGAAATATTAATTCATGGATGTGGTAAAAGTCATCTTTGACCGTAGTGCATTGATAGACTTGGTATGATTATGACCACGGATTATTCGGTATAATCATGACCGTAATTAAAAACACGAATATCCTTAGCCAGTAGTGCATGAATAATTCATGGTTGTGATCTTATTAATTTGAGTCTCAAATATCATTGGTTTTACAGTTATATATCTTTGGCCTGTAGTGCAAAGATGAATTGTTAATAAATATCTTTGGCATGTAGTGCAAAGATGAATTGTTAATGAATATCTTTGGCCGGATTGCAAAGATGAACTTAATATTTTCAACGATAAAGGTATTCAAGGTATCCTCACCTCTTTATCATACCAGGTACGTACCCTAATTTCGAGGGCGAAATTCCATAAGGAGAGGAGATTGTGAGACCCCAGATTTTATCAATAAAGATTTAAATTTTGTCGAAATAATTTTTTATATTATGGTGTGAATTTGAGATAATATTATAGTTGTGGGTAGTATTTATAAATTTTGCAAAGTATGCAGTGGTGATATATATATTCGATTGGTCTGGGAATATTCGGTTTAGCAGGGAATATTCGCATACAACTAGCTCAATCATTGGTGGACCCCTAATGTAATTATTGTCGGATTGAGAAAACGACAAAAATATTTTATTGAAATAACTGGCGGAAGTTTTACCAAGTGGTTCTTGTTGAACTACTCGGTAGTAAAAAAAATACGATGTCGTGTGGTTGCGTAAGTAAAACACGCGGTATTGATTATTGATGCTTATGTGAGAAGTCACTCGGTTTGATTCCATTATTGTCGATTAATAATATGAATTATTATAGCGATAATGACGTTTTGTTTTATTCGTATTTTTAACGTAATAAAAGCGAAATATCTTTTATATAAAATAGAATACTTTATTAAAGTTATTCATAAATAGAATATATTATATTTTATTATGCATAGTGTTGCATAGTATTTTGCATAGTGTTTTGCATAGTATTGCATAGTGTTTGCATAGTAAAATGTTTTTATATAAATAGAATATATTATATTTTATTTAAAAGATTTTCTTTAAATATGGACCGTCGATTAAAGTAAATCAATCTGGATAGTTCATGGATTAATTCTTATGCATTCCATTTTCCTATAAATGAAGCTCATTCCTTCATTATTTTCTTACGAATTCATTGAAACTCTAGAGAGAAATTATAGAGAGAAGTTATAGAGAGAAAATTATAGAAAGAAGAAGAGTATATTACGCTACTTCACTACTTCTATATTAGAGTTCTTTTTACGGTAGAGGGTGTTATTCTTTCTTCTTGAAGAGAACTTACATTATTCCATTCATTATCATTACATTGGAATAACTTTTGTAAAAAGTGGCATACCCTATACATAACTTGTATCATGCCAGATACCCTATACTTGGTGAAATCCTTATGTTATTCCATTGCTTATTATTACATTGGAATAACTTTCGTATACGCTGTGATTTACCCTATACTTGGTGACATTCTTCTATTATTACATTTGGAACATCACATGCATGTGTTTTACAGGACTGGGTTCCGCTTTTTATTATTCTGTTGGAACATCACATGTCGTGTGTTTTACACCGGACTGGTAAAATCTTTATCATTCATTGGAATATCCTATCATGTGTGTTTTACAATAGGATCCAGTTCCATCTTTATTATTCTATTGGAACATCACTGTCGGTGTGAATTTCACGACTGGTTCCGATTATTATTATTACATTGGAATAACACGTACATCGCAAGTACCGCATGCATGGTGATTTCTTTTGTTATTCCATTCTTTATTATACCCGGTTGGTTAAAACTTTGACTTCTATACTCCATGAAATTAGTAGAATATCCTTGATATTTGCGTTTCATCCGATATCTTTCATGGAAATATTCTTACGATCATTATTGAATTTTACTCTAAAAAGCGATGTCGTGTTGACAATTTGGACGTTAATAATTCATGGATTAAATAATTCTTGAACTTGTTTTATTGAATTACTATGTCATTGTCATCATCCTCATGTTATATTATGTTATCTTTGGCTTACGTGCATAGATGAACTTAGTATGATTATGACCGAGGATCATTCGGTATAATCATGACTTGATATAAATGATGTGACAAAAGTCCTCGGTGGCTTTTGTAATGCGATTGATGGATAGTTTTTGGTATGATTATGACCGGGGGTGATTCGGTATAGTCATGACCATTGATAACTTGATGAAAATCCTTGACAGTGGTACAGGGATGATTAGATGTGGTGGTTTATTTATTAAGCTGAGTCTCAGCGATAAAAATTGATGAAAACCTTTTAAAACCTAAAAGATAGTAGATTTTATTCTCTACTTGACTTTTTTAATGGATTGTATATTCACGCATGATTAAAGCTGGTTGTCTATTGTATTTTATCGGTTTAACTTTGTTGAAGGCTAATGATAATTTATTCTGCATTATCTTAGTCATAATATTTCTTACTGGGCTAGTTGAGCTCACCCTTTCTTTCATTATTCTCTTCAGGAAATGAGAACATATTTGGGACGAGTCTGGGAACGTAAGTAATGGTCCGGAGGATAGCATTAGTAGTCCTCACTATTCTGTGAAATAGTGTGATAATAGTTGTAATGAGGATTCCTTTTGAGTTTGTATAATATCTAGTAGACAATATTTGTATTCAAACTCACAGTTTATGTCGTATTGTACACGACAGTTAGGTTAGTAAGTCGTATTTGAATTTATGTACCATGTAAGTGGCGACCCAAGATGGGTGACGTATAAATAATTTTAGAGGCGTCACATCATCTCGTACAACCCTTATTCTTTGGAAGGGGTATCCATCGTGGGTCTCTCTCGAATCTGGTGTTGGGGTGGGAGACCGCCACTCAACATTTTGAAGCCTCGTTTCTCGAGACCTTCCGCCAGAGAAGAGGGTGAAAAAGATGTCAACGGAGGAGAAATCCCTAATTCATGATGATGAAAGGCAATGAATGCGGGATGTGGATGTAGGAATTAGGCACTAAGCTGAGCAAAGCCCACTCCTATGAACCCTAGGAGGTAACGACAAAAAGCATGGAGAGGTAGGCGATCCCCCTTTTCTAGGAAGGTGAGTGGCATGGCGACCCAACCATCTGGTCGCTAGTCATATACGCTTCTTGAGAGCAGGAGCTCTTATGGCATATATATCGGGAATCGATACTTGAGTCAGAAGGATACGTATCTCGATTCCGTGTGGAGAGGGATGTTGGAAAGAGGAATTGTTCCCGATCCTTGAAGAAGTCGAGAAAAGGTGATGGAGGGATCGAGGTGGATTTCCCCCCATAGTTGTTGAAGATTGGGGGTTGGAACTCGAACCCTCTTGGTTAGGGTTTGGGTTGGAAGAGACGGTACTAACAGGAGTCACGCGAAGGGGAGAGTTTTGGTTGGAATTCACAGTCACCATTGTTGAGATTTCGTGAAACAGAGGAAGAAATTCTGCAGAGGAGAAGAGAGCTCAAAGGTTCAAATTTCAAATTGGCAGGTAAAACCGTCAGAATTGGTAAAGTTTACCATTTATCTTGTGATTCTGAGGTAATCGAGGGAAGCACATTTAATTCACAAAGAATGATGGTGAATGGGAAAAGGTTTCGTCCGTTTTGGGTCTAAATATCTTCACCGAGTGGACTTGTGTTTATTGGGCCTCCCATTTCTATTCGATATCAATTTGGAGGTTTTGTTGGGCTTTGGTGAGTTTCACTTTGGACCTCTTGTGATTTATCATAATTCGTTATGTCATTTGGGCTATATCTTGTTTATAGTCTTCCATTAAACATTACATTTAATAAAAGACTAGGGGCGATGTTGGGTCATAATCCTTTTCCTTATTGGGCCAGACTTAATGGGCTCCTCCCTTAGATTATGTTACGCTAGTCCTTGTTGGTCCGAATGGTTGGGGCCTAGTTACTTGATTATTTCATTGGGTCCTTTCGGTTGGATCCGGTCGTTTGGGTCATTTCCATTATTTGGGCTTAGTCGTTGAATTGGCCCATTATCTGAATGTCACTTAATCCAACTTTGTGCCGGTAATCATTATGCCAAATGATAGTTGATTACTACTATGTACGCCACCTTTTCTGCGTGGCATTAATGAGGATGGGACTCGAGATGATCGGCAAAAAAGTAGTGGTAGAGATGAGGAAGTAGGCTACATACTTTCAATTTGAAGTGAATAGGGAGTGAGGAAAAGGTGTCGAGGAGGTGATGGGTGGTACGCGATGGCAAGGATTAGATGCGTGTGGGCTAAGATCACAAAAGAGGTAAGTATCAAAACATTACACATATTCATATTATTATTATTCTCTCGGGCATTATACATTATTTTCCTCCATTATTAACCTCATGATCGTGAATCTTGATCTCACGCATGTAGTTTATTCCCCGACGGTCAATAGTTGAAACTTTTAGTGTTGAGCATTGAATGTCTGAAGATATCGGATGCGTCTTGGTGATTGACGCGTGGAAAGATCTTGGCGTTAACGTGTTTCTACATAATAATACCTTATTTATTTTGCTAAAGGAACCTAAAGATCAAGCAGATCTGGGACTAGACAGACATATTTGGAGTTATCACAAGTTTTTTTCAAATGGTTTGGGTCCATGTGTGGTTCTCAGCACAATTCATCTTGGTTTTCGACTTTTCGTTTAGTGCAATCATTCACACATTCAACAACTTGTTGGTTAACAAATATTAGCAGTTATATTTGTTTTTCTCCTATTCACCGGCCGGAACCCTGTTGATGACGGTGATCCCTTAGTGTGGTTATGGAGAAAAAAGATGGTTAACATTTTAAATATGTGTGTATGTATGTATGCATACACGTAGATATCCCCGAATAACTATACAAAAAGTTGTCTGCTTTATATCTCTCTATATGTATATATGTGAAAAGATCTTCATCACTATTTAATTTGTGAAGGCTTATTTAGTGATTAAGATGAACTTGCAGAGAAGTAATTAGCCGTCAAAATGAATTTATAGAAAATAGTTTTGTTTCCTGGCCTTTGATGTCATTCTCAATTTGAAATTTTGTTTCTGGGATTTTTGGGATACCCATTAAAGAATAGGATCGATGAACATGAGATGAACACTAAAACAGAAATTTGAGAAAAACTTAGAAGAGGGGAGAGAGAAGAGAGAGAGAGAGAGGTTTTTGTAAATAATTATATTACAACTTAAATTTTACAAATTGTATTTATAAAAAAATTTAATTTTAAAATTGTATCTATAAATTTTACAACTTGTATCTTAAATTTTACAAATTATATCACAACTTAAATTTAATAAATTATATTTATAATTTAAATTGTATTTATAGTTTTATAACGTATTTTTACGGTATTAAGTACTTTAAAAAAAAAGTCAATCCATATATTTACACAGATCAACTGATATAAAATATTGAAGACTCGATCAAATTCATGGACGGATTGGATATTTTAGATAATTTTTGACAATATTCTGAAATTAATAGCTATATTATATATAATTAGGTAAATAGTAAATTGTAAGCACAGACTTATAAATTTAGTGACACTTGTTATAACATAAGTATTATTTTTTTAAAAACGTACATTGCAAATTACAATGTGCGAGAGTAGCATTTTTGTGGAGCTTGGTGGGTCCACATTCTATCACATTTAACTATATATTCCATGTAGTTAGTGGGACCACCAAGCATACACCTTTTGGTTACGTATGGAGAATTTTGATTGTGGGTTCATTAATGGCTTTCCATGAGTTCTTGGAAACCGAAGGCTCTTAATTTTTGAGGATTCTGGCATATGCCTGCCCCTTTCTATAGGGTCTCGGGTAATAAACATATACTACTACTATCTAGTAACTTTGGCAAAATATAGAAGTTACACTATCTAACTTGGTCGTCGAATTAAAGGCTACTACGTACGGTAATATCTTTTTATAGTTATATATATAAGCACCACTCTTTGTAACAGCAAACAAAATTTTAAGGAGAAAATACTTATACTAGACAGACATTGTAAATAATATAAAAATAAATTCTATTAGAAATTTAGGTCTTACTAACATGTTTGAATTGATGATTATATTGAAAGTATGTGATTAATTAATTATAATATTCTTTTAGCGATCATACTCACAGATCATGCTGTATACAATCATGCTGTATACAAAGTATATCATTTTTCGACTAAATATACATGCATGAGAGTCTCATTTCAAATTTTACGAGTTTGGTCTCAGCAAAATGTTAAGCAGACTTTATTACCTGTAGAGAAAACCCAGTACTGCACAATTAAATGAGACATCAAGTTTGATGAAGATGTAGTAGTATATATAGATAATGTCAAACATTTAAATATCAGTGCATGTAGTTAATACGTACAGATGATATTGTGAGAAGATGAAAAAAGAGTCTTTTATATATATATATATATATATATATATATATTTATATTATATATATATACTATATAGATAGATAGATAGATAGATAGATAGATAGATAGATAGATAGGGGAACTTTTTAAGCAATGGGCATGCATATCTTTCTTTACACCAGCTACAACCAGACAAATTATAGACTTTCCATATAATTAATTGTCCATAGTATCTCAAATTTGTGCACAAAAATTGGTACTTGATCTATAGAGTACGTTCTTCCATTACTTTACTGCACGATGATCCATACTCCATTATATGAGACATAATTAACATAGGAGACGACTGGAAGTCATGAATTGATTAACTGCTAGAACAATGTATATTTAATTTTGGAATAGAGGGAGTAATTAATCTCCTCAAAAGTACCTGACCTTAACTTTCTTTACATTAATTTTTACTCACTCACATACACATCTTTTTTTCTTCATTTTGAGCAACAGCGAAGCATGCAAGAGCGTAGATCTTCCTAGGCAATTTAGGGTTTCATCGTGTACATACTGAATTAGAAGTCTACTAAAAAATTCCATGCATGGAAAGTACTTTCCTCTATTGGAAGCTCTAATCGTCACATTCAAATCCCACATACGGCCTTGTTTGGCAGTAGAGGTAAGTGAAATCTAATCATTTATGAAGCAATCTTTACCGTAACAAACCCTAAAACTTTTATGCCGCTTGCCTATACTGTGTCTCCTTGCATGCATTTAATTTTTAAAAAATTAAGCAGGATTTTTTGTCAAAGATTGAACCACCCTAATGGTTGTAATTAGTGGATAATTAGGCTCCATTTGTAGATGATTAGGTCAAAATATATATTCCATAATATTTGTGAGGAAGAGGATATGATAGGAGACTAGCTGTCTCCATACTTGTGATTATTTTTCAAAGTTCCATCACGAATGATTTCTCTTTGATAAATGACATTTTGTTAGGTTGTGAGTTTTGTCTTATTCTTACCACGAGTTTGAGAAAATAACTTTAATTAATTCGTTCATATGCTTGCCAAATATCAGATTAAATGAAAGTTGGCCATATTATTGAAATTGGTTTAATTGAATTTTAGGACTTAAATTGTTACCAGAAAAAGTTATGGTTAAATATGCCCCGGACCAACCTCCTCATTGCTGGAGAGATCGAGAGAAAATTGAACCTCTTTATGAAAATTACTTCAAACAACCTATAATTAACATTTTTTTACTTGGATAAGTAATTCAATTTGATATATATATATATATATATATATATATATATATATATACATACACGCCCTCAGCAAGTTATGAAAAAGGTATGTTGTTCAGATTGATGCATGTCCATACAAGTTATATATGAACGATGAATATTGAGCCAAGAATCAGCTGAATGAGACTCCAGATAATGAAAGAAGATAAAAGCAACTTCATAAGTTCATATATAGTCATACAAGTTGGGTCGATATTGACAATTAATATACATGCTAGAATTGGAGTTAGAAGTCAGAATAATCTTCTGACTAACTTTTTGAACAGCTTACCGGAAAAGAAGGCACACCCTTTTGGCTTGGCAACAATAATTTCTTATACAACTCAATTTTTACTAATTTGTTCCTAATTGTGTAGGGTATGTTTTCATAACCCATGCATTAACTTTTTGTAACTAACTTGAGAATCTAACCTTAATTTATTATGCATCTACATTTTACCATAAATGAATTTTTTTGGACCCCAATTAATTGCACTATAAGAAAAACAACTTAATTATGGGACGAAATTATTTTTGACAAACTGAATTCCCTTTGGAATTATGTTATTTTCGATATAATATTTCCTCAGAAATCATTCTCACTAAAATAATTTAATTCCGACGGAATTTAGATGAAAATAATAATAATCAGGGCGCGAACAGTTATCACCCGCACGCACGGCCATTAGATCGACGGAAATAGTAATAATTCCGACAGAAGTTCTGTCAAAATTATATAATTTCCGATGAAATTTCGTCCAAAATAAATGAAATGAAAAGCTAGGTGATTTTTTGAGTTTAAATAAATTGGACAGCATTTGAATATGGATTAGGCTGTTATTAAATGGAGTTGTTGATGAACAATTTGGGTCTGCCACAAATTAATTAGGGTTCGGCTCTTGCTCATTCATTTATAGGCGAATTGAACTTGAAATCAAATTAAAATCAACCTAATAATTGATTAGGCTATGAAAATTTTAAAATTTGTCTTCAATTAATGTAATTGTGAGCATACTGTATACTAATACTGTTAAGTAATTAACTCATCTAAAAATTTAAACAGTTAAAAAGATGCTCGAAAAATGTATATCAAGTTAAAATGTATCATTTGTTCCATAAAATGGCTCATATATATGTTTAAAAAAATCTATTTCTTTTAATGGTAGTTTAAAATAACTTAATGTCTTTAAGTTAAAGAGTAGAGGAGAAAATTATTTGTTTGTTTTTTTTGTGAAACAAGTAGAGGAGAATTCCATATAAAATAAAAAAAGTTACAAGAGCACAAACCCCTCCGGGCCTCCAAGTCTCTGTATCCTACCTAGGACCTTAAATTAAAAAGGGTTCTTTACAATAATATACAATATAAATAACTACAACCATGCAAAATTAGGGTTTATATGGAGGAACCGAATCACAAATATTAAAACTCGAGTCATAAATTAATAAAATAGAGGTTAGGAACGGAGGGAGTAGTATGTTAGTAATATGCTACAACCGCCCAACCCCAATAGGCAATAACCCCACGTACGTATAGTCGAGCAGAGCATGCACGCTTGTTGGCTGTTGCAAAGAGAATCTTAGAAAGACTCAAACAACAAACCTTCATTTTCTTTTCTTTCCTTCCATCTTTATAATCTCCTGATGAAATATTCCCTGTTTGTACATGTGTGTGGGTGGTGGGGGGGTTGTATATGATCGATCAGCAAGGGTGTGTAAGTAAGAGCCAGGTACAAAATTCAATTCAAGAAAGTAGGTCCGGTCCATTCATTCAAATTAAATTGGATGCTCATGCCAAAGAGCATTACTTTGTTTATTGAGTAGTCCATATCACATCACAAACTGATAAACCTTATCTAAGAAAATTCCAATTGATCAGTTAATATCATTAAGCTCTTCTATACTAACCAATGCATCCCCCGTGACAGTATCATCGATCTGCACAACCAAATACCAATCAAACAAGTTAAAGGTTCCAATCAACTCAGTGGAAAAACAAGTTCAAGCATTTGCTCAACAGACTCCATGCCAATATTAGATCAGCAGCCTGAATATTCACGCTACAAGAATCCACTTATAAATGACTGTTACCGTGTCCGTGTGGATGTTTGTCTCCAAGTGATCGAGTTTGGATCAAACTCCAAAAATTAGAGAGGAGAATAAGAGAGATTTGGGGGGAAAAGTTATAGTATTTTCATTCATACACTCACATTCAGCTATTTAAAATAAAAGAAATACAAACTACTATAGGCCAATTCATTCCGCTCCGTAAAAGCATCCAAAATTTTTGGGTCTTCGAAATTAGTAGTACCGACCAAAATACAGAAGTCAGAAAAACATTAATTTTTTTACATTTACTTTTGCCTTTTGTCCGCCACACAAACTTGGAAACCACCCACACATAGATACAGTGACGAACTTGCTTTTCAAAATCCGCTTCGATACGTCTTTAAAAAACATCTCATTTAACATTTCATATTCTGTCTACTATAAAAAGTGACTAGCATGTCCCTAACTTAATAATTAGTACATAATGAAATAACAGGCCCCCTCCCCTCCCCCCGGCCCCTGCCCCTGCCCCTGTTTCATAACAACTAACATACACATTACATTTACATCGATCTATAGACCGTGTTTGTAACAAGAAAAATACTATTACCTCCGTTTCTAAAAAATTATTGTTTAAAAATGTCATTTAAAATTTTTATATATGAATTAAAAAAATCATTTAATTCTATTATTTAACAATTAAAATTTATTAAAAGTAATATAAAAAATAAATAATTTATGGAAAGTTAAAAACTATTAATACAAAGGAAAAAAATTTTGAAAAAATAAGAGAATATAGGAAAGTAAATAATTTATCATCCATTCCTAGATATGCTACTCAATATTAAAGTTTTTTATCATAGAACACTGAAGCACCAACCACCACTAGTTTTTTGAGTTTAAGCAAAACATTAATATGGAAGAAGTTAAAACTTTGGATGCAAGTCTTAACCCCACCTACCAAAACACCCTATGAAGGTTCCATACAAATACATTTATAAACAAACTATATTTAAATAAATGGGAAGGACTCAAAACCAAAGGTAAACCTCGTCTAGTGTGATCCATGTATGATGTACAAGACCTAAAGAGCAACCTAGAAGGCTTGTAAAATTCTATCTTTTTTGTTAACCAGATGAAAATTCTATATTTCATATATAAATATAACAATTTAAAGCCTAAAAATTGCTCTTGTGGCTGCTTGCTCCGTCCCTTTCACACTTCGAAGGCAATCACTTCCCACCCTTAGCATAATTGTCTCTCAGTGTGACAGTTCGATTGAATACAAGCTTATCAGAGGTTGAGTCCTTGTCAACCACAAAATAACCTGCAATAACATATTACAAACAGAATAACCATTAAAAGTTCTGCAATAACCCTTCTTTTGGACATTGGAGTTCTTAAATAGCACTGGTGGAAATGCACAACTACCATCGAGAATATAAAGAGAAATCATAGGGGTCAAAACAAAAGTACCTACCATAGCAAAATAACATACGCGACAATACCTCAAAACATGTTTTGAGTTATTCAGCGCCTTCAAGTTGCATTTAAGTGCATGCACCATTAGAGGATTTAGAGTTTCACATTATAAAATTGGCTACTAGAGTTGGACTTGGTAAAGTAGAGGATTTTGTAGAAGGAGATGAGGTATTACATCATTGGGATCGATTCTACAACTAGACTCCTCTGCAAGGATACCAAAAAACCATTCACATCACCTTGTTCCAAATTCATCATCCCTACTATGTTCAAACTTCATCAAGTTTCTGAAAGCTAAGTATTTGAATTCCCAACTATGTTTCCAACTTCATCAATTTTCTTACTAAAACTCTAAAAGCTAAGCTTTTGAATTTAAACTTGAATTGTTTTACTTCAATGATCATACATAAATACATCAGTTTCATACATCATATTCCAAGTAGAATATTAATGTCTCTACAAATCAAATACCAGACAAGGGGACACTGGAGTTTGCTAAAGTTTTGAATTCTTTTACTTCATTAAACCTGCCAAACAGATACTATAGAGATCCAACTATTCTCTCAGCTTTTACTCTTTTAATAACATTATAACAAGCTAAATATTAACTCAAACATATCGTAGTACATAGCTTTAACAATATCAGCGCACTGTATCACATCCTGACTTTATGATTAAATGATTGGACAAATATACAGGTAGACTGCAGACCATACCAATATTCATCGACTGGCTGCATCTAACATATAGAAATGTGCCTATTGATCCTTTTTTCTTTTCTATTTTTTTTCTTTTTTCTTTTCTTATTTTGGCAAATAAGAAATATGTCATGTATAACGGTGCCTAATACCAATAATACCTTAACATTTCACTAAAGTAACAACTAAGGGGTTCTTGAATTTACCTAGCCTTTCAAACTGAAAGCTATCTCCAACTGCAGCAGGACGAAGTGTAGGTACAGCATAAGCACACGGCATCACTACTTTAGACTCTGGGTTCAAATCACCAAGCCAGTCATCAAGCTCAGCAGGATTCTGGAGGCAATAATGGAAACTGGTCAGACTATATTCAGTAAACTAACTTATGGTAGCCTTCAGAAAGGAATAACTAACCTCAGAAAGAAACAATCTGTCAAATAATCTGACTTCCACCTTAAGTGGATCAACTCCAGGTGAAGGTTCTGCAACCCAGTGAAGTACCCCCTATGCAATTGTAAAAAAATAACAGAAAAAATTTAAAACAATTGATTTATAAAACCTTGGAAAGTAAAACCATTCACATCTAGTGAACAGCTAATTTTAGAGTGACCTTTGGCTTTGTCTTCTTCAAAGAATCATATTCCACACGTATCTCAAGAACAGACTCTTTATCATCACCAAGTACTACTTCAGTGCACTTTATAGGAAATGCATACCTGCATGCAGAAAAACAACTTTATAGTATTGAGCCTACAACTGAAGTGCACAAGCACACAAAGATTAGCATGTGGACCTGAGTAGGACAGTTTTTCCAGGAGCAAGCCCATAGTAATCCTTAGAATCTTTAATTCGAAAATCAGTGCGCTCAATGTACACAATACTGGAAAAAGGAACCTACAATGACGTAAAAGGTGAACTTGATTAAAAGACAATAACATCTGAGAGTTGTCTGTGATAGAATTGACAAAGGAACAACCAAATTCATTAAGGATTTTGTTTCATGGTAATGTATTAAGAAGTGAAACAGAAATGTTCAAAAGATGAAAACAATATCATTCGGGAAAATATATTACTAACTTTAGCTTAGAGAGGATTGCTCACCTTGTAAAAAGAAGATGAATCATCTGTTTGGGAATCGGGCCATTTCTTCGCATCAAGATCCATTACTGAACCCGCTTCCATGTTGGTGATAACAACCTAAACAGAAAAAGAACACTGAAAATTGGTCAAAATATCACACTTTAGAAGGAATGGTCATAAAATAGAATTTAAACAAGACTCAGACCTTAAGTGGATTTATCACAACCATTTTACGAGGGGACGTTTTATTTAGTTCTTCCCTTATATGGTACTCAAGGCGGTCCAAATGTATCATACTACAATCACTGCAGTACAGAATATCAGTATACAATCACAGTAAGCAGGAATGATCATAATTTATATGCATGCACAAATACTGTAAGCAGAATAAACCTTCGGGTAATTCCGATCCCTCGAACAAAAGCATTTATTGAAGTCGAGGTGACCCCTCGACGTCGCAGTCCAGCTAATGTCATCAAACGAGGATCATCCCAACCACCATCAACCCACTTTTCTGTCACAAGACGGTTCAACTGCAACAGCATACCACGATCTAACATGAGTATTTATAAGAGCATAAGAAGAATAACTTGGAAACATCTACAATCGAATACGAAATTCTTCAGTACTTCAACTCACCTTGCGTTTTGACATCACTGTATTGGTGACATTCAAGCGAGAATACTCCCATACAAAAGGTTGGTAAAGGCCAAGTGCGTCCAATAACCAATAGTAAGAAGCACGTCGTGTCTCAAATTCAAGTGTACAAAGCTGTGCATTAAACACATGTTGTGTTTAGATTGTTAAATAAAATGACAGAAGCTGTAAAGCGAGATCAGTGCCTCCCTGAGGTGGAAAAAAGATCAGAGAAAACTGGCTTAAATTCACGTTTTAAATAGTAGTCTCTACAAATAATGGCAAGGACTCTACCAAGTACCAATATATGGATTCAAGAACATAAATACATCGAAGAAACATATATTAATTGATCTAACAAATATACTTTTCTTTTACTTAAAATCTTGAAATACACAAAAACATATTAACTTTTGAGATAAAATACATGTTGAGAAATATTAACCCAATGACAATAGGAATATTTCTGAAATTGATACAAAAATGTGCTAACAAAGTATAGCCAGAGAAATGATCGTACCGAATGTGTAATATTCTCAAGAGAATCTACAATGCAGTGAGCGTAGTCATAACTTGGGTAGATACACCACTTATCTCCTGCGTGTGGATGAGGAGTAAACTGAACAAAAACAAAAACACCGATATATGAGCAGGTCCTTCAATTTCAACATACAAAAATGTCTAAATGTCTAAAGGGATTTTAACTTGCCTTGATACGATAAGCAATGAGGTCATACATATTGAAGTTGTCGCTCTGCATGTCCTGCTTCATTCTAAGAGTCGCTTTCCCTTCTTCAATCATGCCTTGTTTCATTTCATCAAACAGTTTTAATGATTCTGTAATTGGTCTATCCCTCCAAGGACTGTTCAACTTTTTTTCCCTATACTCTTTTATCTCTTCAGGCGTCTAAATCAGATAGCAAATAAAATGTTATAGTGTTGAGCTAAAGCAATACAAAAGTATTAAAAAAATGAAGTGGTGCAGAGATAAATATATAAAACAGCTAAAGAACTAGACATGCAATTACTGTCATCCATTCCACTAAAGTTCATAAAATACAATGATCATAACAAAGATCCGAAAGGTTTGTAATGCTCATTTTGTTTATGAATAAGATCTTCAGGCAATAATGCTATTTATAATGCCAAAGAGCAACCTGGTGATCAACATAAGCGTGTCCCTTTCGTATCAGCTCCACAGCTAGATCATAAAGATCTTGAAAATAATCACTTGTGTATGTTATCTGCAAACTTCCAACAAATATCAAGATACTGCCAAGGCTGAAGGCAAAAAAAACACCTTTAAAGAAAATCCATTTGTACCTTAAACGGTTCCCATCCCATCCACTGTACAATTTCTTCAATATGATCAATATATTCTTTCCTCTCAGCTTCAGGGTTAGTATCATCATACCTAACAGTGCCATATATCAGAGCACTAAGTTAATCAAAAGCATTAAAACTCCTTGTCTTTCCTATAGTCGACAATGACTTTAAAATTGTGCAAAGTCTTCCACTAAAAATTATGGAACTCTAGTCTTCCACAAAAGATTCCAAGTTATATGAAGACTCTAAAGTGTAAATATCACCAGATTACATTCATTATGTCGGAGAGACAATAATGAACATTTCCTTTTTATTACAACATAAAACGCATATTGATCCATTCCCATTTCTTCTAATTACAATAATGAAAACTCATATGTATCAAAAAAAATAAGTTGAGGTAATATAAGCAACTCCCATAATAAATTCATTCGTATTCAGTTAAGAAACTTTGGTTTTGAAATTTCATCTGTCCAGACACCACATATTTTCACATGAATCCCATTCTTGATCAAGTTTCAAGTCTTCTAGTGAACCAAAATTATTTGAATCGAAAAGTCTGGCATAGAGCAACTTCATGCTTGAACATCCAGTTTACCATAGTCACTTTGGCAAGTCACACAAAAGAAAAAAGGGTAATAATAGTAAGTTTCAAAACTATATGGGTAGCAAAAGCAACTCTTACCGATAATATTATTCCTAAAGACGAACAGTTTAAAATACATCAGTAAGATTACATGAGGAAAAATGTTCTAGGTCACAGAGATGCAGCATTTGCACATGCAACTACCAAATCATTGTTGGTCTCCCAATCAAAGTATGTTCATTTTGTAAGCAGGCATTGATATTATGCCAGAAACATATATTAGGCATCTAAAGAACAAATTTTGAAAGAACAATAATAGACTAGTAACACATGTCAATATGCTAAGGTAGAGATCACACCTGAGGTAGCAGCCTCCACCTCTTTCTTTTGCCAGGCCAAAGTCAACAAACATAGCCTGCAGACTTGTTTATCAGATGACTGTAATAACTATAAATCTTATGTACCAAAACAAATAGGCTAGAAGAAAAAAGCTAGAAGTCTTAGAAAGAACAGAGATATCAAGTGCTTGAATTATAAATTATGCTTACCTTGGCATGACCTATATGCAGATAACCATTTGGTTCAGGTGGAAAGCGCGTTAAAACTTTTCCACCTGTTGCCTTCAAATGCTTTGCTAGTGTTTCCTTTGTATTGCAAGCTCTGAGCACAGGACGGTCACTGAAAAAAACTTCAGTATGCACCTATGGATAGAGAGAGTTACGAATCGCAACTCAAAATTACAAATACCAGGTAGATATATTTAGTGGAATTAGAGTTGAGATAAAAGAAATAATGTACTCTTAAAAATCAAAATCTTGGACCAAATAAGCACATAATAGTAATCAACACGTAAAATTAATGTGTCAAAAGCATAAGACAATAACTATCCTATCATTTGCCAAAACACAGGTACTCCGGCAACACGGTCATGAGAACATTATTCAGTTCATATCCCCATTTAAAAGTAAAATAAGTATCATCACAATTCACAATGTTAGATGAACAAAAAATAAAAAGAATGATGCAACATACAGCTCCAGTAGCAAAATGTAACCATGATCTATTTACCTAGCTTAATTTCACTTTCGCTATAACACTTTTCGAGTCTCATCTCATGTAAGAGATCAAAGTTGAAGATGACAGGCTTATAGTATAAATTACCTTAAAGTTTTCTTCAGGTGAAGGGAATATTGCATATGGATTCAGTTCTTCTTCTGATGGTTTTGGAAGGGGAGTATCTTCAACAGTATTTTTCTCCTACATAAAATGAAAATAAGATATACTAGTGCATATATTTTAACTTTTCTTAAGTAGCATAGGTAGACAATAGTCGAAAGAAATGTAGCCTTACTCACCTCTACTTTGACAAGCTTTTCTTTCTTCTTTTTAACAGGTTTCTCATTATCTACGACAGTCCTTTCACCAAGTAATGCATACAATTTTGCATCTATCAGTTGCTGTTACAGGAAGAAACATCCAAGCAAATGATTTTAATGCCTTGTTTCGTGTTTGGGGGTGGGGGTGGGGGTGGGGGTGGGGGAAGAGTAAAGGTGAATTACTACCTTAACAATCTTCTGATCTGCCCATGGCTGCCTCTTCCGAACATGAGCAAAAAGTTCACCAACTAGACAAAAAATAATTGCAAAGCTAAAATCTTGCTTTAAAATTATAGACATCCAAGGCCGGTTGGAAAAACTAGAGTTACTAGAATATGCACCATGCAATATATATATATATATATATATATATATATATATAACAAAAAAGTTACTGGAATAAGCAGGTTGCTAATATAGCAATCAGGTGAAGGATTGTCATCCAAATGAAGATATCTAATATTGAGAACTCAAATCTCTTCATCAACAATAAGAAGAGCAAAGTAAGGATATAATAGTATAGAATTATGTACCAATTTCTGTATTTTACCTTGGAAAACATTGTCCAGTATCGATATAAAATTAAGGAGAAAAACTTCACGAGCATTTCAGACGAGAAGCACCTACCATTTGTTCGATATCTTTGCTCTATTATAGTATGCTTGTTTTCTTCAAAGATTTTATCTACAGTTCGTTCCGTGTCCGCTAGAGATACCTCAATTCCTGTAAGCAAATGAAAAGTTTCATTCTATCATTTTATTAATTTTATGAGAAAGAACTTAACATAATAAAATCAAATTTTAACAAATAGTGAGAACCCGAGTCCTAAGTTCTCTGTCAAACTAGGTAGACAACATTTGTGTGTGCGGTTCACTTGCCAAGGAACTAAAGCCACTCAAATTCAGTATATAAGCCCATGTTTTTAGAACAAACTAAATGATGTACATAACTGGCGAAGCCACTCCTCACAATCGTAGAGACCTAATCATACAAGTCGAGATTGAATTTCAATGCATAAAAATCATGAATTCATATTCAACAAGTCCATGACTCTTTGAGTCTCCGTACCAACCCCCAGCACAAAAAAATGTAATAAACCAAATCTGACTGTGGCATTTGATTAGAAGGCATGGCAACAAAGTTGTGTTCTAAACCTTCATAAATTAATCCTCTCGATAGAGGTACACTAAATTGTTACACACCCCAAGCACAGACGCATGCAGACACAACTTTTCTGTTCCATTTGTTTGTTTTCTTCTATATAGTGTGACGGAAATAATCATCATACATCATTATTTATGTTTGTAAAGACAAGGGAACAGGTGAATATAATGGTTTATTAGTCCAAATAGGAAATCTCAGAATGCAAGGTATTTAATAAAAGAGACCAAATGGCATATATAGTTACATATACACAATCAGATCACATAAAAAACACACAAATTCTTGAATTTAATATACAATCAGATCATATAAGGGTATTGTCAAAGGCACTAATTAGAGTTCTTGAGTTTAAGTTTACAACAGCAATTTAACCAACCATAAGAGTTATACATAAAGTCAAAATAATGAATGATTATCATACCAACTCCACAAATCTCTTCGAATTCATTGACCTTTAAATTCTCTGAAGCAGTAGCTGAAAGGAATGTAAAAGCGGCCTCTAACTGAGCTGGGGTTTTAATCTGCAAGAGTGTTTAACTCTGATTGAATAATAGAACAACCTAAGTAACTACTAACTACTTAGGATCTAGCAAGGGTTGTTTTTTTAGTAGAATCGGTATAAGAGTATTTAAGAAAATAATGACTGATGCAAATAAATACTCCCTCCGTCCCAAATTAATTGCTCAGTTTTGACTTTTTAAAGTCAAATTGACCATTTTAAAACTAATCTTTTTACTATTTTTGCTAAATATAGGTGAAAAGATTATAACCAAAAGAAAATATATACAATTTATTACAAATCCCAATTTTTATAATTTTAGAAATATATTTATATATGCTTAATTATTAATTCTGAAAATAGTCAATTTGACTTAAAAAAGTCAAAACTGAGCAATTAATTTGGGACCGAGGGAGTAAATGAAAGAGGAAAATTGACTTCCATACCTTCGACGTGACAATGTATCTAAGCAGCATCTGCCGATGAACAAGGGCATTTGTTGGGAACTTTGTAGTAACCTGTAACTTAAAATTAATCTACTAGTATCATAAGTTGTTACTTCAACTCCAATAATCTGGAACAGATAAACACACATACCGTGTAAATAAGATTTCCAATAGACCTCTCACATCCATCAGTTACAGCTGCCTGAAAAAGGTAGGACATTAAAATATAATTACACCCTTCAAAAAATCCAAACACACAAAAAAAAAAAAAAATTAAGAAAGAAGTAAACCAGAGTGAAACTATATGAGGAGAAAGAAAAAATTAAATTACAATCTAGCTTTTCATATTCCCACTTTTTCTTTTTCTTTTTTCTCTAGCTTTTTTAGCTCATTTTAACTGCAGTTCCTAATTTATTGTTTCTCCTAGAGGACCTGAACAATTTTTGCAACCAAAACGACTATAATGAATTTCCTAATTCGATATTAGGGCAATAAAAGGGTGAGTACCTCGTTAATGACGGCCAAGAGATTGGCAGTAACCTTGTTATTAGCCACAGTATTCTTGGCTGTACGCTCATCCAATCCGATCTTCAGAAACAGCTCTACAGCTTTATCACTTTCTACTATCACCATCTTCCCCCACAAACTTCCCTGTCTCTGTCACTAATTAAAACCCTTATATTTAAGTAAAACCCTAATTACAGAAACCTGATAGTAATTGAGTGTTCTGTGTGTTCTGGACCTCTGGTAAAGTAGTAATGGAGTTTTAAGAACATAATCTATAAACCAAGCTAGTAGAAGAGCCAGCTGTTAGAATTTCGCCAACGAGCAGAACTGGCAGTGGGCTGACCCAATACCAATGGTCCAATAGTATTATACGGGGTTTTTAAACCAATTTATAGATGTTTTCTAATTGGAAATTAATATTTACACGACATTTTATGATATTTTTATATGACTATAAAAATATAGAGACGGTGAAAATAATCGCTATAAAACCATTTATAACGATATTTTTTTGTAATTGTATGAACCTAGTACATGAGAAATGTGATCCTAAACATTTCAATCTTTTGATGACTATTTTGACTTACTGCTGTTGAGTAAATATCTTCTATCTAGTTTAGTATATATATTATAATTTATTTATATATATACAGATAATGTGTTATAAGTATCTGATCGTCTTTATTTGAATATTTGGCGTGGCTATGGTATTTATGCTGACCGTAAGTTCAAAAAAATCGTCAGTATTTACTACTTAATTTAGTATATACATTTTTCACTATTATAATAGCATAAATTAGGAACCAAAAAATATAACATAGATTATAATAACTTACAAAATAACTAAAATGTAATATAAATTATTTAAAAAAATAATAATACACAATATATTCATATTCACCAAATTCTACTTTTCTAATATCTCTATATATGTCTCTCATATTCTATAATAATTTACACACCAAATAATATTTATATAATAATTAAACATCCCTAGCTGTCAAACTTAAACTAGAACTATATCATCGTAGTTGGCATTTATATTATCCCTAAAAATATAAGTTAATCTCAACATTAACTAATATAGATAAATGGGTAGATATTATTACCCTTTTGACAATAATTTTGATAAATCAATACACTTTACTAATTAAAATTAAGGGTCCTTTACATAAGTATACAACAAATAGAAAGTAATTACAAGAAAAGTGCATCAACTAAATAATTACAAAAGAATGTAATTATTACAAAATAGTACAATTCACATTAATAAGGAAACCTAAAATCAAGGATAACTAATAATTAATTCAAATTCAAATTCAAATCTTGTCTCTAACAACAATTTCAAATCCATGTTTCAAAATTCAAATCAAAATGAGAAAATTAAAATAAAAAATTATGAAGGAGTTAATGTTCATCATCCTCCTCTCGCCGCCATTGCCATTCTTGGCCATTATCATCATCATGCATGCCATGCCATAGGAGTTTCTATTCAATTTCTTTTGATGATTTGGTTACCCACAAAAATTGAAATGGTTACCTTTATACAATTTTGACTAGTAATTGCATCACATTTAAAATAAAATTGGTAATCAAATAAAAGCTGAATTTGTTACCTTATCAAATGGTTTAGTAACCAACTATATGAAATTTAGTTACCAATTGCATCATATCCAAAATAAATTAATAACCTAATAAACTAAATTGGTTACCTTATCGGAAGATTTAGTAACCAATCGTGCATAAATTTTGATTTACCAACTGCATCACATTCAAAGTATATTAGTAAACTAATAAAAGCTGAATTGGTTACCTTATCAAATGATTTGGTAACCAACTACATGAAAGGGGAGGAGGGAGAGGGAGGGGGTGGGAGGAGGGGGCGGAGGGAGGAGAAAGGCGGGAGGAGAGGGAGGGGGGGGGAGGGAGGGGGAGGAGGAGGCGGGAGGAGGGGAGGGGAGGCGGGAAGAGGAAGGAGGGGAGGAGGGAGGAGGGAGGAGGTGGAGGCGGGGGAGGAGGAGGAGGCGGGAGGAAAGGGAGGGGGGGGGGAGGAGTGGCGGGAGGAGGAGGAGGTGGAGGCGGGAGTAGGGGAGGAGGGGAGGAGGGAGGAGGGGAGGCGGGAGGCGGGAGGCGGGAGGAGGGGAGGAGGAGGGGAGGAGGAGGAGGTGGAGGCGGGAGGAGGAGGAGGAGGCGGGAGGTGGGAGGGTTTGGTTATATATATATATATATATATATATATATATATATATATATATATATAACTACTGATTGTTATAGATGAGAGAGAGAGAAGAAGTTATGGGTATAACTAATCCATAAATTAATGAATCCTAATTGAATACTAATTCTTTAAATTAAGGAATCCTAAATGCACTAGAATTATAAATAAATATGGAAGTGTATTAGTTGTGTAAAAATTTTATGAGGGCACTTTTGTTGTAATTATTTTTAAAAATGTAATAGAATATGTAAATCACCCTAAAATTAACTAATGTCAAAATTTATAGCTTAACAAAGAATGGTACACGCCTCAATTCGGGGTTGGGGGAGAATTGGATGAATTTTGAAGTTTGCACTTAATAGGTAAGTATAATAATTCATAATTGACATTTGAGTTTAATAGTAATAAAGTTGTACATATATATTGTTAATTAATTTATTAATTCACTAACTATATATTAATATATTTGGACATTGTTAAACTTAAGTAAAGTGTGGAAACTTGTAAGGATTTTTTTGTTAAAATTCATAAACCATCTTTAACTGCAATATATTTCAAATTTTATAAATTAAATTTTTAAGGAGTTAGAAGTATCCCTAATTAATTTTGCATAGAAGAAGAATAATTACTTGATTGAACGTGAGAGTTAATGTTATAGAGTTTTAAAATTAAATTATATATGAGAAATATCTGCACATTTGAGTCAGTCAACCATATTACAGTAGTCAAACCCTTTAAAGATTTTTTTATTTTCTAATGGAAGAAGACTTGAAGCCCAAGGAAAGTATTGAATCCCAATAGATTCACTTACATACGTATAAAGTAGAACAATTTATACGTAAACATTTCTTTATTAAATTTAAAGGAGGCCTGGACCAGATTGCTTCTCTCTAAGATAGGCACATTTGGCGATTCGGGCGTATGGTATGCGAGTTAAGGTGATTTCTTGGACAATCAAATATTATGGTACGGAATGACGCTTCAATGCCCAAGATATTTTACAATAGGAGCCCAATCCCCAAGAAGCCCATCAATTGTCCACCAAAATACCTTTGTTAGTTTATTAAATTTTTATACAAACTGACTGAAAAGACAAAGCACTACACTGTCAAGATGAACATTTATTTATGTTGTAGTGCAATAGTAAGTTAATTTGATACTACAACCCTCCTTTTTAAGTCCTAAAATAGTCCATTTCAAAAGGTTATGAACAACATTAAGAAAACCTAGCACAATTTCTTGCAATGCAGAAAAGTTAATTTTTTTTACCAGAATCTTCTTCTAAAATCATATATATTCTCATTTCAAAAGGTTATTGTAACACCTCAGTTTCACATCAAAAGATAAGAAAAAAAATTATGTGTAGAAGGAAATAAGTTACTACCAATAGTACTTTCAAGTCATTACTTTTTGAGTGAGCCTGTAGATGGCTAAGATGACCCAAAAAGATACTATTGGGTCAGTGATTTGAGACCTTATTTTGAATTGATTCGATTCGGACTTAAAATTTGACCCAAGATTTGTTCCAAACTCGAACATTACTCAATTTTGACAACAAATTTTAATATATTAAGTGGGGTTTGTTTGTGTCTGAATACCTCTTAATTCATGTCTCTGATTCGATCGATCAGAGTCAAATCTTGTTTGATAAATTTTTTTTCTTCTTAATGCCTCTTAATCGTTAAGACAGAAACTCAAATCTTAATTATTAAAAGTTGTTTCTTAATAGTTTATTTAAAATTTATGGACAAAAATAGCCTCAATAAATATTGTACTACTTCAATTTCAAATTTTAAGATCATTCAAATAATAATTTTAAATAACCCATATATAGAGTTGAAATGGTAAAATAGTGTCATTCAGATTTCTTACACTTTTTAGTTGTCAAATAATTTTTTAAATTCAGATACTATTTCATTCAGATGATATAATTTATTAAGATGTATTAACCATTCATATCTTAATTACCAAGTTTTATCAAATACCACCCTTTTTCAGTTTTCAGTTTTCAATTAGAATACACAAATTTCAACACATCATCTCAGTTTCATTTTGTAAATTTTATAAAGTTAGTAAGAATGGAGGAGTATATATATATATATAGAAGGTTAATCATACATAACATGTATTTGTTATGGATTTTTATAATACATACATTATTTATACAATTGAAAATAAAAAAGATCAGTCATGATTAGAAACTGAAAATTGATGTCCGCTACTAATAGTAACGAATGGTAAAAAAAACACTTAGCCTCCATTATTACTAATAGCGAATGTTAATAAGAATAGAGGTTTGACTTATTAACAAGGGTTTATGATTTATTAACCAAGGTTTAAGGTTTATTAGTCAGGATTTAGAGTTTATTAAAATTGAGAAATTACATGTTACGGATACATAATTGTAAACTCTAAATTATGGTTAATAAACCCTAAATCCTAATTAATAAACTCTAAACCTTGGTTTATAGTTTATTAATTAGTGTTTATAAACTAATGTTAAGGGTTTATTAATAAGGGTTTAAGATTTATTAAATTTGAAAAAGTACAACTTGCGGATATATAATTGTAAACTCTAATCTAAACCTTGATTTTTAAACCTTAAATCCTGATTAATAAATCCTAAATATTATTGGTAATGTCAAACTCATTCTGATAAGCGTATGCTACTATTAGTAGTGACCACTAAGTATTTTTTTTACTGTCCGCTACTAATAGTAGCGAACGTTTATTTTCAATTTATAATATTTGTCGTTCTTTTTTATTTTTAATAGTATAGATGGTATATACTCTATAACTATTCATAGTAAATACACACACACACACACACTGTAAGACCCCAATTTATTATTAATAAAATTTAATTTTCTCTATTTATTATTTTGAAATAGTAAGGGTTGATTTGATTAATGTGGATAGTTAGGGGTAAAATACGCAAATATTTCAAAATAAAGCTAAAGTGGTTATAAAATATTCATTGTTGTTTGGGAATATTCGTTTGGTCGTGGAATATTTGTCTTGTCTTGGGAATATTAAATGCTGACTACAAGTAGCTTTGACCATGTGGGGCCCATAACGGAAAGCGATTGGATGAAGAAAACGACAAATATAAGTTGTTTAAAAAAATAACAGAAGTAGTTATCAGATTAATCTTGTTAAAATACTCGGTGGTTAAAACACAAGAAGACTTTTGCAGTATTGCACAATTATTGATTCTTACGTAAGAAGGCACTACTCAATAATGGTTACGATAATTATCGCTCAATATTTTATTGATTTAATAATTTTGCGTTGATATTTTATATTCTTTGTTGTTTCAATAATTGTCATTATAAAGTAATTTTCATTATCGGCTAATAATTCATATTATCCTCGAATAATATTATTAGATAACATTATTGGCAATGTCTAGAAAGTTACATCTAAGGAGAGGTTTGGTCACCTAATTGCTTGGCGCCAAGAAGGAGAAATTCTTATTGGAAAGCCCCCTCTCTCCCAGAAGCGCTCGGTTGTCGATATTGTGATTCGTAATATTATTTGTGAATAATTAATTATTGATTCATATGATGAGAAAAATATTGATTTTATGTGGATATAGATGGAGAAAATTTTAATGTGACAATTGTTGAAAATTGAAATTTTATCTTTTTACGATAAAATAATTCATTTAAATATATTATTATATTTTAATAATATAATAATGGTGATATTTTTACAACGAATGTGGGATATATGAGTATACGAGGAGGAAGAGTATTTTTGTTGCAATAAATATTTAAAACATGTTAAACATGTAAATTGGACCCCATTTATCGATGAAATTTGGTAATCATGGCCACGTATGAAGATGAAAGTCTTAAAGAATTGGTGATGATATCTTATGAGTATGGCATTTTGAATGATTAAATGCATTATATGGTAAAAGCGTAAACAATTGAGATAAATTGTTTATAAATTTAAGAAGTGATTAAAATATTGTTATAATATTAATGATATTAGATTATGAGATTATTAAGTGATTGATAACATGGGGATATTCTTGAATCTGGATAAATTATATAATAAATGTTTAATATTTATCCTTTATCTCATTTGATTGATTCTTTATATCATTATCCTCATGCTTATATGTGTTGAAAGTCATACGTGGCTTACGTGAATAGATGGACTTGGTATGATTATGATTGTGGATTGTTCGGTATAATAATCATAACCGTAATTGAAAACACGATTATCTTTCGGGCCAGTAGTGCATGGATGATTTTGGTCGTGATCTTAATGAATACACAATTATCTTTGGTAGTAGTCATGGATAATTCGTGGTCGTGATACTAATGAATATCCTTGGCACGTAGTGCGGGGATGATTCGATGATATGGATTAATTATTGAAATGAGTCTCAAAGAATGAAATATTAATTCATGGATGTGGTAAAAAGTCTTTCGTAGTAGTGCATTGATAGACTTGGTATGATTATGACCAAGGATTATTCTAAGTATAATCACGCCAAGTAATTAAAAACACGAATATCCTTGGCGATGGTGCATGGATAATTTGTGGTCATGGATACTATTAAGTCGCGTCTCAAAGATTATTGGTTTCTGATTGTATATCTTTGGCTGTAGTAAGAAAAAAAAGATGAATTGTTAATGAATATCTTTGGTAGGATTGTGAAGATGAATTTAATATTTTTAACGATAAAGGTATTCAAGGTATCCTCACCTCTTTATCATATCAGTCGCATACCCTAATTTTGAGGCGAAATTTCATAAGAAAGGGAGGTTGTAAGACCCTCAACTTTTATAAATAAAGATGAATTTTTTTATAAATATTATTTTTGAATATTATGGAATAAATTTGATATAATGTTATAGTTGTGAGTAATATTTATAAATTTTGCAAAGTAAGCAAGTTGTTATAAAATATTCGTTTGGTGGGGAATATTCTTTTTTTTGGGAATATTAAATACGATTACTACTCAATCATTAGTGGACCCTAACGTTAGTATTGTCAGTAGTTAGAAAGCGACAAAATTATTTTTCTATAAAAATAATGGCAGAGGAGTTACCAATCAAAACCATTGAACTACCCAGAGTAGTAAAAATGCGATGAATACGCGTTAGTTATCATGCTACGATATTGATTATTGATGCTTACGTGAGAAGTCACTCATTATGCTTTCAATTATTGCTACGATAATCACATCATATCTCTTATATTATTGATTCAATTATTGTCACAAGATTATCATCATATAATATGTTATAGTAGATAAATTATTAATTGAGGCGACAAGTTATAAATGATTAATAATTGTTGAAAGATTAAATATGTGTTGATTAAAATAAAATGATTTGTGGTAATATTTATTCAATCCTTGATGTATATAAAAGTACATTATGAGGCGTTTGTGGTAACTTTGATTATTTTATGGGGGGCCCATATGTCATCATCTAAGAGTCCTTCGTCGATAGTAATTACCTTTGTGAATAAGTAATTACCTTCGTCGATAGTATTTACCTTCGTCGATAGTAATTACCTTTGTGAATAGTAATTACCTTTGTGAATAAGTAATTACCTTCGTCATATAGTATTTACCTTCGTCAATAGTATTTACCTTCGTCGATAGTAATTACCTTTGTGAATAGTAATTACATTTGTGAATAGTAATTACCTTCGTCGATAGTAATTACCCCTTCGCAAATAGTAGTTGTCCTTGATATTACCAAGAGTTAAGCGCTTCTTCGGTGTTCAAGGTTAATTACCCTTCTCGAATAGTAGTTGTCTCTTGATATTACAAGAGTCATTTTGATTCGCCCGTTAAAACCAAGAGCCACTCTCGGTTTTTCTATAAATAGAAAGCTCATTCCTTCATTATTTCTTACGAATTCTTTGAAACTCTAAAGAGAGAAACTATATAGAGAAAGAAGAAAAGTATTTTGCTACTTCACTTTTCCAATATTAAATTTCTTCTAAGGTAGGGAATATTATTTGTTGTACTCGTAAAGGGTGTTATTCTTTCTTATTCATGAAGAGAACTTACATTATTCCATTCTTTATTATTCTCTTTGGAATAACTTTTCGTAAAAGTGGCATACCCTATACATGACTTTGTATATATGCGGAATACCCTATACTTGGTGAAATCCTTTATATTATTCCATTCTTATTTATTACATTGGAATAACTCAGTATATCTGGAATCCCTATACTTGGTGATATTCTTCTATTATTTTATTATTTGGAACAACATCATCGTTCTTTTTTTGGGATTGGTTAAAATCTTTATTATTCTCATCTTTATTATTCTATTGGAATATTACATTTGTGTATTTTACAGGAATTGGTTCCGTCTTTATTATACATCTTTATTATTCTATTGGAATATCACATGCGTGTGTTTTTACAGGGACTGGTTCCGATTTTATTATTTTGTATTTATTATTACATTGGAATAACTTGTCATCACAATCTGCATGCGTGGTGATTTCTTTTGTTATTTCATTCGCTATTATACTCGGTAAGTTAAAATTTTGACTTCATACTCTATGAATTTAGTGGAATATCCTTGATATTTTGCGCTTCATCCAAATATTTTTAATGAAAATATTTTTACGAGCATTCTTGAATTTTACTCTCTACAAAGCGAAGATCGTGTTGACAATTTGGACGTTATTAGTTCTGAATAAATTAATTCGTGAACTTGTTTTATTGAATCATTATGTCATTATCATCATCCTCATGTTATATTATGTTATCTTTGGCTTACGATGCATAGATGAACTTAGTATGATTATGACTGAGGATCATTCGGTATAATCGTGGCTTGATATAAATGATGTGACAAAAGTCCTCGATGGCACTGTAATGCGGTGATGGATAGTTTTGGTATGATTATGACCGAGGGGTGATTCTAAGATAGTCGTGACCATTGATAATTTGATGAAAATCCTTGGACAAGTGGTACATGGATGATTAGATATTGTGGTTTATTCATTAAACTGAGTCTTAGTGATAAAAATTGATGAAAACCTTTTAAAACCTAAAAGATAGTAGACTTTATTTTCTACTTGACTCATTTAATGGATTCGATATTCAAATGCAGATTAAACCGGTTGTCTATTGTATTTTATCGGTTTAACATTGTTGAAGACTATTGATAATTTATTACGCATTATCTTAGTTATATAATTTTTCATCGAGCTAGTTGAGCTCACCCTTTCTTTCACCGTTCTCTTCGTGAAATGAGAATATAAATTTGGGACGAGTCGGAGAAAAGAGTGATGGTCCAGAAGATAGCATTAGTAGTCCTCATTATTACATTAAATAGTGTGACAATAAATGTAATGCGACTTGAGTATGGATATTGTCTAAATGACAATATTCCTATTAGAACTCTCGGTTTATGTATTGTCGTATGTTACACTACGGATGTATAATTAAGTTTGTATTTGAATTTATGTACTAGTGTAAGTGGCGACCCAAGATGGGTGACGTATACCTAATTATGGGGGCATCACAATATATAAATAAAAATTTATAATTATAATTATAATATGTGTTCTTGATCTGAAGAAGAAAAGCGGAACAAAATGGTGAATTAATTCAGAGCTTCAAGAGCCATTTGAGAGATTTATGAGTTTAGAGAGAGAAAGTAAACATGTTTTTTTATTTTAGTTTTCATTGATTCACAATCGAATAGTGAATTAATGAAATTGTAGAACCCATATCTATTATTTGGCATCCGCAGTTTAATATTGCGGAGCCTAAATAAACTAAAAATTGAATTTGACTAATACGACGTTTACAAATTGGTCAGCCATACTTAGCGTCTGTAGTTTAATACTGCAAATGACACTTATTTAGGGGTTTCTCAATTGGTTATTATATTTAAATATTCATGATTTAATCTGCATGCATGACGGAAAAGAGTATTTTGAATATTTGTTCCATACACAATAATAAATTGTGAAATACTAGAAACTAAAATATGGAATAATCTTAAGGTGACAACATTAGTTATAAATCAATTCTCAATATATATATATATATATATATATATATATATATATATATATATATATATATATAGTAGTAGGTCTGTAGGAGGAGATGCCATAGCCCATATGTGTTGTGAATGACAATGTGATTGGATTGGTGAAGTAACATGTTTTTGCCCCGTAATTATCCAAAGGCCAGCAAGAACCCACACCAACCTCTGTTACATTTGTTCCTCCACGTGCTCATGCCATAAACATCTCACTCCCTTCCCGGCCCACTCTTGCTATTAGTAAAACTTGAACCACCATTTTTATTTTAGAAATAATTGTAAAGCAACTCGGAAGATAATTATATATATATTTATTTATTATTTTACGTGATTGTGCAACTGATATTTAAATGAACCACATGCACTTTGTTACCTATTCAATTTTTGGTTTTTCAGGTAGCCCCATAGTTTTATAGTTTTTGCTTGTGTAACACTTGCCAGATAAACTTGACCGGACCTCATGGCCAATCTAGATTTAAAATGTGTTAATGTGACATCATATTGATGGAAGAAAAAAAGATAATTTTAAATGTGAATCATGAAATGAAAAATCTCTATTTATTTGAAAAGAAGATAATCCTACCCCTCTTTCACAAAAGTAAAAGAGCCTATATGCAACTTGTAGCCTTTCGGTGCACCAATTTCAATCACTTTCACTCTTTTCACCTCTTTATCCGTTTTTTCCTCATCACTTGTCACAATGTAAAAAACTCAACATTACTCTGCCTCAAAGCATATAAGCATATACTCCATTATAGTAAGAAACATACTCTGAACTCCCAACTATTGGAATCTTTCAAATTCTCTCGAGCTTTTAACTTTAAAAGCAAAAGCTGACTCTTGTTCTCACTTCTCACTTCTCACACACAGCATACTACTTCTTCTTCTTCTTTATCTGACTTCCAAATCAGAACAACATTCGTGATCTTTGTATTGCCAGTCGTATAAATCTTCCTGATCTCTTAAAAAGTACCAGTTGTGATAGTGGGAAATATGGCAGTTGATGTATGCTCAGAGATTTCGAGCTTAGTGGCAAGTCCAAGAATCTCTTTTTCTTATGATCTCAACCAAACTGATGTTGTCCCAATTGAATGTTTTCACCGCAGATCGGATGCGTTGCTGCTAGATTTCACTACTGATTTTGATTTCGGCATTACTACTAAAAGCTCTGTGCAAGAAATTTCATCGGCGGATGAGCTCTTTTCCAATGGCAAGATCCTTCCAACTCAAATCAAGAAACATAAAACCACCAAGAAAGAAATTCATCTGTCCGAGCCAATCTTAGTACACCCTCAGCCTTCTAAAACTACAACTACAGCATTACATTGGGAGAATACAAATGATCAAGATACGAAGAAGAAAAGGTTGAAAGAATTTTTATTTGAGAGCAGTGAAGAAGAAGAAGAAGAAAAGCCTGCGTCCAAATCATTTTGGCAGTTCAAGCGAAGCGCTAGTCTAAATTGTGATAATGGCCGAAGTAAAGGGTTGATTCGATCTTTACAGATTCTTGCGCGAAGCAATTCAACCGGCTCTGCTCCAAACTCGAAACAAACACGTTTACCAAAGGTTACTCCTCCAAAGAAGCATTCCCAGAAGCAGTCTACTTTTACATGTTCTAATCAGCAGCCTGCTCCGCCTTTTAGTGGATATAATAATCAGTTTTATAATTCGTCGGGAAGGCCTCCGTCGCTGAAGAACTGTAGATCATATAGCAGCGAAGTTAGAATTATAAATCCTATTTTGAACATTCCACCGTCCAACATTTCCAAAGGGACGGCAAATTTGTTTGGGTTTGGTTCATTTTTTTGTAATGGCAAGTCAAAAAAGAAAAAAAAATGATTCATATAATTAGTATAGGGTAAAATTTTGTGTACATACATCATGTTTATTAATAATATGTATACTCTCCTATATATATATATAGTTGCATAGTAACACATATTTTGAGTTCAAAATAAAAGCTTAATGAACTAAAGGTGTATTTTTGGTTAGGGTAGATTTACATATAAGAGTAGATTGCTTTGGTAGGTTGATGTATATCATCAACATGTCAAAGGTTTAGGGGACAGAGAAAAAGGAATCCTTCTTTTATGTCAATTCTCATGCTTTGATTTCTTCTCTTTTTGATTTTTCTGGCATCATCATAATTACACGTGGCTGTCTTTTTGTTCCTTTGCAACTTTCAAGTTATCTTTGGACTTGCCTTTCTCCGTTAACAAATGCGGTTCCATTTTTTTAATTTTTTTTGAAGTGTTTTGGATCTGAGAAAGGATACTATAAACAAATCAATGATTGAGGGTCCTTCAGTCCTTCTTAAGTTTAGCTTGCAAATATAGCTAGTAAACATATTTGTTTGTATTAGCCTAACTAGAGGTACCAGGGGCCATCTTTATTTTAAGATCTGCTTTAACCTTAAAGTTTTGATTCAAGAATTTATTAAATCATCAGATTAACTGATCCTACTTTGATTAATTTATTGTTTTTCATGTAGCATTGGATTCTTGATAACTTTATATTCCCGATCGAAAATAGCCATTTCATATCTACTTAATACAATTACACTAATCACTAAAAATGTACGATTGAGTAGTAAGCACCAACTACTAAATGACAATTATTTAGAAATGAAATGGTTACCACTTAGTAGACTTGTTGTAGTAAAGGGCAAATGCCGTATGATTCTTAGACCAGCGATAACTTGTGGTGTGCATGGAAAATAGCAAAAGAAAAAACTTTGTTTCCACCTGTACATACATACTAAATTCGCTTTGTTGGTCTGGTTCAAGCCTAACCAGGGCTTTAGGCCACGGTTGGACCTTGTGTCTTAGGCCTACATACAACCCAATTCACTGGCCCAGGAAAAATCGAGTTTGTGGCCCAGCCCATCAAGAAGTATGAAAAAAGGCTAGAGTTTCTGATACAACATTAAATAATCTAAGGGATGAATGATGAAGCCCAAGAATATATTTTGTTTTGTACAACTGAAAGCAGATCAATCTTGGGGCATAAATGATTGATGTCGCACCCGCAAGCATCAGTGTATCCTGAATTGAAAAGGGCCGGCCAGATAAGATTATAGTAGATGGGTAGCCAACTACACTAAAAGCAAAGGCTGGAAAAGTGGGTATCCTGCAGTGGACGGCTGGTAAACCTTGAGAACGAGTAGTCGTCCACAAAAACAAGAGATGGAGTAGTATTTACTATTTAGAGACCGAGTCCCACTCGTATTAGTTAGTTAGTTAATCATCTTGCCGAGTCAAATCCATCCTGGCTCACCTAACAAAGTCAAATTGTTAGGCTAATGAAGATTTTTCCCTCCACTTTCCTATATTAACGGTCAACCACCAAACGATCCTAACAAATAAAAATTACTCCACATACAACATAATAATAAGAGTAAAACAACACTAGTAATAGGGAGTAGTTACTCAATCAACCAAATGCACTTCCATTTGCAAATATTCAAATGCTAGCTAGCTAACTGTGAAATGAATACAAGACAAGACTGTTCTAACAATTTGAAAAGGAACATCAGCAACCCATACCACATAACAAAAGCATAGTGCAATTTGAATAAATGAACTTTTTCAAGGAATTAAAGAAACAGTATACAAAGCATAATATAGGAAACATTGAAACACCAGCTAAACTGCGACCGACTGTAATCACACCAAAACATGTATATCCTAATCTAGAAATGAATGTTCTGAATAGTACTAGTAGACTAGAATCCGAAGAGAAATAATCGTCTTGAATAACATTCTCAACACTTCATTACAAGATAGAAACTGAAAAAAAAAATGTATTAGTAATTTCACAATTGTTGGTAAATTCTTTTACAAGAGAAGAGGAGAAGCGAGGCGAAATAAACACCACCTACATCAAGCACAACTTCTAGTCTCAACGTCATCAAACAAAAAACTAATCAACCACACAACTTACATATATATATTAAAAGCAAAAAGAAAAATTGAAAGACTATAACTACTATATCTTAATGGATTTAACAGTGACAAATAAAGAAAGTAAAAAGGTGAGACATTAGGCATCTATCAATGTTCGCAATCCTCACTAACCCTGCTATCACAAATGCAAGGGCAAGAGTATCTCATGATACACAAGAACTTCCTCAAATCAAATGGTTTTGATGGTGATTACTAGTGAACAGTAAATGTAAAAGCTTGAGCTGCTCTTGTAGTTGTTGAAAAAAACAACCACCAATAACTCCAAGCCAAGGGACGTTTGCAAATTTAAGCTAGCAGCCGGGGAATATATAAAGGATGTACAATTGTGACATGCTTTCCAAAATATTTCACCTAAATCACAAACAGGCTTTATTTTTGCAAGTAAGAAGTAGCTCCTCTTCTGTTCTTTCTTTTCCAATTAATACTATGCACCAACAATAGAAATACAAAGAAAAGAATCAATAATAAAGTTAAGGAGAAGCACAGATTCTGAAGAAACAACAAACAGTACTAATTACTAATTAATTATGAAATAGTATTTTTACTCGTCTTCCTATAGCATAGCAAAACCACAGCAGATAATACAAATGAAAAAAGGTACCCAGCCTGATCAAGGTGATTATAGAATTGCTTTTAATTTATAGTGTCACGATATCAATAATAACAATTACCAAACAAGTAGAGCTACTCTTTACATTGATATCAAGCTTAAGATCCCATTCCATAAAACCATATAAGCAACTCTGCTCACATCTCATCCACTTCCTCATAAAAAAATGAACTAATATCGTCAACTTCAAATTAGCATCTAGCAAATCAAGTTCAGGTACTATTGAGCAGAACTGAAGAACCAACTCTAATTAGTTAAGTACTTGAAAAAATTAAACTCTATCATAAAGCAATATTTTCAAGCAATCCATATATCTTATTCATTGATAATCAAAAGGACATATTAACAAATTCCATTATAATTAACAAAATTAGCATCCCAAACTCAACTAAGCTTACACCACCAGATGTTACCGGGAGGAATTAACGCTTTGAATAAATTCCCAAATTCACACGGGTGAACAAGTATTCTATCACTGATTAATGGTCACACATTAGTCATTCAACATAACAAGCTTCAAAGTCCAAGAAACAACAGCAACACCTCTCCCATTGCTACCTCTGCAAATAAAATGGATTGAGAATATTATTAAAATGGATTAAGAATACTATTAACCAAAATTAAAATGGATTAAAACAGAGAATTAAAATAATCACATTTCCAGTCTCGGGGGCATCAGGAACTTTGAAAAAGTCAGAATTAATTTCCGTCAACCACAATCCCGGAAAGAGCATCTGCAAACGTCAATAGAACAGTGAATTAGACATCACTGTTATCGTTTAATTAACAGAGAAATACATAGTATATGTAATATGAGTGAATTGAAATGGAATGATATTATTCTACTTACATCCAATTGCTTTTGAACATTCTTGGAGCGTTTCTTGGGCCTCCGAGGCAATCTGTGCGTTGCCATGGTCATAAAGTCAACCTCAATCTCTTGCCGGGAAAGCGAAACGGAAAACTTGGTTCTATCCCTCTTCTCACCGCTCGCCAAAGCGGCGGCAGCCGTGGTGGCAACTGCACTTCCTCGCAACAACCTCAGCGATTTGGTTGCTTCGGTTTTCAGCGGCGAATAAATAGGTTTCAGAACATCGGCCTGAAAACTCATCCCTCCTTTGCCGCCATTGCCCCCGCCGTAGCTGATTCCGTTCGTCGGCGGCTCCTTGCACGCAGCTCGTCGAGTCCTCAAATTCCAAGGCCTTAATGCATCGTTCGCGGACGAAGCATTCGTCGCCGCCGGGGGCCCTTGTTCCTCCAAACCTTCCCTTAAAATAGCATCTTTCATCCTATCCGCCGCCGTCTGCAAATCAAACATAAGTTTCTCCCTGACCGCCTCAATTCCGTCGTCAGAATGCTTCGATTTCCTTCCGGAACCCCCATACAAACCTCTAATAAATTTCAAAATATCTCCAATAAAATTTAATACCAAATATCACATACTCCAATTAAATAGAAAAAACTCCACATTTACATAGTCTCTAGTACCAAAATAGACCCCAAAGCATCCAATTACAAAATATTAGAAAAGACCAAGTCTAGTAATAATCTCAAAGGTTAATCTACTCATTTGAATCAAAGGTAGCTCTCATCCCACAAATCGATCACCCCGATTACTGCTTGGGAAAAAAAGAACGGCGTGAGCCAATTGCCCAGTACGAATATGAAGATGAACACATATATCACAATAAGTAATGAATCTAAAAGAATTGAATGAATGAACACATGTGAATTACAAACGATCGAAGTACGAATAGATCAAAATTTGAGAGTCCATTTACAAATGATTAACAATTGTCGATCGAATAATTATAGCCAAAAGAATCACAAACAAATAAAATTTGAGTCAAATGGTTGTAAGATAACAATTTCATATTGAGCTCAAATACAAATGCTAAAAAAAGGCTAACAAAATACATCGGTACCATGATGTATACAAATCAAATCGGATAATACGCATACGACACATACGTCACTAATCCGCCAAACAAATCGAATCAAATCAAATCTTCTGGGTCGACCCATACGTATCTGAACAAATATATCAAATGGCCAAAGCTCATACCTGAGAGCATACAAAAGGATCTGTCGTGGGTGATCACACCGCCATACGGAAGGTGTCGTGCCCTTGTGTCGAGAGGACATGCTTGTGGTACCCCCACGGTGGTTAGCTCAAGTATACCCTAAGGATCAAACTACAAAATGTAAGCCAAAAGGGTTCAAATCACAAGGCTTACATGACCATATTCAAATGAAATCAATTATCAAATACAAACATACCTAATTATTACAAGATATCGATGATCAAAACAACTCGAGAGTGTGAAGCGAAAATATACGAACAATGGTACAAACGAATAAAGTCTCCAAAACATATTGACACGATTAACTAGTTCAAAGAGTACAAATCTGAATTCAAATATCAACGCCAAAAGCGAAACTATCTCAATAATTTTGACAACAAGGAATAATCGAGAAGCGATACCAAATTTCTAAGCGAATAACAAAGCGAAGCAATTATATTTAAAAGAGTCTCATTTGAAAAAAGTATGGAATCCGTACCTTAACGTAGTATCGAAATAATTCATAGAATCTAAATATAGCCGCTAAACTCCCTCAATCCGATCTAATTATCAAAATAAAATATAAAGCATTTAATTAAATTACTGAACTCATACAAATTATATTTTTATAAACTCAATAATTTTAATATATTATATTCAATTTGTAATCAAAAGATATATTTTAATTATAATAATAATATTATAATACTAATTATTACTTTCCCCTTTGCTTTTTAAATTTTTTTTATATATATATTATATATATATATATATATATATATATATATATATATATATATATATATATATATATGTATATATATATATATATATATATATATATATATATATATATATATAATTAATTAATATATATATATATATATATATATATATATATATATATATATATATATATATATAGAATGAATGAGGAGCATGCATTCAAAACTTAATCCCTTAAGTCCCGACACAATACTGATACCAAGAAAGCTTCCATTAAAAAAAAAAAAAAAAAACTAGTAACTTACAGTTAATTCTCCACTTTCTTTTTTGCGTAATTTGAGTTCTCCCCTTTTTTCAATTGATTCGCAGAGATATAATAAAGCAGTTAGGTTTAGGTTTATTTATTAATTAATATATTTTATTAATACTTTTAATTTTATTAGGATTTAAAATGGCACAAATATAAATTAGACCTAATTAATTTTAATGGCCCAAATAAAATAAATTAACTACAGTTTGACCGAATAAATTAATATAAGAAAAGTCCAATTAAATATTTTAAAGCTCACATAAATATTTTATTATTTTATTGGGTATTACATCACCTTCCCTTAAAAGGATTAGTCCCGGAATCAAAAGAATAGAAACGTACCTAATTTTCAAAAAGATGTGGATATTCTCGCTCGAATAGACTCTTCCATCTCCCAAGTAGCTTTCCGCTCAAGAATGGTTTTTCCACAAGACTTTAACAAAAGGAATTGTCTTCCTCCTCATAATCCGTTCTTGACGATCTAGAATTGCCTCGGCCTCCTCCTCGCAAGTAAGATCTTCTTGAATCTTATGCTTGGGTATTGCTGATATGAAACGGATGATAATTATATTTTCTTAACACGAAACATGAAAGACATTATGTACATGAGATAAGCGTGGAGGCAAAGCCACCCGATATGCCACTTCTCCCAACTCTCTCAAGGACTTCAAAAAGGGCGATGAAGCGCGGACTAAGCTTCCCTTTCAAACCAAACCTTCGAACACCTTTCCATGGAGAAACTTTCAAAAACACGTGTTCACCAGGCGTGAATTCAAGAGCCCTCCTATGAATATCAGCATAACTCTTCTGCCGCGATCTAGCTTCTTTCAATTTTTCTTTAGCCACTACTACCTTCTCCGTAGTAATCCTAACCAAATCAGGTCCTTCTATTACCCTTTCTCCAACCTCATCCCAACAAGTCGGAGCTCGACACTTCTTACCATATAATGCTTCAAAAGGAGCCATACCGATACTAGCTTGCCAACTATTATTATATGCGAACTCCACCAAACTCAAATAATCATCCCAATTCCCTATCCACTCTAAAGCACAAGATCGCAACATGTCTTCTAATGTCTGAATAGTTCTTTCTGATTGTCCATCTGTCTGCGGGTGAAAAGTTGTACTATAGTTGAGTCGCGTTCCCCAAGCTCGTTGAAATCCTTTCCAAAATCGAAAAGTAAACCGCGGATCCCGATCCGAAACAATAGAAACTGGAGTTCCATGAAGCCTAACAATCTCACGTTGAAAAATATCTGCTAACTTATTTACCGAAAAATCTTCACGAATAGATAGAAAATGAGCCGATTTAGTCAAACGATCCACTACCACCCAAATAGTATCATTCTTTTTAAGAGTCCTCGACAACCCAGTCACAAAGTCCATCGAAATGTCATCCCATTTCCACACGGGAATCTCTAACTGTTGCAACAAACCACCAGGCCGCTGATGCTCTATTTTCACTTGCTGACAAGTAAGACATTTACTCACAAATTCAACTACATCCCGTTTCATTCACTCCACCAAAAATTCTCCTTCAGATCCTTATACATCTTTGTAGACCCCGGATGAATAGAAAATGGCGAACTATGAGCTTTAGTCAACACTGCCTCACGAATCATTGGATCCCTTGGAACACATAACCGTTTACCAAACCATATCACACCTTGCTCATCAATGCGAAACTCTGGTTGCCTACCCTCATCCATATTTTGCGCTACAGCCCACAACTCGCCATCCTCCTTTTGGGCTTCTTTGATATGCAAAATAAGAGAAGATTCAACCCTCATACCTGCTACCAATCCATCAGAACCACTAGCATGTAGCTCCAAACCCACACGCTCCATATCCGAGATAAGTTGAGGTTGTGTAACTAAGGCAGCTACACTCCCTAAACTTTTTCGACTAAGAGCATCTGCAACCACATTAGCCTTACTGGGGTGATACTGAATTCTGGCATCATAATCCTTGAGAAGCTCCAACCAACGCCTCTGCCTCATGTTAAGCTCCTTCTGAGTAAAAATATATTTAAGGCTCTTGTGGTCGGTGAAAATGTCACAAGTCTCTCCATATAAATAGTGCCTCCAAATCTTTAGGGCAAAAATAACTGCTGCTAACTCCAAGTCGTGGGTAGGATAATTCACCTCATAAGGTTTAAGTTGTCTGGAAGCATAAGCAATTACCTTACCATGTTGCATCAAAACACACCCTAATCCCTTCTTGGAAGCATCATTTGTAAATCGATAACCTCCATCCCCAAAGCGGTAATGTAAGCCACCTTGGAGCCGAAACACAAGCCTCTTCTTAAGCTCCTCAAAACTTTTCTCACGTTCCTCATTCCACACAAACTTTATGCCCTTCTTCATCAACTAAGTTAATGGTAAAGCTAACAAAGAGAAACCTTCCACGAATCGCTTTGTAGTACCTGCCAAACCCAAGAAACTCCTTATTTTGATTCTCAGTGGTAGAGTCTTGGCCAATTAGTGATAGCCTCGACCTTCGCAGGATCCACCTTAATACCTTCAAAGAGACACGACATGTCCTAAAAATGCTACCTGTTCTAACCAAAACTCGCATTTGGAGAACTTAGCATATAACTTATTCTTCTGCAGAACTCCCAAAATAGTACGAAGATGCTCTTCATGTTCCTCCTTAGACTTGGAATACACCAAAATGTCATCAATGAAGACAATGACAAATTGGTCCAAATACTCGCTAAAAACCCGATTCATCATACCCATAAACATTGCCGGAGCATTAGTCAACCCAAATGACATCACCAAAAACTCATAGTGCCCATACTGAGTACGAAAAGCTATTTTTGGAATGTCCTCTTCCCTCACCCTCAACTGATGGTACCCCGACCTCAAATCTATCTTTGAGAAGAACTTTGCCCCTTGGAGCTGATCGAAAAGGTCATCTATCCGTGGCAATGGATATCTGTTCCTGATAGTGATCCGATTTAGCTCCCTATAATCTATACACAATCTCATAGATCCGTCCTTCTTCTTCTTCATAAACAACTTTGGAGCACCCGTGGCGATCGCTTCGGTCTAATGAATCCACGATCTAACAACTCCTGCAATTGTTCCTTCAACTCCTGTAACTCTAATGGAGCCATTCTATAGGGTGCCTTAGAAATAGGTTCCGCTCCAGGAATGAGCTCAATAGTAAACTCAACTTCCCTTGGCGGTGGCAATCCTGGCAGATCCTTAGGAAATACCTCAGGAAATTCTCGCACAACTGGATAGTCATCAAGTTGGGGCTCATCCCTCGAGGTATCCTTCACATAAGCCAAATAACAATCATGTCCCTTAGAAATCATTTTTTGCTCGCCTTCAAAGTGAGATCAACTTTACAACACCATTCGGCTTGGAACATTGAAACTCGAATTCTGGAGCCTCTAAGGTTCCAAAAATAACCTTCCTCGCCTGACAATCAATAGTGGCTCGATGCTTACTCAGCCAATCCATACCCAAAATAATATTAAAATCATGCATCACCATCGGAAGTAAGTTAGTTGCGTACATCCTCCTCCCTAACTTCAAAGGACACTCACGAAAGTGCTCAGAAATAATCACAGAATTCCCCATCGGGGTAGCAATAGATAAACGAGGATCTAATGTATGAGAAGACACTCCAAGATGACGAACATATGAAAGTGCAACAATAGAGTGCGTAGATCCAGTGTCAAACAAAACTGATGCCTCACGATTTCCTACAAGAAGGATGCCTGAAATAGTACCTGGTGCTTGGGCCGCCTGATTAGCTGTCAATACAAATACTCTCCCACCGGCGTTCTTGTTGACCGCCATTACCAACATTATCGCCTCCCCATTACCACTATTGAACTATGCGGTCCCTTGCTCTATGTCCCATCTCATCCACATAAGAAACAAGCCCCCTGTATTTCTATATGCACGCCCTACCGACATGATACCCACCACAAGTAGCACATGGGCGGTGGAAGTGGCAAAAGGTTGGATTGCCCCCCACACTTGGGTCTGGATATCGCCCTTGGATTTGACATGTTGGCGATCTTGACCACGATTACGATTTTCTTTGAAACCCACATTTCTTTTGAAATCCCCTATTTTGATCGCCTCGATTTTGCCTTTGACCTGCTGCTAACTGACCTCCACGACCACCCTGCTGCATTGGGTAAGCAAAATCCCTTCGAGGATTAAACCGCTGACCTGATGGAGGCTCATTCCAGTTATTTTGCCTTCTATTCTGATTTCTACCAAACTGTCCCATTCCTTGCCCTTGATGGTCATCTCTATCTCTCTTTCGACTCCCTTCTGTTTTGGAAGCTCGAAAGTCCTTGTGTTCCATTTCCACACTCTTAGCTGCATTAGCCACTGTGTTATACATCTGTAAATATGGTGTGGATGATCGATCGCCTATACTCGTATTTCAAGGCCCATTTGACTTTTTTACACTTTTGTTGTGCGGTTTGTCCCGACTATTGAACCCATAAAACCGACCCGATCTCGTAAACCTCGCTATGAAATCGGTAATAGTCTCATCATCACTTTACGTAGAATGGACACAAATTCCCTGATGTATGCATCCCTATCAGCATTTGGGAAATACTGCTGATAGAAAAGGTCACAAAATCCGCTCCATATGAGCCCATCCATAAATCCATCTCCTTGTGTAGCCTTCAACGATTTCCACCATCGCTGAGCATCATCCTCTAGCTTATAAATTGCTAACCTCACCTTCTGATTTTCTGAACACCCAATCACATCAAAAATCTTCTCCAAGTGGGCGATCCAGTTCTCCGCATCAATTGGAGTTGGAGCAAAACGAAAAGAATTGGGCTTCTGCTTAATGAACCTCTCTAATAACACATACAACGGCTGCACTTGTTGACCCACTTGATCCTCGGGAGGAACATTCTGCTCATGTTGTGGTATCTCATCATCATCCCCCATGCCATTTGCATGTTGATTTCCTTGCATCTGCGGAATACCCTGCATAGCCTGTGCCACAGCCTGCGTAACTGCCTCATTCACCATTGCTGCAACCATAGCCGGGGTTATTATTGCATTACCCTGGGCCCCATCATTTCCACCACGGTTTATGACCTCAACACTGGGGCGCCTCGACCCTCCTACCATTATTACTGCCGCCGCCTCAAAGCAATTCTCGAAGACTTACGAGCCATCTACGATACAAAATCAAACAGACGAGAACAAACAGATCAAAACAAATAATCAAGGCCAAATTTATGCAGAACGAAAATCAAACGCAATACAAATCTTATAACTACCCAGTGGTCTACCCATAACTCACAGGTCAAGCCTAAAAGGCAATCTACAAGATCATAACCTGGCTTTGATACCAACTCTGTAACACCCCCTTTCCCAAAAGGAAAAAGGGATGTCACTCACAAACATAATAAATACAAACCTCTAATAAATTTCAAAATATCTCCAATAAAATTTAATACCAAATGTCACATACTCCAATTAAATAGAAAGAACTCCACATTTACATAGTCTCTACTAATAAGAAATAAATACCAAAATAGGCCCCAAAGCATCCAATTACAAAATATTAGGAAAGACCAAGTCTAGTAATAATCTCAAAGGCTAATCTACTCATTTGGATCAAAGGTAGCTCTCATCCCACAAATCCACGATCACCCCGATTACTAGAAAAAAGAAGAACAGCGTGAGCCAATTGCCCAGTACGGATATGAAGATGAATAAATATATCACAATAAGTAATGAATCTAAAAGAATTGAATGAATGAACACATGTGAATTACAAACGATCGAATTACGAATAGATCAAAATTTGAGAGTCCATTTACAAATGACTAACACTGTCAATCGAATAATTATAGCCAAAAGAATCACAAACAAATAAAAATTTGAATCAAATGGTTGTAAGATAACAATTTCATATTGAGCTCAAATACAAATAGCTAAAGGCTAACAAAATACATCGGTACCATGATGTATACAAATCAAATCGGATAGTACGCACGACACATACGTCACTAATCCGCCAAACAAATCGAATCAAATCAAATCTTTGAATTCGACCCATACGTATCTGAACAAATATATCAAATGGCCAAAGCTCATACCCGAGCATACAAAAGGATACATGAGTGGGTGATCACACCACCACGGAAGGTGTGTGCCCTTGTGTCAAGAGGACATGCCTGTGGTACCCCCACAGGTGGTTAGCTCAAGTATACCCTAAGGATCAAACTACAAAATGTAAGCCAAAAGGGGTTCAAATCACAAGGCTTACATGACCATATTCAAATGAAATCGAATTATCAAATACAAACATACCCAATTATTACAAGATATCAATGATCAAAACAACTCCGAGTGTGAACGAAAATATACGAACAATGGTACAAACGAATAAAGTCTCCAAAACATATTGACACGATTAACTAGTTCAAAGAGTACAAATACGAATTCAAATATCAACGCCAAAACGAAACTATCTCAATAATTTTGACAACAAGGAATAATCCCGAGAAGCAATACCAAATTTCTAAACGAATAACAAAACGAACGAATTATATTTAAAAGAGTCTCGCTGAAAAAGTACGGAATCCGTACCTTAACGTAGTATCGAAATAATTCGCCGAATCTAAATATCGCCCGCTAAACTCCCTCAATCCGATCTAATTATCAAAATAAAATATAAAGCATTTAATTAAATTACGAACTCATACAAATTATATTTTCATAAACTCAATAATTTTAATATATTATATTCAATTTGTAATCAAAAAAGATATATTTTAATTATAATAATAATATTATAATACTTATTTATATAGCGAAAAGCGATTGGATGAAGAAAAGCGACAAATATAAGTTGTTTAAAAATAACTTGGCGTAGTTATTACAGATTATCTTGTTAAAATACTAAATTGGTTAAAACACACGAAGATTACGCGATATTGCACCAATTATTGATTCTTACGTGAAGAAGACTTTACTCAATAATGGTTACGATAATTCATTATTCAAATATTTTATTGATTTAATAATTGATGCATTGATATTTTATATTGTTGTTGTTTGATAATTGTCATTACACAAAGATTTTTCATTATCGAAGCAATTATTCATATTATCTGAATAATATTATTAGATAACATTATTGGCAATGTCTAGAAAGTTACATACAAGGAGAGGTTTGGTCACCTAATTGCGCCTTGTAAGGAGAAATTCTTATTAGAAAGCCCCCTCTTTCTTGGGAAGCGCTTGGTTTGCCAAGATCTTGTGATTCTGTAATATTATTTGTGAATAATTAATTATTGATTTATATGATGAGAAAAATATTGATTTTATGTGGATATAGATGGAAAAAATTTTAATGTGACAATTGTTGAAAATTAATATTTTATCTTTTTCGATAAAATAATTCATTTAAATATATTATTTTAATAATATATTAATTGGTGATATTTTTATAATGAATGTGGGATATATGAGTATATGAGGAGGAAGAGTATTTTTGTGGCATTAAATGTTTAACACATATTTTGTGTGTTGGTGGACACAATTATTGATCGAAATTTGATTATAGCACGTAAAATCGTCAAGTTTGTGGATTAGGTCAATTTACATTTGGAATTTGGAAAAACTTTCTTTCCGCAAAGTTGTGAGAATTGAATTTTCTATAACAAATTACGAGATTCAAATTTTCTGATAAAAGGGCTATTTATTTATGAATTATTGAAGTTCCAAAGTTCAAATAATTGATTTTTGGAAGTTTTAAATATTTATATTCACAAAACGTTTTTTCAATGTGTGGGCCTCATTTTGCATGTGTGCAATTCTTTGAATTCTGAATTCAAAAGGTGTGCGTAGGAATGGTTAATATAAATAATAATATTATATTAAATTTTTACGCTTTGTGTTATTAAACATTTTCCTATAAATAGGGTGCTTAGGTTAGAATTGAAAATTACATTTAAGCTCGAAGTTTTTCTCTCTCTATATTATCGGCGTATTCTTGTGAGTATTTTGAGTATATTTTGAGTATTGTTATACGGTGCAAGTTCAAGTCATAGCCTTTATATTGATTGTTTCAACTAAAATCTTGATCTTTCGAGGTAAGGGATATTATTTTTTCGTAATGATATTATTTCTTCAATATCATTATCTTTGAAATATTGATCTGAAGTTTTTATCAAATTTGGAACTTTTTTGGTGTCGAGTTTCTTATTCACGTATACGACCTACATTATTCACGAATCTGAGACTATTCATCGAAAAATGAAAATTTTTCCTTTTCGTCTAAAATATATCTATTGTGGATACTAGCTTTGATTGTATCCATGTTTTGATCATTCTTGAATTTTACACCACTATGATTATTTTTGAGGTATTTTTTGACATAGATAAAACAAAGTACGAATCCTTAATCCTTAATCCTTGTAATTGTGTTTCACTGGATTCGTTTCTTTAAAAATATTTTCATCATCCTCGATCTTAAATGATGATATTATTGAATATCTTTGGCTGTGAAGTGCAAAAGATGAATGATTTCGATGAATATCTTTGGCCGTAGTAAAAAGATGAGCAGTGTTTAGATGAACATGATTAATCGATGAATATCTTTGGCTGTAGTGCAAAGATGAATATTTGATTCCAGATATATATTGATTGATGTTACATGGATAAAAGATACACGATGAACTTTTAAATTCATACATAGAAGATAGTAGTTTGCATTCTCTACTTAACTCTTCTAATGAATTATTATTTCAGCTGCGAATATTGATCTAAAACTTGTTGTCTATTGTATTCTATTAGATTTTTCTGTTGAAGACTAACGATAATTTGTTGTATATTATCTTAGTCATAATATTCTTATTGGGCTAGTTGAGCTCACCTTTTCCTTTTTGTTCCATTTTTCTTCTCGGGAGGCGAGAAATATAGCGAAATTTACAGTCGGGGTATGGAATGAAGGTTCTAGAGAGAATTGTTTAGTAGTCCTCACCATTTTTGTAAAATAATGTATCAATAAATGTGATGAGGATTTATTTGAGTATAGATATTGTCTCTGTAAGATAATATTTGTATTCAAAATCACAGTTTCTTGTTGTAATAATAAAGTTGTAGTTGTTTTGTACCATGTATTGACAATTTCAGAATGGGTGATGTATACCTATTTTGGGGCGTCACAAATTATTACTAACCCGCTTTTTAAATTTTCGTCTTATTATATATATATATATATATATATATATATATATATACAATGAATCAGTTGCTATATTGATATATATATATTCGAATTAATTAATCATTGCTGCAACAGGCATGCATTCAAAAACTTAAGTCCCTTAAGTCCCTGACACAATACCCAGCAAGAAAGCTTTCATTCAAAAATTAAATAAATAAAACTAGTAACTTACCAGTTCCAATTCTCCACTTACTTTCGTGCGGCTGAGTTCTCCCCCTTTTTTTTCAGTTGATTCGCAGAGATATAATAAAGCAGTTAGGTTTATGTTTATTTATTAATTAATATATTTTATTAATACTTTTAATTTTATTAGGATTTAAAATGGCACAAATATAAATTAGACCTAATTAATTTTAATGGCCCAAATAAATTAACTACAGTTTGACCCAAATATAAGAAAAGTCCAATTAAATATTTTAAAACTCACATAAATATTTTATTATTTTATTGGGTATTACAAAAACCAAGCTCGCTCGTTCTTTCTCTCTCAAATCTAACGCGCCCCTGATTTCTTATTTTTCGGCGAACTTCTCTTTGCTCGACGGGAAAACCATAACAGAGAGCTCGGGAGGGTTTTCGTGAGAATAAGAAATCGCTTGAAACGTAAGTTTATATATACGTGAGAGTGGGCGGTTTTAACGTTCGGTTCTATATTTTGGTAGACCTTGAGTCGGGAGTGCTAAAATCTTGCAGAAGCGCGTCATGCACTCGCTTGAGAGAAATTACGGGGTGAGATGTCATTGTTGATCGATGGACGCCCCAACTGCCGTTTGATTCGGATGGACCCAATTGCGATGGATTATTATGGCCCGTCTGATTCTCAATAAAGCTTATGTGAAGAAGGAGTGGTAGTATTTTGGATTTTGGTTTTTGGAGGAGAGATGTTTTTGTTATCCGGGATAGACTTGGGTTTGAATTTTTTTATATATATCGGCAAAGAAGCATGTTAATTTTATTACGATTATCCATAATAATAATCTTTAAATTAATATATATATATATATATATATATATAAATATACACATGAATAATTGACATTTATTATTTAGCAATAATAATAATAATTGATGTTTATACTATCTACTTTAAATAGATACAACAACATATTTTAGTCTATAGAGTCTCAAGAAGGTTAAAAAAAGAATAAAATACAAAGTGATACCCCTACAGATAATTATAATAATATTCACCTTCTCTCTAATTTCTTAAGTAATAGTTAGTATCCCCTGCAAGTTTTAGGGTTGACTAAATAGATAAAGTTACATATTTACCCTTGTATTTTATCAAATTTTAATTACTAAATAATATATATATATATATGTGTGTGTGTGTTTAATTATCCTTTTTTAATACAATACATTTTAATTGTATTATGTGATATAGGATATTATGTGATATATTGATTTCTTAATTAACCCTTGTTTTATGCAAGATTTGAGAATGTCGATTGAGAATATTAACAATGGAAATGAGACCAGTGGAGACTTTGTACTCACCAACGAGGAGAAGCGTAATGTAGCAAGTGGCAATGTTCCTCCTGTGAACAACACCACCGAGATGATGAACGAGGGATGTTTAGAAGCTTTTTGCGATTCACGCAAAATCAGACGAGGAGACTCGTGTTCAAAATATAGGAGGAAATGATAGCAATTCACGGGTTGTCACACCCAAGCAGTTCAAAGAGTTGGGACCACGAATTTAAGGAAAGCCGGATCCGATCATGGCGGAAACATGGGTCAAGCAAATTACCAAGATATTCGATGTCTTGGGATGACGGAGAACAGAAGGTTCCATTCGCCACCTTTATGTTCAAGTGGCGAGGCGTGATTCTACTCGGTGGGAGTGCGTGAAGCGCACTCCATCCGTACCGCACTCGGCGTGTCTTGGGAGAGCGTTTGAAACTATTTAATGACAAATACTTGTACCTAAGGGTCCGTTGCAACCAATTGAGATTAGAAATGGAAGTGGGAACACATTACCATGGATTTGAATACTGGGTCTTCCTACGGTTTCTCAAGGCATCAATGCTATTTGGGTTATTGTTTATAGATTAACCAAGTCTGCTTTCATTTCTTGCGATACACGGAGACTTATTCAGAAGACCCCAACTTTTATAAATAAAGATGAATTTTTCTATAAATATTATTTTTGAATATTATGGAATAAATTTGATATAATGTTATAGTTGTGTGTAATATTTATAAATTTTGCAAAGTATGCAAGTTGTTATAAAATATTCGTTTGGTGGGGAATAATTTTTTTGTTAGGGAATATTCGCATAACTACTCAATCATTGGTGGACCCCACAATGATTTATTTTCGGATTGAGAAAACGACAAAAATATTTTATAAAAATACTTGGCGGAGGTGTTACCGTTAAAAGCATTGAACTACCCCGGTGGTAAAAAATGCGATGTCTGGCGTGGTTGCAGTAAGTAGACACGGTATTGATTATTGATGCTTACGTGAGAAGTCACTTCATTTATGCTTAATTATTACTACGATAATTCTTTGCATCGTATCTCTTATATTATTGATTCAATTATTGTCACAAGAGTATCATACGTATAATATGTTATAGTATTAAATCAATAATTGAGGCGACAAGTTATAAATGATTAATAATTGTTGAAAGATTAAATATGTGTTGATGAAAAATAAAATGATTTGTGGTAAGTTTGATTATTTTATGGGGGGCTCATATGTCATCATCTAAGAGTCCCTTCATCGATAGTAATTACCCTGAATGAATAGTAATTACCTTCGTCGATAGTATTTACCTTTCATCAATAAGTAATTACCTTCGTCGAATAGTAATTACCCCTTGTGAATATAGTAATTACCTTCGTCAATAGTAATTACCTTTACCAGACGTCGAACCAACATCGTCGTTTCACATTCTGGCGATCGAACCACTTGTCGTTTTTCACATTGATGAGGCCAAACCACTTTTCTTTTCACATTATTAGTCGTAAATTGCCACTTGCCTTTTCACACGGCGGTCTTAAGCTAGAAATCTTCTATAAATAGAGGCCTAGTGCTTCATTATTTTCACGAATTCATTCAAGCTATAGAGAGAAAGTATAGAGAGAATAAGAGAAAGAAGAAGAGTATTTTTTATTCTTACCTTCTAACTGCAGTATTCAATCTCCTACCAAAAGTAAGGGGTGTTATTCTTTCTTATTCATGAAGAGAACTATTTTTATTCCATTGCTTATTATTACATTGGAATAACTTTTGTATCGTGGTTTACCCTATACTTGGTGACATTCTTCTATTATTACATTGGAACATCACATGCATGTGTTTTTACCAGGACTGGTTAAAATCTTTATTATTATTACATTGGAACATCACATGCGTGTGTGTTTTACAGGACTGGTTCCGTCTTTTTATTATTCTGTTGGAACATCACATGCGTGTGTGTTTTACAGGACTGGTTAAAATCTTTATCATTCTGTTGGAATATCTATCATGTGTTTTACACGGATCTGGTTCCATCTTTATTATTCTATTGGAACATCCCGCTTGGTGTGTGAATTTCACGACACAGTTCCGTTATTTATTATTACATTGGAATAACTTTTATGCATGCGATCTATCGCATGCGTGGTGATTTCTTTTGTTATTCCATTCTTTATTATACCCGGTTGGTTAAAACTTTGACTTCTATACTCCATGAAATTAGTGGAATATCCTTGATATTTGCGTTTCATCCAAAGATATCTTTTCATGAAAATATTCTTACGATCATTCTTGAATTTTACTCTACAAAACGATATCATGTTGATAATTTGGACGTTAATAATTCTGGATAAAATAATTCTTGAACTTGTTTTATTGAATTCTTATATCATTGTCATCATCCTCGTGTTTATATTATGTTGAAAGTCATCGTGGTTTTGTAGTGCGTAGATGGACTTGGTATGATTATGATCGAGAGACTATCGATTGTAATCATGATCGTAATGTTACAAATGATGTGATAAAAATCCTCGATGGCCATAGTGCATTGATGGACGAGTTGTTGGCATGATCATGACCATTAATGAATACACAAATATTCTTGGCGCATGAGTGCATGAATAATTGGTGGTCGTGATACTAAAGAATATCCTGGGTAGTAGTGCGAGGGGGTGATTCGATGATGTGAAATATTTTTAAAAGTCGAGTCTCGGCTATAACAAGTGATGAAAAACCTTTTAAAACCTAAAAGATAGTAGACTTTATTTTCTACTTGACTCTTTTAATGGATTGCATATTCATTTGCAGATTAAAGCTGGTTTCTCATTGTATTTTATCGGTTTAACATTGTTGAAGACTATTGATAATTTATTCGCATTATCTTAGTCATAATATTTCTTCTTGGGCTAGTTGAGCTACCCTCTCTTTCCTTTGTTCTCTTGAAATGAGAATATAATTGGGACGAGTCGGGAAAACGCAGTGATGGTCACGAAGATAGCATTAGTAGTCCTCTTTATTACGTGAAATAATGTGATAATAATTGTAATGAGGACTCCTTTTTGAGTTTGTATAATATCTAGTAGAGCGATATTTGTATTTAAACTCACGATTTATGTCGTATGGTACATTGCACGTTATGTTAGTAAGTTGTATTTAAATTACATACCATGTAAGTGGCGACCCAAGATGGGTGATGTATACCTAATTTTGGGGCGTCACGGTTGAGTATCGAGCTTAGGGATATGATCCCTGGCTAAGATGTGAGAATAGTACTAGGAGGGAGAGCAGGGAATACCTTCGCTAGTATGACCTACCTAAGTTTATACGTTTATTTTATTGGTTGGTCGGGAAGATAGGGATAATTTGTTACATGTCAATTAACCTTTTGTTTTGTGGCGATGTCTGAAAATGACATCCGAGAATGTTGAGAATAAGAATGGAGCGCAGCGATCGTTGATTCACCACATATCGATAATCGAGGATAATGTGCATCGAAGGCGACAATCCTCATACGCAAACAACAACACTTGACCAAATGATGAATGATCAAATGTTCGGAGGCTTTATGCAATTTATGCAACAATGGCGAGGCGACTCTATCCAAAAGCGTAAGTGGAAACACGGAAAACTCTCGGCGGTCACCGCTAAACAATTCAAGGAGCTGGGACCACCGGAGTTTAAAGGAGAGCAAAACCACTTACGGCGGAAGCATGGATAAACATGATTACCAAGATATTTGATGTCTTGGGATGCTCCGAGGAGCAAAAAGGTTCCTTTGCCGCCTTTATGTTGCAGCGGAGAAGGTGATTCTTGGTGGGAATCGGTAAAAGCGTACTCAACTTCTTTGTCTTGAAGATATCTTGGGAGAAGTTCAGGGAGGCATTCAACGACAAATACTTTCACGAAAGAATTCGCCACATAAAGGAGGTGGAGTTTATCAAGTTAGAATAAAACAATATGACAAGTATCGCAATACGAGGCAAAATTTGCGGAGTTATCACGATTTGCATCCCACTTGGTGGATAATGAAGAAAGAATGGCGCGAATGTTTTAAGAGGTTTGAAGTAGGAGAATCGTCGACATCTTATTTCTCATAAAGCGTGTGTTTGTATTGGATCTTGTAAAATAGGGCTCGATTAGTGGAGCGCGATAACGAGTCAACGTATGACTAAAAGAAGCGTAAATGGCCTAATTATAATACCAAACGAGACTAGTCATCGAGCGGTGACAACAAGCGTGGAGGAATCAAGCGGCGAGATATGGTAACCACCGGTGGTAATCGGGGCCAAAACAATAAGAATGGACATTTTAAGAAAAGGAGATTCAATGATGATGGAAAGAGCGTCAAAGACAAAGACCCGTTGTTAAGGAAGCGGAAAGACCACCTATTATATGCTTCAAATGCGGAGGAGAGGGACACATCGGTCAAAGCTGCGCCATGTCGTCCAAAGCATGTTATAATTGTGGAAGAGAAGGTCACTAGCTCGATTTTGTCGTTCATGAAGAAGACAAATTCAACTAGGATGGAGGCACCAAAAGCCGTCCCGGAAAAGTCAAAAGCCCAGTAGTCTGAGGAGGCGTTTGTTGTGACCTCGGAGAGAAGCAAGGAACCCGAATGAGGTCATCACGGGTAAGCTTATCATAAACTCTAATGAAGTCTATACTTTATTTGATCTGGGTTCTACCCATTCTTTTATTTCTCCTACTTGCGCTCATCGATTAAATTTGACTCAGGAGAAATTAGACTTTGACTTATCTGTGGAAACTCCGTTGGGAGAAACCTTCATTACATCCCTTTGTTTATAAGTCTTGTTTTGGTTCAAATCGGTACCCTCACATTACTGTCGATCTTATTTCATTAAAAATACTTGCATTTGGCGTGATTCTAGGGATTGATTGGTTAACTACTTATCATTCAAAAATTGATTATTTTCGTAAGGTTGTTAGCTTTCATATTCCTAATCAACCTATTATGCGAATTCAAACGACTAAACCATTAAAATCAATCACGGTCATCTCAAGCCATAAAGCTATTCGTTTATTGAAAAACGGATGTTAAGCTTTCTTAGCTCATATCACTGATTTAAACAAAAATACGTCGATTTTGAAGCGATATTTCTATTGTTAATAAATTTCTGACGTATTCCTCGAAGAACTTCTGGCCTACCCCCAGGCGTGAAATTGAATTTTGTATCGACCTTGAACCCTAAGTACAAAACCTATTTCCAAAGCCCCATATCGAATAGCTCTATTGAACTTCGAGGAGTTAAAGACCCAACTTCGAGGAATTGTTAGACATTAGCTTTATTCGTCCTTGTACTTCTCCTTGTGGTGCTCACATTACATTCGTGAAAAAGAAAGATGGGAGTATGTGACTTTGTATTGATTATCGGGAGTTGAATCATGTCACCATCAAAAATAGGTATCCATTGCCACGTATTGATGACTGTTTGACCCGATTGCAAGGAGGCAAATTCTTTTCAAAGATAGATCTTCGTTAGGATATCACCAATTGAAGATTAGAACCTCACCGACATTCAAAGGCGACTTTCAAAACTCGATGCGGGCATTATGAATTCCTAGTCATGTCCTTTGGATTGACTAATGCTCCTAACGCCTTCATGGATATGATGAATCGAGTATTGAGGAATATTTAGATCACTTTGTGGTCGTCTTTATTGATGACATCCTTATTTATTCAAAAGCCGTGAAGATCATGAAAGCAACACTTGAGGTGACACTCCAAAAGCCGTGAATATAAGCTTTATGCCAAGTTGAAAAAATGCGAGTTCGGCTTGAAGAAGTAGCATTCCTTGGGCACGTGGTATCAAGTCATGGAATATCTGTTGACCCAAAGAAAGATTGAAGCTATTCAAAGCCTGGGAACAACCTAAATCGATGGCCGAAATCGTAGCTTTCTCGGTTTTATTTGGTTATTATCGGAGATTCGTGGAAGGATTTTCTCGAATCGCTTACTCCATTATTTCGGTGACTCGGAAAGATACAAAGTTGGTTGGAGCGAAGAATGTGAGAAGAGTTTTCAAGAACTCAAGAGGAGACTTATTTCAAGACTGTTACGACAATACCATCGGCTCGGAGGATTTGTCATCTACTGGTGATGCTTGAAGCAAAGGGTTGGGATGTGTTCTCATGCAACATGGAAAAGTTATAGCCTATGCCTCACGACAACTCAAAGAATATGAGAGGAATTATCCTACTCATGATTTAGAGTTAGCATTTGTTATCTTTGCACTTAAAATTTGGAGGCATTACTTGTATGGGGAGAAAGTGGAGATCTTTACGGATCATAAAAGCCTCAAATATTTCTTCACTCAAAAAGGAACTCAACGTACAACAACGCGTTGGCTTGAAGCTCATTGAAAGATTATGATCATACCATCAATACCATCACGGAAAAGTGAGCGTGGTATTTGGCGCATTGAGTAGAAAATCATATGCAAATCTGAGTGCGATATTGTCAACGCGCAAAAGCCCATTTTGTGTGACTTGCAAAGGATGGAGATAGAGTTAAAGACTCGGGGACGCATGTGATGATAAGCGAGTATCTGAGTAGAACCGACTTTAATCGATAAAGTTAAAGGCTGCTCAAGTTCTAGGACACTGGAGTGATGTGTATGAGGAAGAAAGTGCAAGAAGGTGCTTATGCGGAAGCAAGAATCGATGAAGAAGGAATACTTTGAGTCGACTCAGGACTTTGTGTTCTAACGACCACGATTTAAAGTATAATATTATGATGGGCGCTATGCTAACACACCATTTGCAATCCATCTGGGAGTACCAAAATGTATCATGATATTCGTCATACATTTTGGTGGAGCAATATGAAGAGAGAGATATATTTGTTTATCTCAAGGTGTCTAACTTGTCAGCGAGTTAAAGCGGAGCATCAAGTACCAAAAGGTCCATTGCAACCACTTGAAATTCCGGAATGGAAGTGGGAGCACATTACCATGGATTTCGTTCGGGTCTCCTAAGGTTTCTCAAGGCATTGATGCGATTTGGGTCATTGTTGATAGATTGACCAAGTCCGCTCATTTTTTACCGAATCTGAGAAACTTATACACTTGAACGTCTTGCTCGTATGTACATAAGCGAGATTGTAAGAATCGCATGGTACCTAAGGTATCCATAGTTTCGATCGAGACCCAAGATTCACTTCACGATTTTGGGTTAGTTTGTTGGGAAAAAGCTATGGAGCACGGACTTACGATTTAGCTCGGCATATCATCCTCGAGACGGATGGTTAGTCGGAGAGTGTAAGACCAAAATTTTTTAAATAAAAGGAATTTCCTTTATTTATTATTTTGAAATAGTAAGGGTTGATTTGATTAATGTGGATAGTTAAGGGTTAAATACGCAAATATTTCAAAATAAGCAAGTGGTTATAAAATATTCATTGTTGTTTGGGAATATTCGTTTGGTCGTGGAATATTCGTCTTTGTCGGGGAATATTAAAATGACTGGTATGACCATGTGTGAGCCCCATGTGAAAAGCGATTGGATGAGGAAAGCGACAAAGTTTGGGTGGTTATAAATAACTTGGCGTAGTTATTCTGAATTAAGAATTTGTTGGAATGCCGATGGTTAAAATCTGATGTCTGGCGTGGTTGCATAAAGCGATATTACCTGTTATTGCACAGTATTGTTGAATTATTGATCCTTACGTGAAGGCACTACTCAATAATTTTCACGGTGAATTCTTATTCGATATTTTATTTTATTGATTGATAATTGTCATGTTGATATTTTTATTATTATTGTTTCAATAATTGTCGGCTGCGATAGTATTTTCCATTATCGGATCAATAATTCATATTATTTGAATAATATTATTAGATAACATTATTGGCAATGTCTAGAAAGTTACATCTAAGGAGAGGTTTGGTCACCTAATTTCTTGGCGCTTGATGAAGGAGAGATCCTTATTGGAAAGCCCCTCTTTCTCGGAAGCGACTGGTTATCATAAATGTGATTACGTAATATTATTTGTGAATAATTAATTATTGATTCATATGATAAAGAAAATTTTATTTTATGTGGATATAAATGATGGATTTATTTATGTGGTTATAAATGAAGAAATTATTATTGAGGTGTTTTATCAAGTATTTTATCGGATTGGAGGTATTAAAAATTAAATCGGGGTTTTTGAGATATATTATGGGGTTATAATTTTTAATCCAAATAGTTGGATGGTGGTAATTTTTGGGTATGTTATACATACATAAGTTGAGTATATGTCCACAAATTTTGAACCGTTAAAAATGCGAATGATTTGTTATGAATTTTAAGAGGTGTACGATTAGGAAATTAGGGTTATAATTGATTTTGGTGGAAAATTCTAGAATTGAGTGGGCCCCACTTGTGGTTGGTGAAAAAATGTGCTGAATTTTATTTCAAATGTGGTGGGTGGCAATAGTAGCGAGGTAAAGCCATCGGGTGGCAGTCAAATGCCTTGGTGAATTAACATTTTCTATAAATAGAGGGCTAAGTTAGAATTGAAAATCACACGAAACAAAGTTTTCTCTTTCTCTCTCTATATTATTGAGCGTATTTTGTGAGTATTTAGATACTTTGAGAGTTCTTTGTTCGGTACAAGTTTCATTTAGCATCACTTAGACCTTTCCTTAGAAATCTTGATTCTTTGAGGTAAGGGATATTATTTTTTTTGTAATGATATTATTTCTTGATATCATTATCTTTGAAATATTGATCTGAAGTTTTTATCAAATTTGGAACTTTTTCATGTCGGGGTTACTTATTCATGAGATTCTTATTCACGAGTTACTATTCATGAGTTACTATTCACGATTCTTATTCACAGTAGTACTATTAAATGAAGCGTGAAAATGTTTTTTGTGGAATTTCTATCTTTTTGGTGTAGATTCTTATTCACGTATCGGCCTTTATTCACGATATCTGACACTATTCACGATACGGCACTATTCATCGAAAAATAAAATTTCTTCTTTTAGTCCAAAATATCTATTACGGATACTAGCTTTGATTGTATCCATGTTTTGATCATTCTTGAATTTTACACCACTATGATTACTTTTGAGGTATTGTTGGACATGGATAAAACAAAGTACGAATCCTTAATCCTTAATCCTTGTTATTTTGTTTCTTTGGATTCGTTCTCTTAAAAATATTTTCATCATCCTCGGTCTTAAATGATGATATTATTGAATATCTTTGGCTTGTGTAGTGCAAAAGATGAATGATTCTGAAGAATATCTTTGGCCTTTAGTGCAGTAAAAGATGAGCAGTGTTGAGATGAAGCATGACCGATTGATGAATATCTTTGGCTTTGTAGTGCAAAGATGAATATTTGATTTGAGATGAATATTGATTGATGTTACGAGGATAAAATATTGATGATGGAATTTGTTAAATTCATAGATTATAGTAGATTTCATTCTCTACGTAACTCTTACATGAATTATTATTAAACATGCTATGCGAATATTGATCGAAACTTGTTGTCTATTGTATTCTATCAGATTTTTCCTGTTGGAGACTAACGATAATTTGTTGTATATTATCTTAGTCATAATATTCTTCTTTGGCTAGTTGAGCTCACCCTTTTCCTTGTTGTTCCATTTTTCTTCTCGGGAGGGCGAGAATATAAGCGAAGTCTTTAGTGGGGTATGGAATGAAGGTTTAGAGAGAGTTGTTTAGTAGTCCTCACCATTTTTATAAAATAATGTATCAATAAATGTGATGAGGATTTATTTGAGTATAGATATTGTCTAGAAGATAATATTTGTATTTAAACTCACGATTATATATTGTCGTATTTCACACGACATTTGTATTATTGAAGTTGTAGTTTGCTTTCTTGTACCATGTATATTTGGCGACTTCGAATTGGTGTTGTGTATACCTATTTTGGGGGCGTCACAGAGAGGACTATTCAAACTCTTGAAGATCTATTAAGACTCTGTGTCCTTGATTTCAAGGGAGTTGGGACAAGTTCTTACCATTGGTGGAGTTTTCCTACAACAAGCAGTTATCAAGCAAGTATTGGCATGGCTCCATTCGAGCGTTGTATGGAAGAAAGTGTAGATTCTCGATTATCTTTGGGATGAGGTGGGTGAAAGCAACGTTGTTGGGACCGGAGTTGAGTACGTATGACTACGGAAAAGATTCAAACGATCCAAACAACGTATAAAAACCTCACAAAATTGACAAAAGAGTTATCTTGATCTTCATCGAAAGGACGTGGAATTCGATATAGGAGATCATGTGTTATTAAGAGTTGCTCCATGGAAAGGAGTTACAAGATTTGGAAAGAGAGGAAAACTCAATCCTCGATTCATCGGTCCATTTTAATCTTCGATCGAGTAGGGCGTGGCTATAGACTCGCTTTCTACGCTTGAAGTATGTCTCGTGTTCATAACGTTTTCACATATCCATATTACGTAAATATGTGAAAGACCCGAACCATATTATTGAGTTAGAACCGGATGAAATAGCGGAAGATTTGGCGTATGAAGAGGTTCTGTTCAAATTTTGGATAAGAAGGAACATATTCTACGCTCGAGGTTATACCTCAAGTCATAGTTTTGTGGAGGAACCACGATGTTGAGAAATGACTTGGGAGTTAGAATCGAAATGAAATCAAGGTATCCTTACCTCTTGACGACATACCAGTGCGTACCCTAATTTGAGGCGAAATTTCATAAGAAGGGAGGTTGTAAGACCCCAACTTTTATAAATAAAGATGAATTTTTCTATAAATATTATTTTTGAATATTATAGAATAAATTTGATATAATGTTATAGTTGTGGGTAATATTTATAAATTTTGCAAAGTATGCAAGTTGTTATAAAATATTCGTTTGGTGGGGAATATTCTTTTTTTAGGGAATATTAAATACAACGGCTCAATCATTGGTGGACCCCTAATGAAATTATTATCGGATTGAGAAAGCGACAAAAATATTTTATAAAAATACTTGGCGGAGGTGTTCTAGTTAAAAGCATTGAACTACCGGTGGTAAAGAAATGCGATGTCTGGCGTGGTTGCATAGTAGCACGGTATTGATTATTGATGCTTACGTGAGAAGTCACTCGGCTATGCTCTTAATTATTACTCTGATAATTCTTTGCGATCGTATCTCTTATATTATTGATTTGATTATTGTCACGATTATCATCATATAATATGTTATAGTATTAAATCAATAATTGAGGCGACAAGTTATAAATGATTAATAATTGTTGAAAGATTAAATATGTGTTGATGAAAAATAAAATGATTTGTGGTAAGTTTGATTATTTTATGGGGGCTGTATATGTCATCATCTAAGAGTCCCTTCGTCGATAGTAATTACCCTTGTGAATAGTAATTACCTTCGTCGATAGTAATTACCTTCGTCGATAGTAATTACCCTTGTGAATAGTAATTACCTCGTATTAATAGTAATTACCTTTTTAGAGACGTCGAACCACTTGTCGTTTCACATTACAAAGTGTCGAACCACTTGTCGTTTCACATTCTGAGCGTCGAACCACTTTTCTTTTCACATTATTAGTAAATCGAGCCACTTGCCTTTTCACGGCGGTCTTAAGCTAGAAATCTTCTATAAATAGAGGCCTAGTGCTTCATTATTTTTCACGAATTCATTCAAGCTATAGAGAGAAAGTATAGAGAGAATAAGAGAGAAAGAAGAAGAGTATTTTGTTACTACCTTCTTTGCGATATTCAATCTCTACCAAAAAGTAAGGGGTGTTATTCTTTCTTATTCATGAAGAGAACTATTGTTATTCTATTGCTTATTATTACATTGGAATAACTTTGTATCGTGGTTTACCCTATACTTGGTGACATTCTTCTATTATTACTGTTGGAACATCCTGTTTGTGTGTTTTTTACAGGACTGGTTAAAATCTTTATTATACTGTTGGAACATCACATGCGTGTGTTTTACAGGACTGGTTAATCTTTATTATTATACATTGGAACATCACATGCGTGTGTTTTACACCGGACTGGTTAAAATCTTTATCATTCTGTTGGAATATCCTATCATGTGTTTTACACGGATCCGGTTCCATCTTTATTATTACTGTTGGAACATCTGTTGGTGTGAATTTCACGACTTTGGTTCCGTTATTTATTATTACATTGGAATAACTTTTATGCATGCGATCTATCGCATGCATGGTGATTTCTTTTGTTATTCCATTCTTTATTATACCCGGTTAGTTAAAACTTTGACTTTATACTCCATGAAATTAGTGGAATATCCTTGATATTTGCGTTTCATCGATATCTTTTCATGAAAATATTCTTACGATCATTCTTGAATTTTACTCTACAAAAGCGATATCGTGTTGATAATTTGGACGTTAATAATTCTGGATAAAATAATTCTTGAACTTGTTTTATTGAATTCTTATATCATTGTCATCATCCTCATGTTTATATTATGTTGAAAGTCATACGTGGCTTTTGTAGTGCATAGATGGACTTGGTATGATTATGATCGAGACTATTGATTGTAATCATGGCCGTAATGTTACAAATGATGTGATAAAAATCCTCGATTGGTCGTAGTGCATTGATGGGACGATTGTTGGCATGATCATGACCATTAATGAATACACAAATATTCTTGGCCCGTAGTGTAAGACCAAATTTTTTTAAATAAAAGGAATTTCCTTTATTTATTATTTTGAAATAGTAAGGGTTGATTTGATTAATGTGGATAGTTAAGGGTTAAATACGCAAATATTTCAAAATAAGCAAGTGGTTATAAAATATTCATTGTTGTTGGGAATATTCGTTTGGTCGTGGAATATTAAATCGCTTGGGGAATATTAAATGCGATGACAAGTAGCGACTATGTGGGCCCCATAGGCCGAAAGCGATTGGATGAAGAAAGCGACAAATATAAGTTGGTTAAAAAATATAACAGTAGTTATTCAATTAAGATCATTGGAATACTAGATGGTTAAAATCTGATGAATACGCGCGTGGGTTGCACAAGCGAGATACGGCATTATTGCGATGATTGTTGAATTATTGATCCTTACGTGAAGAAGGCACTACTCAATAATTTTCACGGTAATTCTTTATTCAATATTTTATTTTATTGATTGATAATTGTTGCGTGATATTTTATATTATTATTGTTTTGATAATTGTCTTTGCCTGATATTTCTATTATCGGATCAATAATTCATATTATTTGAATAATATTATTAGATAACATTATTGGCAATGTCTAGAAAGTTACATCTAAGGAGAGGTTTGGTCACCTAATCAATTGGCGCCAAGAAGAGAGATCCTTATTGGAAAGCCCCTCTTTCTCAGGAATGACTGGTTGTCATAAATGTGATTCGTAATATTATTTGTGAATAATTAATTATTGATTCATATGATAAGGAAATATTTATTTTATATGAATATAAATGATGGATTTATTTATGTGGTTATTAATGAAGGAATTAATGTTGAGGTGTTTTATCGGTATTTTATCGGATTGGAGGTGTTAAAAATCAAATCGGGGTTTTGAGATATATTATGGGGTTATAATTTTTAATCAAATAGTTGGATTGTGGTAATTTTGGGTATGTTATACATACATAAGTTGAGTATATGTCCACAAATTTTGAACCGTTAAAAAAATGCGAAGGATTTGTTATGAATTTTAAGAGGTGGTGATTAGGAAATTAGGGTTATAATTGATTTTGGTGGAAAATTCTAGAATTGAGTGGGCCCCACTTGTGGTTGGTGAAAAAATGTGCTGAATTTTATTTCAAATGTGGTGGGTGTAATAGTAGCGGTAAAAGCCATCATGTAAAGCAGGTCAAGTCGCTTCTACGGGCTAACATTTTCCTATAAATAGAGGCTAAGTTAGAATTGAAAATCACACGAAACAAAGTTTTCTCTTTCTCTCTATATTATTGGCGTATTTTGTGAGTATTTAGATACTTTGAGAGTTCTTTATTCAAATTACAAGTTTCATTCAAACATCACTTGACCTTTCCTTCCGAAATCTTGATTCTTTGAGGTAAGGGATATTATTTTTTGTAATGATATTATTTCTTGATATCATTATCTTTGAAATGTTGATCTGAAGTTTTATCAAATTTGGAACTTTTTCATATAGGGTTACTATTCATGAGTTCTTATTCACGAGTTACTATTCATGAGTTACTATTCACGATTCTTATTCACGAGTACTATTCATGAAGCGTGAAAATGTTTTTTGTGGAATTTCATCTTTTGGTGTGAGATTACTTATTCACGATATCTATGACCTTTATTCACGATATCTGACTATTCATCGAAAAATAAAATTTCTTCTTTTCGTCAAAATATCTATTCGGATACTAGCTTTGATTGTATCCATGTTTTGATCATTCTTGAATTTTACACCACTATGATTATTTTGAGGTATTGTTGGACATGGATAAAACAAAGTACTGAATCCTTAATCCTTAATCCTTGTTATTTTGTTTCTTTGGATTCGTTCTTTAAAAATATTTTTCATCATCCTCGGTCTTAAATGATGATATTATTGAATATCTTTGGCTTTGTAGTGCAAAGATGAATGATTCTGAAGAATATCTTTGGCCAGTAGTGCAAAGATGAGCGGTGTTTAAATGAACATGACCGATCGATGAATATCTTTGGCCTTTAGTGCAAAGATGAGCAGTGTTGAGATGAACATGACCGATTGATGAATATCTTTGGCTGTAGTGCAAAGATGAATATTTGATTTGAGATGAATATTGATTGATGTTACTGAGGATAAAATATTGATGATGGATTGTTAAATTCATAGATTATAGTAGATTTCATTCTCTACGTAACTCTTTCTATGAATTATTATTTCACCATTGCGAATATTGATCTGAAACTTGTTGTCTATTGTATTCTATCGATTTTTCCTGTTGGAGACTAACGATAATTTGTTGTATATTATCTTAGTCATAATATTCTTTCTTTGGGCTAGTTGAGCTCACCCTTTTCCTTGTTGTTCCATTTTTCTTCTCGGGAGGCGAGAATGTAGCGAAAGTCTTAGTCGGGTATGGAATGAAGGTTCAGAGAGAGTTGTTTAGTAGTCCTCACCATTTTATAAAATAATGTATCAATAAATGTGATGAGGATTTATTTGAGTATAGATATTGTCTAGAAGATAATATTTGTATTTAAACTCACAGTATATATTGTCGTATTTCACACGACATTTGTATTATTGAAGTTGTAGTTTGCTTCTTATACCATGTATTTGGCGACTCAGAATTGGTGTTGTGTATACCTATTTTGGGGGCGTCACACGTAGTGCATGAATAATTGTGGTCGTGATACTAAAGAATATCCTTGGCCGTAGTGCAGGGGTGATTCGATGATGTGAAATATTTATTAAAGTGAGTCCGGCTATATGATGATGAAAAACCTTTTAAAACCTAAAAGATAGTAGACTTTATTTTCTACTTGACTCTTTTAATGGATTGCATATTCATTGCAGATTAAAGCGGTTTATCTATTGTATTTTATCGGTTTAACATTGTTGAAGACTATTGATAATTTATTACGCATTATCTTAGTCATAATATTTCTTCTTGGACTAGTTGAGCTCACCCTTTCTTTCACTTTGTTCTCTTTAGGAAATGAGAATATATTTGGGGACGAGTCGGAAAAGCAGTGATGGTCACGAAGATAGCATTAGTAGTCCTCACTATTCGTGAAATAGTGTGATAATAATTGTAATGAGGACTCCTTTTTGAGTTTGTATAATATCTAGTAGGCGATATTTGTATTTAAACTCACAGATTTATGTCGTATTGTATACAGCAGATTATGTTAGTAAGTTGTATTTAAATTACGTACCATGTAAGTGGTGACCCAAGATGGGTGATGTATACCTAATTTTGGGCGTCACACTTATTCCTTGAACGTCTTGCTAGTATATATGTAAATGAGATTGTGAGGTTGCATGGCATGCAGTATCCATAGTTTGGATCGTGACCCAAGATTCACTTCAAGATTTTGGGTTAGCTTGCAAAAAGCTATGGGCACCGATTTCTGATTCGATTAAGCATACCATCCTCAAAGCAGATGACAATCGAAAGGACTATTCAAACTCTTGAAGATTTATTAAGACTCGTGTCCTAGACTTCAAAAGGCGGTTGGGATAAGTATTTACCATTGGTGGAATTCTCCTACAACAACAGCGATTATCGCAAGCAAGTATAAGGTGTGGCTCCATTTGAAGCATTATATGGGACGAAAAGTGTCGCTCTCTCAGTATGTTGGGACGAGGTGGGTGAAGCAACATTGTTGGGACCCGTTGGTTGGTATGTATAACTTCTACGAAAAGATCCAAATGCTTCGACAAGCGTATACAAATGGCACAAGATCGACAAAAGAGTTATGCGGATCTTCATGAAAAGGACGTGGAATTTAGTATAGGGGATCATGTATTGTTGCGAGTTGCTCCGTGGAAAGGAGTTACAAGATTTGGGAAGAGAGGAAAGCTCAATCTACGATTTATTGGTCCATTTCAAATTCTTGACCGAGTAGGAAATGTAGCCTATAGACTTGCGTTACCTCTAGTATGTCTCGTGTTCATAATGTGTTTCACATATCTCGTACTGCCGTAAATATGTGAAAAACCCGAACCACGTTATAGAGTTAGAACCGGACGAGATAGCCGAATACTTAACGTATGAGGAGGTACCATCAAGATTTTGGATAGGAAGGAGCATGTCCTACGCCAAAAAGGTCATACCACAAGTTAAAATTTTGTGGAGGAATCATGCTATAGAGAAATGACACAGGAATTGGAAAGCGAAATGAAAGCGAGGTATCTTCACCTTTTGAAACTCCAGCACGTCACGTCAATTTTGAGGACGAAATTTCATAAGGAGGGAGGTTGTAAGACCCCAACTTATTATTAATGAAATTTAATTTTCTCTATTTATTATTTTGAAATAGTAAGGGTTGATTTGATTAATGTGGATAGTTAGGGTAAAATCGCAAATATTTCAAAATAAGCAAGTGGTTGTAAAATATTCATTGTTGTGGGGAATATTCGTTTGGTCGTGGAATATTAAATCTTTGTTGGGAATATTAAATGCAACTGCCCTTGACCATGTGTGGGCCCATGTGAAAGCGATTGGATGAAGAAAGCGACAAATATAAGTTGTTTAAAAATAATAAACAGGCGTAGTTATTACAGATTATCTTGTTAAAATACTAAATTGGTTAAAAACACGATAGCTTTGCGGTATTGCACCAATTATTGATTCTTACGTAAGAAGGCACTACTCAATAATGGTTACGATAATTCTTATTGATATTTTATTGATTTAATAATTCTTTGCGTTCATATTTTATATTCTTTGTTGTTTGATAATTGTCATTTACAGTATTTTTCATTATCGAAGCAATAATTCATATTATCTGAATAATATTATTAGATAACATTATTGGCAATGTCTAGAAAGTTACATACAAGGAGGTTTGGTCACCTAATTGCGGCGCCGAGTGAGAGAAGTTCTTATTGGAAAGCCCCTCTTTCCTTGGAATTGCACGGTTGTCGATATTGTGATTACGTAATATTATTTGTGAATAATTAATTATTGATTCATATGATGAAAAAAATATTGATTTTATATGGATATAGATGGAAAATTTTTAATGTGACAATTGTTGAAAATTGAAATTTTAACTTTTTACGATAAAATAATTTATTTAAATATATTATTATATTTTAATAATATAATAATGGTGATATTTTTACAACGAATGTGGGATATATGAGTATACGAGGAGGAAGAGTATTTTTGTTGCAATAAATGTTTAAAACATATTAAACATATAAATTGGACCCCATTTATTGGTGAAATTTGATTATAGCTTTGTAAAATCGCTTGGTTTGTGGATTTGGTCAATTTACATTTGGAATTCGGAAAAACTTTCTTACGTAAAGTTGTAGGGAATTGAATTTCCTATAAAAATTCATGAGTTTGAATTTTACGACAAAAAAGCTATTTATTGTGAATTATTAAAGTTTGAAGCTCAAAATAATTGATTTTGGAAGTATAAAATATTTAAAATGATAAAAAAAGTTTTTGTCATTATTGTGGGTCTTGCATGTGTTTGAAGTGGCTGAATTCAGATCTCTAAATGTTGGCGTAGGAATAAAAATTAATAAATTAATATTTTAATAAATTTTACGCTTTGGTGTTCTAAGCGATTTTTCTATAAATAGGGTCTTGGGTTAGAATTAAAAATCACAATTGAAATTGAAGTTTTCTCTCTATATTATCGGCGTATTCTTGTGAGTATTTTGAGTATATTTTGAGTATTGCTATATCTGGCAAGTTCAAGTCATGCTTTATATCAAGGTGTTTAAATTTAGAAATCTTAATCTTTCGAGGTAAGAGATATTTTTATTTTCGTAATGATATTATTTCTTCAATATCATTATGTTGAAATATTGATCTGAAGTTTTTTATCAAATTTGGAACTTTTGGTGTAGATTCTTATTCACGTATCGACCTTTATTGGCATTATCTGATCTTATTCACGAATCTGTACTATTCATGAAAAATAAAAATTTTCTTTTAAGTCAAAATATCTATTGTGGATACTAGCTTTGATTGTATCCATGTTTTGATCATTCTTGAATTTTACACCCTTTGTGATTATTTTTGAGGTATTATTTTGGGCGTGGATAAAACAAAGTACGAATCCTTAATCCTTAATCCTTGTCATTTTGTTTCCTTTGGATTCGTTTCTTTAAAAATATTTTTCATCATCTTCGGTCTTAAATGATGATATTATGGAATATCTTTGGCTTTTGTAGTGCGAAGATGAATGATTCTGAAGAATATCTTTGGCGTAGTGCTGAAGATGAGCAGGTGTTTAGATGAACATGACCCATTTGGTGAATATCTTTGGCAGTAGTGCAAAGATGAATATTTGATTCGGATATATATTGATTGATGTTACGAGGATAAAAGATGAGCGATGAACTTTTTAAAGTCATACATAGAAGATAGTAGTTTGAATTCTCTACTTAACTCTTACAATGAATTATTATTTCAGCTGCGAATATTGATTTAAAATTTGTTGTCTATTGTATTCTATTAGATTTTCCTGTTGAAGACTAATGATAATTTGTTGTATATTATCTTAGTCGTAATATTATTTTCTTGGGCTAGTTGAGCTCACCCTTTTCCTTTTTGTTCCATTTTTTCTTCTCGGGAGGCGAGAATATAAGCGAGTACAGTGTGGGGTATGGAATGAAGGTTCTAGAGAGAGTTGTTTAGTAGTCCTCACCATTTTGTAAAATAATGTATCAATAAATATGATGAAGATTTATTTGAGTATAGATATTATCTAGAAGATAATATTTGTATTCAAACTCACAGTTTTCTTGTTGTAATAATAAAGTTGTAGTTGTTTACGTACCATGTATTGTAACTCGGAATGGGTGATGTATACCTATTTTGAGGCGTCACATGATGTATACCTATTTTGGGGGCGTCACGGTTGGTATCGGAGCTTAGGGATATGATCTCTGGCGGAGATGGGGAATAGAACTAGGAGGGAGGCGAGTAAATCCTTGCTAGTGTGTCCTACCTAAGCTTATTTGTTTGTTGGTCGGTATATAGGGATATTATGTGATATATTGATTTCCTTAATTAACCCTTATTTTATGACAATATTTGAGAATGTCGTGAGAATATTAACAATGGAAATGAGGCCAGTGGAGCGCTTTGTACTCACCAGCGAGGAGAGCGTACTGCAGTGGGAATGTTCCTCTATGAACAACACCACTTGGCGAGATGATGAGCGAGGGGATGTTTAGAAGCTTTTGCGATTCATGCAAAAATCGACGAGGAGACTTCGTGTTCAAAATCTGAGGAAATGATAGCAATTCACGGGTTATCCTGACCAAGCGATCAAAAAGTTGGGATCACCGAATTTAAGGAAAGCGGATCCGATCATGGCGGAAACATGGGTCAAGCAAATTACAAGATATTCGATGTCTTGGGATGCACGGAGGAACGAAGCTCCATTCGCCACCTTTATGTTAAAGTGGCGAAGCGGAACTCTTGGTGGGAGTCGTGAAGCGTATACATCCGGCCGCACTTTCGGCATGTCTTGGGAGAAGTTTGAAACTATTTAATGACAAATACTTTCACGAAAGTGTTCGTCGTATATGAAGGAAGTGGAGTTCATCAGATTAGAACAAAACAACATGGCGGTGTCGATGACGAGGCAAAGTTTGCGAGTTATCGAGTTTGCACCTCATTTGGTGGAGAATGAGAACGATGACGTAGCGGTTGTTTCTTAGAGGTTTGAAACTTAAGACACGTCGGTATCTCATTTCTCATAAATTTTATCTCTATTAGGATGTTATAAATAGGACTCAATTATTAGGCGAGATAACTTGAAAATCTTGTGGCGCCCCAAAATAGGTATACATCACCCATTACGAGTTGTCAATACATGGTACAAAAACAACTACAACTTTATTATTACAACAAAGAAAGCGCGTGAGTTTAAATACAAATATTATCTTCAGACAATATTTATACTCAAATAAATCCTCATCACATTTATTGATACATTATTTTACAAAATGGTGAGGACTACTAAACAATCCTTTCTAAAACCTTCATTCCATACCCCAATTGCTCGTACTCGCTATATTCTCGCCTCCGAGAAGAATGGAACAAAAAGGAAAAGGGTGAGCTCAACTAGCTCGGTAAAAGAATATTATGACTAAGATAATATACAATAAATTATCGTTAGTCTTCAACGAGGAAAATTTAATAGAATACAATAGACAACAAATTTTAAATCAATATTCGCATTGAAATAATAATTCATTAGAAGAGTTAAGTGAGAGAATGCAAACTACTATCTTCTATGTATGAATTTAAAAGTTCATCATCATCTTTTATCCCCGTAACAACAATCAATATACATCTAGAATCAAATATTCATCTTTGCATTGCCAAAGATATTCATCGATTGGTCATGTATTCATTTAAACACTCATCATCTTTGCACCATGTGCCAAAGATATTAATCGATTGGTCATGTTCATCTCAACACTGTTCATCTTTGCTACTGGGCCAAAGATATTCTTCAGAAATCATTCATCTTTGACTACGGCCAAAGATATTCAATAATATCATCATTTAAGGCGAGGATGATGAAAAATATTTTTAAAGAACGAATCCGGTGAAACAAAAAATGACAAGGATTAAGGATTAAGGATTCGTACTTTGTTTTATCCATGTCCAACAATACCCAAAAATAATCACAGTGGTGTAAAATTCAAGAATGATCAAAACATGGATACAATCAAAGCTAGTATCGAATAGATATTTTGGACTAAAAGAAGAATTTTTTTTTTCTATGAATAGTGTCGAGTATCGTGAATAGGTCGATATCGTGAATAGTGTCGTATCGTGAATGAATAGGCTGACATATCGTGAATAGTAACTCCACACCAAAAGATAGAAATTCCACAAAAAACATCTTTCATTAATAGTACTCGTGAATAGTAACTCATGAATAGTAACTCATCATGAATAGTAACTCGTGAATAAGTAACTCATGAATAGTAACCCCGACATGAAAAAGTTCAAAATTGATAAAACTTGAGATCAACATTTCAAAGATAATGATATTGAAGAAATAATATCATTCTGAAAAAATAATATCCTTTACCTCAAAGAATCGATTGCTTGGAAGGAAAGGTCGGAAGTGATCTTTGAATGAAACTTATCTTGAGCAAGACACTCTCAAAGTATCTAAATACTCACAAAAAATACGCTCGATAATATAGAGAAAGAAGAAAACTTTGTTTACGGTGTGATTTTCAATTCTAACTTAGCCCTCTATTTATAGGAAAATGTTAGCCGTAGAAGCAGACTTGACTGCTACACGATGGCTTTACGCTACTATTGCCACCCACCACATTTGAAATAAAATTCAGCACATTTCTTCACCAACCACAAGTGGGGCCCACTCAATTCTAGAATTTTCCACCAAAATCAATTATAACCCTAATTTAAGAATCGAGACACCTCTTAAAATTCATAACAAATCATTCGTGCATTTTTAACGGTTCAAAATTTGTGGACATATACTCAACTTATGTATGTATAACATACCCAAAAATTACCACAATCAAGCGGTCGGATTAAAAATTATAACCCCATAATATATCTCAAAACCCACGATTTAATTTTTAATACCTCCAATCTGGTAAAATCTTGATAAAACACCTCAACAATAATTTCTTCATTTATAACCACATAAATAAATCCATCATTTATATCCACATAAAATAAATATCTCTTTATCATATGAATCAATAATTAATTATTCACAAATAATATTCTGAGAATCCACAATTATAATGACCGGTAGTTCCGGGAGGAAAGGGGCTTTTCAGATAAGGATTTCTCCTTCTTGGCGCGCAATTAGGTGACCAAACCTCTCCTTGTGAACTTTCTAGACATTGCCAATAATGCTATCTAATAATATTATTCAAATAATATGAATTATTGATCGATAATGGAGATAATAATGCGTGTGACAATTATTGAACAATGATAATATAAAATATCAACGCAAACAATTATTGAATCGATAAAATAAAATATTGAGCGATAACTCTTGTGAAAATTATTGAGTAGTGCCTTCTACGTAAGGATCAATAATTCAACAATCATGCAAATCTGGTGTCTTCTTTATGCGACCATGCGCGTATTCATCGTATTTTAACCACAAGTATTCAACGATCTTACTTGGTAACAACTACGTAGCCGTTATTTAACTTGACTTATATTTATCGTTTTCTTCATCCAATCGCTTTTCAGTTATGGGGCCACACATGGCATTTGCTTGCAAGTAAATACGAATATTCCCCGACGATCTGAATATTCCACGACCAAACGAATATTCCGTCAAAAATGAATATTTTATAACCACTTGTTTATTTTGAAATATTTGCGTATTTAACCCTTAACTATCCACATTAATCAAATCAACCCTTCTTATTTCAAAATAATAAATAAAGGAAATTCCTTTTATTTAAAAAATTTGAGGTCTTCTGACCTCCCTCCTTATGAAATTTCGTCCTCGAAATTGGCGTACGATACACAGTGTTTGAAAAGGTGAGGATACCTTGCTTTCATTTCCGTTTCCAATTCCCGGTCATTTCTCTATAGCATGATTCCTCCACAAAACTTTAACTTGTGGTATGACCTTTCTTGGCGTGGGACATGCTCCTTCCTATCCAAGATCTTGATAGGTACCTCCTCATCGTTAAGTCTTGGCTATCTTGTGGGTTCTAACTTTCGATAACGTGATTCGGGTCTTTCACATATTTCTGAAATACGGATATGTGAAACACATTATGAACACGAGACATACTCGGAGAATGCTTGCAAGTCTATAGGCTACATTTCCTACTCGGTCGAGAATTTGAAATGGACCGATAAATCGTGGATTGAGCTTTCCTCTCTTCCCAAATCTTGTTACTCCCTTCCATGGAGAAACTCATGACAATACATGATCCCCTACATTAAATTCCCGTCCTTTCGATGAAGATCCGCATAACTCTTTTGTCGATCTTGAACCGTTTGTATCGTTGTCGAATTATTTGGATCTTTTCGGTAGTCATACGCGTCTTAACTCGGGTCCCAACAATGTTGCTTCACCCACCTCATCCCAACATATTGGAGAAGCGACATTTTCGTCCATATAATGCTTGAATGGAGCCACACCTATACTTGCACGATAATTGTTGTTGTAGGAGAATTCCACCGATGGTAAATACTTATCCAAGCGCCCTTGAAGTTCAGGGACACGAGTCTTAATAAATCTTCAAGAGTTTGAATAGTCCTCTACGATTGTCCGTCAGTTTGGGGATGTTATCTTAGAACTAAATCGCAAATCCGTGCCCATAGCTTTTTGCAAGCTAACCCAAAATCTTGAAGTGAATCTTGGGTCACGATCCAAAACTATGGATACGGGCATGCCATGCAACCTCACGATCTCATTTACATACATACTAGCAAGGCGTTCAAGGAATAAGTCTCCGTATCGGCAAGAAATGAAAGCGAGACTTGGTTAATCTATCAACAATAACCCAAATAGCATTGATGCCTTGAGAAACCGTAGTAGGAAGACCTAAAATAACGAAATCCATGGTAATGTGTTCCCACTTCCATTCCAGGAATCTCAAGTGGTTGCAGACGGACCCTTAGGTACTAGATGCTCGCCTTTACACGTTAGCAAGTTAAACACATCGAGATAAACTTTGCAATCTCTCTCTTCATATTATTCCACCAAAATGTATGTGAAGATCACGATACATTTTAGTACTTCGAGGATGGATTGCAAATGGTGTATGTGTGCCTCCATCATAATCTTGTACTTTAAATCGAGTCGTTAGGAACACAAAGTCTAGAGTGGACTCGAAGTATTCCTTCTTCATCAATTCTCGCTTAGGAATAGCTCCTTCTTGTACTTTCTTCTTCATATGCATCATTTCAAGATTCGGGTGGCTTGAGCAACCTTAACTTTTTCTATTAAAGTTGGCTCTGTCGTATACTTTACATCATCGCTTTTCGTTCCGCATATGATCTTCTACTCAATGCGTCGGCTACCACGTTCGTTTTACTTTACCGGGTGGTATTGAATAGTGTGGTCGTAGTCTTTCAATAGCTCGAGCCAGCGTCATTTGCTTAGCGTGTTGAGTTCTTTTTGAGTGAAGAAATATTTAAGGCTTTTATGATGCGAATATATCTCCACTTTCTCCCCATATAGATAGTGCCTCCATATCTTTAGCGGCGAAAGCATTTCTTTGCTGACTCTAGATCATGAGTAGGATAATTCCTCTCATACTCTTTAAGTTGTCGCGAGGCATAGGCTATGAATTTCCCACGTTGCATGAGAACACATCCTAACCCTTTGCTGAAGCATCGTTGTGATAACAAATCCATCCGAACCGGATGGTATTGTTAGAGCAGTCTTAGAAATAAGTCTCTCTTAAGCTCTTGGAAACTTTTCTCGCATTCTTCGCCCCAAGCGAATTTTCGTATCCTTTCGAGTTAAATTGAGTTAATGGAGTAGCGATTTGAGAAAACCCTTCCACGAATCTCCGATAATAACCATTTAAGCCAAAAAGCTCGTACTTGATCACCGCAAACTTGGTTGCTCCAACTTTGTATTGCTTCAATCTTGGCCGGATCAGCGGATACTCCATGTTTTGACACCACATGCCCAAGAAAGGCTACTTCCTCGAAGCGAACTCGCATTTCTTCAATTTGGCATATAGTTGGTTTTCACGAAGCCTTTGGAGTACCGACTTCAAATGGTGCTCATGATCTTCACGACTTTTGGAATATATAAGGATGTCATCAATAAAACAACAACAGGCTGATCCAAATATTCCTTGAATACTCGGTTCATCATATCCATGAAAGCCATGAGGAGCATTAGTTAGTCAAGAAAGACATGACTAAGAATTCATAATGCCCATACAGGAGTTACGAAAGGCGGTCTTTGGAATATCCTCGATTTTAATCTTGGTGATGATATCCGAGCGAAGATCGATTTTTGAAAAGAATTGTGCCCCTTACTGTTGGTCAAACAAGTCATCAATACGAGGTAGAGGATACCTATTCTTGATGGTGACATGGTTCGATTCAGATAGTCAATACAAAGTCGCATACTCCCCGTCTTTCTTCTTTTACAAATAAAGCAGGAGCACCCCAAGGTGATGTACTGGGCCAGAATGAAACCAATGTCCAACAATTCACGTAGTTGGACCTTTAACTCTGAAGTTCAATAGGAGCCATTCGATATGGGGTTTTAGAAATGGGCTTTGTGCGGGTTCAAGATCAATAAAGAATTCAACTTCACGTTACGGGGTAGGCAGGAAGTTCTTGAAAAATCGTCGGAAAGTCGATAACAAGCGGGAATATTATTCAAATTTGGCGTGTCTTTATTCAAATCCATAACATGGGCTAAGAAAGCTTGACATCCAGTTTTCAATAAGCGAATAGCTTTATGATTAGATATGATAGTGATTGATTTTAATGGTTTAGTTGCTTGAATTAAATACAACGGGTTGGTTAGGAATATGAAAACTAACAACCTTACGAAAACAATCAATTTTGGCATGATGAGTAGTTAACGATCAATCCTAAAATCACATCAAAAGCAAGTATCTTTAAAGAGATAAAGGTGACAGGTAAGGTGATGGTGCCAACTTGAATCAAACAAGATTTATAAGCGGTGGATGTGATGAAAGTTTCTCTAGCGGAGTTTTCCGAGATAGGTCGAAGTCTAATTTTCTCGAGTCGAGTTTAAGCGTTGAGCACATGCGAGAGAGATAAATGAATGGGTAGCACCGGTATCAAGTAAGGTATAAACTTCGCAAGAATTTATAAATAGCTTACCGTGATCACCTCGTTTGGGTTCCTCGCATTATGACCGGTCACAACAAAGCGCTCTTCCGGAATCGTTGACTTTGACTTTTTAGGGACGATCTTTTGAGTCACCGTCCCATTGAACTAGGTTTCGCCATTCTGCGTCTGATCTCGGCGATATGTCCTTCCTTTCCACAACTATAGCATACCTTGAGCTGTTGTGGGCGGTTTTGACCGATATGTCCCTCTTTCGCATTTGTAGCATATAATGGGTGGTCGTTCTCCTCCTTAGAACCGATTCTTCTTACGCCTTTGTCGTCTTCACATAGTCGTTGTTAAATCTCCTCTTTTTAAAATCTCCTCTCGACTCGCTTCTTACATTTTCATGACCATGATTACCACGAGTGGTTACCATTTCTGTAAAATCTGTTTCTTTCTCCATGAGTTATCATTATACATTGTTCGCTATCTACAGTACGATCCTGGTTATGGTCCTCGGTTGGCCGTACTCGTTATCTCGCTTCTAATAATTGAGCCACATTTACAACATCTGAATAAAGAGAAAGTTTATGAGAAATGAGATCTTGGCGTATCTTAGGGTTTCAAACCTCTAAGAAACATCCGCGTCATCGTTCCTCATTCTCCACCAAATGAAGTCTGAACACGGATAACTCTGCAAACTTTGCCTCGTCTTTGAGACACCGTCATGTTGTTTTTGCTCTAATCGATGAACTCCACTTCCTTCGTATAGCGAACACTTTCGAGGAAAGTATTTGTCATTAAATAATCTCTGAAGCGTCTCCCAAGACATCTTTGAGTGCGGTGGATGGATGCGCTTCCTGAGACTCCACCGATGATCTGCCGCCTCGCCACGGAACATAAAGGTGGCGAATGGAACCTTGTTCTCCGTGCATCCCAAGACATCGAATATCTTGGTAATTTGTTTGACCCATGTTTCATGGCGTGATCGGATCGGCTTTCCCTTAAATTGCGGTGGTCCTGACTCTTTGAAGCTGCTTGGTTTGTGACAACCCGTGAATTGCTATCATTTCTCCTGTATTTTGAACACGAGTCTCCCTAAATGCGATTTTGCATGAGCTGCAAAAAGCTTCTAAACATCCCTCGTTCATCATCGCTTTCGGTGGTGTTGTTCACGGGAGGAACATTGCCGACTGTTGTTACGTTCTCCTCGTTGTAAAAATCTGAGCATCTCCACGGTCTCATTTACTCCTTTGTTAATATTCTCGATCGACATTCTCAAAATCTTGTCATAAAACAAGGGTTAATTAAGGAAATCAATATATCACATAATATCCCTATATCTTGACCAACTAACAAATAAGCTTAGGTAGGACACCTTTAGCGAAGGATTTACTCGTCTCCCTCTCTAGTTACATTCCCGATCTCACTTGGGAGATCATATCCTAAGCTCGATACCCATTGTGGCGCCCCCAAAATAGGTATACATCACCCATTACGAGTTGTCAATACATAGTAGTGCGAAACAACTACAACTTTATTATTACAACATGAAAGCGTGAGTTTAAATACAAATATTATCTTCAGACAATATTTATACTCAAATAAATCCTCATCACATTTATTGATACATTATTTTACAAAATGGTGAGGACTACTAAACAATCCTTTCTAAAACCTTCATTCCATTACCCAGGCTGCGTACTTCATTTATATTCTCGCCTCCACGAGAAGAATGGAACAAAAAGGAAAAGGGTGAGCTCAACTAGCTCGATAAAGAATATTATGACTAAGATAATATACAACAAATTATCGTTAGTCTTGACGAGGAAAAATTTAATAGAATCTGATAGGCAACAAATTTTAAATCAATATTCATGGCGTGAAATAATAATTCATTAGAAGAGTTAAGTAGAGAATGCAAACTACTATCTTCTATGTATGAATTTAAAAGTTCATCATCTATCTTTTATCCCTGTAACAACAATCAATATACATCTGGAATCAAATATTCATCTTTGCACTCTGGCCGAAGATATTCATCGATTAAAGTCGTATTCATTTAAACACTGTTCATCTTTGCACTCTGAGGCCAAAGATATTAATCGATCGGTCGTGTTCATCTCAACACTGTTCATCTTTTACTACTGGCCAAAGATATTCTTGAAATCATTCATCTTTTTACTACGGGCCAAAGATATTCAATAATATCATCATTTAAGGCGAGGATGATGAAAATATTTTTAAAGAGCGAATCCGGTGAAACAAAATGACAAGGATTAAGGATTAAGGATTAAGTACTTTGTTTTATCCATGTCCAACAATACCCCAAAAAAATAATCACAGTGGTGTAAAATTCAAGAATGATCAAAACATGGATCTGATCAAAGCTAGTATCCGAATAGATATTTTGAGACGAAAAGAAGAAATTTTTTTTTTAGGTGAATAGTGTCGTATCGTGAATAGTCATGCAGATATCGTGAATAGTGTCGATATCGTGAATAGTCTTGAGTATCGTGAATAGTAACTCAAGACACCAAAAGATAGAAATTCCACAAAAAAACATCTTCACGCTTCATGAATAGTACTCGTGAATAGTAACTCGTGAATAGTAACTCATGAATAGTAACTTTCGTGAATAGTAACTCATGAATAGTAACCCCGAGCATGAAAAAGTTCCAAATTTGATAAAAACTTGGATCGACATTTCAAAGATAATGATATTGAAGAAATAATATCATTCGAAAAAAAAATAATATCCTTTACCTCGAAGAATCGATTACCGGAAGGAAAGGTCGGAAGTGATCTTTGAATGAAACTTGTCTTGACAACAACTCTCAAAGTATCTAAATACTCACAAAATCGCTCGATAATATAGAGAAAAAGAGAAAACTTTGTTTACGGTGTGATTTTCAATTCTAACTTAGCCCTCTATTTATAGGAAAATGTTAGCCGTAAAGCGAGACTTGACTGCTTTACGATGGCTTTACCGCTACTATTGCCACCACCACATTTGAAATAAAATTCAGCACATTTCTTCACCAACCACAAGTGGGGCCCACTCAATTCTAGAATTTTCCACCAAAATCAATTATAACCCTAATTTAGAATCGGACACCTCTTAAAATTCATAACAAATCATTCGTGCATTTTAACGGTTCAAAATTTGTGGACATATACTCAACTTATGTATGTATAACATACCCAAAAATTACCACAATCAGCGGTCGGATTAAAAATTATAACCCATAATATATTTGAAACCCACGATTTAATTTTTAATACCTCGAACTGGTAAAATCTTGATAAAACACCTCAACAATAATTTCTTCATTTATAACCACATAAATAAATCCATCATTTATATCCACATAAAATAAATATTTCTTTATCATATGAATCAATAATTAATTATTCACAAATAATATTACGAGAATCACAATTATAATGACCAGTAGTTCCGGGAAGAGGGGCTTTCAGATAAGGATTTCTCCTTCTTGGTAGCATGATTAGGTGACCAAACCTCTCCTTGTGAGAACTTTCTAGACATTGCCAATAATGCTTTATCTAATAATATTATTCAAATAATATGAATTATTGATCGATAATGGAGATAATAATGCGGTGACAATTATTGAACAACAATAATATAAAATATCAACGCAAACAATTATTGAATCGATAAAATAAAATATTGAGCGATAACTTCTTGTGAAAATTATTGAGTAGTGCCTTCTTACGTAAGGATCAATAATTCAACAATCTTGTGCAATCACAGGTAGTATCTTCTTATGCGACCCAGCAGCGTATTCTTGTATTTTAACCACCGGGTATTCAATGATCTTACTTGCGGTAACAATACTCTGTAGTTATTTTTAACCAACTTATATTTATCGTTTTCTTCATCCAATCGCTTTAGTTATGGGGGCCCACATGCATTGCGTTGCGTCGTAAATACGAATATTCCCAAGCGATACGAATATTCCACGACCAAACGAATATTCCCCATCAAAAATGAATATTTTATAACCACTTGTTTATTTTGAAATATTTGCGTATTTAACCCTTAACTATCCACATTAATCAAATCAACCCTTACTATTTCAAAATAATAAATAAAGGAAATTCCTTTTTATTTAAAAAATTTGAGGTCTTACAATACTGGTCAACCGAGGGACCACAATCGAGGATCATCTGAGGAGATAGCGATCAACAAAACAACGATAACCAAATGGAGAAAGAAAAAATCGGACAAAATGGTAACCACTTCTGGTGGTAATCATAGCCATGAAAATAGAAGAAGCGAGTCGGGAGGAGATTTTAAAAGAGGAGATTTAACAACGACCGTATGTGAAGACGAGCAGTCTTAATAAAGAATGGTTTTAAGGGAGGAGAAACGACCACCCATCATATCTTTATAAATCGGAAAGAGGGACATATCAGTCCAGCGCCCACAACAGTTCAAGGTATGCTATAATTATGGAAAGGAAGGACATATCGCTTCGGGATTGTAAGGTAACAAAACCTAGTTCAATGAGGACGGTGATTCAAAAGATCATCCCCGAAAAGTCAAAATCAGCGGTTCTTGGAAGGCGTTTGTTGTGGTGGTCAAAATGCGAGAACCCAAATGAGGTGATCACGGGTAAATTTATTTATAAATTCTTGCGAAGTTTATACCTTACTTGATCTGGGCTTACCCATTCATTTATCTCTCCTGCTTGTGCTCAGCGTTTAAACTTGACTCAGGAGAAATTAGACTTTGACCTATCTGTGGAAACTCCGTTAGGAGAAACTTTCATCACATCCAACATTTATAAATCTTGTTTGATTCAAGTTGGCACCATCACCTTTACATTGACCTTATCTCTTTAAAGATACTTGCTTTTGATGTGATTTTAGGATTGATTAGTTAACTACTCATCATGCCAAAATTGATTGTTTTCGTAAGGTTATTACTTTTCATATTCCTAACCAACTTTGTTATGCGAATTCAAGCAACTAAACCATTAAAATCAATCACCATCATATCTAATCATAAAGCTATTCGTTTATTGAAAAGCGGATGTCAAGCTTTCTTAGCCCATGTTATGGATTTGAATAAAGACACGTCAAATTTGAATAATATTCATGTTGTTATTGACTTTCCTATCGTATTTCTGAAGAACTTCTGGCCTACCCCAAGAAGCGTGAAGTTGAATTCTTTATTGATCTTGAACTGGTACAAAGCCCATTTCTAAAACCCCATATCGAATGGCTCTATTGAACTTCAGAGTTAAAGGTCCAACTACGGAGTTGTTGGACATCGGTTTTATTAAATCTAGTACATCTCCTTGGGGTGCTCTCTGTTTTATTCGTAAAAAAGAAAAGCGGTAGTATGCGACTTTGTATTGACTATCGAATTGAACCATGTCACCATCAAGAATAGGTATCCTCTACCTCGTATTGATGACTTGTTTGACCCGATTGCAAGGAGCGATAATTTTTTCAAAGATCGATCTTAGATTCTAGATATCATCATTTGAAGATTAGAGGCGAGGATATTCAAAGAGCGCCTTTAGAACTCGATGCGGGCATTATGAATTCTTAGTCATGTCTTTCGGATTGACTAATGCTCCTGCGGCTTTCATGGATATGATGAATTTAGTATAGGGGATCATGTATTGTTGCGAGTTACTCCATGGAAGGGAGTTACAAGATTTGGGAAGAGAGGAAAGCTCAATCCACAATTTGTTGGTCCATTTCAAATTCTTGACCGAGTAGGAAATGTAGCCTATAGACTCGCGTTACCTCCGAGTATGTCTCGTGTTCATAATGTGTTTCACATATCTGTATTTCGTAAATATGTGAAAGACCGAACAACGTTATAGAGTTAGAAACCGGACGAAATAGTAGAAGACTTAACGTATGAGGAGGTACTGTCAAGATCTTGGATTGGAAGGAGTATGTCCTACGCTATGAAAGGTCATACCACAAGTTAAAGTTTTGTGGAGGAATCATGCTATAGAGGAAATGACACAGGAATTGGAAGCGAAATGAAAGCGAGGTATCCTCACCCTTTCAAACACAGTACGTCGCACGTCAATTTCGAGGACGAAATTTCATAAGGAGGGAGGTTGTAAGACCCCAACTTATTATTAATAAAATTTAATTTTCTATTTATTATTTTGAAATAGTAAGGGTTGATTTGATTAATGTGGATAGTTATGGGTAAAATACGCAAATATATTTCAAAATAAGCAAGTGGTTATAAAATATTCATGGTTGTGGGGAATATTCGTTTGGTCGTGGAATATTCTTGTTGTTGGGGAATATTAAATGCGACAGTAGCGATCTTTTGTGGGTCCCATAACTTGAAAGCGATTGGATGAAGAAAACGACAAATATAAGTTGTTTAAAATAATGGCGTAGTTATTATCAATTATCTTGTTAAAATACTAAATTGGTTTAAAAACAAGAAATACACTCAGTATTGCACCAATTATTGATTCTTACGTAAGAAGCGCACTACTCAATAATGGTTACTGATAATTATTATTCGAAGATTTTATTGATTTAATAATTGATGCGTTGATATTTTATATTGTTGTTGTTTCAATAATTGTCATTACACAGTATTTTTCATTATCGAAGCAATAATTCATATTATCTGAATAATATTATTAGATAACATTATTGAAAATGTCTAGAAAGTTCTGTCTAAGGAGAGGTTTGGTCACCTAATTGCTCGCCAGTAAGGAGAAATTCTTATTGGAAAGCCCTCTCTTTTCTGGGAACTGCCTGCTTTGATACCAACTCTGTAAAACCCCCTTTCCCAAAAGGAAAAAGGGATGTCACTCACAAACATAATAAATACAAACCTCTAATAAATTTTAAAATATCTCCAATAAAATTTAATACCAAATGTCACATACTCCAATTAAATAGAAAGAACTCCACATTTACATAGTCTCTACTAATAAGAAATAAATACCAAAATAGGCCCCAAAGCATCCAATTACAAAATATTAGTAAAGACTAAGTCTAGTAATAATCTCAAAGGCTAATCTACTCATTTGGATCAAAGGTAGCTCTCATCCCACAAATCCTGATCACCCCTGATTACCTGCCGGAAAAAGAACACAGCGTGAGCCAATTGTCCAGTACGGATATGAAGATAAATAAATATATAACAATAAGTAATGAATCTAAAAGAATTGAATGAATGAACACATGTGAATTACAAACGATCGAATTACGAATAGATCAAAATTTGAGAGTCCATTTACAAATGACTAACACTGTCAATCGAATAATTATAGCCAAAAGAATCACAAACAAATAAAAATTTGAGTCAAATGGTTGTAAGATAACAATTTCATACTGAGCTCAAATACAAATAGCTAAAGGCTAACAAAATACATCGGTACCATGATGTATACAAATCAAATCGAATAAGATGCGCATTTACATACGTCACTAATCCGCCAAACAAATTGAATTAAATCAAATCTTTGGGTGCGACCCATACGATATCACGAACAAATATATCAAATGGCCAAAGCTCATACCCAGAGCATACAAAAGGATACGCCGTGGACTGATCACGCCGCCACGGAAGGTGTCATGCCCTTGTGTCAAGAGGACATGTCTGTGGTACCCCCACAGGTGGTTAGCTCAAGTATACCCTAAGGATCAAACTACAAAATGTAAGCCAAAAGGGGTTCAATTCACAAGGCTTACATGGCCATATTCAAATGAAATCGAATTATCAAATACAAACATACCCAATTATTACAAGATATCAATGATCAAAACAACTCCGAGTGTGAATGAAAATATACGAACAATGGTACAAACGAATAAAGTCTCCAAAATATATTGACACGATTAACTAGTTCAAATATTTTAAAATAAGCAAGTGGTTATAAAATATTCATGGTTGTCGGGGAATACTTGTTTGGTCGTGGAATATTCTTCTTTGTCGGGAATATTAAAATGACGGCAACACGAGTCTTTATGGGCCCATATAGGTAAAGCGATTGGATGAAGAAAGCGACAAATATAAGTTGTTTAAAAATAACGGCGTAGTTGTTAGCGTTAATCTTGTTAAAATACTAAATGGTTAAAACGAGAAGATACGTGGTATTGCACAATTATTGATTCTTACATAAGAAGGCACTATTCAATAATGGTTACGATAATTCTTATCAAAGATTTTATTGATTTAATAATTGATGCGTTGATATTTTATATTCTTTGTTGTTTTGATAATTGTCATTACGGTATTTTTCATTATCGAAGCAATTATTCATATTATCTGAATAATATTATTAGATAACATTATTGGCAATGTCTAGAAAGTTCATCTAAGGAGAGGTTTGGTCACCTAATTGCTAGGCCAAGAAGGAGAAATTATTATTGGAAAGCCCCTCTTTCCAGGAACCCGGTTGGTTGCCCGATCTTGATGATCTAATAATATTATTTGTGAATAATTAATTATTAATTTATATGATGAGAAAAATATTGATTTTATGTGGATATAGATGAAAAAAAATTTAATGTAACAATTGTTGAAAATTAATATTTTATCTTTTTCGATAAAATAATTCATTTAAATATATTATTTTAATAATATATTAACGGTGATATTTTTATAATGAATGTGGGATATATGAGTATATGAGGAGGAAGAGTATTTTGTGGCATTAAATGTTTAACACATATTTTGTGTGTTGGTGGACACAATTATTGATCGAAATTTGATTATAGCACAGTAAAATCGCTTGGTTTGTGGATTAGGTCAATTTTACATTTGGAATTTGGAAAAACTTTCTTTCCGCAAAGTTGTAGAGAATTGAATTTTCTATAAAAAATCGAGATTCAAATTTTACGATAAAAGGCTATTTATTATGAATTATTGAAGTTAGAAGTTCAAATAATTGATTTTGGAAGTTTTAAATATTTATATTCACAAAAACGTTTTTTTCAATGTGTGGGCCTTATTTTGCATGTGTGCAATTCTTTGAATCTGAATTCAAAGGTGTGCGTAGGAATGGTTAATATAAATAATAATATTATTTTTAAATTTTACGCTTTGGTGTTACAAGCATTTTCCTATAAATAGGGTCTTGGGTTAGAATTAAAAATTACACGTAAGGCTGAAGTTTTCTCTCTATATTATCGAGCGTATTCTTGTGAGTATTTTGAGTATTGTTATCTGGTGCAAGTTCAAGTCATAGCTTATATATTGATTGTTTCAACTAGAAGTCACGATCTTTCGAGGTAAGGGATATTATTTTTTTCAGTAATGATATTATTTCTTCAATATCATTATCTTTGAAATATTGATCTGAAGTTTTATCAAATTTAGAACTTTTGGTGTCGAAATTCTTATTCACGTATATGACACTTTATTCACTTAAATCTGAGACTATTCATCGAAAAATGAAAATTTTCCTTTTCGCCTAAAATATCTATTGTGGATACTAGCTTTGATTGTATCCATGTTTTGATCATTCTTGAATTTTACACCACTATGATTATTTTTGAGGTATTTTTTGACATGGATAAAACAAAGTACGAATCCTTAATCCTTAATCATTGTAATTGTGTTTCACTGGATTCGTTTCTTTAAAAATATTTTTCATCATCCTCAATCTTAAATGATGATATTATTGAATATCTTTGGCCTGTAGTGCAAAGATGAATGATTTCGATGAATATCTTTGGCCCGTAGTGCAAAAGATGAACATGTGTTTAGATGAAACATGACCCGGTGATGAATATCTTTGGCACAGTAGTGCAAAGATGAATATTTGATTCGGATATATATTGATTGATGTTACGGGGATAAAAGATGAGCGATGAACTTTTAAATTCATACATAGAAGATAGTAGTTTGCATTCTCTACTTAACTCTTCTAATGAATTATTATTTCATTCTGTAATATTGATCTAAAACTTGTTGTCTATTGTATTCTATTAGATTTTTCCTGTTGAAGACTAACGATAATTTGTTGTATATTATCTTAGTCATAATATATTCTTCTTGGGCTAGTTGAGCTCACCCTTTTCCTTTTGTTCCATTTTCTTCTCGGGAGGCGAGAATATAGCGAAATGCAAAGTGGGGGTATGGAATGAAGGTTCTAGAGAGAATTGTTTAGTAGTCCTCACCATTTTGGTAAAATAATGTATCAATAAATGTGATGAGGATTTATTTGAGTATAGATATTGTCTAGAAGATAATATTTGTATTCAAACTCACAGTTTTACTGTTGTAATAATAAAGTTGTAGTTGTTTCTGTACCATGTATTGACAACTCAGAATGGGTGATGTATACCTATTTTGGGGGCGTCACAAATTATTACTAACCCGTTTTTAAATTTTCGTGTCTTATATATATATATATATATTATATATATATATATATATATATATACAATGAATCAGCCGCTGTATTGATATATATATATTCGAATTAATTTATCATTGCTGCAGCAGGCATGCATTCAAAAACTTAAGTCCCTTAAGTCCCTGACACAATACCCAGCAAGAAAGCTTCCATTCAAAAATTAAATAAATAAAACTAGTAACTTACTAATTCCAATTCTCCACTTTCTTTCGTGCGGCTGAGTTCTCCCCCTTTTTTTCAGTTGATTCGCAAAGATATAATAAAGCAGTTAGGTTTAGGTTTATTTATTAATTAATATATTTTATTAATACTTTTAATTTTATTAGGATTTAAAATGGCACAAATATAAATTATACCTAATTAATTTTAATGGCCCAAATAAATTAACTACAGTTTGACCCAAATATAAAAAAAGTCCAATTAAATATTTTAAAACTCACATAAATATTTTATTATTTTATTGGGTATTACAAAACCAAGCTATTTCGTTCTTTTCTCTCTCAAATCTAACGCTACCGATTTCTTATTTTCCGTGAACCTTCTTTGCTTCGAAGCGGAAAACCATATGAAGAGCTCAGGAGGGTTTTACGTGAGAATAAGAAATCGTAGGAAGCGTAAGTTTATATATACGCTAGAGTGTGGGCGGTTTTAACGTTCGGGTTCTATATTTTGGTAGACCTTGAGTCGAAGTGCTAAAATCTTGTGAGTGGCGCGTCGATGCGCCGCCGAGAGAAATTACGAGGTGAGATGTCATTGTTGATCGATGGGCCCCTAACCGCTAGTTTGATTTGGATGGACCCAATTGCGATGGATTATTATGGCCGTCGATTCTCAATAAAGCTTATGTGAAGAAGGAGTGGTAGTATTTTGGATTTTGGTTTTTTGGAGGAGAGATGTTTTTGTTATCAAGAGATAGACTTGGATTTGAATTTTTTATATATATCGGCAAAGAAGCATGTTAATTTTATTACGATTATCCATAATAATAATCTTTAAATTAATATATATATATATATATATATATATAAAATATACATATGAATAATTGACATTTATTATTTAGCAATAATAATAATAATTGATGTTTATACTATCTACTTTAAATAGATCAACAACATATTTTAGTCTATAGAGTCTCAAGAAGGTTAAAAAAAGAATAAAATACGGTGATACCCCTCAGATAATTATAATAACATTCACCTTCTTTCTAATTTCTTAAGTAATGAGTTAAGTACCCGCAAGTTTTTAGGGTTGACTAAATAGAAAAAGTTATATATTTACCCTTGTATTTTATCAAATTTTAATTACTAAATATATATATATGTAAGACCCGACTTTTCTAAATAAAGATGAATTTTTCTATAAATATTATTTTTGAATATTATGGAATAAATTTGATATAATGTTATAGTTGTGGGTAATATTTATAAATTTTGCAAAGTATGCAAGTTGTTATAAAATATTAGTTTGGTGGGGAATATTCTTTTTGTTAGGGAATATTCGCATAATGGCTCAATCATTGGTGGACCCACAATGTAATTATTATTGTCGGATTAAGAAAAGCGACAAAAATATTTTATAAAAATAACTACGGAGGTGTTCTAATTAAAGCTGTTGAACTACCCGTGGTAAAAAATGCGATGTCTGGCGTAGTTGCGTAGTAGCGCACGGTATTGATTATTGATTCTTACGTGAGAAGTCACTCGACTATGCTCGATTATTACTACGATAATTCTTTGCATCATATCTCTTATATTATTGATTCAATTATTGTCACGATTATCATACGTATAATATGTTATAGTATTAAATCAATAATTGAGGCGACAAGTTATAAATGATTAATAATTGTTGAAAGATTAAATATGTGTTGATAAAAAAAAATGATTTGTGGTAAGTTTGATTATTTTATGGGGGCTCATATATCATCATCTAAGAGTCTCTAAATCGATCGATAGTAATTACCTTAAATCGATAGTAATTACCCTTGTGAATAGTATTTACCTTAAATCGATAGTAATTACCTTACGATCGATAGTAATTACCCTTGTGAATAGTATTTACCTTCGTCAATAGTATTTACCTTCGTTAATAGTAATTACCTTTACCAGACGTCGAACCACTTGTCGTTTCACATTACAGGCGTCGAACCACTTGTCGTTTCACATTACAGGCGTCGAACCACTTGTCGTTTCACATTACAGACGTCAAACCACTTTTCTTTTCACATCATTAGTCGTCAAGCCACTTGCCTTTTCACACGGCAGGTGCTAAGCTAGAAATCTTCTATAAATAGAGGCCTAGGGCTTCATTATTTTTCACGAATTCATTCAAGCTAGAGAGAGAAAGTATAGAGAGAATAAGAGAAAGAAGAAGAGTATTTTATTCTTACTACTTCTTTGCGATATTCAATCTCCTACCAAATGTAAGGGGTGTTATTCTTTCTTATTCATGAAGAGAAGCTGTTGTTATTCCATTGCTTATTATTACATTGGAATAACTTTTGTATAAGTGGTTTACCTATACTTGGTGACATTCTTCTATTATTACTGTTAGAACATCACATGCTCATGTGTTTTACAGGACTGGTTAAAATCTTTATTATTATACTGTTGGAACATCACATGCTGTGTGTTTTACAGGATGCAGTTCCATCTTTATTATTCTGTTGGAACATCACATCGGTGTGAATTTCACGACTGATTAATTCTTTATTATTACATTGGAATAACTTTGCTTGCGGTGTAATTTCACGACACGGTTCCGTTCTTTATTATTACATTGGAATAACTTTATGCATGCGGTCTATCGCATGCATGGTGATTTCTTTTGTTATTCCATTCTTTATTATACCCGGTTGGTTAAAACTTTGACTTCTATACTCCATGAAATTAGTGGAATATCCTTGATATTTGCGTTTCATCCGATATCTTTTCATGAAAATATTCTTACGATCATTCTTGAATTTTACTCTACAAAAGCGATATCGTGTTGATAATTTGGGCGTTAATAATTCTGGATAAAATAATTCTTGAACTTTTTTTATTGAATTCTTATATCATTGTCATCATCCTCATGTTTATATTTTTTTAAAGTCATACGTGGCTTTGTAGTGCATAGATGGACTTGGTATGATTATGACGAGAGACTATTGGTGTAATCATGGGTAGTAATGTTACAAATGATGTGGTAAAAATCCTCGATTGGTAGTAGTGCATTGATGGACGATTGTTGGCATGATCATGACCATTAATGAATACACAAATATTCTTGGCGTAGTGCGTGAATAATTGTGGTGCGTGATCTTAAAGAATATCCTTTGCCAGTAGTAGTGCGAGGGGTGATTCGATGATGTGGAATATTTATTAAAGGTGAGTCTCAAATTTATAATGATGATGAAAAAATTTTAAAACCTAAAAGATAGTAGACTTTATTTTCTACTTGACTCTTTTAATGGATTAGATATTCATTATGATTAAGCGGTTGTACATTGTATTTTATCGGTTTAACATTGTTGAAGACTATTGATAATTTATTACGCATTATCTTAGTCATAATATTTCTTCTTGGGCTAGTTGAGGTCACCCTTTCTTTCTTTATTCTCTTTGAAATGAGAATATAGCAAGGACGAGTCGGGAAGCAGTGATGGTCTGAAGATAGCATTAGTAGTCCTCACTTTATTACGTGAAATAGTGTGATAATAATTGTAATGAGGACTTTTTTTTGAGTTTGTATAATATCTAGTAGGCGATATTTGTATTTAAACTCACAGTTTATGTCGTATTGTACACGGCAGTTTATGTTAGTAAGTTGTATTTAAATTACATACCATGTAAGTGGCGACCCAAGATGGGTGATGTATACCTAATTTTGGGGCGCCACGGTATACCTAATTTTGGGGGCGTCACGGTTGGTATCGAGCTTAGGGATATGGTCCTGGCTAAGATGTGAGAATAGTACTAGGAGGGAGGCAGGGGAATACCTTGCTAGTATGACCTACCTAAGTTTATGTCTTTATTTTATTGGTTGGTCGGAAGATAGGGATAATTTGTTACATGTCAATTAACCTTTTGTTTTGTGGCGATGATCTGAAAATGACATCGAGAATGTTGAGAATAGCAATGGGCCTTGAGCGATCGTTGATTCACCACATATCAATAATCGAGGATAATGTGCATCAGGAGGCGACAATCCTCGTACAAGAAACAACCTTGACCAAATGATGAATGATCAAATGTTCGGAGGCTTTATGCAATTTATGCGCAACAATGAGGCGAGGCGACTCTCATCCAAAAGCGTGGGGTGGAAAACGGAGAAACTCTCGAGTGGTCACCGCATAAACAATTCAAAGAGCTGGGACCACCGGAGTTTAAGGGAGAGCCAAAACCACTTGGCGGAAGCATGGATAAAGCAGATTACCAAGATATTTGATGTCTTGGGATGCTCGAGGAGCAAAAAGTTTCCTTTTCACGCCTTTATGTTCATGCGGAGGCGGATTCTTGGTGGGAATCGGTAAAGCGTACTCGACTTCTTTGTCTTGAAGATATCTTGGGAGGAGAAGTTCAGAGTCATTCAACGACAAATACTTTCTCACGAAAGTATTCGCCACATGAAGGAGGTGGAATTTATCAAGTTGGAACAAAATAATATGGTAGTGTCGCATGATACGAGGCAAAATTTGCGGAGTTATCACGGTTTCGTCCCACTTGGTGGATAATGAAGAGAGAGAATGGCGCGAATGTTTTAAGAGGTTTGAAGCGGGAGATACGTCAACATCTTATTTATCATAAAGCGTGTTTGTATTCGGATGTTGTAAATAGGGCTTAGATTAGTGGAGCGATAATGAGTCAACCAACTAAAAAGAAGCGGTGGCAAAATTATAATACCGGTGAGAGTAGTCATCGTGGCGGTGACAACAAGCGTGGAGGAATCAACGGGCGGATATGGTAACCACCCGGTGGTAATCGAGGCCAAAACAATAAGAATGGACATTTCAAGAAAGCGGAGATTCAACAATGGTGGAAAGGCGTCGACCCGGCACCCGTTGTTAAGGAAGGAGAAAGACCACCTATCATATATGCTTCAAATGCGGAGGAGAGGGACACATCATCAAAGCTGCGTCATGCCGTCAAAGCATGTTATAATTGTGGAAGAGAAGGTCACTTAGCTCGATTTTGTATGCGTTTCTGGATGACAAATTCAAACTAGGATGGAGGCACCAAAGGCCATCCCGGAAAATTCAAAAGCCGGTAGTCTGAGGAGAGCGTTTGTTGTGACCTCCCAAAGAGCAAGGAATCCGAATGAGGTCATCACGGGTAAGCTTATCATAAACTCTAATGAAGTCTATACTTTATTTGATCTGGGTTCTACCCATTCTTTTATTTCTCCTACTTGCGCTCATCGATTAAATTTGACTCAGGAGAAATTAGACTTTGACTTATCTGTGGAAACTCCGTTGGGAGAAACCTTCATTACATCCCTTTGTTTATAAGTCTTGTTTGGTTCAAATCGGTACCCTCACATTACTGTTGATCTTATTTCATTAAAAATACTTGCATTTGGCGTGATTCAAGGATTGATTGGTTAACTACTTATCATGCAAAAATTGATTGTTTTCGTAAGGTTGTTAGCTTTCATATTCCTAATCAACCTATTATCACAATTCAAACGACCAAACCATTAAAATCAATCACGGTCATCTCAAGCCATAAAAGCTATTCGTTTATTGAAAAGCAGATGTCAAGCTTTCTTAGCTCATATCACTGATTTAAATAAAAATACGTCGGTTTTAAGCGATATTCCTATTGTTAATAAATTTCTGACGTATTCCCCGAAGAACTTCTTGGCCTACCCCAGGCGTGAAATTGAATTTTGTATCGACCTTGAACCCTAAGACAAAACCTATTTCCAAAGCCCCATATCGAATGGCTCTATTGAACTTCAGGAGTTAAAGACTCAACTGCGAGGAATTGTTAGACATTGGCTTTATTAGTCCTAGTACTTCTCCTTGGGGTGCTCTCATCTATTCGTGAAGAAGAAAGATGGGAGTATGCGACTTTGTATTGATTATCGGGAGTTGAATCATGTCACCATCAAAAATAGGTATCCATTGCCACGTATTGATGACATGTTTGACCCGATTGCAAGGAGCCAAATTCTTTTCAAAGATTGATCTTTCGTTAGGATATCACCAATTGAAGATTAGAACCGTGACATTCCAAAGGCGGCTTTCGAGAACTCCGATGCGGGCATTATGAATTCTAGTCGTGTCCTTTGGATTGACTAATGCTCCTACGCCTTCATGGATATGATGAACCGAGTATTCAAGGAATATTTAGATCACTTTGTGGTCGTCTTTATTGATGACATCCTTATTTATTCCAAAAGTAGTGAAGATCATGAAAGCAACACTTGAGGGCGACACTCCAAAAGCTTCGTGAATATAAGTTTTATGCCAAGTTGAAGAAATGCGAGTTCGGCTTGAAGAAGTAGCATTCCTTGGGCACGTGGTATCAAGTCATGGAATATCTGTTGACCCAAAGAAAGATTGAAGCTATTCAAAGTGGGAACAACCTAAATCGATGACCAAAATCACGCAGCTTTCTCGGTTAAATTTGGTTATTATCGGAGATTCGTGGAAGGATTTTCTCGAATCGCTACTCCATTGACTCGGTGACTCGGAAAGATACAAAGTTCGGTTGGAGCGAAGAATGTGAGAAGAGTTTTCAAGAACTCAAGAGGAGACTTATTTCAAAGACTGTTACGACAATACCATCGGCTCGGAGGGATTTGTCATCTCTGATGATGCTTGAAGACAACGGGTTGGGATGTGTTCTTATATGCAACATGGAAAAGTTATAGCTATGCCTCGCGACAACTCAAAGAATATGAGAGGAATTATCCTACTCATGATCTAGAGTTGGCATTACTTGTATTATCTTCAGACTTAAAATTTGGAGGCATTACTTGTATGGAAAGAAAGTGGAGATCTTTACGGATCATAAAAGCCTCAAATATTTCTTCACTCAAAAGGAACTCAACAGCGACAACGACGTTGGCTTGAAGCTGTTGAAAGATTATGATCATACCATCCAATACCATCCGGAAAAGCGAGCGTGGTAGTATGACGCATTGAGTAGAAAATCATATATGCAAGACGAGTGCGATATTATCGTTTATGAAAGTGTAACGACCCCAAAATAGGTCCATTCCATCCAACCTTTCGAGTCGTTAAATACATGGTACTGAAATAACTACAACTTTATTACAACAATTGTCGTGCAAAATACAACAACACATATCTTTGTGAGTTTGGATACCAATATATACCAAATGTAACTCTGGACACCAACTTGGATAACACGTCACCATGACACCTTACATAAAAGTACTGGTCAGCTGTTTTAGAAATTAGAAACTTTGGGAAGTGCTCAAGAGAAACCTTCATCGTACATGGGAGGCCATGCTTTTAGGTTATGGTAGATATCATATGGCCACGTAATTATCCTTGGTTAACCCAATAAACCCCAAAGAAAAGCGAGAAGATTACTATCATATTCTTCCCGATGGTGAGTCTTCTCTTGACATATCATTATCTCCTTTGTCTCTAATTGGGTATTATACTCCAAACAAACACCAAGATTATATAGGTAGTGCTTGTAAATATACTCAAGCAAGTGGATGAGCACAACCATGTCTTATGATAACACGAGGTTGTATGTCATTAGACATCTTGTATGATAGTGACAAAACACCATTCCAAGTTAAATTCACCTCACCTCAACATCTATACACCACCACTCTATTCCTCGCTATCCCCCGCTCGACCCAATTACACTTTTATTACACGAAAGGAATTGTGAAACAAAAGGGTGAAGCACAACTAGCTCGATAAAGAATATTATGACTAAAGATAAATAAATTATCAATAGTCTTCATCGATAATAAATCGGAGATTTAGAACATATGGTAGATGATAAAACTTTTCAACCATAGTTGCACGCGGAATGAAGCGATCCATTAGAAGAGTCAAATAGACTATAAAGTCATTGTCTTCTCCATGTTAAAAATCCACCAACAATGTTTTATCCTGTAACATCAATCAACAATTCTCATCCCACAATCATGTGTATAACTTCATAATCGTAATTGTAGTTCTAAATTCCTTTCCTCATCCAAGACAAAGATAATTTTTCATCACTTGTCTTTACGAAACATCAAAGATCATGGTTATACCAAATCACAGTTCTCATTCATAATCATACTAATAAATTCATCTTTGCACCACGGGCCAAAGATATTCATCAACGATTCATCTTTACACTCAAAGCTAAAGATATTCAACAACGGGTCATCTTTGCATTACAAGCCAAAGATATTCATCAATAATTCATCTTTGCACTCTGAAAGCTAAAGATATTCAACAACAGTCATCTTTGCATTCTGACAAAAGAGCAAAAAGATATTCATCAATAATTCATCTTTGACCATCGGCTACAAAGATATTCATCATTATTGGTCTTTATTCATTTAAACACTATTCATCTTTACTACGGGCCAAAGATATTCTTCTCTAAATCATTCATCATTTTGCATTGGTTTTATCCACGTCCAAAAATACCTCAAAAATAATCATAGTGGTGTAAAATTCAAGAATGATCAAAACATGGATACAATCAAAGCTAGTATCCGAATAGATATTTTAGGCGAAAAGAAAAATTTTCATTTTTAGGTGAATAAAGACCGTATTCGTGAATAGTCAGTATCGTGAATAGTGCCGAGTATCGTGAATAGTAACTCTCACACCAAAAGATAGAAATTCACAAAAAAAACATCTTCACGCTTCACATGAATAGTACTTCGTGAATAGTAACTCATGAATAGTAACTCATGAATAGTAACTCTGAATAGTAACTTCGTGAATAGTAACTCATGAATAGTAACCCCGAGCATGAAAAAAGTTCCAAATTTGATAAAAACTTGAGATCAACATTTCAAAGATAATGATATTGAAGAAATAATATCATTACAAAAAATAATATCCCTTACTATCCCTTACCTCAAAAGAAAGCAAAGACTTACGACGGGATATCGGATATGAATATTTGAAGGAAACTTGCAGCGATGAATATCAACTCACCAAGTATCTAAATACTCACAAATTACACTCGATAATCTAGAGAGAAAGAGAAAACTTTGTTTACGGTGTGATTTTCAATTCTAACTTAGCCCTCTATTTATAGGAAAATGTTAAATTAGCCAAGCGAGACTTAACTCCGCAACCTGATGGCTTTACTCGCTACTATTCCCACCCACCACATTTGAAATAAAATTCAACACATTTCTTCACCAACCACAAGTGGGGCCCACTCAATTCTAGAATTTTCCACCAAAATCAATTATAAACCTAATTTAGAATCGGTCGCCTCTTAAAATTCATAACAAATCATTCGTTCATTTTAACGGTTCAAAATTTGTGGACATATACTCAACTTATGTATGTATAACATATCCAAAAATTACAACGATCCAACGGTCGGATCAAAATTTATAACTCACATAATATAGTGAAGAAACCGATTTTTTCGGACTATTAGTCCTTCGGACGATTTCATTCAAAATTTCACCACGAAATATCTACAAAGAATTTTTGGGTGATTCAAATTTCTGATTAGTTAGCTTACTTCTAGGGCTTTCTTTTGATATATGGCTCATCTCTTAACTCATTATACACAAAGAGTTATGGATTTTACAAAATCAAGTAATAAACTAATTTTTACGAAAATCCCATATTTTGTTCTCCATTTCGACAAATCTTGATAAAACACCTCATCATTAATTCCTTCACTTATAACCACATAAATAAATCCATAATTTATATCCACATCAAATAAATATTTTCTTATCATATGAATCAATAATTAATTATTCACAAATAATATTACGAGAATCACATTTATAATGACGGTAGTTCGAGGAAAGAGGGCTTTCCGATAAGGATTTCTCCTTCTTTGCGGCGCAATTAGGTGACCAAACCTCTCCTTGATGAACTTTCTAGACATTGCCAATAATGCTATCTAATAATATTATTCAAATAATATGAATTATTGATCGATAATGGAGATAATGTGCGGTGACAATTATTGAACAACAATAATATAAAATATCAACGCGGCAATTATTGAATCAATAAAATAAAATATTGAGCGATAATTCATTGTGAAAATTATTGAGTAGTGCCTTCTTACGTAAGGATCAATAATTCAACAATATTGTGCAATCTGGTGGTGTCTTCTTTGTAAACCACGCGTATTATTGTATTTTAACCAACGGGTATTCCAAGCGATCTTAATGAAGAATAACTACGCCGTTATTTTTAACCAACTTATATTTGTCGTTTTCTTCATCCAATCGCTTTTTAGTTATGGGGACCACACATGGTTTTGCTTGTGGTAAATACGAATATTCCCGACGGAAAGAATATTCCACGACCAAACGAATATTCCCAAACAATAATGAATACTTTATACCCCTTGCTTATTTTGAAAAAAATTTCATATATCACCCTTAACTTTAACTTTTATCAATTTAACCAATTCTTGAATAGAAAAATTGAATACTTTTATTTCATAAAATTAGGGGTCTTTACAAAGGCCCATTTTGTGTGACTTTGAAAGGATGGAGATAGAGTTAAAGACTCGAGGATGCATGTGATGATAAGTGAGTATACGAGTAGAACCGACTTTAATCGATAAAGTTAAAGTTGCTTTCAAGCTCACAGGACACGGAGGCCGATGCGTATGAGGAAAAAAGTGCAAGAAGGTGCTATCTTGGGAAGCAAGAATCGATGAAGAAGGAATACTTGAGTCAACTCCGGACTTTGTGTTCCTAACGACCACGATTTAAAGTATAATATCATGATGGAGGCGCATGACACACCATTTGCAATCCATCACAGGAGTACCAAAATGTATCATGATATTCGGCTATACATTTTGGTGGAGCAATATGAAGAGAGAGAGATATTTGTTTATCTCAAGGTGTCTAACTTGTCAACGAGTTAAAGCGAGCATCAAGTACCAAAAGGTCCATTGCAACCACTAGAAATTCCAGAATGGAAGTGGGAGCACATTACCATGGATTTAAATTCACGGTCTTCCTAAGGTTTCTCAAGGCGTTGATGCGATTTGGGTCATTGTTGATAGATTGACCAAGTCCGCTCATTTCTTTACCGATCTGAGAAACTTATACACTTGAACGTCTTGCTCGTATGCACATAAACGAGATTGTAAGATCGCATGGTATGCCGGTATCCATAGTTTCGATCGAGACCCAAGATTCACTTCACGATTTTGGGTTAGTTTGCAAAAGCTATGGGCACTGACTTACGATTTAGCTCGGCAGATATCATCCTCGAGACGCCTTGCGGACGATCGGAGAGGACTATTCAAACTCTTGAAGATCTATTAAGACTACGTGCCCTTGATTTCAAGGGAGTTGGGACAAGTTCTTACCATTGGTGGAGTTTTCCTACAACAATGAGTTATCAAGCAAGTATTGGCATGGCTCCATTCGAGCGTTGTATGGAAGAAAGTGTCGTTCTCTCAGTATCTTTGGGATGAGGTGGGTGAAGCAACGTTGTTGGGACCGGAGTTGATGCGTGTATGACTACGAAAAAGATTCAAACGATCCGACAACGTATAAAAACCTCACAAAATCGATAAAAGAGTTATCTTGATCTTCATCGAAAGGGACGTGGAATTCGATATAGGAGATCATGTGTTGTTAAGAGTTGCTCCATGGAAATGAGTTACAAGATTTGGAAAGAGAGGAAAACTTAACCCTCGATTCATCGGTCCATTTTAATCCTCGATCGAGTAGGAAGCTGTGGCCTATAGACTCGCTTTCTGCCAAATATGTCTCGTGTTCATAGCGTTTTTCACATATCTATGTTACGTAAATATGTGAAAGACCCGAACCATATTATTGAGTTAGAAACCGGACGAAAATAGCGGAAGATTTGGCGTATGAAGAGGTTCTGTTCAAATTTTGGATAAGAAGGAACATATTCTACGCTCGAGGTTATACCTCAAGTCAAAGTTTTGTGGAGGAACCACGATGTTGAGAAATGACTTGGGAGTTAGAATCGAAATGAAATCAAGGTATCCTTACCTCTTCGACATACCAGTCGTACCCTAATTTCGAGGGCGAAATTTCATAAGAAGGGAGGTTGTAAGACCCGACTTTTATAAATAAAGATGAATTTTTCTATAAATATTATTTTTGAATATTATGGAATAAATTTGATATAATGTTATAGTTGTGGGTAATATTTATAAATTTTGCAAAGTATGCAAGTTGTTATAAAATATTCGTTTGGTGGGAATATTCTTTTGTTAGGGAATATTAAATACAATGGCTCAATCATTAGTGGACCCCCAGCGAAATTATTGTCGGATTGAGAAAGCGACAAAAACATTTTATAAAAATAACGGCGAAGGTATTTACCGTTAAAGCTGTTGAACTACCCGGTGGTAAAAGTACGATGTCTGGCGTAGTTCATAGTAGCACTGCGGTATTGATTATTGATGCTTACATTGAGAAGTCACTTTCAAATTTATGCTTAATTATTGCTACTGATAATTGTTGCATCATATCTCTTATATTATTGATTCAATTATTGTCACAAAGATTATCATCGTATAATATGTTATAGTATTAAATCAATAATTGAGGCGACAAGTTATAAATGATTAATAATTGTTGAAAGATTAAATATGTGTTGATAAAAAAAAAATGATTTGTGGTAAGTTTGATTATTTTATGGGGGCTCATATGTCATCATCTAAGAGTCTCTTCGTCGTTTAATAGTAATTACCTTCGTCGATAGTAATTACCCTTGTGAATAGTATTTACCTTCGTCGATAGTAATTACCTTCGTCGATAGTAATTACCCTTGTGAATAGTATTTACCTAAATCGATAGTATTTACCTTCGTTAATAGTAATTACCTTTACCAGACGTCGAACCACTTGTCGTTTCACATTTGGTGATCGAACCACTTGTCGTTTCACATTACAAAGCGTCGAACCACTTGTCGTTTCACATTACTGGACGTCAAACCACTTTTCTTTTCACATCATTAGTCGTCAAGCCACTTTGCTTTTCACACGGCGGTGCTAAGCTAGAAATCTTCTATAAATAGAGGCCTAGGGCTTCATTATTTTCACGAATTCATTCAAGCTTATAGAGAGAGAAAGTATAGAGAGAATAAGAGAGAAAGAAGAAGAGTATTTTGTTCTTACACCTGCTTAAATATTCAATCTCCTACCAAATGTAAGGGGTGTTATTCTTTCTTATTCATGAAGAGAAGGCATTGTTATTCCATTGCTTATTATTACATTGGAATAACTTTTTATATAAGTGGTTTACCCTATACTTGGTGACATTCTTCTATTATTACATTGGAACATCCATGCATGTGTTTTTACAGGACTGGTTTAAAATCTTTATTATTATTACATTTGGAACATCACATGCATGTGTTTTACAGGACTGGTTAAAATCTTTATTATTACATTGGAATATCCTATACGTGTGTTTTACACGGATCTGGTTCCATCTTTATTATTCATTTGGAACATCACGCTTCTGGGTGTGAATTTCACGAATTGATTCCGCTTCTTTATTATTCATTGGAATAACTTTGCCGGTGTGAATTTCACGACACGGTTCAGATTCTTTATTATTTACATTGGAATAACTTTTATCTGTCTTGGTCTATTGCATGCATGGTGATTTCTTTTGTTATTCCATTCTTTATTATACCCGGTTGGTTAAAACTTTGACTTCTATACTCCATGAAATTAGTGGAATATCCTTGATATTTGCGTTTCATCGAAGATCTTTTCATGAAAATATTCTTACGATCATTCTTGAATTTTACTCTACAAAACAAAGATATCGTGTTGATAATTTGGGCGTTAATAATTCACGGATAAAATAATTCTTGAACTTGTTTTATTGAATTCTTATATCATTGTCATCATCCTCATGTTTATATTTTTTTTAAAGTCATACGTGGCTGTAGTGCATAGATGGACTTGGTATGATTATGACCGAGAGACTATTAGGGTGTAATCATGGCCGTAATGTTACAAATGATGTGGTAAAAATTCTCGATTGGTAGTAGTGCATTGATGGACGATTGTTGGCATGATCATGACCATTAATGAATACACAAATATATTCTTGGCCAGTAGTGCATGAATAATTGTGGTCGTGGATATCTTAAAGAATATCCTTGGCCGTAGTGCGGGGGTGATTCGATGATGTGGAATATTTATTAAAGTCGAGTCTAAATTTATAACAAATGATGAAAAACCTTTTAAAACCTAAAAGATAGTAGACTTTATTTTCTACTTGACTCTTTTAATGGATTGCATATTCATTGCGGTAGATTCCGCCATGATTAAACTAGTTATCTATTGTATTTTATCGGTTTAACATTGTTGAAGACTATTGATAATTTATTACGCATTATCTTAGTCATAATATTTCTTCTTGGGCTAGTTGAGCTCACCCTTTCTTTCTTTGTTCTCTTGTGAAATGAGAATATATATTTGGGGACGAGTCTGGGAAGCAGTGATGGTCACGAAGATAGCATTAGTAGTCCTCACTATTACGTGAAATAGTGTGATAATAATTGTAATGAGGACTCCTTTTGAGTTTGTATAATATCTAGTAAGCGATATTTGTATTTAAACTCACGGTTTATGTCGTATTGCATACCAGCAGTTATGTTAGTAAGTTGTATTTAAATTACACGTACCATGTAAGTGGCGATCCAAGATGGGTGATGTATACCTAATTTTGGGGCGTCACAATATATATATATATATATATATATATATATATATATATATATGTGTGTGTGTGTGTGTGTGTGTGTGTGTGTGTGTGTGTGTGTGTTTAATTATCCTTTTTTAATCTGATACATTTTAATTATAGTTTTATTTGTAATTAAAACTATCTCATTTAATGTAAGACCGAAATTTTTTTAAATAAAAGGAATTTCCTTTATTTATTATTTTGAAATAGTAAGGGTTGATTTGATTAATGTGGATAGTTAAGGGTTAAATACGCAAATATTTCAAAATAAGCAAGTGGTTATAAAATATTCATTGTTGTCGGGGAATATTCGTTTGGTCGTGGAATATTAAATGCTTTGTGGGAATATTAAATGCGACAGTAGTGACCCCATGTGTGGGCCCCATAACGGAAAGCGATTTGATGAGAAAAACGATAAATATAAGTTGGTTAAAAATAACTGGCGTAGTTATTACAGATTAAGGCCGCATTGGAATACCGGTGGTTAAAATACTGAATACGCTGGCGTGGTTGCAGCGATATTTGCGGGTATTACAGCATTATTGAATTATTGATCCTTACGTAAGAAGGCACTACTCAATAATTTTCACGGTGATTCTTGTTCAATATTTTATTTTATTGATTGATAATTCTTTGCGTTGATATTTTATATTATTGTTGTTCAATAATTGTCACCGCACATTATCTCCATTATCATATCAATAATTCATATTATTTGAATAATATTATTAGATAACATTATTGGCAATGTCTAGAAAGTTACGTCTAAGGAGAGGTTTGGTCACCTAATTGCGGCCAAGTAAGAGAGATCCTTATTGAAAGCCCCTCTTTCTGAGAAGCGGCACGGTTGTCATAATTGTGATTCGTAATATTATTTGTGAATAATTAATTATTGATTCATATGATAAAGAAAATTTTATTTTATGTGGATATAAATGATGGATTTATTTATGTGGTTATAAATGAAGAAATTATTATTGAGGTATTTTATCGATATTTTATCGGATTGGAGGTATTAAAAATTAAATCGGGGTTTTGAGATATATCATGGGGTTATAATTTTTAATCAAATGAGTTGGATGGTGGTAATTTTTGGGTATGTTATACATACATAAGTTGAGTATATGTCCACAAATTTTGAACCGTTAAAAATGCACGAATGATTTGTTGTGAATTTTAAGAGGTGTCGAATTAGAAATTAGGTTTATAATTGATTTTGGTGGAAAATTCTAGAATTGAGTGGGCCCCACTTGTGGTTGGTGAAGAAATGTGCTGAATTTTATTTCAAATGTGGTGGAGTGGCAATAGTAGCGAGTAAAGCCATCGGTGTAGTAAAGTCAAGTCTCGCTTTCACGGCTAACATTTTCCTATAAATAGAAAGGCTAAGTTAGAATTGAAAATCACACTGAAACAAAGTTTTCTTTCTTTCTCTCTTTATATTATCGAGGCGTATTTTGTGAGTATTTAGATACTTTGAGAGTTCTTTATTCAAGACAAGTTTCATTCAAGATCACTTGAGACCTTTCCTTGAAATCTTGATTCTTTGAGGTAAGGGATATTATTTTTTCAGTAATGATATTATTTCTTCAATATCATTATCTTTGAAATGTTGATCTGAAAGTTTTATCAAATTTGGAACTTTTTTCATGTCGGGGGTTACTATTCATGAGTTCTTATTCACGAGTTACTATTCATAAGTTACTATTCACGAGTTCTTATTCACGAGTACTATTCTTATTGAAGCGTGAAAATGTTTTTTTTGTGGAATTTCTATCTTTTGGTGTGAAGAGTTCTTATTCACGATATGGCTTTATTCACGATATCAAGACTATTCACGATATCGTAAGACTATTCATAGAAAATAAAATTTCTTCTTTTCGTCCAAAATATCTATTCTCGGATACTAGCTTTGATTGTATCCATGTTTTGATCATTCTTGAATTTTACACCACTATGATTATTTTTGAGGTATTGTTGGACATGGATAAAACAAAGTACGAATCATTAATCCTTAATCCTTGTCATTTTGTTTCAATTGGATTCGTTCTTAAAAATATTTTCATCATCCTCGGTCTTAAATGATGATATTATTGAATATCTTTGGCTTTGTAGTGCAAAGATGAATGATTTCTGAAGAATATCTTTGGCACATGTAGTGCAAAAGATGAGCAGTGTTTAAATGAACACGACCGATGATGAATATCTTTGGCCTTTAGTCAAAGATGATGAGCAGTGTTGAGATGAGCACGACCGATTGATGAATATCTTTGGCTGTAGTGTAAAAGATGAATATTTGATTTGAGATGAATATTGATTGATGTTACTGAGGGGATAAAATATTGATGATGAATTTATTAAATTCATAGATTATAGTAGATTTCATTCTCTACGTAACTTTTCTATGAATTATTATTTCACTATGAATATTGATCCGAAACTTGTTGTCTATTCAGATTCTATTAAATTTTTCCTGTTGAAGACTAACGATAATTTGTTGTATATTATCTTAGTCATAATATTCTTTCTTGAAGCTAGTTGAGCTCACCCTTTTCCTTTTGTTCCATTCTTCTCGGGAGGCGAGAATATAGCAAAAGTACGATGCAGTCGGGGTATGGAATGAAGGTTTTAGAAAGAATTGTTTAGTAGTCCTCACCATTTTTGTAAAATAATGTATCAATAAATGTGATGAGGTTTTATTTGAGTATAAATATTATACAGAAGATAATATTTGTATTTAAACTCACGCTTTTTCTTGTTGTAATAATAAAGTTGTAGTTGTTTACACTCATGTATCGACAACTTCAGGAATGGGTGATGTATACCTATTTTGGGGGCGTCACATTTAAAGTGTTGGTAACTTATAAAAAATTAATTTAGTTTAATTAACCCGTATTTTTGGATAAGTAATACAAATATTAAAAAAATTTAAATTAAATTATTAATGAAGTTTATTCTTATTAGAGTGATTGAGTATATTGATAGTTTAGTTTTGGTGCTTAACAACAAAAAAATATTATTTGAATTTTAGTTTCATTTTATAATTTTTATATGTTAATTTTATTGAGTATATATAAAAAATTGGGATGTTTATTATTTTGATTACATTTTTTAGTATCTGATTGACGTTATTTTTTATGCAATGTAAATAAAAAAATATAATTATATTTATTACTACCTCTATCTTGTAAAAAAATTTCTTTTAATATATTTTTTTCTTTTTTTGAGTAACAATATTTGTTATTTTTTTTGTAAATAATTATGTTTAAGTGTGACTTATGTTTGGTTTAATATATGAGAAAAATAATTAATATAATATTTAATACTTTTTTATATGAGTAATAAGATTCGTTTAAATTGTAATAATAAGTTTGTTTTACATAAATTTTAATATTTGAAAAAATTATTATTATTTTATTCGTTAATTTGTAATTTTTATAGGTATTAATATTATACTTTTTAATTACAAAAAATATATTTGAATATATATCACGTAAATTTTAATATTTGAGAAATTTAATTAGTAAAAATTGTATGACTTTATTTTCCCGATAAAATAAATATTTATTATTTATTATTTTTTGATTTTTATATTATTTATTGCACAATTTCATAATTTAATTAATTAGATTAATTAAAGTAAAAATTATGATATACAAATTTATATTTAGTGGAAAAATTAAACATTATAACTTGAAGGGTGTATTAGACATTATATTAAAAATATTTTTAAATATTAGTTGGTCGACCACACTAGGAGTAGTGAATGTTACATATTATAGACTAGAGAGGTATTGACTGTTACTTGAAAAACTAGAAGGATAGTGAATGTTATTATATGTATCTACAAGAGGTGTCAGTGTATTTTACTCTTAAAAAAAATCAGCCAGCGAATATTGTTTCTTATTAACAATTTCAATATAACTTTAACGAATCACATATATCGTGAATTCTTGAGTTTTTTGTCATGTTAAGCGACTATTAAAAGGCTAATTTTTTATTTTTTACTTTTTTTCTCACCATATAAGTATTTTCTTTTTTTTTTTTCAAGTTAAATTAATGCATATAAAAGGATATGCATTTGAAGGATTCGATAAAAATTAATGGTTCACAAAAAAATTGAGTAACAATTTGGTAATTTTTCGCAACTTGTTGGAAAATAGGAGGAGTATGAGGTTAAATGTATCCTATATTCTTGGTGTTATTACTAATAATAATAATAAATAATTACATGTTTTAAATATTTTCCAAGATTTTAGTTTCCTTGAATAAAGTATAATTTGTTAGAGTAGTATTTAACTTTGAAAACGGACAAATACCGTCATTTATTTAAATATGCAAATATAGTAAGTATTCAACAACTATAAAATTAAGACAAATGGAGTATTAATTTTAATTTATGCTATTATTAATTTAAATGATCTCAAAAGCATTTTCATTTTTTGAAAATAAATAACGTTTCTACTTACGACCTATAGCTACAATAACCATTCATACAAAAAAATGTGATATCTCTCCCTAAAACCTTTTCGAAATTAATTTGTCAAGTTCTAAATGTAAATTAATTTAATTTATGTAAGTTTTGAAAACAAACAAATATTAACCATAATATTTTTAGATAGTATTTAGTAAATAAAAAAAAAAAAAAAAATCAGGTGTTGTCATAAAAAAATCTTCCTAATTGACAGATCAAATTCGGATGTCAGGTTCTCTCATAAATCGATTTTAGAAAGTGATTCCTTTTTGTGGAATACTTTTAATAATTAATTAAAATTTTCTTATAATTTAATAGTAGAATAATAAATCATAAAACAATGCTAAGTTAAGTGGTATACATAATAAATCTTTACTAAACTTAAGTGAAAAAGAATGTCAAATGAAGTATGAGACTACCATTTTAGAAAAGTATAATTATATAATAAATTATATAATTATCACAACAATTTTTATTCTCTCAACATTAAGTATACCTCACACTCTGTGGGTGACGACATAATAAAAATGAAATAAAGTCCCACAATAAAATGTTAATATAGTCAACAAGAGAACACATAACAAAGAATCGAACCTGCTATTAATTTTGAAACTCCATTTTCGGGAATACGATATAATTTTATAATTAAGTAAATTATTGTAATTAATTTCATAATTAAATATATTATTGCTATTACAATATCAAAAATTAATCAAAATAAAGAAACAAGCCCACAAACATAAAGAGTAAATAAACTTCCATAATAAATTGAGAATTGAACCTAATACTTAAATGTCACAATACTTCAGTCTTAATTATTATGATAAAACATCATCGAACTACTTAAGTTAGGCTTAACTTCAAGAGTATTAATAAAATTTTGGACTAAAAATTAAGATTGAGATTCTGGGACTCATATGTCTCAGTTTACTCGTGGTGAGAGATCTAAAATTTTATTTTTATTGTTATCACTTTTCTAAAAAATAATGAAAAATAAAAGTCCTTCAAATACTTGTCCAGCCAATCATGTGATATTTTGCATGAGGTCATTCGTTGAAGTATTAGTTAGCACATACTATCAGTACGTATGAACAAAAGATTTTTTATAAAAAAGAAAATATATCAATAAAAAATTTTATTTATCGACTTTGAAACGCTTCTTTCTTCTTTTCTTATTTAAGAAAGGTGTGAATCGAACGCAGAACAGTATAGTTTAAAAACGTCTCAAAATTTCTTTCGTTTTCAATTGTTGGAAAAATATAATAATTCAATGTGTTTGTAAAATTGTAGGAATATAGAAATGAGCATATTTGATTGAATCTCTTCACAAAGATTTCTTGATTACATATTAACTAAAGGTTAATTTGGAGTTTTCCAGGAGAAGAATGCATTTAAAATTGAGATGCTTATTATATCACCCATTAATTAAATTAAAGGCTACTTTGGAGTTTCTAATGCATCAAATAAGAAATAAATTGTGTTTTCATGCAACTTTTAATAGATTTTGACTATTGAGAGCATGTGTCTCGAATTTTTAAAATTAAAAAATTATATTAATTTAGAGTTTAAAAATATCTTAATTTGATTTTAAAAAGTTCATAATAATTTTATATTGAACAAAACAAAATAGCCTCTTTATGTTTTTTTATTTGCAAACATTTTGTCATTATTTAGACAATTCAAATTTACGTTTCACTCACATCGCGTTGATGACCTATACTATAAAAAAAAATACGTAGAAAGATATAAAATATATGTAAATATCATTTTTTCTCTCCAAACCTTAACCTTAGTACCAACCTCAAAGGGGCACCTGCCCCCCCCCCCCCCCCCCCCCGGTGTTCCGCAAAGGCACACTATTTCATCTAGTAATATGTCTACTATCATATAAAAAATCGTTCACATACATTCGCGTACGTATTAATATTAATACGACTCACGGAAGCGAAAGCAGTTTCACATGGATCATATCAATATATATGAGCAGTATGTGAGTAGTTTTATATGATAGTAACATTACTCTTTTATCCAATCTTAAAAAAGAGAATTCTTAATTAACCGGTTTCATAAGGGGTAAATAAAGTAGCATTGGAGAATAAAATAATGTAAGCAGCTACTTGGAATATTTGAAATGCTACATATTTAATGCAATAAGCTGATGGCCTCCTCAGGTAAGGCAAGGGTTTGATTAATTGATTCTTTAGCTTTGGTATTCAACGTCGTCGCCATAGATACCAGCGATTTCTTCAACAAACTGTCAAGGCAGGCATCTCCTTGCTTAATTAATGGCCATATGAAATGAAAGAAAGTGACACTTGAATCTGCTAACTGCCTCTATTAGATAAATTGATAAAGTTGGGGAAGAATTTTCCAATTAAATTTTAACCATCACAATTCACAAACTTAGAGCCAATCATGTGCCATATTTTTAAACATAATGTAATCTTCTACACTGTCTAATTGGTGAATATAAATTGGAAATGATAACCTCCCCGTCCCTTAATACCATTTAAATAATGATAGATACACAACTTATTTTATAATTTGATGATGTAGCATACTCCACCTCAGCTTTTATGTGAGGCTGAAGACTACATTGAAGCAATTTGTTCATCAACATGCTGATATGGAGTATGCCACATCAACAAATTGTAAAATAATTGTAGAATAAGTTATATCTCTAGCATTAATCATATCGTTTTAGATTATTTTATTTTTCCTAATTATTTGTCGTTTTATATAATCTAAAGAGAATTAACTACAATCTTTCCAAAATTACCACTCATAAAAAAATGTTACGCATGAGATAGAGAGTATATGAGTTAAGTATGGTAATTATGATAAATATAGATATATAGCGACGGTAAAAACAGTCATTATAGAATCTATAACAACAGTTTTCATGTGAAAATATTAAAAAGTCATGTGAAAATATCAGTTTCCCTATAAATATTTGACGAACTTGGATTACGACGACAAACTTGAAAGTGTATGCGATAAAATAGAATAAATTAAAGTTGACTCTTCTTAATTCATACATATCACATGTATGTACATACGTTGTAATTATAATTTGACTGAAAACTTTTACAATGTATAGCACTACTCATAAAAAATTGATAAATAAATCACCAAGGATTGTAATGAAAATTTCTCATTGAGATATATAATTTGATTTAAATTACAAATTTTATGGGGAATCAATATATTTCATATATTTTTATTTATTGTCTAGTATACTCTAAAAACTTTATTTTTATGAGCTCAATTGTATTTGGACTTATTATATATCTTTTAGAATTTAGATAGTATAAATTATAAAATATAATTACTCTCTTTGATTTATTTTTTTTAGAATTGATATTTACACAACCCAATTTAATATATTCGTAGTAGACCTCACCTTTTAATTAAATTTATTCATTTATGTCCAATTGGCCCTCATATTTTACACACCCCAATTGCCCTCTCTCTTCCGGGAGTGGTTAACATGAAGTTAACTTTGGTCAATTGATCAATACAGTGTCGACGCGCAGGCCATAATGTGATCTCCCTCTTTGCGTATCAACACTGTATTGATCAATTGACCAACTTACCATAAAATTAACTTAATGATAACCGGATCCCTCCCTCCCTCCCTCCCTCCCTCCCTCCCTGCATCTCGTGTTTTGAACTCGGACTACATCTTATTCTTAACCCACTACTAAATCTCCGTTCTTTTGTCCAATTCTTGAGATATATATAGAGAGAGTAAATTGAGTCGATTTCAACTTCAGCCTTCTAGCAGGACATAACAAGGTGGTGTTGTTTATTGAGTCCTTCTAGGGGGATATTTTTTTGTTAACATTCTAGCGACATTATTTTTGTTGATTTTTTTTGTAGTACCTTTCAAAAAATGTATAGTATTTATTCCAACTGAAATTTTTGTAAAAAGCAGTGTTTTAGGTGTAATTTGGATACATACAAAAAGGGGTTTTTTCGATCATCTGCATAACTCGCTTTTGTATATCTTAGAACGTCATTAGAACGTCGAAAAAAATGTCCCCCTAAAATTATTCTTGTTTATTTTGGATTAAACTAAACAAACCAATAGTCCATCGGGAAATCCACCAAATCGACTGTAATTTGGGCTGACGATTGGGTAGCCGAAGATGCGGCTCACCATGGTCCATGCTCATCTCCACACTTGGAAAGCATTGGGTTAACCCAGAAAGAAGTGTACAACAAAAATATTAACGTAAACCTGATTGAAGATAGTTATATTATTGGTGGTCCCTTCAAATTGGTATAAAAAAATTGAGTTGCACGGAGTAAAAAGGTAACCGAGTATTGTAGGGTAAATAAAGCTGCAAACCAATCAAATAATTCGGACTCGATTCGAGTATTGTAAAAAGCTAATTGAGTATTTTTTGTTACATTTAGTTATTAACTGGTATGGAAAAAAGAACGGCAAAACTAATGTTTTAATCAATATAATTGACACATTTTATCAAATACATTACTGAATTTTAATTTTTTAAATTATCATATTAAATTAATTAAAATAGTAAAATTGAAATATTCCGTTACAAAAATTAGATAGACGTTAAATTGTTTCAGATTTTTCTTATGTGGTAGCAAAAAATAAAGCTAAAAAGAAATATATACTGATGTGGATATTTTTATATGGCTGTGTAAAAAAACAAAAAATTAAAAAATGACATGAAAATAAAAGGCAACGAAAAAATATATTTTTGACCCATTTTAACATTTTAATGTTTTAAAAGGGAAAAAAAAGTAATAAAACACAATAAAAACTAAAATATTTTTCATTCATTAAATCAAATTTATTTATCAAGATAAATTAATTAAATATACTCTGTCAAAATAAACATATTTTCCTTGATAAAAAGACAACGTTAATAACTAAACATTAAAAAAATCAAAGCAAAATCAAATAATTGTGTTCTCCCCATCTTTCTCTTTTATTTCTTCTCGGGAAAAAATCTCAAAATCAAAACCCTAATTTTAAATTCTCTCTCATTATAACTCAATCATCCAAATAAACTCACCATCTTCTTCAACTCAAGTCCTGATTCATCATCTTAAAATTACAAACCGCCGTAGTCTTACGGAAAACTCAATGAATCACGATCATAATCTCGTGACTAACCAAGATGGACTAATCATACAGTTTGAAACATGATGAATCAATCCAGCACAACGAAACGAAACAGTGAAACCATTAATCAAAATGCATTAAAAGGCTATAAATCTTAGCAGGCGATAGCAGAATCAAAACCAGATCAAACCTGTTTTTAAAGGTGATGGAAGGTCTCCAAGAAGATCCTGGTGATGGCAGCATGCAATGTGCAGACCATCCTTACAAAAGCGAAATAAATCGGATCTATATCATACCTCAAACAGATCTATAGGACCAATACAAAAAATCACAGAAATAAATCGGATCTATAGCATACCTCAACAGATCTCTATAGAAACAAAAACGATTTTCACCCGAACTCTATACAAAAAAGGCTACTGCAACAAATCTGAACAGGAACAATAACAAATTGAATGGAGAAATAACATAAATCCATAGCCGGAACGTCGTATATCAAGGAACGATCTTTACAAATCTGGAACGAGAATTCAGAAATGAAAAATAACGAAGAATCGATCTAGAAGAGACTTCAAGATATATCATGTGTTAAAGATGGAGTGCGAAAATTAAATAAAGATGATGAGTGATATTTATTTCCATCCAAACTTCACGCAAACCAAGAATCTAACAAAACCCCCAACATTAAAAGTAAACTTCATTTGCCTTGTACAAAAATGAAAGAAAGTAAATAACACCCATTTTCCGGATCAACTCTTCTCAAAATCTCAATTTTAGCTGGCAAAATTACAAGAAAAACCAACATTCCATGCCTCATTGCCCTCGTGAAAAAACAAACAACAAATTCAATCTTCTCAATCATTATAATTTGCTAACTCAATGATTTGTTTTTGTATTAAGAAAATGATGGTAAAATATTAAATATACTATCAATTGTCTATATTGTCTTTGTATTGAAAAAAAAGAGTGTTATTTATTGAGCAAAAAATAGTGAGAGAACCAAAGTTATATTTATTAATTGTGATAATATTAGAAACTAAACAATTAATATTCACTTGAAATTCTCAAACTATTTATATTTATGAATAAAAATATTTTTTTAAAACGACTTATATTAAGAACGGAAAGAGTAATAAATTGGATCGAATAATTACATACTGGTGAGTAGGCCCAATCGAGTATAAAACAAATGACAAACCGATAACTAATTACAAATTCAATAATTTTTTTACTAATTGCTAAAAAGAGCCCTCGAGTGTTTTAAATGGAGGCCCAAGCAACCGGCCTCTAGGCCCTCTACCCTCATAACTTGACCTATAGGGCCACAACAATTAGGATAATTTATATATAGCAGTACATTTTTAGAAATAATTATAAAAATCATATATCTATAAAATAATTACAAAAATATTACACTTTTTCATATTTATTTATAATATTAGTGCAATTAGGATAAATAAAGATGAATTTTTTATAAATATTATTTTTGAATATTATGGAATAAATTTGATATAATGTTATAGTTGTGGGTAATATTTATAAATTTTGCAAAGTATGAAGTTGTTATAAAATATTAGATTTTGGTGGGGAATATTCTTTTGTTAGGGAATATTAAATACATGATGGCTCGATCATTGGTGGACCCCCTGCGAGAATTATTGTCGGATTGAAAGCGACAAAAATATTTTATAAAAATAACGGCGGAGGTATTCTAGGTTAAAAGCATTGAACTACCGGTGGTAAAAAATGCGATGTCTGGCGTGGTTGCGTAGTAGTAGTAATATTTATAAATTTTGCGGTATTGATTATTGATCTTTACGTGAGAAGTCACTCATTTATGCTCGATTATTGCTACTGATAATTCTTTGCATCATATCTCTTATATTATTGATTGATTATTGTCATTGATTATCATAGTATCTACGTATAATATGTTATAGTATTAAATCGATAATTGAGGCGACAAGTTATAAATGATTAATAATTGTTGAAAGATTAAATATGTGTTGATGAAAAAAAATGATTTGTGGTAAGTTTGATTATTTTATGGGGGCTCGTATATATATGTCATCATCTAAAGTCTCTTAAATCGATAGTAATTACCTTCGTCAATAGTAATTACCTTCGTCGATAGTAATTACCTTGCCGTCGATAGTAATTACCTTTGTCGATAGTAATTACCCTTGTGAATAGTATTTACCTTCGTCGATAGTAATTACCCGTCGATAGTAATTACCCTTGTGAATAGTATTTACCTTCGTCGATAGTATTTACCAACCGTTAATAGTAATTACCTTTTTACGGACGTCGAACCACTTGTCGTTTTCACATTCTGGCGTCGAACCACTTGTGTCGTTTCACATTCGAGCGTCAAAGCCGATTCGTCGAGCCACTTGCCTTTTCACACACGGCGGTCTTAAGCTAGAAATCTTCTATAAATAGAGGCCTGAGGGCTTCATTATTTTCACGAATTCATTGAGCTATAGAGAGAGAAAGTATAGAGAGAATAAGAGAGAAAGAAGAAGAGTATTTTATTCTTACTGCTTTGCTGCGATATTCAATCTCTACCAAATGTAAGGGGTGTTATTCTTTCTTATTAATGAGAGAAAGGCATTGTTATTCCATTGCTTATTATTACATTGGAATAACTTTTGTATAAGTGGTTTACCTATACTTGGTGACATTCTTCTATTATTACATTGGAACATCACATGCATGTGTTTTACAGGACTGGTTAAAATCTTTATTATTATTACATTGGAACATCACATGCGTGTGTTTTACAGGACTGGTTAAAATCTTTATTATTACTGTTGGAACATCACATGCATGTGTTTTACATGGGACTGGTTAAAATCTTTATTATACTGTTGGAATATCTATCATGTGTTTTACAGGATGCAGTTCCATCTTTATTATTACATTGGAACATCACATGATTGTGAATTTCACACGATTTTGGTTAGTTATTTATTATACATTGGAATAACACATGCATGCTTGATCTATCGCATGCGTGGTGATTTCTTTTGTTATTCCATTCTTTATTATACCCGGTTGGTTAAAACTTTGACTTCTATACTCCATGAAATTAGTAGAATATCCTTGATATTTGCGTTTCATCGATATCTTTTCATGGAAATATTCTTACGATCATTCTTGAATTTTACTCTACAAAAGCGATATCGTGTTGACAATTTGGGCGTTAATAATTCTGGATAAAATAATTCTTGAACTTGTTTTATTGAATTCTTATATCATTGTCATCATCCTCGTATTTATATTTTTTTGAAAGTAAATACATGGCACATGTAGTGCGTAGATGGACTTGGTATGATTATGACGAGAGACTACCGGTGTAATCATGGTAGTAATGTTACAAATGATGTGATAAAAATCCTCGATTGGTAGTAGTAGTGCATTGATGGAATGATTGTTGGCATGATCATGACCATTAATGAATACCACAAATATTCTTGGCGTAGTGCGTGAATAATTGTGGTCGTGATCTTAAAGAATATCCTTGGTAGTAGTATGGGGGTGATTCGATGATGTGGAAATATTTATTAAAGTGAGTCTCAACTATAGCGATGATGAAAAACCTTTTAAAACCTAAAAGATAGTAGACTTTATTTTCTACTTGACTCTTTTAATGGATTGCGTATTCAGCTGCTTGATTAAAGCTGGTTGTCTATTGTATTTTATCGGTTTAACATTATTGAAGACTATTGATAATTTATTACGCATTATCTTAGTCGTAATATTTCTTCTTGGGCTAGTTGAGCTCACCCTTTCTTTTCTTTATTCTCTTGAGGAAATGATAATATAAATTTGGGACGAGTCGGGAAGCAGTGATGGTCACGAAGATAGCATTAGTAGTCCTCTTTATTACGTAAAATAGTGTGATAATAATTGTAATGAGGACTTTTTGTTTGAGTTTGTATAATATCTAGTAGGCGATATTTGTATTTAAAACTCACGTTTATATGTATTATTGTACCACGGCAGTTATGTTAATAAGTTGTATTTAAATTACATACCATGTAAGTGGCGACCCAAGATGGGTGATGTATACCTAATTTTGGGGGCGTCGCGGTTAGTATCGAGCTTAGGGATATGATCACTGGCTAAGATGTGAGAATAGTACTAGGAGGGAGGGGGGAATACCTTATTTAGTATGACCTACTAAGTTTATGTGATATTTTATTGGTTGGTGGGAAGATAGGGATAATTTGTTACATGTCGATTAACCTTTTGTTTTGTGGCGATGTCTGAAAATGACATCGAGAATGTTGAGAATATATGATGGGCGCTTGACGATTGTTGATTCCACATATCGATAATCGGGATAATAATGCATCGGGAAGGCGACAATCCTCATCTGACAACAACAACCTTGACCAAATGATGAATGATCGAATGTTCGGAGGCTTTATGCGATTTATCTGGCAATGAGCGAGGCGACTCTGTCCAAAAGCGTGGGGTGGAAACACGGAAAACTCTCGGGCGGTGCCATTAAACAATTTAAGGAGGCTGGGACCACAGGAGTTTAAGGAGAAGCAAAACCACTTACGGCGGAAGCATGGATAAAAGATTACCAAGATATTTGATGTCTTGGGATGCTCAGAGAAAGCAAAAGGTTCCACTGCCGCCTTTATATTCTTGCGGAGGCGGATTCTTGGTGGGAATCGGTAAAGCGTACTCGACCAATTTGTCTTGAAGATATCTTGGGAGAAGTTCGGGGGTACATTCAGCGACAAATACTTTCTGAAAGTATTCGCCACATGAAGGAGGTGGAGTTTATCAAGTTGGAACAAAACAATATGGCCAGTGTCATGATCTGAGGCAAAATTTGCGGAGTTATCACGGTTCGTCCCACTTGGTGGATAATGAGAGAGAATGGTGGCGAATGTTTTAGAGGTTTGAAGCAGGAATCGTCGACATCTTATTTCTCATAAAGCGTGTTTGTATTAGGATGTTGTAAATAGGGCTCGATTAGTGGGTAGCGATAATGAGTCAGCCTTGACTAAAAGAAGCGGTGGCAAAATTATAATACCGGCGAGAATAGTCATCGAGCGGTGACAACAAGCGTGGAGGAATCAGCGGGCGGATATGGTAACCACGCCGGTGGTAATCGGGGCCAAAACAATAAGAATGGACATTTCAAGAAAAGGAGATTCAATGATGATGGAAAGGCGTCGACACTGGCACCCGTTGTTAAGGAAGGAGAAAGACCACTATCGTATGCTTCAAATGCGGAGGAGAGGGACACATCGATCAAGCTGCGTCAAATGCGAGTCAAAGCGTGTTATAATTGTGGAAGAAGGTCACTTAGCTCGATTTTTTGTCGTTCTAGAAGACAAATTCAGACTAGGATGGAAGCACCAAAGGCCGTCGGAAAATTCAAAGCCGGTAGTCTGAGGAGGCATTTGTTGTGACCTCCCAAAAGCGAGGAATCCAGAATGAGGTCATCACGGGTAAGCTTATCATAAACTCTAATGAAGTCTATACTTTATTTGATCTGGGTTCTACCCATTCTTTTATTTCTCTCTACTTGCGCTCATCGATTAAATTTGACTCAGGAGAAATTAGACTTTGACTTATCTGTGGAAACTCAGTTGGGAGAAACCTTCATTACATCCCTTTGTTTATAAGTCTTGTTTGGTTCAAATCGGTACCCTCACATTACTGTCGATCTTATTTCATTAAAAATACTTGCATTTGGCGTGATTACAAGGATTGATTGGTTAACTACTTATCATACAAAAATTGATTGTTTTCGTAAGGTTGTTAGCTTTCATATTCTAATCGACCTATTATCACGAATTCAAACGACCAAACCATTAAAATCAATCACGGTCGTCTCAAGCCATAAAATTTATTCGTTTATTGAAAAGCGGATGTCGAAGCTTTCTTAGCTCATATCCTGATTTAAATAAAAATAAATCGGTTTTAAGCGATATTCTATTGTTAATAAATTTCTGGCGTATTCCAGAAGAACTTCTGGCCTACCCAGGCGTGAAATTGAATTTTGTATCGACCTTGAACCCGGTACAAAACCTATTTCAAAGCCCATGTCGAATAGCTCTATTGAACTTGAGGAGTTAAAGACCCAGCTGCGAGAATTGTTAGACATTGGCTTTATTAGTCCTAGTACTTCTCCTTGGGGTGCTCACATTACATTCGTGAAGAAGAAAGATGGGAGTATCGACTTTGTATTGATTATCGGGAGTTGAATCATGTCACCATCAAAAATAGGTATCCATTGCCGCGTATTGATGACTGTTTGACCCGATTTCAAGAGGCAAATTCTTTTCAAAGATTGATCTTCGTTAGGATATCACCGATTGAAGATTAGAAATGCGTGACATTCAAAGGCGGCTTGAGAACTCGATGCGGGCATTATGAATTCTAGTCGTGTCCTTTGGATTGACTAATGCTCTTTGCCTTCATGGATATGATGAGCCGAGTATTGAGGAATATTTAGATCACTTTGTGGTCGTCTTTATTGATGACATCCTTATTTATTCAAAATAGTGAAGATCATGAAAGCAACACTTGAGGTGACACTCAAAAAACCGTGAATATAAGCTTTATGCGAGTTGAAGAAATCACGAGTTACGGCTTGAAGAAGTAGCATTCCTTGGGCGCGTGGTATCAAGTCGTGGAATATCATTGACCAAAGATTGAAGCTATTCAAAATTTGGAACAACCTAAATCGATTAATAGAAATCGTAGCTTTCTCGGTTTAAATTTGGTTATTATCGGAGATTCGTGGAAGGATTTTCTCGAATCGCTATTCCATTGACTTCGGTGACTCGGAAAGATCTGAAAGTTCGGTTGGGGCGAAGAATGTGAGAAGAGTTTTCAAGAACTCGAGGAGACTTATTTATTTTTGTTACGTGATACCATTCGGCTCGGAGGATTTGTCATCTCTGATGATGCTTGAGCAAAAGGTTGGGATGTGTTCTTATGCGACATGGAAAAGTTATAGCCTATGCCTCATGACAACTCAAAGAATATGAGAGGAATTATCCTACTCGTGATCTAGAGTTAGCATTTATTATCTTTGCACTTAAAATTTGGAGGCATTACTTGTATGGGGAGAAAGTGGAGATCTTTACGGATCGTAAAAGCCTCAAATATTTCTTCACTCAAAAGGAACTCGACATGCGACAACGGCGTTGGCTTGAAGCATTGAAAGATTATGATCGTACCATCGATACCATCTGGAAAAGCGAGCGTGGTAGGGTGGCGCGTTGAGTAGAAAATCATATCACGAAATCTGAGTGCGATATTGTCAATATATGAGCCCATTTTGTGTGACTTGCAAAGGATGGAGATAGAATTAAAGACTCGAGGGGCGCGTGTGATGATAAGCGAGTATCTGAGTAGAGCAGACTTTAATTGATAAAGTTAAATTTGCTCGATTTCTCGGACACGGAGGTGATCGTATGAGGAAGAAAGTGCAAGAGGGCTTATCTTAGGAAGCAAGAATCGATGAAGAAGGAATACTTGAGTCGACTCCGGACTTTGTGTTCTAACGACCACGATTTAAAGTATAATATCATGATGGAGGCACCTGACACACCATTTGCAATCCATCACAGGAGTACCAAAATGTATCGTGATATTAAATCGTACATTTTGGTGGAAGCGATATGAAGAAGAGAGATAGATATTTGTTTATCTCAAGGTGTCTAACTTGTCAGCGAGTTAAAGCGGAGCATCAAGTACCAAAAGGTCCATTGCAACCACTTGAAATTCGAATGGAAGTGGGAGCACATTACCATGGATTTCGTTACGGTCTTTCTAAGGTTTCTCAAGGCGTTGATGCGATTTGGGTCATTGTTGATAGGTTGACCAAGTCGCTCATTTCTTACCGTCGAGAAACTTATACACTTGAGCGTCTTGCTTTCGTATGTACATAAGCGAGATTGTAAGGCTGCATGGTATCTGCGGTATCCATAGTTTACGATCGAGACCGAAGATTCACTTCACGATTTTGGGTTAGTTTGCAAAAAGCTATGAGCGCGGACTTACGATTTAGCTCGGCATATCATCCTCGAGACAGACGGACGATCGGAGAGGACTATTCAAACTCTTGAAGATCTATTAAGACTACTGTGTCCTTGATTTGAGGGAGTTGGGACAAGTTCTTACCATTGGTGGAGTTTTTCCTCTGACAACGAGTTATCAGCAAGTATTGGCATGGCTCCATTCGAGCGTTGTATGGAAGAAAGTGTCGTTCTCGGTATCTTTGGGATGAGGTGGGTGAAGCAGCGTTGTTGGGAATAGGAGTTGATACGTATGACTACGGAAAAGATTCAAACGATCAAATGACGTATAAAAACCTCACAAAATCGACAAAAGAGTTATCTTGATCTTTCGTGAAAGGGCGTGGAATTGATATAGGAGATCATGTGTTGTTAAGAGTTGCTCCATGGAAAGGAGTTACAAGATTTGGAAAGAGAGGAAAACTTAACCCTCGATTCATCGGTCCATTTTAATCCTCGATCGAGTAGGAGCGTGGCTATAGACTCACTTTCTGCCAAATATGTCTCGTGTTCATGCGTTTTCACATATCATATTACGTAAATATGTGAAAGACCGAACCATATTATTGAGTTAGAGCAGGACGAAATAGCGGAAGATTTGGCGTATGAAGAGGTTCTGTTCAAATTTTGGATAAGAAGGAACATATTCTACGCTCGAGGTTATACCTCAAGTCGAAGTTTTGTGGAGGAACCACGATGTTGAGAAATGACTTGGGAGTTAGAATCGAAATGAAATCAAGGTATCCTTACCTCTTGACATACAGTCATACCCTAATTTAGAGGGGCGAAATTTCATAAGAAGGGAGGTTGTAAGACCCCTGACTTTTATAAATAAAGATGAATTTTTCTATAAATATTATTTTTGAATATTATGGAATAAATTTGATATAATGTTATAGTTGTGGGTAATATTTATAAATTTTGCAAAGTATGCAAGTTGTTATAAAATATTCGTTTGGTGGGGAATATTCTTTTTGTTAGGGAATATTAAATCTGATGGCTCAATCATTGGTGGACCCCACAATGAAATTATTGTCGGATTGAGAAAGCGACAAAATATTTTATAAAAATAACGGCGGAGGTATTACCGTTAAAAGCTGTTGAACTACCGGTGGTAAAAAATGCGATGTCTGGCGTGGTTGCGTAGTAGCTTGCGGTATTGATTATTGATCTTTACGTGAAGTCACTTTTTATGCTCGATTATTACTTCTGATAATTCTTTGCATCATATCTCTTATATTATTGATTGATTATTGTCACGATTATCATACATATAATATGTTATAGTATTAAATCAATAATTGAGGCGACAAGTTATAAATGATTAATAATTGTTGAAAGATTAAATATGTGTTGATGAAAAAATGATTTGTGGTAAGTTTGATTATTTTATGGGGGCTCGTATATCATCATCATCTAAGAGTCTCTTCGTCGATAGTAGTATTTACCTTCGTCGATAGTAATTACAACCGTCGATAGTAATTACCCTTGTGAATAGTATTTACCTTTGTGAAATAGTATTTACCTTCGTCGATAGTAAATGTGATAGTAATTACCCTTGTGAATAGTATTTACCTTCGTCGATAGTATTTACCTTCGTTAATAGTAATTACCTTTACAGACGTCGAACCACTTGTCGTTTCACATTCTGAGCGTCGAACCACTTGTCGTTTCACATTCTGAGCGTCGAACCGATTAAATCGAGCCACTTGCCTTTTCACACGGCGGTCTTTAAGCTAGAAATCTTCTATAAATAGAGGGCTAGGGCTTCATTATTTTTCACGAATTCATTGAGCTATAGAGAGAAAGTATAGAGAGAATAAAGAGAAAGAAGAAGAGTATTTTGTTCTTACCTTCTTTGCGATATTCGATCTCCTACCAAATAAGGGGTGTTATTCTTTTCTTATTCATGAAGAGAAGCATTGTTATTCCATTGCTTATTATTACATTGGAATAACTTTGTATAAGTGGTTTACCTATACTTGGTGACATTCTTCTATTATTACATTGGAACATCACATGCATGTGTTTTACACCGGACTGGTTCGTCTTTATTATTATACATTGGAACATCACATCGTCATGTGTGTTTACATGGGACTGGTTAAAATCTTTATTATTACTGTTGGAACATCACATGCGTGTGTTTTGCAGGACTGGTTAAAATCTTTATTATTACATTGGAATATCTATATGTGTTTTTTACAGGATGCTGGTTCCATCTTTATTATTACATTGGAACATCACTGTCGATTGTGAATTTCACGACTTTGGTTAGTTATTTATTATTACATTGGAATAACTTTTGCATGTGATCTATCGCATGCATGGTGATTTCTTTTGTTATTCCATTCTTTATTATACCCGGTTGGTTAAAACTTTGACTTTATACTCCATGAAATTAGTAGAATATCCTTGATATTTGCGTTTCATCCGATATCTTTTCATGGAAATATTCTTACGATCATTCTTGAATTTTACTCTACAAAGCGAGTATCGTGTTGACAATTTGGGCGTTAATAATTCTGGATAAAATAATTCTTGAACTTGTTTTATTGAATTCTTATATCATTGTCATCATCCTCATATTTATATTTTTTTGAAAGTCATACATGGCTTTGTGGTGCATAGATGGACTTGGTATGATTATGACGAGAGACTATTCGGTGTAATCATGGTAGTAATGTTACAAATGATGTGATAAAAATCCTCGATTGGTAGTAGTGCATTGATGGACGATTGTTGGCATGATCATGACCATTAATGAATATACAAATATTCTTGGCGTAGTGCATGAATAATTGTGGTCGTGATCTTAAAGAATATCCTTGGTAGTAGTGCGGGGTGATTCGATGATGTGGAAATATTTATTAAAATTTGAGTCTCATTTATATAGCGATGATGAAAAACCTTTTAAAACCTAAAAGATAGTAGACTTTATTTTCTACTTGACTCTTTTAATGGATTGCATATTCAGCTGTGATTAAAGCTGGTTGTCTATTGTATTTTATCGGTTTAACATTATTGAAGACTATTGATAATTTATTACGCATTATCTTAGTCGTAATATTTCTTCTTGGGCTAGTTGAGCTCACCCTTTCTTTCTTCATTCTCTGAGGAAATGATAATATAAATTTGGGACGAGTCGGGAAGCAGTGATGGTCTGAAGATAGCATTAGTAGTCCTCTTTATTACGTAAAATAGTGTGATAATAATTATAATGAGGACTTTTTGTTTGAGTTTGTATAATATCTAGTAAGCGATATTTGTATTTAAACTCACGGTTTATGTCGTATTGTACCACAGCGAGTTATGTTAATAAGTTGTATTTAAATTACATACCATGTAAGTCAAGATGGGTGATGTATACCTAATTTTGAGGCGTCATGAGATTCTTTAGTATATTTTAGTCATTGTTAGTTTGATTTGCATTCCATTTTGTTTCCTTGAGTTGGGATTTTTCTTAATTTTATTTTTGTTGTTAGAATTACCATATATTTTGTAATATATGGGTTGACTAAACTTTGTTTGGTCTATATGTTGTTTATGTATTGGTTACCATTAATATATGTTTTGGTTTTAACATATAATCTGTTTTGGTTACTTCATTAGTATATTTTTTATTTCTTTGTTATAATTATGATTTGGATACCATTCTTTTCCCTCAATTGAGATTTTGATTTACTTTTATATGTTGTTTTGTATATTACAATGTATTTGTTTATAAAGGCTGCATTTATGATATAAATATTGTTTATATCTTTCTTTGTAGTTAATGAATATGTAAATCGATTTTTTTTATTTGCAGTTATGAAATCTTTACTATGAGGAATGCAATAGAAAATTCATTGAAAAAGTTATATATTGAAGTGAGACCCAGATTTTATCAATAAAGATTTAAATTTTTGTGAAATAATTTTTAATATTATGGTGTGAATTTGAGATAATATTATAGTTGTGGGTAGTATTTATAAATTTTGCAAAGTATGCAAGTGGTTATATTATATTCGATTGGTGGGGAATATTAGGTTTAGCGGGGAATATTAAATACAATGACTCAATCATTGGTGGACCCCCTATGAGAATTATTGTCGGATTGAGAAAGCGACAAAAATATTTTATTGAAATAATGGCGGAAGTTTCTGGTTGTTCTTTGTTGAACTACTCGGTAGTAAAAAAATACGATGTCGTGTGGTTGCATAGTAGCTGCGGTATTGATTATTGATCTTATGTGAAGTCACTCGGTTTGATTCCATTATTGTCGATTAATAATATGAATTATTATAGCGATAATGACGTTTTATTTTATTCAGTATTATTAGCGTAATAAAAGCGAAACATCTTTTTATATAAAATAGAATACTTTATTAAAGTTATTACATAAATAGAATATATTATATTTTATTATGCATAGTGTTGCGTAGTGTTTTTGCGTAGTGTTTTGCGTAGTATTGCGTAGTGTTTGCATAGTAAAATGTTTTTATATAAATAGAATATATTATATTTTATTTAAAGATTTTTCTTTAAATATGGATAAAATCGATTTAAAGTAAATCAATCGGGATAGTTCATGGATTAATTCTTATGCATTCCATTTTTCTATAAATAGAAGCTCATTCCTTCATTTATTTTCTTACGAATTCATTGAAACTACAGAGAGAGAAATTATAGAGAGAAGCTATAGAGAAAATTATAGAAAGAAGAAGAGTATTACTACTACTTCACTACTACTATATTAGGTTCTTTTACGGTGAGGTGTTATTCTTTCTTCTTGAAGAGAACTTACATTATTCCATTCACTATTATTACATTGGAATAACTTTTGTAATAAAGTAAAGGCATATACCTATACATAACTTTGTATCTGGCATATCCTATACTTGGTGAAATCCTTATGTTATTCCATTCTTATTTATTACATTGGAATAACACATGTCTGTGACTTTACCCTATACTTGGTGACATTCTTCATTATTATTACATTTGGAACATCACATGCATGTGTTTTTACAGGACTGGTTCCGATTTTATTATTACATTGGAACATCACATGCATGTGTTTTACTGGGACATGGTTAAAATCTTTATCATTCATTGGAATATCTATCGTGTGTTTTACACGGATGCAGTTCCATCTTTATTATTACATTGGAACATCTGTCGGTGTGAATTTCACGACTGGTTAGATTATTATTATTACATTGGAATAACACATACATCACAATCACCGCATGCGTGGTGATTTCTTTTGTTATTCCATTCTTTATTATACCCGGTTGGTTAAAACTTTGACTTCTATACTCCATGAAATTAGTAGAATATCCTTGATATTTGCGTTTCATCGATATCTTTTCATGGAAATATTCTTACGATCATTCTTGAATTTTACTCTGAAAGCGATGTATCGTGTTGACAATTTGGACGTTAATAATTCATGGATTAAATAATTCTTGAACTTGTTTTATTGAATTATTATGTCATTGTCATCATCCTCATGTTATATTATGTTATCTTTGGCTTACGTGCGTAGATGAACTTAGTATGATTATGACGGGGATCATTCGGTATAATCATGACTTGATATAAATGATGTGACAAAAGTCCTCGATTGGCTTTGTAATGCGGTGATGGATAGTTTTGGTATGATTATGACCGAGGGTGATTCGGTATAGTCGTGACCATTGATAATTTGATGAAAATCCTTGGCCAAGTAGATGCGAGGATGATTAGATGTGGTGGTTTATTTATTAAAGGTGAGTCTCGTGATAAAAATTGATGAAAACCTTTTAAAACCTAAAAGATAGTAGATTTTATTCTCTACTTGACTCTTTTAATGGATTGCATATTAAATTGCTATGATTAAAGCTGGTTTATCTATTGTATTTTATCGGTTTAACACTTTGTTGAAGGCTAATGATAATTTATTACGCATTATCTTAGTCGTAATATTTCTTCTTTGGGCTAGTTGAGCTCACCCTTTCTTTTCTTTGTTCTCTTGAGGAAATGAGAACATAAATTTGGAGACGAGTCGGGGAGCAGAGTAATGGTCGAGAGGATAGCATTAGTAGTCCTCATTTATTACGTGAAATAGTGTGATAATAGTTGTAATGAGGACTCCTTTTGAGTTTGTATAATATCTAGTAGACAATATTTGTATTCAAACTCACAGATTTATGTCGTATTGTACAGCAGTTATATTAGTAAGTTGTATTTGAATTTATGTACCATGTAAGTGGCGACCCAAGATGGGTGGCGTATACCTAATTTTGAGGCGTCGCGGTTGTTAGTATCGAGCTTAGGGATATGATCCACTGGCTAAGATGTGAGATAAGAACTAGGAGGGAGAGAGGGGAATTCCTTATTTAGTATGACCTACCTAAGTTTATTTGTTATTTAATTGGTCGATCGAGTATAGGGATAATATTTGATATATTAATTAACCCTTTTGCTTCACAATTCCTTTTTAAGTAATAAGAGTGTAGCTAGGTCGAGCGGGGTAACAGTGGAATAGAGCGGTGGTCATCATTTAGTAGTTATATTTGGTGAATCAACTAGGGTGGCGAACCCAGCGTTGGAAGAGTGTTTTGCCACTATCATACAAGATGTCTAATGACATCTGATCTCGTGTCATCGTAAGACGAGGTTGTGTTTCATCCACTTCTTTGAGTATATTTCTGAGCACTACCTATATGATCTTGGTGTTTGTTTGAAGTATAATTCTCAATTTGAGGCAGTGGAGATAATGATAAATCGAGAAGACTCACCATTGGGAAGAATATGATAGTAATCTTCTCATTTTTCTTTGGGGTCTATTGGGTAAACCAAGAATAATTACGTTGGCCATATGATATCTATCATAACCTAGAAGCATGGCCTCCCATGTGTCGAAGGTTTCCTTGAGCACTTTCCAAAGATTCTAATTTCTAAAAGCAGTTTTTTGACTATACATTTATGTAAGGTGTCATTGTGAGGTCTTTATCTAAGTTAAGGGATAGAAGTCACAGTTGGTATCAATGTGACGTCTTATCCAAGTCTTGAATGAAAGTCGCGATTTTGAATGATATTTCTATTATTAATAAATTTCTGGCGTATTCTTGAAGACTTCTTAGCCTACTTAGGCGTGAAATCGAATTTTGTATTGACCCCGAAGACAAAACCCATTTCTTAAACCCTCGAATATTTCTTGACTAAAATGAGCATTTACGTGGTTTATGATGAAAGTCATAATAAAAGCATTGGAATAATGAAAATCATGGGTATCGTGGTATTAGTAAGTTTTATGATGAGTTATGTTGGTTAGTATGTAAAAAACATGAAAGTTTCTTAGAAATCACAAAGAGTTGAAAATCAGATTTTGGTGAAAAAGCGTAACATGAAATTCAATTGACCATATCTCCTAATATATTTTGAATTTTTGAGTGTGGTCAAGTTCTAGAGTTAGATCTATGAGTTACCTAACTAATCCAAGTGGAATCACTGGAAAAGGTGTTGTAGATTTTTGTGTGGACTGATTTTAGCAAAGGAGTGCAAAGCTGCAAAAAAGCAAAAAACACGCCATGATTTTAGAGAGGCTGTTTAGGCCACTTAAATTATGAGAAAAATTCTGGCCTTTTGGGACATGAAAGTATATGGTATAAAGTATCTCCTGTCCAAAAATGAGCTCATTTCGACTTAAAATGAGCAAGTTATGACTATTTCAATATTTAGGTTTTCGAAAAAACGCTATAACCAAAGTTCTATAACTCAGATGACCATGAAATTTAAACTAGAATCTCACGTTAACATGTGTAAGGTCCTGCCAAGATTTGGGAATTTTGGAGTTAAACTTGAGGTAGCTAATTTCTTAAGGAATTAATTAGAAATTGATTTTTGAAAAATAGTAAATGAATTTTAAAATTCCGAGAAAAATATATTTTCATTATGGGACTATATTATGCTAAATCCCAGAAAAGAAATATTTTGGGACTGATTTGGTATTTTCATGAAAATAGTTTAATTCTGAACATATGAGTTAAATATGTTATGTGAAGTAATAAAGTTGAAAATAGGATTTTATGGCTAGAAAATCCTATATAGAGTATATGCATATTTTTGATGAGGATTTGATAATTGGTGATGATATTTTATGAGTATGACATTTTTGAATGATTAAATGCATTATATGGTAAAAGCGTAAACAATTGAGATAAATTGTTTATAAATTTAAGAAGTGATTAAAATATTATTATAATATTAATGTTATTAGATTATGAGATTATTAAGTGATTGATAACATGGGGATATTCTTGAATCTGGATAAATTATATTATAAATGTTTAATATTTATCCTTTATCTCATTTGATTGATTCTTTATATCATTATCCTCATGCTTATATTATGTTAAAAGTAAATCATCTTTAAATAGTAGTGCATTGATAGACTTGGTATGATTATGACCGAGGGATTGTTCGGTATAATCATCTTTAGTAATTGAAAACACAATTATCTTTGGTAGTAGTGCATGGATAATTTGTGGTTGTGATCTTAATGAATATACGATTATCTTTGGTAGTAGTGCATGGATAATTTGTGGTGGTCGTGATCTTAATGAATATCCTTGGCACTTTGGTAGTGTAGTGCATGGATGATTCGATGATATGGATTAATTATTGAGTCATGGAATAATTGAGTCTGGTAGTAGTGAAATATTAATTCATGGATGTGGTAAAAGTCATCTTTTGGTAGTAGTGCATTGATAGACTTGGTATGATTATGACCACGGATTATTCGGTATAATCATAGATAAGTAATTGAAAAACACGAATATCTTTATAGTAGATGGATGTATGGATAATTCATGGTTGTGATACTATTAATCGTAGTCTCGGTATAATATTATTGGTTTTCTGAGTTATATATCTTTTTGTAGTGCAAAGATGAATTGTTAATAAATATCTTTGGCTGTAAGTGCAAAGATGAATTGTTAATGAATATCTTTGGTGGGATTACGAAGATGAATTTAATATTTTTCAACGATAAAAAGGTATTCAAGGTATCCTCACCTCTTTATCATATACAGTCGTACCCTAATTTTGAGGAGAAATTCCATAAGGAGGGAGATTGTGAGACCCAGGATTTTATCGATAAAGATTTAAATTTTGTCGAAATAATTTTTAATATTATGGTGTGAATTTGAGATAATATTATAGTTGTGGGTAGTATTTATAAATTTTGCAAAGTATCAAGTGGTTATATTATATTCGATTGGTGGGGAATATTCGGTTTAGCGGGGAATATTAAATGTACAACGGCTCAATCATTGGTGGACCTAGCGAAATTATTGTCGGATTGAAAGCGACAAAAATATTTTATTGAAATAACGGCGGAAGTTTTTACACGTGTTCTTGTTGAACTACTCGGTAGTAAAATACGATGTCACGTGTGGTTGCATAGTAGCTTTGCGGTATTGATTATTGATGCTTATGTGAGAAGTCACTCGGTTTGATTCCATTATTGTCGATTAATAATATGAATTATTATAGCGATAATGACGTTTTGTTTTATTCATTATTATTAACGTAATAAAAGCGAAACATCTTTTTATATAAAATAGAATACTTTATTAAAGTTATTACATAAATAGAATATATTATATTTTATTATGCATAGTGTTGCATAGTGTTTTGCATAGTGTTTTGCATAGTATTGCATAGTGTTTGCATAGTAAAATGTTTTTATATAAATAGAATATATTATATTTTATTTAAAAGATTTTTCTTTAAATATGGACCGTCAGATTAAAGTAAATCAATACAGATAGTTTCATGGATTAATTCTTATGCATTTCATTTTCTATAAATAGAAGCTCATTCCTTCATTATTTTCTTACAATTCATTGAAACTACAGAGAGAAATTATAGAGAGAAGCTATAGAGAAAATTATAGAAGAAGAAGTATTCTCGCTACTTCTTTACTTACATATTAGGTTCTTTTTACGGTGAGGGTGTTATTCTTTCTTCTTGAAGAGAACACATTATTCCATTCCTTTATTATTACATTGGAATAACTTTTGTAAAAAAGTGGCATACCCTATACATAACTTGTGTATATGTGGCATATCCTATACTTGGTGAAATCCTTATGTTATTCCATTCTTATTTATTACATTGGAATAACTTTTGTATCTGTGATTTACCTATACTTGGTGACATTCTTTATTATTACATTTGGAACATCACATGCGTGTGTTTTTATGGGACTGGTTAAAATTTTATTATTACTGTTGGAACATCACATGCATGTGTTTTTACAGGACTGGTTAAAATCTTTATCATTCTATTGGAATATCCTATCTGTGTGTTTTACAGGATGCAGTTCCATCTTTATTATTACATTGGAACATCACATGTCGGTGTGAATTTCACGACTGGTTCGTTATTATTATTACATTGGAATAACTTTTATCATCTGCAAGTACGCGTGCGTGGTGATTTCTTTTGTTATTCCATTCTTTATTATACCCGGTTGGTTAAAACTTTGACTTCTATACTCCATGAAATTAGTAGAATATCCTTGATATTTGCGTTTCATCGATATCTTTTCATGGAAATATTCTTACGATCATTCTTGAATTTTACTCTACGAAAGCGATATCATGTTGACAATTTGGGCGTTAATAATTCATGGATTAAATAATTCTTGAACTTGTTTTATTGAATTATTATGTCATTGTCATCATCCTCATGTTATATTATGTTATCTTTGGCTTACGTGCGTAGATGAACTTAGTATGATTATGACCGGGGATCATTCGGTATAATCATGACTTGATATAAATGATGTGACAAAAGTCCTCGATTGGCTTTGTAATGTCACGGTGATGGATAGTTTTGGTATGATTATGACGGGGTGATTCGGTATAGTCATGACCATTGATAATTTGATGAAAATCCTTGGTAGTAGTGCGAGGATGATTAGATGTGGTGGTTTATTTATTAAGGTTGAGTCTCGTGATAAAATTGATGAAAACCTTTTAAAACCTAAAAGATAGTAGACTTTATTCTCTCTTGACTCTTTTAATGGATTGCTTATTCAGCTGCAGATAAAAACTGGTTGTCTATTGTATTTTATCGGTTTAACTTTGTTGAAAGGCTAATGATAATTTATTACGCATTATCTTAGTCGTAATATTTCTTCTTGGGCTAGTTGAGCTCACCCTTTCTTTTTTTGTTCTTCTTGAAATGAGAACATAAATTTGAGACAGTCGGGGAGCGAAGTAATGGTCGAGAGGATAGCATTAGTAGTCCTCACTATTACGTGAAATAGTGTGATAATAGTTGTAATGAGGACTCCTTTTGAGTTTGTATAATATCTAGTAGACAATATTTGTATTCAAACTCACGGTTTATGTCGTATTATTGTACACGACGAGTTATATTAGTAAGTTGTATTTGAATTTATGTACCATGTAAGTGGCGACCCAAGATGGGTGGCGTATACCTAATTTTGAGGCGTCACAATTGGTATCGACATGGAAGTCCCCAAAGATTATTACCAAGAAATTGAAACCCAAGATGGTTGAAGAAGTTTAAGGCATCATTAGTTTGTGGATTATTTTTGTAAATAATAAACCCAAGTCATAATAAACCATGTATTTGCATAGTATACATTGATGTATTATTTTGTAAATTCCTTCAAATATATTCTACAAGGTTTATGCTATTCTATTTCTACTTTCATTTTCATGAAACACATCTTATATGTTCAAGTTACTTTCGTATAACTATTTGGTTGTTTCTTTATTATATTTTGATTTATTGTTGCCTTATGGTTTGAGCTACTATTATTGTGTCCTCAATGTGGGATTTTGATACTTTTATTTTTTTATTCTAGTTAATATGTAATTGTTTAGTATCATGGATTGCCTAAATTGGGTTTCATTACATGATGTTTTCGTTTTGGTTACCATTAAAACTCGTTATAGTTCTTTATCATATAATTATATAAGGTTCTTGTGTCTTTTATTATGTTACATTATGATTCTTGTTATTAGTAACTGACGATTCTAAGCTTGTATCAGGACAAACATCAATTGTTAAATGTACATGTGTGAATGTCCTATTTATCTACAAGCTTGTTAGTAACCAGATAATTATCATATAGTTACAAGCTTGTTAGTAACCAGATAATTATAAGCTTGTATCAAGACTGTTATAAAGTTTGTATATGTTTACTTTATATTGATAACTCATGATGGAATCAAAAATTAAAATATTAATCAACATCAATTTTGGTTACTGTACACCATCAAAAATATTACCAACCATGTGGTTAATGGTTACTAACAGTAAACAATTATATATTCCTGTAAACAATTAAATTTGTTGTATTGGTTATTGTCAGTCTCCATTATCTAACAATTGAATAAACATTGTAAAGTAACCAAATCAATATTAGACAGTAACCAAATTACATAATCTTAGTAACCAGAAAATAAACCAAATTTTTACATGTAATTTTGAAGGCATAAATGATGGAATTTGATCTAAAAACCCTGCAGTTCACCAGCAAAGCTTGTGACTTTTGATCGTTGACCCGTTTCCAATGAAATTAGGCTCCAAAAACGCCAAAATTCGACACTCCAAACTTGACCAAAATTACCAAATTCTCACTGGATCAAATCTTTGCATAAAACCGACAGCCACTTTCTTCAACCGCATAAGTTTGTACCACAAAGACTAACGGTTGTACAAAGTTAAGCAATGTAGTCAATAATTAATCATCAATATAAAACAAACCCGGTATAAAACACACTAATATTATACGATAATCATAACAACATTATCAATAACTAAATTTAATCAAGAACCAAGTCAAACATTAATTAGTAATATTATGCGCAAGAATAAAGACAACATTAATCAATAACTAAGATAGCATTAGATAAATTATAATGTTACACAGTCAGTATAATGACTTTGTTATCAAAAACGTCGATATCTTGACTTTGTTAATCAACATCAATTTTGGTTATGTACACCATCAAAATGTTACCAACCATGTGGTTAATGGTTACTAACATTAAACAATTATATATTCTGTAAACAATTAAATTTGTTGTATTGGTTACTGTCAGTCTCCATTGTCTGACAACTGAATAAACATTATAAAGTAACCAAACTTCATAATTGTGAGACCCCAGATTTTATTAATAAAGATTTAAATTTGGTCGAAATAATTTTTTAATATTATGGTGTGAATTTGAGATAATATTATAGTTGTGGGTAGTATTTATAAATTTTTGCAAAGTATGCAAGTGGTTATATTATATTCGATTGGTGGGGAATATTTAGGTTTAGCGGGGAATATTAATATACAATGACTCAATCATTGGTGGACCTACAATGAAATTATTGTCGGATTGAGAAAGCGACAAAAATATTTTATTAAAATAACGGCGGAAGTTTTTCTGGTTGATCTTTGTTGAACTACTTCGGTAGTAAAAGTACGATGTCGTGTGGTTGCATAGTAGCATAGCGGTATTGATTATTGATGCTTATGTGAGAAGTCACTTCCGGTTTGATTCCATTATTGTCGATTAATAATATGAATTATTATAGCGATAATGACGTTTTGTTTTATTACATTATTATTAACGTAATAAAAGCGAAACATCTTTTATATAAAATAGAATACTTTATTAAAGTTATTACATAAATAGAATATATTATATTTTATTATGCATAGTGTGTTGCGTAGTGTTTTTGCATAGTGTTTTGCATAGTATTGCATAGTGTTTGCATAGTAAAATGTTTTTTATATAAATAGAATATATTATATTTTATTTAAAAGATTTTTCTTTAAATATGGATAGTCAGATTAAAGTAAATCAATACGGATAGTTCATGGATTAATTCTTATGCATTCCATTTTTCTATAAATAGAAGCTCATTCCTTCATTATTTTCTTACGAATTCATTTGAAACTACAGAGAGAAATATATAGAAGCTATAGAGAGAAAGTTATAGAAAGAAGAAGAGTATTCTGCTACTTCACTACTTATATATTCAGGTTCTTTTTACGGTAAGGGGTGTTATTCTTTCTTCTTGAAGAGAACTTACATTATTCCATTCCATTATTATTACATTGGAATAACTTTTGTAAAAGTGGTATACCCTATACATAACTTTGTATCATGGCGTACCCTATACTTGGTGAAATCCTTATGTTATTCCATTGCTTATTATTACATTGGAATAACTTTTGTATCATGGTTTACCCTATACTTGGTGACATTCTTCTATTATTACATTGGAACATCACATGCATGTGTGTTTTACAGGACTGGTTCCGATTTTATTATTCTGTTGGAACATCACATGCATGTGTTTTACTGGGACTGGTTAAAATCTTTATTATACTGTTGGAATATCTATCGTGTGTTTTACAGGATACGGTTCCATCTTTATTATTCATTGGAACATCCGCCGATTGTGAATTTCACGACTGGTTCCGATTATTATTATTATGTTGGAATAACTTTTATCACATGCAATCTGCATGCATGGTGATTTCTTTTGTTATTCCATTCTTTATTATACCCAGTTAGTTAAAACTTTGACTTATACTCCATGAAATTAGTAGAATATCCTTGATATTTGCGTTTCATCCGATATCTTTTCATGGAAATATTCTTACGATCATTCTTGAATTTTACTCTCTAAAAAAGATATCGTGTTGACAATTTGGGCGTTAATAATTCATGGATTAAATAATTCTTGAACTTGTTTTATTGAATTATTATGTCATTGTCATCATCCTCATGTTATATTATGTTATCTTTGGCTTACGATGCATAGATGAACTTAGTATGATTATGACGGGGATCATTCGGTATAATCATGACTTGATATAAATGATGTGACAAAAAGTCCTCGATTGGCTTTGTAATGCGATGATGGATAATTTTTGGTATGATTATGACCGGGGTGATTCGGTATAGTCATGACCATTGATAATTTGATGAAAATCCTTGGCCAGTAGTGCGAGGATGATTAGATGTGGTGGTTTATTTATTAAAATTTGAGTCTCGGTGATAAAAATTGATGAAAACCTTTTAAAACCTAAAAGATAGTAGACTTTATTCTCTACTTGACTTTTTTAATGGATTGCATATTCATTGCAGATTAAAGCTGGTTATCTATTGTATTTTATCGGTTTTTTAACATTGTTGAAGGCTAATGATAATTTATTACGCATTATCTTAGTCATAATATTTCTTCTTTGGGCTAGTTGAGCTCACCCTTTCTTTCTTTATTCTCTTGAGGAAATGAGAACATATTTGGAGACGAGTCGGGGAACGAAGTAATGGTCGAGAGGATAGCATTAGTAGTCCTCACTATTACGTGAAATAGTGTGATAATAGTTGTAATGAGGACTCCTTTTGAGTTTGTATAATATCTAGTAGACAATATTTGTATTCAAACTCATAGTTTTATGTATTGTACACACGTGATTATATTAGTAAGTTGTATTTGAATTTATGTACCATGTAAGTGGCGACTCAAGATGGGTGGCGTATACCTAATTTTGGGGGCGTTTGAATATTATAAGTAAAGAGCCATGTAAGTGGTGACTTCTGTTGATGGGGGATGCAAAAAAGCCGCACTCTCCGTAGGGGGGCCTAATTTTGAGGCGGTACCACTGCGGTGTCCACGGTTGGGACACGAGTCACGGTTAGTATCGAGCCATAAGTGTGAAGAGCCCGAGCCTCTCATTTGGTGACTTCTGTTGATGGGGAATGCACCGGAAGCAGGACTCTCCGTAGGGGGACGCCGTCTTTTCGGTGGCAAGGTGATAGTACCAATGTGAGGTCTTTGACATAAGTTGGTGTCCAGTCACAGTTGGTATCGAGCTTAGGGATATGATCCTGGGTGAGATGTGAGATAAGAACTAGGAGGGAGAGGCAGAATTCCTTGCTAGTATAACTACCTAAATTTATTTGGTATTTAATTGGTCGAATAGGAGTATAGGGATAATATGTGATATGTTAATTAACCCTTGTTTTGTGGCGGTGTTTGAGAATGACATCCGAAAAAATGAGATAAGCAATGAAGCACTATGAGAGTGTTGATTCATTTCAAACAAAGGTAACGACCAACAACACGATAATAATCATATTTGGTGGCAATTGGCTATCGAATAATGATAACCATTATGGGGAAATTATCATGCTAAGAATGGTAACCACTTGATTGGTAATCATGGCAAAGATAATTGAAGTGGAAATTACAAGAAGAGAAGGTCATTTAGCTCGATTTTGTTGTGCACCAAAGTCAAGTCTATTTGGGACGGTGGCACCAAAGGTGGATATGGACAAAACAAAGTCGTTGGTTTTAGGAAGAAGGCGTTTTTCATGACTTCTAAAAAGCAAGTGACTCGAGCGAAAGTAGCACGGGTTAGTTAATTATAAATTCTTGCGAAGTCTATACCTTATAAGATCGGTTCTACCCATTCTTTTATCTCTCTTGCTTGCGTTCAACATTTAAATTTGACTCAGGAGAAGTTAGACTTTAACTTATTGGTTGAAACTTCGTTGGGAGAAACCTTCGTTACCTCAACCTGTTTATTAATCTTGTTGTTTCAAATAAACACTTTCACGTTACTGTCGATCTTATCTCTTTGAAAATATTTGCCTTTGATGGTATTTTAGGAATCGATTGGTTAACTACTCATCATTCTTTTTCGTAAGTTGTTGCTTTTATATTCATAACTTTTATATTCTGAATTAAGTAAACTAATCCTAAAGTCAATTATTGTCATATCAAGCCATAAGTAAAGAGCCCCCGAACCTTTCGTTGTTGACTTCCTTGTGTGGAATGCACAAAGCGGACTTTCTGTAGGCGACGTCGTGAATGAAGATGGCAAGTTTATAGGTATCATTGTGAGGTCTTATCTAAGTTAAGGGATAGAAGTCACGAGTTGGTATCAATATGACGTCTTATCCAAGTCTTGGATGAGAGTCACGATTTTGAATGATATTTCTATTATTAATAAATTTCTGGCGTATTCTTGAAGACTTCTTAGCCTACTTAGAGCGTGAAATCGAATTTTGTATTGATTCCAAAGATACAAAAACCCATTTCTTAAACCCTCAAATATTTCTTTAACTAAAATGAGCATTTCGTGGTTTATGATGAAAGTCATAATAAAAGCATTGGAATAATGAAAATCATGGGTATTCGTGGTATTAGTAAGTTTTATGATGAGTTATGTTGGTTAGTATGTAAAAAACATGAAAGTTTCTTAGAAATCACAAAGAGTTGAAAATCAGATTTTGGTGAAAAGCGTAACATGAAATTCAATTGACCATATCTCTTATTATATTTTGAATTTTTGAATGTGGTCAAGTCCTAGAGTTAGATCTATGAGTTACCTAACTAATCCAAGTGGAATTACTGGAAAAGGTGTTGTAAATTTTGTGTGGACTGATTTTTAGCAAAGGAGGCCAAAGCTGTAAATTTCAAAAATGCTACTGCCCATAAACTTTAAGGGCTGTTTCGGCCACTTAAATTATGAGAAAAATTCTGGCCTTTTGGGACATGAAAGTATATGGTATAAAGTACCTCCTGTCCAAAAATGAGCTCATTCGACTTAAAATGAGCAAGTTATGACTATTTCAATATTTAGGTTTTTAAATGAAAAGCGCTATAACCGGAGTTCTATAACTCCGATGACCATGAAATTTAAACTGGAAGCTCACGTTAACATGTGTAAGGTCCTGCCAAGATTTGGGAATTTTGGAGTTAAACTTGAGGTAGCTAATTTCTTAAGGAATTAAGTAGAAATTGATTTTTAAAAATAGTAAATGAATTTTAAAATTCGAGAAAAATATATTTTCATTATGGGACTATATTATGCTAAATCCCAGAAAAGAAATATTTTTGGGGCTGATTTGGTATTTTTCATGAAAATAGTTTAATTCTGAACATATGAGTTAAATATGTTATATGAAGTAATGAAAGTTGAAAATAGGATTTTATGGCTAGAGAATCCTATATAGAGTATATGCATATTTTTTGATGAGGATTTGATAATTGGTGATGATATCTTATGAGTATGGCATTTTGAATGATTAAATGCATTATATGGTAAAGCGTAAACAATTGAGATAAATTGTTTATAAATTTAAAAAGTGATTAAAATATTGTTATAATATTAATGATATTAGATTATGAGATTATTAAGTGATTGATAACATGGGGATATTCTTGAATTCTGGATAAATTATATTATAAATGTTTAATATTTATCCTTTATCTCATTTGATTGATTCTTTATATCATTATCCTCATGTTTATATTATGTTGAAAGTCATCTGTGGCCTGTAGTGCATAGATGGACTTGGTATGATTATGACCACGGATTATTCGGTATAATCATAACCGTAAATGAATACACAATTATCTTTGGCCGTAGTGCATGGATTAATTTGTTGTCGTGATACTAACTAATGAATATCCTTGGCACAGAGTGCGTGGATGATTCGATGATGTGGATTAATTAATGAATATTTGAGTCTCGCAATGAAATATTAATTCATGGATGTGTTCAAATCATAATGGCTTACGTGCATAGATGGACTTGGTATGATTATGACCGAGTGGATAATTCGCATAATCATAATCAGTAATGAAAACACAATTATCTTTGGTAGTAGTGCATGGATAATTTGTGGTCGTGATCTTAATGAATATCCTTGGATTATCGTAGTGTAAGGGGATGATTGGATGATGTGGATTAATTATTGATTATCTTTGAGTCTCAAATAATGAAATATTAATTCATGGATGTGTTCAAAGTCATCGATGGCTTACGCATATAGATGGACTTGGTATGATTATGACCGAGGATTGTTAAGATAATCGTAGTAATTTAAAAACACAATTATCTTTGGTAGTAGTGCATGGATAATTTGTGGTGCGTGATACTTAATGAATATCCTTGGCTTTGTAGTGCGGGGATGATTCGATGATGTGGATTAATTATTGAAATTTGAGTCTCGTGATGAAATATTAATTCATGGATGCGGTCAAAGTAAATCTTTGGCTTACGTGCATAGATGGACTTGGTATGATTATGACTAGGATTATTCGGTATAATCATAACCGAATTAAAAAACACGAATATCCTTGGCGTTGGTGCATGGATAATTCGTGGTCGTGATACTATTGTCGCTGCGTCTTAGCATTATTGGTTTTACAGTTGTATATCTTTAGCTTTGTAGTGCAAAGATAAATTGTTAATGAATAGCTTTGGTAGGATTTCAAAGATGAATTTAATATTTTAAAGCGATAAAGGTATTCAATGTATCCTCACCTCTTTATCATACAGTGCACGTACCCTAATTTCGAGGGAGAAATTCCATAAGGAGGGAGATTGTGAGACCAGATTTTATTAATAAAGATTTAAATTTTTGGTGAAATAATTTTTTAATATTATGGTGTGAATTTGAGATAATATTATAGTTGTGGGTAGTATTTATAAATTTTGCAAAGTATGCAAGTGGTTATATTATATTCGATTGGTGGGGAATATTCGGTTTAGCGAGGGAATATTAATGTACAACGGCTCAATCATTGGTGGACCCCAACGTAATTATTGTCGGATTGAGAAAAGCGACAAAAATATTTTATTAAAATAACGGCGGAAGTTTTACCGTTGTTCTTTGTTGAACTACTCGGTAGTAAAAATGCGATGTCGTGTGGTTGCATAGTAGCGGTATTGATATTGATTATTGATGCTATATGTGAAGTCACTCGGTTTGATTCCATTATTGTCGATTAATAATATGAATTATTATAGCGATAATGACGTTTTGTTTTATTAAGTATTATTAGCGTAATAAAGCGAAACATCTTTATATAAAATAGAATACTTTATTAAAGTTATTACATAAATAGAATATATTATATTTTATTATGCATAGTGTTGCATAGTATTTTGCATAGTGTTTTGCATAGTATTGCATAGTGTTTGCATAGTAAAATGTTTTATATAAATAGAATATATTATATTTTATTTAAAAGATTTTTCTTTAAATATGGACCGTCAGATTAAAGTAAATCAATCTGGATAGTTCATGGATTAATTCTTATGCATTCCATTTTCTATAAATAGAAGCTCATTCCTTCATTATTTTCTTACGAATTCATTGAAACTCTGAGAGAGAAATTATAGAGAAGCTATAGAGAAAGTTATAGAAAGAAGAAGAGTATTATTCCTTACTTCACTACTTCTATATTAGGTTCTTTTACGGTAAGGGGTGTTATTCTTTCTTCTTGAAGAGAACTTACATTATTCCATTCATTATTATTACATTGGAATAACTTTGTAAAAAGTGGCATACCCTATACATAACTTTGTATCTGCGGCATACCTATACTTGGTGAAATCCTTATGTTATTCCATTGCTTATTATTACATTGGAATAACTTTGTATCTGTGATTTACCCTATACTTGGTGACATTCTTCTATTATTACATTGGAACATCACATGCATGTGTTTTACAGGACTGGTTAAAATCTTTATTATTACTGTTGGAACATCACATGCGTGTGTTTTACAGGACTGGTTAAAATCTTTATTATTTACATTGGAATATCCTATACGTGTGTTTTACAGGATGCGGTTCCATCTTTATTATTACATTTGGAACATCCGTCGGGTGTGAATTTCACGACACTGGTTAGATTATTATTATTACATTGGAATAACTTTTGTACATCTGATATCCGCATGCATGGTGATTTCTTTTGTTATTCCATTCTTTATTATACCCGGTTGGTTAAAACTTTGACTTTATACTCCATGAAATTAGTAGAATATCCTTGATATTTGCGTTTCATCCGATATCTTTTCATGGAAATATTCTTACGATCATTCTTGAATTTTACTCTCTAAAAACACGGTATCATGTTGACAATTTGGGCGTTAATAATTCATGGATTAAATAATTCTTGAACTTGTTTTATTGAATTATTATGTCATTGTCATCATCCTCGTGTTATATTATGTTATCTTTGGCTTACGTGCATAGATGAACTTAGTATGATTATGACCGAGGATCATTTCGGTATAATCATGACTTGATATAAATGATGTGACAAAAGTCCTCGGTGGCTTTGTAATGCGTTGATGGATAGTTTTTGGTATGATTATGACCGGGGTGATTCGGTATAGTCATGACCATTGATAATTTGATGAAAATCCTTGGCCAGTGTAGTGCGGGGATGATTAGATGTGGTGGTTTATTTATTAAAATTTGAGTCTCGGTGATAAAAATTGATGAAAACCTTTTAAAACCTAAAAGATAGTAGACTTTATTTCTACTTGACTCTTTTAATGGATTGCTTATTATTCTGCGATTAAACCTGGTTGTCTATTGTATTTTATCGGTTTAACACTTTGTTGAAGGCTAATGATAATTTATTACGCATTATCTTAGTCATAATATTTCTTCTTGGGCTAGTTGAGCTCACCCTTTCTTTCCTTTGTTCTCTTGAAATGAGAACATATTTGAGACGAGTCGGGGAGCGAAGTAATGGTCGAGAGGATAGCATTAGTAGTCCTCACTATTACGTGAAATAGTGTGATAATAGTTGTAATGAGGACTCCTTTTGAGTTTGTATAATATCTAGTAGACAATATTTGTATTCAAACTCATAGTTTATGTTATGTCATATTTGTACCGACAGTTATATTAGTAAGTTGTATTTGAATTTATGTACCATGTAAGTGGCGACCCAAGATGGGTGGCGTATACCTAATTTTGGGGGCGTCACAATAATCTTAGTAACTAGAAAATAAACCAAATTTTTACATGCGTTTTGAAGGCCTAAATGATAGAATTTGACGAAAAAAAACCATGCAGTTCACGAAAAGAAAAAGTTTGGTAATTTTGATCGTTGATCTGCTTCTAATAATGAAATTAGGCTCAATAAAACGCCAAAATTCGACACTCCAAACTTGACAACATTATACAAGAACCAAATTTAGATTAGACAAATTAATCAACATATATCTATTTAGTAAACGTAAATATAAAAACATCAATATTATGCAAAGAATTAAGTCAAGATTAACAAGAATTCAAGTCAAGATTAATTAGTAATATTACGCAAAGAACATTTATTAAGACAACATTAGTTAGTAACTAAGCTCAACATTAGAAGCACGGAAAAGAACTAATTTATATAACCTTAGTAACCACAATATAAAACATGTTTTCAAATACATTTTGCAAGCACAACATCTAATATTCAAACTTTGTGACAATTTTAAGTTCGAAAAACTTAAGAAAGGTAATCAATTTAGTAATTCAGTAGTAACCATAGGTGTCTATATGCTTACCCCAAAATAGGTATACATCACCTATTACGAGTTGTCGATACATGAGTGCGAAACAACTACAACTTTATTATTACAACGAGATAAAGCTGTGAGTTTGAATACAAATATTATCTTCAGACAATATCTATACTCAAATAAATCCTCATCACATTTATTGATACATTATTTTACAAAAATGGTGAGGACTACTAAACAATCCTTTCTAAAACCTTCATTCCATACCCCAGGCTCGTACTTTCGTATATTCTCGCCTCACGAGAAAAATGGAACAAAAAGGAAAAGGGTGAGCTCAACTAGCTCGGTAAAGAATATTATGACTAAGATAATATACTGACAAATTATCGTTAGTCTTGACGAGGGAAAAATATAATAGAATCTGATAGACAACAAATTTTAAATCAATATTCGCATGTGAAATAATAATTCATTAGAAGAGTTAAGTAGAGAATGCAAACTACTATCTTACATGTATGAATTTTAAAGTTCATCGTCTATCTTTTATCCTGTAACATCAATCGATATACATACGGAATCAAATATTCATCTTTTACTCTGAGGCGAAGATATTCATCGATTAGTCGTATTCATTTAAACACTGTTCATCTTTGCACTACGGGCCAAAGATATTCTTGAAATCATTCATCTTTCTCTTTGACTCTGGCCGAAGATATTCTTAAGAAATCATTCATCTTTGCACTCTGGGGCCAAAGATATTCCATAATATCATCATTTAAGGCGAGGATGATGAAAAATATTTTTTAAAGAAAGCGAATCGGTGAAACAAAATGACAAGGATTAAGGATTAAGGATTCGTACTTGGTTTTATCCACGTCAAAAATACCTCAAAAATAATCATAGTGGTGTAAAATTGAGAATGATCAAAACATGGATCTGATCGAGTTAGTATCCGGAATAGATATTTTAGACGAAAAGAAGAAATTTTATTTTAAATTGAATAATCATAGTATCGTGAAAGTAGTATCGTGAATAAGTGAATAGTATCGTGAATAGTAACTCAGAACACCAAAAGATAGAAATTCCACAAAAACATCTTCACGCTTCATGAATAGTACTCGTGAATAGTAACTCATGAATAGTAACTCGTGAATAGTAACTCGTGAATAGTAACTCATGAATAGTAACCCATGAATAGTAACCCCGACATGAAAAAGTTCCAAATTTGATAAAAACTTGGATCAACATTTCGATTATAATGATATTGAAGAAATAATATCATTCTGAAAAAAATAATATCCCTTACCTCGAAGATCGATTACTTTTATTTTGAAAACAGGATATAGTCTTTGAAGGAACTTGCACCGTCTAGCAATACTCAAAGTATACTCAAAATACTCACAAGAATAAACTCGATAATATAGAGAGAAAACTTGATTTACGGTGTGATTTTCAATTCTAACCTAAGCACCTATTTATAGGAAAATGCTTAGAACACAAGCAGAAAATTTAATAAAATAATAATATAATTAACAAAAATTCCCACCTTAGAAAATCTGATTCAAACCATTTGCCACACACAGTGACTCACCTTGCCTAACTCAAAAAAAAACGTTTTTCTTTAATAAAACAATTAAAACTTCAAAAATTAATTATTTGAACTTGAACTTCAATAATTCATAATAAATAGCCCTTTCATCAGAAAATTCGAATCTCATGCGAGTTTTTATAGGAAATTCAATTCTCTACAACTTTGCAGAAGAAAGTTTTCCAAATTCCAAATAGAAATTGGCCGAAATCCACAAGCGGGCGATTTTCACGGTATAATCAAATTTCGGTCGATAAATGGGGTCCGCAGAGCATGTTTAACATGTTTTAAACATTTATTGCAAACAAAAAAATACTCTTCCTCCTCGTATACTCATATATCCCACATTCGTTGTAAAAATATCACCATTAATATATTATTAAAATAATAATATATTTAAATGAATTATTTTATCGAGAAAAAGATAAAATTTCAATTTTCAACAATTGTCATTTTAAAAATTTTCTCCATCTATATCCACATAAAATCAATTTTTTTCCTCATCATATAAATCAATAATTAATTATTCACAAATAATATTACTGAGAATCACTGATATTGTGACGAGGCGGTTCAGGGAAGAGGGGCTTTCGATAAAATTTCTTCTTCTTGGCGCCTTGATTAGGTGACCAAACCTCTCCTTAGCGAGAACTTTCTAGACATTGCCAATAATGTTATCTAATAATATTATTGGATAATATGAATTATTAGCCGATAATGAAAAATCTTGTGTAATGTGATTATTGAAACAATGACAATATAAAATATCAATATGACAATTATTAACTTTCGATAAAATAAAATCTTTGAGCGATAATTACGTAACCATTATTGAGTAGTGCCTTCTTACGTAAGAATCAATAATTGGTGCAATCTGGTATCTTCTTGTTCAATGACAGCGTATTACTTGTGTTTTAACCCAAGGTATTCAATAGTATTACTTGGTAACAACTTCTGTAGATTATTTAAAAACAACTTATATTTGTCGTTTTCTTCATCAATCGCTTTCAGTTATGGGGCCCACACATGCATTTGCTTGGCGTCGTAAACGAATATTCCCAGAAGCGATCTGAATATTCCACGACCAAACGAATATTCCAAGCGATAATGAATATTTTATAACCACTTGCTTATTTTGAAATATTTGCGTATTTAACCCATAACTATCCACATTAATCAAATCAACCCTTACTATTTCAAAATAATAAATAAAGGAAATTCCTTTTTATTTAAAAATTTTGGGGTCTTCTGACCTCCCCTCCTTATGAAATTTAGTCCTCGAAATTGGCGTACGATACACAGTGTTTGAAAAGGTGAGGATACCTCGCTTTCATTTTCGTTTCAATTCCCGGTCATTTCCTCTATAGCATGATTCCTCCACAAAACTTTAACTTGTGGTATGACCTTTCTTGGCGTGGGACATGCTCCTTCTATCCAAGATCTTGGTGGTACCTCCTCATACGTTAAGTCTTGGCTATCTAAATCGGTTCTAACTTCGATAACGTGGTTGGGTCTTTCACATATTCTGAAATCGGATATATGAAACACATTATGAACACGAGACATACTCGGAGAATGCTTATGTCTACATAGGCTACATTTCCTACTCGGTCGAGAATTTGAAATGGACGATAAATCGTGGATTGAGCTTTCCTCTCTTCCCAAATCTTGTAACTCCCTTCCATGGAGCGACTTCATGACAATACATGATCCCCTACATTAAATTCCACGTCCTTTCGATGAAGATCCGCATAACTCTTTTGTCGATCTTGTGCCGTTTTGTATCGTTGTCGAATCATTTGGATCTTTTCGGTGAGTCATACGTACTAACTTTCGGGTCCCAACAATGTTGCTTCACCCACCTCATCCCAACATATTGGAGAAGCGACATTTTTCGTCCATATAATGCTTGAATGGAGCCACACCTATACTTGCACGATAGCTGTTGTTGTTGTAGGAGAATTCCACTGATGGTAAATACTTATCCCAAGCGCCCTTGAAGTGCAGGGACGAGTCTTAATAAATCTTCAAGAGTTTGAATAGTCTCTCTCGATTGTCGTCTGGTTTGGGGATGGTATGCGAACTAAATCGCAAATCCGTGCCCATAGCTTTTTTGCAAGCTAACCCAAAATCTTGAAGTGAATCTTGGGTCACGATCAAAACTATATGGATCTGGCATGCCATGCAACCTCACAATCTCATTCACGTACATACTAGCAAGGCGTTCGAGGAATAAGTCTCCGTATCGGCAAGAAATGAAGCGGACTTGGTTAATCTATCAACAATAACCCAAATAGCATTGATGCCTTGAGAAGCTAGTAGGAAGACCATGCTTGAAATCCATAGTAATGTGTTCCCACTTCCATTAGGAATCTCAAGTGGTTGCAGCGGACCCTTAGGTACAAGATGCTCGCCTTTACACGTTGCAAGTTAAACACATTGAGATAAACTTTGCAATCTCTCTCTTCATATTGTTCCACCAAAATGTATGTCGAAGATCACGATACATTTTAGTACTTCGAGGATGGATTGCAAATGGTGTATTGTGTGCCTCCATCATAATCTTGTACTTCAAATCAGTCGTTAGGAACCTGAAGTCTAGAGTGGACTCGAAGTATTCCTTCTTCATCGATTCTCGCTTAGGAATAGCTCCTTCTTGTACTTTCTTCTTCATACGCGCATCATTTCAAGATTCGGTGGCTTGAGCGACCTTAACTTTTCTATTAAAGTTGGCTCTGTCATCGTATACTTGACATCATCGCTTTTCGTTCCGCATATGATCTTCTACTCGATAGCGTCGGCTACCACGTTAAACTTTACCGGGATGGTATTGAATAGTGTGGTCGTAGTCTTTCAATAGCTCGAGCCAGCGTCATTTGCCGCGTGTTGAGTTCTTTTGAGTGAAGAAATATTTAAGGCTTTTATGGTGCGAATATATCTCCACTTTCTCCCCGTATAGATAGTGCCTCCATATTTTTAAGCGAAAGCATTTGCTTGACTCTAGATCATGAGTAGGATAATTCCTCTCATACTCTTTAAGTTGTCATGAGGCATAGGCTATGACTTTCCCGTTGCATGAGAACACATCCTAACCCTTTGCACGAAGCATCATTTGTAGATAACAAATCCATCAAGAACGGATGGTATTGTTAGAGCAGTCTTAGAAATAAGTCTCCTCTTAAGCTCTTGGAAACTTTCTCGCATTCTTCGCTCCAAGCGAATTTTGTATCCTTAGGAGTTATTTGAGTTAATGGAGTAGCGATTAGAGAAAACCCTTCCACGAATCTCGATAATAACCATTAAGCCCAAAAAGCTCGTACTTGATCATGAAACTTGGTTGCTCCCAACTTTGTATTGCTTGATCTTGGTGGGATCAGCGGATACTCCATGTTTGACACCACGTGCCCGAGGAATGCTACTTCCTCAAGCGAACTCGCATTTCTTCAATTTGGCATATAGTTGGTTTTCACGAAGCCTTTGGAGTACCGACTTCAAATGGTGCTCATGATCTTCACGGCTTTTGGAATATATGAGGATGTCATCAATAAAACAACAACGAATTGATCAAATATTCCTTGAATACTCGGTTCATCATATCCATGAAAAGCCGCGGGAGCATTAGTTAGTCAGAAAGACATGACTAAGAATTCATAATGCCATCATCACAGAGTTACGAAGGCGGTCTTTGGAATATCCTCGATTCTAATCTTGGTGATGATATCGAGCGAAGATCGATTTTTGAAAAGAATTGTGCCCCTTACATTTGGTCAAACAAGTCATCAATACGAGGTGAGGATACCTATTCTTGATGGTGACATGGTTCGATTTCGATAGTCGATACAAAAGTCGCATACTCCGTCTTTCTTCTTTACAAATAAAGCAGGAGCCCCGAGGAGATGTCTAGGGGCAGAATGAAACCGATGTCCAACAATTCACGTAGTTGGACCTTTAACTCTGAAGTTCAATAGGAGCCATTCGATATGGGGTTTTAGAAATGGGCTTTTATGCGGGTTTGAGATCAATAAAAATTTGACTTCACGTTACGGGGTAGGCAGGGAAGTTCTTGAAAAATCGTCGGAAAAGTCGATAACAACAGGAATATTATTCAAATTTGGCGTGTCTTTATTCAAATCCATAACATGGGCTAAGAAAGCTTGACATCCGTTTTTAATAAGCGAATAGCTTTATGATTAGATATGATAGTGATTGATTTTAATGGTTTAGTTGCTTGAATTAAATACAACGGGTTGGTTAGGAATATGAAAACTAACAACCTTACGAAAACAATCAATTTTGGCATGATGAGTAGTTAACGATCAATCCCTAAAATCACATCAAAAGCAAGTATCTTTAAAGAGATAAGGTCAGCGGGTAAGGTAATGGTGCCAACTTGAATCAAACAAGATTTATAAGCGGTGGATGTGATGAAAGTTTCTCTAGCGGAGTTTCCACGAGATAGGTGAAAAGTCTAATTTCTCGGTCGAGTTTAAGCGTTGAGCACATGCGGGAGATAAATGAATGGGTATATAACCGGTATCAAGTAAGGTATAAACTTGCAAGAATTTATAAATAGCTTACCGTGATCACCTCGTTTGGGTTCCTCGCATTATGACCGATCCTGACAAAGCGCTCTTCCGGAATCGTTGACTTTGACTTTTACGGGGACGATCTTTTGAGTCGAGTCCCATTGAACTAGGTTTTCGCTTCTCTTCTGATCTCGGCGATATGTCCTTCCTTTCCACAATTATAGCATACCTTGAGCTGTTGTGGGCGGTTTGGTGATATGTCCCTCTTTTCGCATTTGTAGCATATAATGGGTGGTCGTTCTCCTCCTTAGAACCGATTCTTCTTAAGCCTTTGTCATCTTCACATAGTCGTTGTTAAATCTCCTCTTTTAAAAAATCTCCTCGACTCGCTTCTTCTATTTTCATGGCCATGATTACCACGGAGTGGTTACCATTTTTTTGTCGTCTGTTTCTTTCTCATGAGTTATCATTATTACATTGGTTCTTTATCTACGATCGATCTGGTTGTGGTCCCTCGGTTGGTAGTACTCGTTATCTCGCTCTAATAATTGAGCCACATTTTTACAACATCGAATAAGAGAAAATTTATGAGAAATGAGATCTTGGCGTATCTTGGGGTTTCAAACCTCTAAGAAACATCGCGTCATCGTTCCTCATTCTCCACCAAATGAGGTCTGAACACGGATAACTCTGCAAACTTTGCCTCGTCTTTGAGACACAAATCGTGTTGTTTTGTTCAATCGATGAACTCCACTTCCTTCGTATAGCCGAACACTTTCGGAAAGTATTTGTCATTAAATAGCTCTGAAAGCGTCTCCGAAGACATCTTTGAGTGCAATTTGGATGGAGTGCGCTTCACGAGACTCCCACCGATGATGATGCGCCTCGCCCACGGAACATAAAGGTGGCGAATGGAACCTCTGTTCCTCCGTGCATCCCAAGACATCGAATATCTTGGTAATTTGTTTGACCCGTGTTTCGCCGTGATGGGATCGGCTTTCCCTTAAATTACGGTGGTCCCTGACTCTTTGAAGAGCTTGCTTGTTTGTGACAACAAGTGAATTGCTATCATTTCCTCTGTATTTTGAACACGAGTCTCCCTAAATGCGATTTTGCATGATGAGCAAAAACTTCTAAACATCCCTCGTTCATCATCGCTTTCGATGGTGTTGTTCACGGGGAGGAACATTGCCCGACTGTTGCACGTTCTCCTCGTTGGTGAGTCTGAGGCATCTCCACGGTCTCATTTCCATTGTTAATATTCTCGATCGACATTCTCAAATCTTTGTCGTAAAACAAGGGTTAATTAAGGAAATCAATATATCACATAATATCCTATATCTTGACCGACTAACAAATAAGCTTAGGTAGGACACCTAGCTAGCGAAGGATTTACTCGTCTCTCCCCTCTAGTTCTATTCCCCGATCTCATGGAGATCATATCCTAAGCTACGATACCAATTGTGGCGCCCCAAAATAGGTATACATCACACTATTACGAGTTGTCAATACGTGATGCGAAACAACTACAACTTTATTATTACAACGGTAAAGCGTGAGTTTGAATACAAATATTATCTTACAGACAATATCTATACTCAAATAAATCCTCATCACATTTATTGATACATTATTTTACAAAATGGTGAGGACTACTAAACAATCCTTTCTAAAACCTTCATTCCATACCCAGGCTTCGTACTATTTATATTCTCGCCTCACGAGAAAAATGGAACAAAAAGGAAAAGGGTGAGCTAGCTAGCTCGATAAAGAATATTATGACTAAGATAATATCTGACAAATTATCGTTAGTCTTTGACGAGGAAAAATATAATAGAATCTGATAGACAACAAATTTTAAATCAATATTATGGCGTGAAATAATAATTCATTAGAAGAGTTAAGTAGAGAATGCAAACTACTATCTTACATGTATGAATTTTAAAGTTCATCGTCTATCTTTTATCACTGTAACATCAATCGATATACATACGGAATCAAATATTCATCTTTGCACTCTGAGGCGAAAGATATTCATCGATTAGTCGTATTCATTTAAACACTGTTCATTTTTGCACTCTGGGCGAAAGATATTCTTGAAATCATTCTTCTTTTACTCTGGGGCCAAAGATATTCTTAAGAAATCATTCATCTTTTTTACTCTGGGCCAAAGATATTCCATAATATCATCATTTAAGGCGAGGATGATGAAAATATATTTTTTTTAAAAGCGAATCCGGTGAAACAAAATGACAAGGATTAAGGATTAAGGATTAGTACTTGGTTTTATCCACGTCCAAAAATACCTCAAAAATAATCATAGTGGTGTAAAATTCAAGAATGATCAAAACATGGATACAATCGAGTTAGTATCCAGAATAGATATTTTAGACGAAAAGAAGAAATTTTATTTTTCGATTGAATAGTCTTAGTATCGTGAATAGTCTGTATATATCGTGAATAGTGCCAGTATCGTGAATAGTAACTCAGACACCAAAAGATAGAAATTCCACAAAAAAAACATCTTCGCAACTTTCATGAATAGTACTCGTGAATAGTAACTTCGTGAATAGTAACTCGTGAATAGTAACTTCGTGAATAGTAACTCATGAATAGTAACCCATGAATAGTAACCAGAGCATGATGAAAAGTTCCAAATTTGATAAAAACTTGATCGACATTTGATTATAATGATATTGAAGAAATAATATCATTACTGAAAAAATAATATCCTTACCTCGAAGATCGGTCTTACAGCTAGAAAACAGGATATAGTCTTTGAAGGGAACTTGCACCGTCTAGCAATACTCAAAGTATACTCAAAATACTCACAAGAATAATTTCGATAATATAGAGAGAGAAAACTTGATTTACGGTGTGATTTTCAATTCTAACCTAAGCACCTATTTATAGGAAAATGCTTTAGAACACAAAGCAGAAAATTTAATAAAATAATAATATAATTATTACAAATTCAAGCCACCTTTTAAAATCTGATTCAAACCATCAGCCACCAAGAGTGACTCACCTTGCCTAACTCAAAAAAAACGTTTTCTTAAATAAAAATATTTAAAACTTCAAAAAATTAATTATTTGAACTTGAACTTCAATAATTCATAATAAATAGCCCTTTCATCAGAAAATTCGAATCTCATGAGAGTTTTTATAGGAAATTCAATTCTCTACAACTTTGCAGAAGAAAGTTTTTCCAAATTCCAAATAGAAATTGGCCGAAATCCACAAGCAGGCGATTTTAATTTATAATCAAATTTCGGTCGATAAATGGGGTCCGCAGAGCATGTTTAACATGTTTTAAACATTTATTGCAACAAAAATACTCTTCCTCCTCGTATACTCATATATCCCACATTCGTTGTAAAAATATCACCATTATTATATTATTAAAATATAATAATATATTTAAATGAATTATTTTATCGAGAAAAAGATAAAATATTAATTTTCAACAATTGTCATTTAAAATTTTCTCCATCTATATCCACATAAAATCAATATTTTCCTCATCATATAAATCAATAATTAATTATTCACAAATAATATTACGAGAATCCTGATATTGTGAATGAGGCGTTTCAGGAAGAGGGGCTTTCGATAAAATTTTCTCTTCTTGGTGGCGCATGATTAGGTGACCAAACCTCTCCTTAGAGCAGAACTTTCTAGACATTGCCAATAATGTTATCTAATAATATTATTAGGATAATATGAATTATTGCCCGATAATGAAAAATTTGTGTAATGACAATTATTGAAACAATGACAATATAAAATATCAATATGACAATTATTAACTTTCGATAAAATAAAATCTTTGAGCAGTAATTCTTTGTAACCATTATTGAGTAGTGCCTTCTACGTAAGAATCAATAATTGGTGCAATCTGGTATCTTCTTGTTGACAGACAATTAGCGTATTAGTGTGTTTTAACCAAGGGTATTCAAAGTAGTATTAGCGGTAACAACTTCTGCCGTTATTTAAAAACAACTTATATTTGTCGTTTTTCTTCATCAATCGCTTTTCCGTTATGGGGCCCACACATGCATTTGCTGCTTGGTCGTAAATACGAATATTCACAAACGATGTCGAATATTCCACGACCAAACGAATATTCAAAGCGATAATGAATATTTTATAACCACTTGCTTATTTTGAAATATTTGCGTATTTAACCCATAACTATCCACATTAATCAAATCAACCCTTACTATTTCAAAATAATAAATAAAGGAAATTCCTTTTTATTTAAAAATTTGAGGGTCTTGATTCATCGCGACAACATGTTTCTTCTTCTCCGATTCATTGAGTTGCGTCGCCATGGATACTTCGTCTTCTCCGATATCAGAGTTGTGTCGCGACAGAAGATTTTCTCTTCTCCGATTGATTTGGCGTTGATCAGTTATCTCCATAACTGAGGTGTAGGAGTTAATGGCGTGATTTTATCAACGTGATGTATTTTGTTTTGTTATTTTTATAATTATTTTGTGTGTTTTATTTTTGTAATTATTTTTTAATTGTTGTATATTAGTGTTAAGGAGCCCAACAATTACTTCAAGAAAGACTAGTTTGAAATTGGAGTTTTACCCGCTTCTGTTTCTTATCAGGTCACTAGGTCAGTCCATATAAAGTTTTTTTTAGCTAAGGCCCACGCTTGGTAAATTTTACTTATTTTAGTTCTCACATTAACTTAAACCCCATTGATAAATATAAAACTAAGATTTTTAAAATTATTTTATGGCTTCAAATATATTATTAGTATTAATTAAAATTTTAATAGTGGTCTTATAATAAAATAAAAATAATATAATAATGATAATTTAAGAACATTATATTATTTCAGTAGGCCTAAATATGGATTAATACCCTAAACTTTTTTTTTAAAAAATCACTTTGGGGATTGTCTTCTCAATTTTTTAATTAGTAGATTAAACTTTAAATTTTTTTTTTTGATTACGTCTGCATAAAATTGATGACATAAGAAATGACATGACTAAAAAATACTTATGTATAATATTGAATCTTATTTTAATATTTATTCAATTAATTTTTTGTACCAAACAAGTGTAAATATAAGACCATTATTAATTTTTAAAGTAAATTTAATGAAAATTTTACCCTTTTTAGTATAAAAATTAATAATATTGATTATTGACGATTATGAAATAAACTTAAAGTTCAAGGTATTAATTTATATTTATGCCTTAATTTTTTTTACCAAAAAGATAAATTGTCAATATATTGATTATTGATGATTATGAAATAACAAAATTTTAACTAGTAGTATATTTATACATATTAAAATATTTATGATGATTTTTAAGCTAAGTTTGTAATGTATTAAATTTACTTTAAAAAATTAATAATGGTCTTATATTATATAAAAAATGAATGAAATAATTATTAAAACGAGACTCAATATTATACATAAGCATTTATTAACTATATGTCACCGCTATCTCATCAATTTATGTGGTAGTACTTATCAATTAGATGTAATCATAAAAAATTAAAAGTTTAATCATCTAATTGAAAAAATTGATAAGTCAATCCCCAAAGTAAAAAAACAAAATAAAAATTTAATCCTCTAATTAAATTTTTTAAAAAAACAATAAATAAAAATAAAATTTTTAAATATTAATCCATATTTTGGCCTATTTTATAATTCTAAACTCGACCCCTGATGATAAAGATAGTTTTTCTTTGAGACATCGCTTGTACAAATACCAGTGACGCCTTTCATTATATCTTTCCTTTTTTATCTGTTAGCATGCCCATCCTCGACTACACTTATCTTTTAATTTCATGCTAACATTCATTCAATCTAATAAAGTTTTATAATACTAAGTATTATCTTAGTTTCATAAAATTATTCTTTACTTATTTGGGTAGTGGACCTTCATAATAAATTTAAATACTTGAGCTCAAGAAATACAAAATTATAAAATGATACAATTGGTTCAATTACTACTCGGTAAGTAAAGTGTTTTGGAAAAACATAATCTATTACCTAATCACTATTATGCAAAATAAAAAAGATTTTTTTTGATATTTCTACAAATAAATTTGATAGTTTTACAATTTTTTTTTTTTACAAAAATAATAAGCAAGATTCACTTCATGTGAAATAAGATCTCGTGTAACTATTAAATTTACTGGTAAAAATATCAATTATCAAAAGAAACAGTTAACATGAAGTGTTGACCCGCGGCTGTCACAAAAAAACCAAAATATGAACCAACAACCTTTTCATTTTTCGGTACATGCAGTATTACTGTAACACTTTAGTCTTATATTAAAAAATTTGTTTATATATAAAGAATTAAATAAATACGATTGAATCAAGTAGTTTAAAATCTTATTTGAATAAATTTAATTTAATTAAAAATTGAGATTTAAACCCGAAATTTGTTAGGGAGTGGAATTTGAATCACTTGGTTGTTTCAGTTACTATCCTCGTAGTTCGTCTTTTAAAAATATCTTCTTTTAGAAAAAGTATTTTAAAAAATTAATTATTTTTTTATTAAAAAAGAAGACATGGAAGGATAGTAAAGAATACAAGGTATCCCCAAATACGCTACTCCCTCTATTGCTTAATATAAATCGTTTTAGAAAAATATTTTTATTTTTTAATATAAGTGGTTTTAGAATTTCAAATAAATATTAATTGTTTAGTTTTCAATATTACTTCAAAAAGTATTAAATATAATTTTGATTCTCTCACTATTTTCTGTATAATAAATAATAATCTCTTTTTCTAATATAAGAGCAAAATAAACTATTAATATTATAGTTAATGCTATACAATCATAATTTCCATTTATTTTACGGTCGTGAAGATACATTCATACATACACATGTATACAGACAGGGACGGGGTTAGGTCGTTAGGGATTTGGTTTCCGCTACAAACATCAACAATTGAATAGTGAGAACAAGTGATTTTGTTAAAAAATGGAGGGAGAAAAAGAGGAATTTCTGGTGTACAACAGTTTAACGAAGCAGAAGGAGGTCTTTAAGCCCAAAGTTCCCGGCAAGGTTGGGATGTATGTCTGCGGCGTTACCGCCTATGACTTCAGTCATATCGGCCATGCTCGTGCGTACGTCGCCTTTGATATTCTTTACAGGTCTTACTCTCTCTCTCAGATTTATTATGTTCAAGTGTGAAGCAATGTTTGTTATTGTTTTTCACGAATTTTACTTGTGATAGGATTTTTAGTAATGCTGATGAACTGAATTGTTTGTTTATTTGTTCTGATTATCTCCTATTGAAAATAATGTATTCTCTTTCTGTGAGTGATTTTGAGGGTTTGGAAGGTGAATGACTACATCAAGATGGAAACTTTTTATTTTTATTTTTTGGTGTAAAAATTAGAGACCATGCCATGAGTTGGCCGGAGCAGTACCATGGGCTAATTTCAAAATTGGGTTTGGGAGAGTTTGGTAACATATCAAAATTGTTTTCAAATGTAGTGGTTTTGGCTGTAAAAGAACTTTTTGGAGAAAGTAAAATTTAGTGCTTTTCAAATTGCGTTTACATTTAAACTTGAAAACTGACCAATTTTTTTTCCTGATAAAGTGCTTTTGAAAATTATTTACCATACACTTTTTAAATTTTTATATGAGAACACTATGTCCATTAGCTCTACTACTGTAAGTTATTCAAGCAATTGCTCAATATATTGAGTATTCGGTATTCCATGAAATTGAGTTCTTTGAGAACTTGGAGAACGAGGAGGGGAAAAGAAATATTACAAGTTTGCACGAGACTAATTATCAAACGTATACCTTGTGTGGGACTTAAATTTGGAGAGGAAAGAAGACAAATGGGGGAGAATTGATTCTCTTTGTCTCAGTTTGTGATGTTTGTAAGTTTATTGGGGAAAGAATTGAAGACAAATGAAGAGAAAAAAATCCTAAACTTGTAACTATGATATACTGAAATATCTATTAATTGTCCATAATAACGACTTTTTTCAACATTATAAATGAGATCTTCATCTTAAATACTCTTTCACCATAGAATGCAGCTACAAATTGATTGAATGGGAAATAACAAGAGCAGTGACCGATGAGTCAATTGAACCTTCCGCTGGAGTTGTTGGGATTACCACACTACGGATCCCAGCTGCATCTTCGGCTGCACACCATACTATGGTTCATTTTAAAACACTCTATCAAAACATTAGTGCCATGTGGTTAACAACCTTTCCAATCTAAGAAATTAACTGTTGGCTTATCGAAGTATAAATATTAAATCGACTGACTCTTTCATAAGTGAAAGTTTTAACAACCACTTTTACTGTGATATAAAAACTTCTTGAAAGTTTATTTTATCAGATTTTTGGTAAGTAGCAGTTTACCACATCTTGAAATTATTAACTTGATTGACAGCATATTTGCAACGTTTTTCTTCCATATGCATTTCTTAATGTTTAATCACAAATCTCAGACCTGGTGTCAGATGCCCCAAAATGTCTTGAAGTGCCATGGTTTTAATTAATTGGTCTATGAAGTTGATTGTAAAAAGTCGAGTAGAGGTTTAGATAAGCATCTAATGCCAGAAAGTATACAAACTTACATGTATTTACTTTCAAACTTAATCAAGGATTGGGGATTTGATTTTAGTTGTTAATTGTGCTAATCATTTTTACTTAAACAAAATTGTGTTCATCAATTTTTTTGGCTTCATTTCTAGAATTCTTAAATATTTTTTCTGCCTTCTTGTCAAGATTATCATAAACTGAAATAATGCAGGTATTTAAATCATTTGGGCTATGAAGTTGTATATGTTCGGAATTTTACTGACGTTGATGACAAGGTGAAGGTTAATGCATTCAGTATAGCCTTTTCAGATATTTGTTATGTTGTAGGAATTGCTTTTTCATTCCTAGGGTGGCAAGGTTATTAATATTTATAATTGCTTGTATGAAATTTGTGACAACTAATTATTCTATGTGCCAAGCCTATAAGTTATTTAGGCCACCTTGGTTAGATAGATTTTTAAATTGAGAATGGTCTTTTTTATTGTATATGCATGTTAATAAATCTCCTAGAAAATATTTTTTAATCGTTAATTATATAGAAATTGAATTCTCCCATTACTCTGCAAGGCATGCTCCTCGTAACTTAGAACATGTCGCAAGATTTACAACTTAGTTATATTATCATGAAGAGAATATTGACTTTAAACTTGAACTGATTTAAGTCGAAAGTGGTAGTATTTGCTTAATTATTTACACACAATCCTAATGTTATATTTCTAGCTTCTAGCTTTTGAATGTAGTAATATGATTGGATTACAGTCTTATGTTTATTTCTTATTTAATTAAATTTAGATAACTTATTGATCTTTGAGGTCATTGACGTAACTTATCGATCTTCTTCAAGGCCATTGACACTTTTTGACTTGGAAGGATCATTTATGAAACCCACATATGGTTCTGTTGTGTTACCAAATCTGTTCCCTTATCTTTGGGTTCACAGGACATCCCTAGCAACTAATGTATGCTACTTCCCCTTGTGAAGATTCTCATACAATCTATTGGAATTTTTAATACTATGTAGGGGAAGATTGTAATTATTTGTATCATGTTGCTTGACCAATATTTTAGATGACAAAGTTTGAATATTTTTAGTGATAGTTATCAATTCGGTGAATTGAATTAAGGTAATATATACAGTTCATAAATTTATAGCAATAGTAACTGCGAAGAATAGAGCGCCCATCTACTTGTGTGTGTGTAAGTATATTATTGATTGATTTATTATTATTTTTCTATATCCTTTCACTTCGGTTGATTCAATCAATCAAATAGTTATTAAAAGCATATGCTTGCCCAAAAGTCCAGGCTCTCCAGGGTTAGTCATCTTGGAGATTTCCCACCTGCACCATATTTTGGGGAATAGATATTAAGGAGATGGAAAAATCTGGGGACAAGATTAGGAAGCATTTCCAAGATGTTTAGTCATGGGTAATGAGCAACCTTGGTACTGAGATGATTGATTCTGTTTGACAATGTTTCAGTATGAGATGAAACCTTAAGCAATGTGAGTGACGACACTGAGGGAAAGTATAATTGTCCATTTATGTTAACATTAATATGTCATGTGTTGGATTGTAATGGGTAATAGGATATAGCTTTAACTATGATATTTTTTGATGTTGCTGCATGCAATACTAATACCACTTTGAAAGTTGAATCCTCCTGGACCTATATATTAAATATAATATTTTCTTTGAATTAGTTTAGTAAGTTATAATTCTAATCTTTTGAACTACTGCAAATTCTATCGAAATTATGCCATTGACGTGGACATCAAATTTATTATTGTGAATTGTGGAACATTCTCTTAGCTTGATACACGTTCGTATCATATTAAAGGGTTTATGTTTTGTTTGCAAATTTTGGACCTCTGCAGATCATTAAAAGGGCAAATGAGCGTGGGGTGGATCCCATATCTTTGAGTGCTCAGTTTTGCCAAGAATTCTTAGATGACATGGCTGATCTTCAGTGTCTACCCCCTACCCAACAGCCATGTGTTTCTGATCACATGGAACAGATCAAAGATATGATATCTCAGGTGCGTTCCTCAAATTATTTCTTCCTAATTTTTGATATTTCAGTTATGACTTATGAGGCATCTTTCTCTATCCCTCTCTTGAAGACAAATGCATGCATGCTCAGGTGTTCTAATACACATGGTCCGTGGACAATAATAACACATGTATGCTGATGTGCTCATGGACAATAATAACACATTTTTGGTATTTATTCTTTGGTTTCTTTAAGTGGTGGTGGTGGAGGATATATAGTATACTGAAAAATAGTGTTGAAATATACACACTATAAAAGGAAAGGTTGAGCCTTGTGCTCCTTTACCGGGCATAGACATGGATGTGATTAGGTGGCAAGGAGTCTACAACAAGGTGTTTTCTGTTTGAAACTTTATTCTGTTGGGTAGTTGTTCCAATATTACCGGTTTGATGTGGTATGTGGAACGAAATCAGGACATAAATGTTACTTCTTGTGGTATGGAGTACAGTGTGTGTAACACCTCGAACCCGTTACAGGCCCGAAATGTTACACGCCGTAAGTCCAAAGGCCCACAAGACAACAATATCAATAATGCGCAACCCAAATAAAACAACTCAGCAATAATCTTAAATTAAACCCAACAGTGAACATCTTTCAATCCTATGGAAATGAAATACCACTAAATATCAAAATCGTAAAATGGAGATGTAGTTCCTCGAAACTAAAAGTTTTATTACAAATTCAACAACAAAAGAAGTAAACATCTTAAATTAACTCCAATCATCCAAAGCATATCAAACAAGTGTTTAGTTATCAATGATGTGACCTATAAAAATTGTAAGAGGTGAGCGGTGACGCCCAACAAGTGACAATTCTCACTGTTTAGGTGGATCAAGTATAATTTGTAAAACACTTTTTCGAAATATTTTTTTGTTCGATACAAATAGTGTTTGTTTTTGATTTTATGATGTTTTGAATGATGACTAATTTTAGTATATTAGACGTGTGCATGGTTCATGGTTTGTTATTATATTATTAAATATGCTTGGATTATGGTTTATAAATGTTTTATAATATTATAATTAATATGCATGGATTATGGTTTATAATATTATATCTAATATGCATGGGTTATGGTTATTACATGAATTGGAGTTTATTAAGGAAGATTTGATTTAGAGTTTATTAAGGAAGATTCGATTTGGAGTTTATTAAGGAAGATTTGAATTAGAGTTTATTAAGGAATATTGGTATTTATAATTTTTAATGTTGTCAAAAATTATTAGATGAGTTTATGTTATTAATTGTTTTTCCAGCTGGCCCAAACTTGGTTAATCTATTCTAAGAGTATTTCGTGTTAAAATTTATTTAAAGATATACTCTTGCTTGGTGGGGCCCATTAGTGGTACTTTGCATTCTATTTGAAAAAGGAGTCTTACAGAAGCTTTTTAAAGTTATTGGGTCTTATCTTATCTCCTTGTTACTCTTGTTCAAAACAGTTGACTGGTATAGAGCTTATCTCCTTTATTTAAGCTACTTCAAATTCGTATAGCTGTTGCAGATTACATATTATCTTTTTAGTTATACAAAGCTGCTGAAATCATGGATGGTTTCTAACGGATTTGAGTTTTCTTAGCTAACATCTTTTATAGCCGTTGGCCTTCTTCTTATATAAAGCTTCATCATGCTCGGTTATGAAGTGACCCAACAATTGAAAAGCAGCAATCCATTCTTCTTAATTCTTATAGTTTTCTAATAGTCTTTCTAGAAATCAATGTTCTGTTATCCTTAGGCTAGAAAGTTGATATTCCATTGGAATCACCATCATTGTAATTTGAAAAATAAAACTGTTAGCTTTGGTGGTCTAGAATTTCTAGAGTTTAGTGGGTCTGTTCAAAGAAAGCTTCAAAGGTCTCAGAGGTGAGAACAAGTGAGGTGTACAAGTTGCGAGAGAGGCTGAAAGGGGCATTGGTGTCCAACATCGAATTGAAGCGTCTTTGTAACAGGGAGTTATTTTTTGTATTGAGGTTTAAATCTTAATAAAAAGAGTCTCCAATTCTAGTTGGGATTGGACGTGGATTACGCCACTAGGTAGAGGATAGAGGCTGAACCACGTAAAAAATCTTAGTCTGATTTTTACTTCTTTATCTCTTTAACTGCCATTCACGTTCTGCACATACATAGAATTACAAATAGTAGGTATGCTTTCAAAACTAAAACAATTAATAACAAGCGAATTCACATTCAAAAATGTTTTTAATGTATACAATTTATCTTTTAATTAACAACCTTAGCGACTAAGATTACAGTAGCCTTGTAACACGACCTAAAAGTTTGATAATGTCAATGATCACAGACCCTGCTAAGGTATCTAATATGTACGCTCCCCAAAGGACATCTAAAAGGTGTGCGCCTTAGTATAGTTCCGGAACTAAACGTAATCAATAACGTGTTCTATACATAGTTAGACTGAGGATTTCAAAACATTTTCCCAATATTATCGATATTTTAAACGATACTTCTTCACAGTTCAAAATCATATTATCTCATTTCACAATTCAAAAATAAATACTTGATACGAAGTTTTGAATAAACGAACATAACATTTTTATTTAAATGGAAGCATTAAATAAAACGTAACGAATTTTGAAGCCGTACATTTAGGCATCCGAGTAATTACTAAGACATACATATAAATAAAGATAATTTTAAAATCACTAAATAGTTCGGAAAGCCACTTACCTCGATATTCCGAAATATAAAAATATTAGCCGAACAAATCCTAAATATAAATTTAGAACAAATAGAAATCATTAGGATAAAATATCTCACCTCAAACGTATTTTTATTTCATATTTTCCACACTGATACTTATTATTTATATATTTTTAATTTAATTTATATTTAATTAATATACCTGAAATTATAATGATTTTCTGAATTTATAATAACTTAAATACTATGACTTTAAAATTAAAGTATTTTCTGTTATTAGCTTATAATCCATTATGCTATACTTATAAATCAATATATCTACCTAATAACAACCTGCCATGATCCAGAACGTATGCTATAAGCCTTTATATATATATATAGAGGCCGGAAGTCTTGGCCAAAATCCGGACCATTTTTTTTTTGTTTTTTTTAAAACAACTAAAAAAAAAATTAATTTATGGAACTTGAATTTTTACATAATACATATAACAAAACATGTTTGTACAGACATGTTTTGTTATATGTATCCAAATCACACCAAAAACACTGTATTATGTAAAAATTCAAGTTTCATAAATTTTTTTTTAGTTGTTTTTTTTAAAAAAAAAAAATTAAATAAATTTTGGACCGAATTTTAATAAATGTAGGACTATATATATATATATATATATATATATATATATGTAACTTTTAATTTACCAATGACACCACCCACATGCACATGACAAATATATATATATATATATATATATATATAATAGAACTAAGATATTCCTTATCCATACACATACATATATACTTGCAGGCATCATAGTCAATTTATAAATATACAACCCACCAATCAAATTACAAAATCTACAATTATTCTCTCTTTGAAATTTCTGCGCACACGTACCGAAATAATTATATACATATATGTGGTTTTAAAAAAAATCTCATTTATTTTCATAAAAATCAAAATACATAACACCATTTTCAGGATATTTTTTATTATTAAAATCATTATTTTAAAGTATCTAATCATACATATGAATCAACTTATAATTGAAAAAGAAGGGTTTAGGTTGTTTACCTTTGAGTTTTCTTCTTTTCTTTTTCTTTTCTGTTCTGCAATATTTTAAAGTCAAATAATTTTTTTTACGTTCTTCTCTCTCTAGTTGTTTAAATATATTTAATTCTTTTGTAAAATAGGTTACCAAGTAAAAGAGTCCTTTTAAAATTAAAAGGGTGTTACAACTTAAATGACTTATCTTATCCTTATAGGTTTTAGATATGTATAAATAATTATTAGTTACAATTCTATTATCTAAATTATTATTATTATTATTATTATATTTTATTTATTTATTTATTTTAACCGATTATTACATTCTATCCACCTTAAAAGAATTTGGTCCTTCAAATTCCCAAATCACAATTCTAACGAAAATACACATACTACACAATTAAGAAAATTATTATTTAATTATAAAACACAATTGTTAAAAGGGTTCCATACCTTAATTCTGGTTGCCTGAAAGCTGAAACACACGTCCTCGATTTGGTCCTAGGCTTGCGAAGGTTATTTCCTCCTGCTTTCCATCTCCTCTAGGTGGAGGGTTCTTGGGGCATTGTGCAATCCTATGGTTGAAATCTCCACTATGAAAACACACTCTCGTATTCCAACGACATTCCTTGTATGGGTGGTTCTTATCACACCTCGAACACTTCAGCTTGTTCTCTTGATTCCATTGGTTTCCTCTCAATTTAGTGGTTTGTGTATTCAACTTTTTTGTAGGTCCTCCATGACTCGACTCTTCCCTAGATGGCGTATCTCTCTTATTGTTCTTCCATTTCTCCATTTCTGCTAAGCCCTTCTCAATCACTAACGCTTTATTGAGCACCGCATCATATGTGGGCAGCTCAAAAGACGCCACACCATGTCTTATGTCGGCTCGTAACCCATCCTCCAACCTACACGCTTTCGTCTCCTCATTTGCTACCAAGGTCGGTGCATACTTGTCGAGCTTCGCGAATTCGACTTCATATTGAGCAATTGTCTTACTCCCTTGTTCCAACCTAATAAACTCCCTCTCCTTTTGTGGTCGAATCGTTCTAGGAAAGTACTTGTTAGTAAATTCTTCCTTGAACATGGTCCAAGTGTATGGTTCGGGTTTCTATTCATGCTTTCTTTTCTCCACGAGCCACCAATCATAACCCTCACCCTGAAGTTGGTAGACCGCCAACGTTACCTTTTTAACTTCACTACTCCCTATCAAGTCAAACGCCTTCTGCATTTCTTGAATCCGCTTCTCAATAATGGAAGGGTCCGTAGCCCCTTCAAAGATTGGCGGGTTCAATCGCTTGAATTCTGTTACCATGCTACGCTACCCAGGTTTTTGGTTCTGCACTAGTTGAGCTAAAGTAGTAGCCAGCTGAGTTAGACCATTAGCGCCAAAATTAGTGTTAGGTAGGGTTGCTTCTTCTAGGCGGCATTTTCCCTACAAAAAGTAATCCTCACTCAACAACACTATACAAAACTAGTAACAAATAAAATAAAATACCCAATTTCTTAACCTATCACAAGCTCACCCAAAAGATCATGACTTGAATGTACTATTGGTAGTTATTAAATTCTTTATGTATAGACAAATTTTTTCCATATCTGTCGATGTGGGACTGGGGTGTTACAAACTCCGCCACTTAAATTTCTGACGTCCTCGTCAGAATCTATCACACACCGTCCACAGATCTTTGCCTAGGATAATACCGGCTGACTTCGTGTCCCCACCTCTGGACCTCTCTCTCTCCATTGTGGGATAATACCACCAACCTTCGTGTCCCCACCTCTGACAACCCGATCGGATGACCTGGCCCGAGCTTTCGAGAGTCGACTCTGATACCATATAAAACAAATCTACAAATCTTGGGTCAAATCCCGAGTCTGGATCAAATCTCAGGTCAAATTCAAATCTACAAATCTTGGGTCAAATCCCGAGTCCGGATCAAATCTCAGGTCAAATTTCAAGTCCAAATCGAATCAAATCTATCAAAATAAGGCCTTAAATTACTGACCCAATAGTATCTTTTTGGGTAATCTTAGCCCACCATAGACTCACCTAAAAGATCATGACTTGAAGGTACTATTGGTAGTTACTTAATTCCTTATTTACAGACAAATTTTTCCCATATCTTTTGATGTGGGACTGGGGTGTTACAGTAGGGGTAGAATATTCTAGAAGTCTAAAGATAGTAGTAAAGTATTATTATTATTAGTAGTTTTTTTTTGTGCCTATTCTCCAAGTTTAGGTTCTTTTTATTTATGGGTTGCACTCTTCATTATTTTTCAGACTTGAATTTTGAATTGAGTTTAAAGAATTATGTTTTGTTTGTGTGCTCTCCTACCCATTACATATGTTGGTGATAGGCCTTATTTCTGATCTTAATCTATACGTCAAAACCTTTTATAAATCTGTCCTACATCAAGGAATTTTTTTTCTATTAAGATTCGGTTGACGTTGAGCTGGCTTCAAAATGTGTCTCTGGGCTCAATCGTTTCTATTTTATACTTGTTCAGAGCTTTTGATTTGGGATAGTAGCTCTTTTGGTAGAATGTGTATATGGTTTTCTTGTGACATTGTTTTTCGCCGCTAGTATAGCTTGATAGTATAGGATTTCTTTTTGTATACATCATGTATGGGTTACTGTTTTTTTCATTTTCTATTACAGTTTACTTGTAAATTAAAATTAAATCTTGAAATCATGTGCAGATAGAAAGTAATGGTTGTGCTTATAGAGTTGATGGGGATGTGTACTTCTCTGTTGATGCTTCCCCAAATTATGGCCAGTTATCTGGACGGAAGCTGGAAGACAATAGATCCGGTGAATGGGTTGCTGTTGATTCAAGAAAACGAAATCCTGCTGATTTTGCTCTGTGGAAGGTTGGTTCTTTTTCTCCTTTCTCCTTCATCTGTGTGATAATGTTTGGTCATAAGGTTGACATAGATATGTTTACTTGTTTTAGGCTGCAAAGGACGGTGAGCCAAGTTGGGACAGCCCTTGGGGTCCTGGAAGACCAGGATGGCACATAGAATGCAGTGCAATGAGTGCTCAGTATCTGACACCCTCATTTGACATTCATGGTGGCGGGATGGATTTGATCTTTCCACACCACGAAAATGAGATTGCCCAAAGTTGTGCTGCCTGCCCAGAGAGCAATGTGAGTTATTGGATGCATAACGGGTTTGTTACCACAAACGATGAGAAAATGGCAAAATCAAAGGGGAACTTCTTCACCATTCGCAATGTAAGCCGTGCAAGTTTTCTAATTGTTTTTTCACATTATTGGTTAATAATTTGTCTGCAACCATGAAGAATATTCTGGATGCATTACTCACTCTTCTCTTGTTATAGGTTACTGAACTGTACCACCCATTGGCTTTGAGGCATTTCTTGTTGGGAACACACTACCGATCTCCTGTCAATTATTCAATTTCACAGATAGAAATTGCATCAGAGGCTGTTTATCGTATATATCAGGTAGTATATAATCATGTTTGAAGAGCATTGAATTTCAAGCTAGTATTATCCTTTGCTTTTACAATTTGATATCCTGCTTGTTTTATCTGATTTTTGTGGTCCCATGATGTCACTGCTTATGGACACTTGAAGAAAATAACATTTTCTGATGAAGACATTGCATTGTTATGTGACTGATAGACGTTGCAAGATTGTGAAGATGCTTTGTCTGTATTTCGGGAAGGAAGTGCAAAAGAGGTGGCTGAACCAAGAAGAAAAACAGTTCACATTACTGATGCTGCCCAAGAATGCATCTGTAACCTGCAAAATGACGTTAAGAAAATGTCAGATGACTTGCATACGTTTTCCATATTGAATTCTGGTCTGCCAGAAGCCTTGAAATTAATGAATAGTTCCTTGAGCCTGCTCAAGGTACCCATTTGGATTGGTTTGAACCTTTGTGTTTATGCGTGCGCGTGTGTGCGTTTCTCTGATGGAACTGAGAAGATCTGTTGTTTTGATGATCTCCAGAAGAAGCAACAAAGACAAAAACAATTATCAGTTATTCAATCCCTTGTTGAGTTAGAGAAAGAAGTCAGGGATGCTTTGGACATTTTGTGTTTGCTCTCCAGTTTAGTTTATTCTGAGGTGCTACAAGCATTGCTGCCATATTTATGTAATTTTATTAGAGAATAGTATTGTTGAAGATGAGTCTAATTAAATTTTGGATGGTTTTATGGAATAGGTGCTGGGACAATTGAAAAGCAAAGCATTAAAGAGGTCAGGTTTCGGATATGATTACATAGAGAGTCAGATTAAGGAAAGAGCATTGGCAAGGAAAAACAAAGATTTTTCTAGAGGAGATAAAATCAGGAGTCACTTGGCTGCTAAAGGTATTGCTCTAATGGATGTGGGCACTGAAACAGGTTGGAGGCCATGCGTGCCAGTTCAACAAGAACAGCCATATGGGCTGGAACATGCAAAACCATGCGTGGAAACTGAGAAAGAATGGCACAGGCTCAATTGGTGCCAGTTCAACTGAGAATGATTATACCATTTTACTTTTTCAAGTTTTTAATTTACTGGCAAGATTCATGTAGCATTTGTAGACAGGTTTCACAACTTTCAGAACTTACAACCCTTGTTGGGTTGTGACCTTGTTTGTTGCTGTAAGTTTTAGATTCACCCCTTTTTCGTTTAAATTTATACTGGATTACATGAGTTATAAATTTATTACACCAGTTATAGCGTGTCTTAACTTATTCGGTAATTGACGTGCTGCTGCTTCAATGTTTAATGTTGATTTTTGTATGTCAAACAAATCTCCTCCCTCCCGAGTACATCCATCCGCTCGAGTTTTTTGAATAAATTTATTTCTACCCAATTTGTATAAAATCTATTTTTTCGTTTGCTTCATTCTATTCCTTTTACGATTTCAAATAAAATTATATCTTTGACTTTTGATGAACAAGTTGGATATATAAATGGAATTGGTATGCATCTGAACTGATAAAGAGCATGCCAGTATGTGATGTGGGGGCCTGCCTTGTTGAAGTCGTCTTCATCAATGGAGGTGGTGGGGATGGGTTTCAAATTTGGAGAAAAGATGAAGTTTAGCTAAAATGTCACATAGTTAGGTTAGATTAGGTTAGGAGAGGAGGTTTCAGTAGAAGAAGAAGTAGACATCTATCTGTGTGGGACTTTCTGATTCCTTAAAATGGTGATATATACATATGAGAAGAAAGACTAGTCATTTTTAATTCATTACACCAGGAAAGGAAAGGAGGACTCTCTCCATAGAATTAGGTGATTGAATGGACGATTCAATCCCTGAGTTGTTGCAATGAATGAAGTCGGTCTAAAATCCACAAGCGTAGGTTAAAAGTCATTTGTTAGTTAGTTAGGATTGTCAAAGAGTGTGTGTGTGTGTGTGTGTCAGGGGGAGTGTAATGTTGATGCATCATTGTAAAGCCCTTTTCATTGTTTATATATGTCCTAAAAGAAGTCATTAACATTCAATTTGATGCATGAAATTATTATCATGCATGGTTGAAGCCATTACCAACTGTCTGTATGCACAACAAGACTAGTATACTACAAAAGCTTTATGGACCGACCTACTAAACGTTTACTTCTCTGAAATTAATACTTTCAGACTAAGTGAAACTCTTTTTAATTTTTACGAATTTCTAACTTTTACGGCTAAATTTCAATACTATTCAATTAACATTACACTTGAATTTGAATCCCATCCCGTTTTTACAACTTAAATTATACTACTACTAGTACAGATTAGGTCCCACATAATAGAGAGAGAGAGAGAGAGAGAGAGTTAAGATTTGTTTGATTAAGGGAAGTGGGTCAGTTAAGTGCGTACTGATGAAGGAAACAATCGGACCCCCTCTCCCCACCCATCATACATCCAACACCTAGTTTACTACTACTATTTTTTTTTTGTTTTTTTCCGGCAAAGTTGTGGGGATAGATATATACATACAAAATTTTGTTTGATTTATCCTTATTTTGTATTTGTATTTGTTTTTGTTAAAAGTCCATGCATCATTAATTTTTCTCCTACCATAAAACATCGACTGCCATGATTATGCTTACAAACCAAACCAAACCAAACCGATATCTATGCAGGTAGATACATGCATGCAGTAAGAAACATACAGACAACATACATACATGTAAGGAAGGCTCCCCATCCCACTCTTAATTTTAACGTTTAAATCTCCTAAAGAAAAGAGTCCGATCGGATAGAAAAAAATAAAAAATCGATGTATTTATCTTTCTCGCAAAATATATATGTCATCAAAATTTCAGTCAAGACTTATTTATTACTAATAAATATTTATTTATCATTATTACTTATCTGCTTTGATGTGTTCCTCCATTATACATAGCTAGTACCAATATAATTAATTAATTAATTCTATTTTATGATTCAAAAAAATCCCTCTTTTAACACAGACATGAAGAGACCATGCATCAACTTATATACATACATACATACATACATACTGATTTAAACATAATTTAATTAAGCACCACCGGAAAAAGCTTGTGAGGGTGAAATTAATTGCATCTCCACATTTGACCACTTTAAGATCGATCGAGCTAGCTAGCTAGCCACTTTCCTTCTAGCTAGGTACTAGCTTAGCTTGTTTTAATTATGCGAGGGATTAATAAGTGCTTAATTAACTTGGCATGCATTATCTGGTTTTCGTGCTTACACGTAAGCTCTCTCTCTCCCTGCTTAACGAGAGCAGATCTTCTGTCCCTAATTTTTTTGTCCCCCACTTAAATTTTGACACATGTCATTTTATTTAATTTTAAAATTAATTAGTGTTAAATAAGAGACTATGTGTCAAAATTTAAGTGGAGTGAACACAAAAGGACATGAAAATTGGAGACTGAGAATTGAACCACAAACGTACTTTATTACCCCCTCATCCCACAATTAAAAAGACTTTTATATGATCTCAATCACCAAAGCACTACAATAAATACAAGTTGAATAAAGTTTAGTGTGTATTTGATGATATTTAGGGTATAACTTTGTATTTACTAATTATATTCCGACACTTTTCTTAGAAGTTACTCAAAAATTAAATGTAATTAAGAATCTTTGATTCTTTAAAATATTTCAATTGTCCAAACACATTTATACGTAGCGTTAAATACCTCTACGTGGATTTTGACCCACCTTATAATTCGGGTCCAAATAATTACAATTTTAATTAATGTATTAAAAATATTATAAACTACTTAAAAGATATTACTAAATACAAAATTTAAAATAAATTCAGGTCGCAATTTTAATTGGTCACAAATTAATTATGATCAAAATAAAATGAGGACTAACTGTAAGACCCCAACTTATTATAAATAAAATCGAATTTCCTCTAATTATTATTGTGAATAATAAGGTATTAATTTGATATAATTCTCTAGTTATGGGTGAAATGTGCAAATTTTGCAAAATATTCAAGTGGTTATAAAATAATCATTGTTGTCGGGGAATATTCATTTGGTCGTGGAATATTCTTGTTGTCGGAGAATATTCGTACGACGGCGTAGTTATTTGTGGGCCACATAACAGAAAAATTATCGGATGAAGAAAACGACAAGTTTGAGCTTTTATAAATAACGGCGTAGTTGTTACCGTTAATACTGTTGGAATACCCGGTGGTTAAAATACAGTAATACGCGTGGATGCACAATATTGATGAATTATTGATCCTTACGTAAGAAGGCACTTGTAAGACCCCAACTTTTATAAATAAAGATGAATTTTCTATAAATATTATTTTTGAATATTATGGAGTAAATTTGATGTAATGTTATAGTTGTGGGTAATATTTATAAATTTTGCAAAGTAAGCAAGTTGTTATAAAATATTCGTTTGGTGGGGAATATTCTTTTTGTCGGAGAATATTCGCATAACGACACAATCATTGGTGGACCCCATTAACGGAATTATTGTCGGATTGAAAACGACAAAAATATTTTATGAAAATAACGGAGGTGTTACCGTTAAAACTGTTGAACTACCCTTAGTAAAAGTACGATGAATGGCGTGGTTGCATAGTATACACGATATTGATTATTGATGCTTACGTAAAGAAGTCACTCATTTATACTCAATTATTGCTACGAAGAATTCTTTGATCATATCTCTTATATTATTGATTCAATTATTGTCACAAAGATTATCTCAGATAATATGTTATATTATTAAATCAATAATTGAGACGACAAGTTATAAATGATTAATAATTGTTGAAAGATTAAATATGTGTTGATTAAAAATAAAATGATTTGTGGTAGTATTTATTCAATCCTTAATGTATATAAAGAGTCTATTATGAGACGTTTGTGGTAAGTTTGGTTATTTTATGGGGGGTCCCATATGTCATCTAAGAGTCTCTTCGTCAATAGTAATTATCTTCGTCAATAGTAATTACCTTTACCAGACGTCAAACCACTTGCCGTTTCATATTACAGGCGTCGAACCAATTGTTGTTTCATATTACAGGCGTCAAACCACTTGGTGTTTCACATTATAGACGTCAAACCACTTTTCTTTTCACATCACCAGTCGTCAAGCCACTTGCCTTTTCACATTTCAAGTGCTAAGCTAGAAATCTTCTATAAATAGAGGCCTAGTGCTTCATTATTTTTCACGAATTCATTCAAGCTATAGAGAGAGAAAGTATAAAGAGAATAAGAGAGAAAGAAGAAGAGTATTTTGTTACTACACTACTGCAGTATTCAATCTAATACTAATGTAAGGGGTGTTATTCTTTCTTATTCATGAAGAGAACTGTTGTTATTCCATTTGTGACGCCCCCAAAATAGGTATACATCACCCATTCTGAGTTGTCAATACATGGTACAGAAACAACTACAACTTTATTATTACAACAAGAAAGCGTGAGTTTGAATACAAATATTATCTTCTGACAATATCTATACTCAAATAAATCCTCATCACATTTATTGATACATTATTTTACAAAATGGTGAGGACTACTAAACAACTCTCTCTAGAACCTTCATTCCATACCCCGAGCTCGTACTTTCATTATATTCTCGCATCCCGAGAAGAAAAATGGAACAAAAGGAAAAGGGTGAGCTCAACTAGCCCGGTAAAGAATATTATGACTAAGATAATATACAACAAATTATCGTTAGTCTTCAACAGAGAAAAATCTAATAGAATACAATAGACAACAAGTTTTAAATCAATATTCGCAATGAAATAATAATTCATTAGAAGAGTTAAGTAGAGAATGCAAACTACTATCTTCTATGTATGAATTTAAAAGTTCATCGTCTATCTTTTATCCCCCGTAACATCAATCATATATATATCCGGAATCAAATATTCATCTTTGCACTACAGCCAAAGATATTCATCGATTGGTCATGTTCATCTAAACAAATTGTTCATCTTTGCACTACTGGGCCAAAGATATTCATCGAAATCATTCATCTTTCGCACTATGTGCCAAAGATATTCAATAATATCATCATTTAAGACCGAGGATGTGAAAGTAATATGCACACAAGCCAATCATATTTGATGATAAAGCATATACTTTATAACAATCTTATTCATTTATTAATAAAAGTATTAATTTATTAAAGGCTTTTAATTATCTACATGATCTTTGTTTTTATAATATGTGATAAACCCATAGTTTTAAGCAATGCTTTTAGAATAATGATGATGATCATTCTAATGAGATCTAAATTCTTAGAAAACTTAAAACTAAAATAGTTCCCAATCATTGGATTACTAAATTGGGGATTAGTGAATCCGGATAGATTGGTACATACGTCGCTTCTTTCATTGGATGAGGATGATTGATCTAAAAGCAAGTGATCATTTGTGTGGAGACACTAAAGCAAGTACCTAATGGAGTTTTACTTGCTTTGTCAATAGGTAGGTGCATTATTGAGAGAATAATCTTGTGTATGATGAGTTATACTTTGACTTAAGCGTGGTATATGGTATGCTTGGGTATAATAAGAATACCTAATGGATCAATAAAGCTTTTACTGATTCGATAAATGACATCGAATGAAAGGAATTTGCATTATTCGGAGTTATCGCAGATTTGATACATATAATTAAATAAAATAAGACTTGACAAGTAAGTGATATATTTAATTGGGACATTGGACTTGAGATCATCATAGTGATTTGATTAATGTGGATAGTTGTATGATGATGGATGAGGAAAACGAAGTTTGGGTGGTTATACTTTACGGCGTGGTTGCTTGAAAGACCGGTATTATATTGATCCTTACGTGAAGGCACTACTCAATAATTATTACGATAAGTAATTATTCAAATTATTTTATTTTATTGACCCTTCCCATTATCGATCAATAATTATAACATTATTGGCAATGTCTAGAAAGTTCTGCTCTAAGGAGAGGTTTGGTCACCTAATAGAGAGAGAATGAAAAGCCCTCTTTCCGGGAACAATTGGTTGTCATAAATGTGATAATATTATTTGTGAATAATTAATTATTGATTCATAAAGAGAAATATTTATTTTATATGAATATAAATGATGGATTTATTTATAATGTTGAGGTGTTTTACATTTTATCGGATTGGAGGTATTAAAAATCAAATCGGGTTTTGAGATATATTGCGGGGTTATAATTTTTAATCCGAAATAGTTGGATCGTTGTAATTTTTGGATATGTTATACATACATAAGTTGAGATATGTCCACAAATTTTGAACCGTTAAAAATGCACGAATGATTTGTTGTGAATTTTAAGAGGTGTCGGATTGAGGAAATTAGGTTTATAATTGATTTTGGTGGAAAATTAGAATTGAAAGGCCCCACTTGTGGTTGGTGAAAAATGTGCTGAATTTTATTTCAAATATTGGGTGGCAATAGAGTCCGCCCGCACGGGCTAACATTTTCCTATAAATAGAGGTAAGTTAGAATTGAAAATCACACCGGAAACAAAGTTTTCTCTTTCTCTCTATATTATTGAGCGTATTTTGTGAGTTTCATTCAAAGATCACTCCGAATTTAGAAATCTTGATTCTTCGAGGTAAAGGATGTCTTTTTATCAAAATCATGCGGTTGGTTTATATTCATGAGTTACTTATTCACGAGTTCTTATTCATGAGTTCTTATTCACGAAAGTTACTATTCACGAAAGTACTATTAAATTTAAGCGTGAAGATGTTTTTTTGTGGAATTTCTATCTATAATTTAATAAAATAAGACTTCGAATTTTATCACTTATGATTATTTATGAAGTATTTTTGAATTTCGGATTGTTTAAAAGTACGAATCCATAATATTTGATGAATTCCATGAATATCTTAAATATTTAATTGGGATGAATAGATGAACAGTGTTGGAAGGATTGAATTCATAGATTCGAATTATTATTTCCTAACGAATATTGATAACGATAATTTGTTGTATATTATTTACTCTAAAGGTTCTTTTATGATTAATGTTGAAATCTATATTATCTAGAGAGAGTTGAAAGTCGTTGATGTATCAATAAATGGGAAAGTATAAATATTATCTGAAGATAATAGAATAAATATTATTTATTTAAATAAATTAATTGTTTAATTTATTTATTTAAATAAGATTAGAATTGATTAATTGATTTATTTCACAGTAACTGATAGGTTGGAGGTTTAATATGGAGAACCTAAAAAGGTCACACCATTAAAAAGATTAAGAATAATTATTTAAGAAGTTAATGGCATAATCGTAATAATATGTTATGTATATTTAATTTAATCTATGGTGATAGAATAAATTAAATAGCTTAATATTTATTATTTAATATTTTAGAAATAATAAATATAAATTAATAAGAGGAGTCTTATTAATATTATTACAATTATTATTATTATTTTAATTTCTAAAAGAGTTTAGAAATTAATTTAATATAAGTACTCTCATTTATTCCTAATTGGATTAGGAAGGAAAATTAGTTAAAAGAGTTTAATTAATTATTCCTAATAAGATTAGGGAGCTTAATTAATTAAAAGAATTTAATTAATTAAATAAAACCCAATTCCTTAATTGTTAAGGTGGGTTGCCCACATCTATAAATAAGAGGAGTCTTATTATGGGTGATGGAGTTGTTGACTTTTACAACATACGTAATAATTCCAATAGTTGGAGAGTACGTTCTTTTCTATAGAGATAGAAAACTAGGGTTTGAGCCAAAGACCCATCTTCTTAAATCCTTCTTCTTCCTTGGTGGATCACCTCTAGAGGCCAAACACATGGGTGGCTAACGTTGATCAAAGGAAGGAACCAAACCCGGTGGATTCAAGTTGAACGCGAAAAGGATTGGAGGTGAACTTGTACCTGAGGAAGCTCGATCTTCAAGGGTATGATTCTTATTATTCATCTTTTTCGTTTAATTAATAATTGTGCATAAAGGGTGATCCGGGTATATGATTTGTAAAAAAAAAAATTTAAACTCTGATTTTACACGTTTTCGCACTTTTATGCAATTTGATTGCGTTCTTGAATATTACAAACCTAACAGGATGATAAAAAATATTTTTAAAGAAACGAATCCAGTGAAACAAAATGACAAGGATTAAGGATTAAGGATTCGTACTTTGTTTTATCCATGTCCAATAATACCTCAAAAATAATCATAGTGGTGTAAAATTCAAGAATGATCAAAACATGGATACAATCAAAGCTAGTATCCAGAATAGATATTTTGGATGAAAAGGAAAATTTTTATTTTTTGATGAATAGTGCCGTATTCGTGAATAGTACCGTATACGTGAATAGTGCCGTATACGTGAATAGTAATCCCGATACTAAAAGTTCCAAATTTGATTAAAAAGTTTAGATCAATACTTTGGCATAATGATATTAGAATAAATAATATCATTAAAAAAATAATATCCCTTACCTCGAAAGATCAAGACTTTAAATTGAAAAACAGGAGGATATAAGGCTATGACTTGAACTTGCACCAGTATAGCAATACTCAAAATACTCACAAGAATACGCTCGATAATATAGAGAGAAAACTTGATTTACGGTGTAATTTTCAATTTAACCTAAGCACCCTATTTATAGGAAAATGCTTAGAACACCAAAGCGAGAAAATTTAATATAATATTAATATATAAATTAAATTTTCCTACGCCTAACCTTCCAAGAACTGAATTCAGCTCATTCAACACACATGTAACACACACCATAATGAAAAAAACGTTTTTGTTATTTAAAATATTTTAAACTTCCAAAAATCAATTATTTGAGACTTGAACTTCAATAATTCACAATAAATAGCCCTTTTGTCGGAAAATTTGAAACTCATGACTTTTTATAGGAAATTCAATTCTCTACAACAATTTTGGAAGAAAGTTTTTCCAAATTCCAAATAGAAATTTAATGAAATCCACAAAGCAAGATTTTACGGAGTTATAATCAAATTTCGGTCAAGAAATGGGGTCCATCGACACATAAAACATGCTTTAAATATTTTTTGTAACAAAAATACTCCTCCTCCATATATACTTATATATCCCACTTTCATCGTAAAAATATCATCATTATTATATTATTAAAATATAATAATATATTTAAATGAATTATTTTATCAAAAAAGATAAAATTTTAATTTTCAACAATTGTCACATTAAATTTTTTTCCATCTATATCCACATAAAATCAATATTTTTCTCATCATATGAATCAATAATTAATTATTCACAAATAATATTACGGAGAATCCTGATATTGACAACCAAGCGGTTCCAGGAAGAGGGGCTTTCAATAAGAATTTCTCCTTCTTGGTATGATTAGGTGACCAAACCTCTCCTTAGGCGAGAACTTTCTAGACATTTCCAATAATGTTATCTAATAATATTATTAGGATAATATGAATTATTGCCGATAATAAATAATCTTGTGTAATGACAATTATTGAAACAATGAAGAATATAAAATATCAACGCGACGATTATTAAATCAATAAAATCTTGAACAAGTAATTTCTGTAACCATTATTGAGTAGTGCCTTCTTACGTAAGAATCAATAATTGGTGCAATATCTGGTGTCTTCTTGTGTTTTAACCGCTATTAAGTATTTTTAATGATTATTAACGATAACAACTAACGCCTTTATTTTTAAACAACTTATATTTGTCGTTTTCTTCATCCAATCGCTTTTAGTTATGGGGCCCACAAAAGGCATTGTAGTCGTACAAATATTCCGACAAAGAAGAATATTCCACGACGAAACGAATATTCCAAACAACAATGAATATTTTATAACCTACTTATTTACTTATTTTGAAATATTTGCATTATTTAAATCAACCATAACTATCCACATTAATCAAATCAACCCTTACTATTTCAAAATAATAAATAGAAAAATTAAATTTCATTAATAATAAGTTGGGGTGAAAAGGTTGACCTCCTTTCATTTCCTTATGAAATTTCTATAGCATGATCGAAAAACTTTACGTACGTGCTGGTGGACATAAAAGGTGAGGATACCCTCGCTTTCATTAAGTCGTTTCAATTCGGGTCATTTCTATAATAGCATGATTCATCCACAAACTTTACTTTAACTTGTGGTATACAACCTTTGTGGCGTGTAGGACATGCTCCTTCCTATCCAAGATCTTGACCAATTCCTGGATTGATACGTTCTCTTCTTGACTATCTATTTGGTTCGGTTTAACTCTATATGCGTGGTTCCACGTCTTTCGATATTCTGAAAATCGATACTGATATATGAAACACATTATGAATTATGATTATCACGAGACATACTTTCGGAGGTATAGCGAGTCTATAGGCTACATTTTCTACTGTATCGTCACCCATCTTGGAGCCACTTACATGGTACATAAATTCAAATACAACTTACTAATATAAGCGTAGGTATGCAATCGACATAAAGCGTGAGTTTGAATACAAATATTGTCTACTAGATATTATACTGCTTCGAAAGAGTCCTCATTACAACTATTATCACCTTTATTTCACGAGAATAGTGAGGACTACTAATCTTATCCTACGGACCATTACTTTCGTTCCCAGGCCCAGGCTCGTCCCGGCTATGTTCTCATTTCTGAAGAAGAAACGGTGAAAGAAAAGGTGAGCTCAACTAGCCCGATGAAATATTATGACTAAGATAATGCGAGAATAAATTATCATTAGCCTTGACGATGTTAAGCGATAAAATACTGATAAACAACCGGTTTAAGCTGCGGTGAATAATGATCATTTAAAAAAGTGAGTAGAGAATAAAATCTACTATCTTTTAGGTTTTAAAGGTTTTCATCAATTTTTATCATTTGAGACTCGACAATAAATAAACCACCACATCTAATCATCACTGTACCACGGTCGAGGATTTTCATCAAATTATCGATGGTCGTGACTATCTAAGAATCACCTGGTCATAATCATACCAAAAACTATCCATCATTTGCATTACAGCCCTTTGAGGACTTTTGTCACATCATTTATATCAAGTCGTGTGATTATCTTTAGAATGATCCTGGTCATAATCATACTAAGTTCATCATCTATGCGTAAGCGAAGATAACATAATATAACATGAGGATGATGATGATGACATAATAATTCAATAAAACAAGTTCAAAATTATTTAATCCATGAATTATTAACGTCAAATTATCGACATGATCTTTGTTTTGTAGAGTAAAATTCAAGAATGATCGGAAGAATATTTCCGTGAAAAGATCTTTGGATGAAGCATGAATATCGAGGATATTCTACTAATTTCATGGAGTATAGAAGTAAAGTTTTAACCATTTGGGTATAATAAAGAATGGAATAACAAAAGAAATCACCGTGCATGCGGTGCCCGCATAGGCGAGTTATTCAGCGAGAATAATAATAACGGAACGGTCGGGTGAAATTCACGCGCAAGCGGGATGTTCAACGAGAATAATAAAGATGGAACGGATCCGGTGTAAAAAACACGAGATAGGATATTCAGCGAGAATGATAAAAAGCGGAACCGGTCGGTGTAAAAAACACGAACAGGATGTTCAGCGAGAATAATAAAAAGCGGAACCGGTCGGTGTAAAAAACACGACAGACGAGGATGTTCAGCGAGAATAATAGAAGAATGTCACCAAGTATAGGGTAAGCAGCGTATCTGAGTTATTCAGCGAGAATAATAAGAATGGAATAACATAAGATTTCACAAGTATAGGGTATCTGGCGTATCGAGGTTATGTATAGGGTATACCACTTTTACGAGTTATTCAGCAGAATAATAATGAATGGAATAATGAAGTTCTCTTGAAGAAGAAGAATAAGAACCCACTACTAGTAAAAAAAGCTGAATATAGAAGTAGTGAAGTAGCGAGAATACTCTTCTTCTTTACTATATTTTTTCTCTCTATAACTTCTCTCTATAATTTCTCTCTCTAGAGTTTGATGAATTAAGTAAGAAAATAATGAAGGAATGAGCTTATTTATAGGAAAATGGAATGCGTAGTAACTAATCCATGAGCGGTCAGATTGATTTACTTTAATCGGCGGTCCATATTTAAAGAAAAATCTTTTAAATAAAATATAATATATTCTATTTATATAAAAACATTTCTACTATGCAAACACTTTATGCAAATATCTATACAAAACCTTATGCAAAACTTTATACGACACTATATCGTAATAAAATATAATATATTACATTTATAGAATAACTTTAATAAAGTATTACTATTTTATATAAAAAGATGTTTACATTTTATTACGTTAATAATACTGAATAAAACAAAAGCGTCATTATCATTATAATAATTCATATTATTAATCGTGATAATGGAATCAAGTTGGTGACTTCTCACATAAGCATCGATAATCAATCTGGTGTCTTCTTATGCGATGACCACGTATTCTTTGTACTTTTACTCTAGAGTAGTTCAGCGGTATCAGCGGTAAAACTTCATAGTTATTTGATAAAATATTTTTGTCGTTTTCTCGATCAAGCCAATAATTACATTAATGGGGTCCTGATGATTGAGTAGTTATGCGAATATTCCTTTAAGCCAGAATATTCCCAGGCCGATCGAATATAATATAACCACTTGCATACTTTGCAAAATTTATAAATCTACCCCTGACTATAATATTATCTCAAATTCACACCATAATATTAAAAATTATTTTGACAAAATTTAAATCTTTATTGATAAAATCACGGGGTCTCTGATCTCCCCTCCTTATGGAATTTAGCCCTCGAAATTAGAAGTGCGATACTGGTATGATAAAGAGATGAGGATACCTTGAATACCTTTATCGTTAAAAATATTAAATTCATCTTTGAAATCAGGCGAAGATATTCATTAACAATTCATCTTTTTGCTTCTGGGCTAAAGATATATAACAATTGTAAAACCAATAATCTTTGAGACTCGACTTAATAGTATCACGACCACGAATTATCCATGTACCTTCTTTGGCTAAGGATATTCGTGTTTTCAATCTGATCGTGATTATCTAGAATAGATAATCCGTGGTCGTAATCATACCAAGTCCATCGATGCACTTCTGACGAAGATGACTTTTACCACATCCATGAATTAATATTTCATTCTTGAGAGACTCATTTCGATAATTAATCCATATCATCGAATCATCCACCGCTTTCTGGGCCGAGGATATTCATTAGTATCACGACCACGAATTATCCATACACTACGACCGAAGATAATTGTGTATGTATTCATTAGTATCACGACCACAAATTATCCATGCACTACGGCGAAGATAATTGTGTATTCATTAGTATCACGACCACAAATTATCCATGCACTACGACGAAGATAATTGTGTATTCATTAGTATCACGACCACAAATTATCCATACACTACGGCGAAGATAATTGTGTATTCATTAGTATCACGACCACAATTATCCATTACTTCTGGCCGAAGATAATTGTGTATTCATTATCACGACCACAAATTATCCATACCTACTACGACGAAGATAATTGTGTATTCATTAGTATCACGACCACAAATTATCCATACAAATTACTCTGACGAATAATTGTGTATTCATTAGTATCGCGACCACAAATTATCCATGCACTACTGGCGAAGATAAAGATAATTGTGTATTCATTAGTATCACGACCACAAATTATCCATACACTACTGACGAAAGATAATGTATTCATTATTCATCACGACCACAAATTATCCACGACCACAAAGATAATGTATTCATTAGTATCGCGACCACAAATTATCCATTACTACGGCGAAAGATAATTGTGTATTCATTAGTATGTGTACGACCACAAATTATCCAATGCACTTCGACGAAGATAATTGTGTATTCATTAATATCACGACCACAAATTATCCGTACAATTTTCTGACGAAGATAATTGTGTTTTCAATTACGGTTATGATTATCTTAGAACAATCACTGGTCAGTAGTAATAATCATAGTCCAGTCCATCTATGCCTTCTGAGCCCACGAGATGACTTTCAACGTAATATAAGCGTGAGGATAATGATATAAAGAATCGATCGAATGAGATAAAGGATAAATATTAAACATTTATAATATAATTTATCCGAGATTCAAGAATATCCCCATGTTATCAATCACTTAATAATCTCATAATCTAATATCATTAATATTATAACAATATTTTAATCACTTCTTAAATTTATAAACAATTTATCTTAATTGTTTACGCTTTACCATATAATGCATTTAATCATTCAAAAAATGCCATACTCATAAGATATCATCACCAATTATCAAATCCTCAAAAAAAAAAATATGCATATACTCTATATAGGATTCTCTAGCCATAAAATCCTATTTTCAACTTTGTTACTTCACATAACATATTTAACTCATCATATTAAGTAACTAAACTATTTTCATGAAAAATACCAAATCAGTCCCAAAAATATTTCTTTTCTGGGATTTAGCATAATATAGTCCCATAATGAAAATATATTTTTCTCGAATTTTTAAAATTCATTTACTATTTTTCAAAAATCAATTTCTAATTAATTCCTTAAGAAATTAGCTACCTCAAGTTTAACTCCAAAAATTCCCAAATCTTGGCAGGACCTTACACATGTTAACGTGAGCTTCTAGTTTAAATTTCATGGTCGTCGGAGTTATAGAACTCGGTTATAGCGTTTTTAAATCGGAAAAACCTAAATATTGAAATAGTCATAACTTGCTCATTTTAAGTCGAGAATGAGCTCATTTTTTGGACAGGAGGTACTTTATACCATATACTTTCATGTCCCAAAAGGCCAGAATTTTCTCATAATTTAAGTGGCCGAAACAGCCCCTTAAAGTTTCTGGGCAGTAGCTTTTTGAAATTTACAGCTTTGGCCTCCTTTGCTAAAATCAGTCCACACAAAAATCTACAACACCTTTTCCAGTAATTCCACTTGGATTAGTTAGGTAACTCATAGATCTAACTCTAGGACTTGACCACATTCAAAAATTCAAAATATAATAGGAGATATGGTGATTGAATTTCATATTCGTTTTTCACCAAAATCGATTTTCAACTCTTTGTGATTTCTAAGAAACTTTCATGTTTTCACATACTAACCAACATAACTCATCATAAAACTTACTAATACTTCATATACCCATGATTTTCATTAGTTCAATGCTTTTATTATGACTTTCATCATAAACCACGTAAAGCTATTCTTTTAGTTGAAGAAATATTTGAGGGTTTAAGAAATGGGTTTTTATCTTTGGGGTCGATACAAAATTCGATTTCACGCTCTAGGGTAGGCTAGGAAATCTTCAAGAATCGTCAAGAAATTTATTAATGATAGAAATATCATTCAAGCTATTACTCTCTTATCCAAGACTTGGATAGATACGTCACATTGATACCCAGTTGTGACTTACATCCCTTAACTAGATAGCACCTCACAATGATACCTATAAACTTGCCATCTTCATTCACGATGTGTCGCCTCTGAGAAAGTCGGCCCGGTGCATTCCACACAAGGAAGTCAACAACGAAAGGATCGGGGCTCTTTACTTATGGCTTGATATATATGATGATTAACTTTAGGGTTTGGTTACTTTGAATTAAGTATAACGAGGTTGGTTATGAATATAAAAGCTAACAACCTTACGAAAAGAATAATGAGTAGTTAATCAATTGATTTCAAAAATTACCTCAAAGGCAAGTATTTTCAAAAGAGATAAGATCGACGAAGTAGCGTGAAAGTGTTTATTTGAAACAACAAGATTAAAAATAGTAAGCGGTAATGAAGGTTTCTCTAATGAAGTTTGACCGATAAGTCAAAGTTTAACTTCTTAGGGTCAAATTTAAGCGTTGAGCAGCAAGCAAGAGAAAAAAATAATGGGTAGAACCGGTATCTAATAAGGTATAGACTTATGATTAATTTATAATTAACTAACCCGTGCTAACCGTTCGGTTTACAATAAACGCTTTTTGAAAAGTCGTGAAACTTTTTACAGGGTACTTCTAAAAAACATGATTTGACTTTGTTTTGTCCGTATCACCTTTGGTGCGAATTAGTCACTAGACTTGACTTTGGTGCTATTTTGACAAAATTAAAGCTAAATGACCTTCTCTTCTTGCAATTTCCACTTCTATTATCTTTGCCGTGATCATGATTTGAAGTGGTTACTTGATTTTAATTCTTAATGATAATTTCCCCTCGATGGTTATCATTGATGTATCCCTTTACGTTCTTCAACTTTGTTCTTTGCCACGATATGATTATTATCGTGTTGTTGGTCAATTACCTTTTGTTTTTTTTGAATCAACACTCTCAATTGTTCTTCATTGCTTATCTCGGCATTTTCGGATGCCATTAACTCGATTAGTGATTAAAACCTTTGTCACAAAACAAGGGTTAATTAACACATCACATATTATCAACACTATATATATATCACATATTATCCTATACTACGTGAGCCAATTAAATACCAAATAAACTTAGGTAGGTCATACTAGCGAAAGAATTCCCGTCTCTCCCCTCTAGTTCTTATCTCACATCTTAGCGGGGATCGTATCCTAAGCTACGATACTGTTGTGGCGCCCCAAAATTAGGTATCGTCACCCGTCTTGGTCGCCACTTACATGGTACATAAATTCAAATCTGACTTACTAATATAAGCGTAGGTATGCAATCGACATAAGCGTGAGTTTGAATACAAATATTGTCTACTAGATATTATACAAACTCGAAAAGAGTCCTCATTACAACTATTATCACCTTTATTTCACGAGAATAGTGAGGACTACTAATCTTATCCTGCGGACCATTACTCCGTTCCCAGGCTCGTCCCGGCTATGTTCTCATTTCACGAAGAAACGGTGAAAGAAAAGGTGAGCTCAACTAGCCCGATGAAATATTATGACTAAGATAATGCGAGAATAAATTATCATTAGCCTTCAACGATGTTAAGCGATAAAATACTGATAACAACCGGTTTAAGCTGCGGCGGAATAAGCGATCCATTAAAAAAAGTCGAGAGTAGAGAATAAAATCTACTATCTTTTAGGTTTTAAAGGTTTTCATCAATTTTTATCATTTGAGACTCGACAATAAATAAACCACCACATCTAATCATCCACTGTACCACGGTCGAGGATTTTCATCAAATTATCGATGGTCGTGACTATCTCTAGAATCACCTGGTCATAATCATACCAAAAACTATCCATCCATTTGCATTCTGAGACCCTTTGAGGACTTTTGTCACATCATTTATATCAAGTCGTGATTATCTTAGAATGATCACTGGTCATAATCATACTAAGTTCATCTATGCGTAAGCGAAGATAACATAATATAACATGAGGATGATGATGACATAATAATTGATAAAACAAGTTCAAAAATTATTTAATCCATGAATTATTAACGTCAAATTATCGACATGATCTCTTTGTTTAAGTAGAGTAAAATTCAAGAATGATCGGAAGAATATTTTCATGAAAAGATCTTTGGATGAAGCATGAAATATCGAGGATATTCTACTAATTTCATGGAGTATAGAAGTCGAAGTTTTAACTTATTTGGGTATAATAAAGAATGGAATAACAAAAGAAATCACCGTGCATGCGGTGCCGCATAGGCGAGGTTATTCAGCAGAGAATAATAATAACGGAACGGTCGGTGAAATTCACTGCAAGCGGGATGTTCAACGAGAATAATAAAGATGGAACGGATCCGGTGTAAAACACGCGAGATAGGATATTCAGCGAGAATGATAAAAAAAGCGGAACCGGTTAGGTGTAAAACCTGTGAGCGAGGATGTTCAGCGAGAATAATAAAAAAGCGGAACCGGTGGGTGTAAAACACCTGACGAGGATGTTCAACGAGAATAATAGAAGAATGTCACCAAGTATAGGGTAAGCAGCGTATCTGAGTTATTCAAGCGAGAATAATAAGCAATGGAATAACATAGGATTTCACAAGTATAGGGTATCTGGCGTATCGAGGTTATGTATAGGGTATGCCACTTTTACGAGTTATTCAGCGAGAATAATAATGAATGGAATATGAAGTTCTCTTGAAGAAAGAATAACACCCACTACTAGTAAAAAGGCTGAATAAGAAGTAGTGAAGTAGCGAGAATACTCTTCTTCTTTCTACATAATTTTCTCTCTATAACTTCTCTCTATAATTTCTCTCTACAGAGTTTGATGAATTAAGTAAGAAAATAATGAAGGAATGAGCTTATTTATAGGAAAATGGAATGCGTAGTAACTAATCCATGAGCGGTCAGATTGATTTACTTTAATCGGCGGTCCATATTTAAAGAAAAATCTTTTAAATAAAATATAATATATTCTATTTATATAAAAACATTTTCTTATGCAAAACTTATTTATGCAATCTTATGCAAAACACTTATCTGAAAAACTTATGCTGACACTTATCGTAATAAAATATAATATATTACATTTATAGAATAACTTTAATAAAGTATTCTATTTTATATAAAAAGATGTTTTATTTTTATTACGTTAATAATCTGAATAAAACAAAAGCGTCGTTATCATTATAATAATTCATATTATTAATAAATGATAATGGAATCAATGTTGGTGACTTCTCACATAAGCATCGATAATCAATCTGGTGTGTTTCTTTTATGACCCGGTAAAACGCGTATTCTTTGTACTTTTACTAGAGTAGTTCAGCGGTAATCACTTGCGGTAAAACTTCATAGTTATTTGATAAAATATTTTTGTCGTTTTCTCGATCAAATGCAATAATTACATTATAAGGGTCCACTGATGATTGGTAGTTGTGCGAATATTCCTGCTAAGCAAGAATATTCCCAGGCCGATCGAATATAATATAACCACTTGCATACTTTGCAAAATTTATAAATCTACCTGACTATAATATTATCTCAAATTCACACCATAATATTAAAAAAATTATTTTGACAAAATTTAAATCTTTATTGATAAAATTTATATTCTACGGCCAAAGATAATTGTGTATTCATTAGTATCACGACCACAAATTATCCATGCACTACTACGAAGATAATTGTGTATTCATTAGAATCACGACCACAAATTATCCATTTACTGACCCCGAAGATAATTGTGTATTCATTCACAAATTATGATTATACGGCGAAAGAATTCATTAATATCATAAATTCATAATCATACCAAGTAAATCATCTATGCACACTCATGTAACCACAGATTACTTTATGTGGCCAAAGATAATTGTGTATTCATTAATATAACAAATTATCCATGCGAAAGATAATGTATTCAATATTATGAAGAACAATCACATCAAATAATCATACCAAGTCCAGGATAAATATTAAACATAATATAATATAATGATATAAAGAATCAATCAAATGAGATAAAGGATAAATATTAAACATTTATAATATAATTTATCAGATTCAAGAATAATCTCATAATCTAATAATCTCATAATTAAATATTAATATTATAAATATTTAAATCACTTCTTAAATTTATAAACAATTTATCTCAATTGTTTACGCTTTACCATATAATGCATTTAATCATTCAAAATGCCATACTCATAAGATATCATCACCAATTATCAAATCCTCATCAAAAAAAATATAAATATATACTCTATATAGGATTCTTTAGCCATAAAATCCTATTTTCAACTTTGTTACTTCACATAACATATTTAACTCATATGTTCAGTAACTAAACTATTTTCATGAAAAATACCAAATCAGTCCCAAAAATATTTCTTTTCTGGGATTTAGCATAATATAATCCCATAATGAAAATATATTTTCTCGAATTTTTAAAATTCATTTACTATTTTCAAAAATCAATTTCACTTAATTCCTTAAGAAATTAGCTACCTCAAGTTTAACTCCAAAAATTCCCAAATCTTGGCAGGACCTTACACATGTTAACGTGAGCTTCTAGTTTAAATTTCATGGTCATGAGTTATAGAACTCCGGTTATAGCGTTTTAAATCGGAAAAACCTAAATATTGAAATAGTCATAACTTGCTCATTTTAAGTCGAGAATGAGCTCATTTTTGGACAGGAGGTACTTTATACCATATACTTTCATGTCCCAAAACCCAGAATTTTTCTCATAATTTAAGTGGCCGAAACAGTCCCTTAAAGTTTCTGGGCAGTAGCATTTTCAAAATTTACAGCTTTGGCCTCCTTTGCTAAAATCAGTCCACACAAAATCCACAACACCTTTTCCAGTAATTCCACTTGGATTAGTTAGGTAACTCATAGATCTAACTCTAGGACTTGACCACATTCAAAAATTCAAAATATAATAAGAGATATGGTCAATTGAATTTCATATTACGTTTTTCACCAAAATCGATTTTCAACTCTTTGTGATTTCTAAGAAACTTTCATGTTTTCACATACTAACCAACATAACTCATCATAAAACTTACTAATACTTCATATACCCATGATTTTCATTATTCCAATGCTTTTATTATGACTTTCATCATAAACCACGTAAACCTGATTCATTTTAGTTGAAGAAATATTTGAGGGTTTAAGAAATGGGTTTTTATCTTTGAGAATTCGATACAAAATTCGATTTCACGCTCTAGGGTAGGCTAGGAAATCTTCAAGAATACGTCAAGAAATTTATTAATGATAGAAATATCATTCAAAGCGCGCTACTCTTATCCAAGACTTGGATAGTACGTTACATTGATACCAAATTGTGACTTCTATCCCTTAACCTAGATAGCACCTCACAATGATACCTATAAACTTGCCATCTTCATTCACGATGTCGCCTACTGAGAAAGTCCCGGCGGTGCATTCCACACAAGGAAGTCAACAACGAAAGGATCGGGGCTCTTTACTTATGGCTTGATATAACAGTGATTAACTTTAGGGTTTGGTTACTTTGAATTCGTATAACAGGTTGGTATAAATATAAAAGCTAACAACCTTATGAAAAGAATAATGAGTAGTTAATCAATCATTTTCGAAAATTACCTCAAAGGCAAGTATTTTCAAAGAGACAATATCGACATGTAACGTGAATGTGATGAAAGTAAGGTAAGGTAATGGTAACGGACCCTTAGGTACTAGATGCTCCGCCTTTACACGTTGACAAGTTAAACACGTTGAGATAAACTTTGCAATCTCTCTCTTCATATTGTTCCACCAAAATGTATGTCGAAGATCACGATACATTTGGTACTTCCAGATGGATTGCAAATGGTGTATTGTGTGCCTCCATCATAATCGTACTTCAAATCGAAGTCGTTAGGGACACAAAGTCCGAGTGGACTCAAGTATTCCTTCTTCATCAATTCTCGCTTCGAATAACACCTTCTTGTACTTTCTTCTTCATATGCATCGGCCCGGTGCTCGGTGGCTTGAAGCAACCTTAACTTTTTCTATTAAAGTTGGCTCTATACGTATACTTGACATCATCGCACTCATTCCTCGTGCATATGATCTTCTACTCAACACGTTAGCTACCACGTTCGCTTTTAGGATGGTATTGAATAGTGTGGTCGTAGTCTTCAATAGCTCGAGCCAACGCACGCCGCATGTTGAGTTCTTTTTGAGTGAAGAAATATTTAAGGCTTTTATGGTCCGAATATATCTCCACTTTCTCCCCATATAGATAGTGCCTCCATATCTTTAAGCGCTAAAACGATTGCCGCTAACTCTAGATCATGAGTAGGATAATTCCTCTCATATTCTTTAAGTTGTCACAAGGCATAGGCTATGACTTTCCCACGTTGCATGAGAACACATCCTAACCCTTTGCCCGAAGCATCATCAGAGATAACAAATCCATCCGAACCGGATGGTATTGTTAGAATAAAGTCTTGAAATGAGTTTCTCTTGAGCTCTTGGAAACTCTTCTCGCATTCCTCGCTCCATACTAATTTTATATCTTCCGAAGTCAAATTTGAGTTAATCGAATCTCCGATAATAACCGCTAAGCCTTTAAAAACCACGCACTTTGGCCACCGACTTTTGGTTGCTCCAACTTTGTATTGCTTCAATCTTCGCCGGTCCGGATACTCCATGTTTTGACACCACGTGCCCAAGAAATGCTACTACCTTCCTCAAGTATTTAACCCGTAACTATCGCGTTAATCAAATCGGCCCTTACCCGAAACTCGCATTTCTTTAATTTGGCATATAGTTTATTTTCACGAAGGCTTTGAGTACCGGCTTCAAATGGTGCTCACGATCTTCATGACTTTTGGAATATATGAGGATGTCATCAATAAATGTCAACAACAACGAACCCGATCCAAATATTCCTTGAATACTCGGTTCATCATATCCATGAAATCGCAGGAGCATTAGTCAATCCGAAAGACATGACTAAGAATTCATAATGCCCGTCTCGGAGTTCTAAAAAAGGGTCTTTGGAATATCCATGATTCTAATCTTGGTGATGATATCCGAATGAAGATCGATCTTTGAAAAAATTGTGCCTTGCAATTTGGTCAAAAAAGTCATCAATACGAGGTAGAGGATACCTATTCTTGATGGTGACATGGTTCAATTCGATAGTCAATACAAAGTCACATACTCCCCGTCTTTCTTCTTCTGAATAAAAGCAGAGCACCCCGAGGAGATGTCTTAGCCGAATGAAACCGATGTCCAACAATTCTCGTAGTTGGACCTTTAACTCTGAAGTTCAATAGAGCCATTCGATATGGGGTTTTAGAAATGGGCTTTGTACCAAGTTCAAGATCAATAAAGAATTCAACTTCACGTTACTGGGGGTAGACCGGGAAGTTCTTCAGGAAATACGTTAGGAAAGTCAATAACAACAGGAATATTATTCAAATTTGACGCGTCTTTATTCAAATCCATAACATGGGCTAAAAAAGCTTGACATCCTGCTTTTTCAATAAACGAATAGCTTTATGATTAGATATGAGAGTGATTGATTTTAATGGTTTAGTTGCTTGAATTAGCACAATGGGTTGGTTAGAATATGAAAACTAACAACCTTACGAAAACAATCAATTTTGGCATGATGAGTAGTTAACCAATCAATCCCTAAAATCACATCAAAAGCAAGTATCTTTAAAGAGATAAGGTCAATGGTAAGGTAATGGTACCAACTTGAATCAAACAAGATTTATAAATAGTGGATGTGATGAAAGTTTCTCTAACTGGAGTTTTCACAGATAAAGTCAAAGTTAAATTTCTCCGAGTCAAGTTTAAACGTTGAGCATGGCAGAGAGAGATAAATGAATGGGTAGCACCAGGGTATCAAGTAAGGTATAAACTTCGCAAGAATTTATAAATAGCTTATCCGTGATCACCTCGTTTGGGTTCCTCGCATTTTGACGATCACAACAAATGCTCTTCCAGAACCGTTGACTTTGACTTTTTGGGACGATCTTTTGAGTCACCGTCCTCATTGAACTAGGTTTCGCTACCGTACAATCTCGAACGATATGTCCTTCTTTTCCATAATTATAGCATACCTTGAACTGCTAGGGCGGTTTGGTGATATGTCCCTCTTTCCGTATTTATAAGATATATGGATAATGGTGGTCGTTCTCCTCCCTTAGAACCGGTTGTTGCCAAACCTTTGTTGTCTTCACATGGTCGTTGTTAAATCTCCTCTTTTAAAATCTCCCCGACTCACTTATTCTATTTTTATGGCTATGATTACCACCAGAGTGGTTACCATTTTTGTCCGTCTTTTTTCTTTCTCCATTTGGTTATCGTTGTTTTGTTGATCGCTATCTAGGTATTATCACGGTTGTGGTCCCTCGGTTAACTGTACTTGTTATCTCATTCTAATAATTGAGCCCCATTTATAACATCCGAATAGAGAAAATTTATGAGAAATGAGATATTGTCGTATGTCGGGTTTCAAACCTCTCGAAACATCCGCGTCATAACGTTCCTCATTCTCCACCAAATGAAAATTTGCAAACATGGATAACTCGCAAACTTTGCCTCATCTTTGAGACAATCGTCATGTTATTATTCGCTCTGAGTCTAATAAACTCCACTTCCTTCATATGACGAACACTTTCGGAAAGTATTTGTCATTAAATAGTTTCTGAAATGTCTCCCAAGACATGCAGTCTTGGTGGATGGGACGCTTTCACAGACTCCCACCCGGTGAGTCTGCTTTCGCCACGAGAACATAAAGGTGGCGAATGGAACCTTCTGTTCTCCGTGCATCCCAAGACATCGAATATCTTGGTAATTTGCTTGACCCATGTTTTCGCGTGACGGATCTGGCTTTCCCTTAAATTTTGGTGGTCCCAACTCTTCGAAGCGCGCCTTGGTTTGTGACAACCCGTGAATTGCTATCATTTCCTCCTCGTATTTTGAACACGAGTCTCCAAATCTCGATTTTGCATGAGCGCAAAAAGCTTCTAAACATCCCCTCGTTCATCATCGCTTTCGGTGGTGTTGTTCACGGGAGGAACATTGCCACTGTGGTACGTTCTCCTCGTTGGTGAGTCTGAAGCGTCTCCACTGGTCTCATTTCCATTGTTAATATTCTCATTCGACATTCTCAAAATCATGTCATAAAACAAGGGTTAATTAAGGAAATCAATATATCACATAATATCCCTATATCTTGACCAACTAACAAATAAGCTTAGGTAGGACACACTAGCGAATGATTTACTCTGTCTCTCCCTCCTAGTTCTATTCCCCGATCTCCGCCAGAGATCATATCCCTAAAGCTCGATACCAACCGTGACGCCCCCAAAATAAGTATACATCACCCATTACGAGTTGTCAATACATGGTACGAAACAACTACAACTTTATTATTACAACAAGAAAGCGTGAGTTTGAATACAAATATTATCTTCTAGATAATATCTATACTCAAATAAATCCTCATCACATTTATTGATACATTATTTTTACAAAATGGTGAGGACTACTAAACAACTCTCTCTAGAACCTTCATTCCATACCCAGGCTTCGTCTACTTCGCTTATATTCTCGCATCCTTAGAAGAAAAATGGAACAAAAAGGAAAGGGTGAGCTCAACTAGCCCAAGAAGAATATTATGACTAAGATAATATACAACAAATTATCGTTAGTCTTTAACGGGGAAAAATCTAATAGAATACAATAGACAACAAGTTTTAAATCAATATTCATAGTGAAATAATAATTCATTAGAAGAGTTAAGTAGAGAATGCAAACTACTATCTTCTATGTATGAATTTAAAAGTTCATCGTCTATCTTTTATCCCCGTAACATCAATCAATATATATCCGGAATCAAATATTCATCTTTGCACTACTGAGCCAAAGATATTCATCGATTAGCCATGTTCATCTAAACACTGCTCATCTTTGCACTACGGGCCAAAGATATTCATCGTAAATCATTCATCTTCGCGCTACATATGACGCCCCAAAATAGGTCCATTCCATCCAACCCATTTTGAGTCGCCAAATACATGGTAATGCGAAATAACTACAACTTTATTAATACATTTGTCGTGTGCAAAAATACGACAACATATATCTTGTGAGTTTAAATACAATTATTGTCTTTCAGACAATATCCGCACTCAAATAAATCCCCATCACAATTATTGATACATTATTTTATAAAAATGGTGAGGACTACTAAACAACTCTCTAGAACCTTCATTCCATACCCCCGACTAGTACTCGCTACATTCTGCCGCCTCCACGAGAAGAAAATTGGAACAACAAGGAAAATGGTGAGCTCAACTAGCCCAGTAAAGAATATTATGACTAAGATAATATACAACAAATTATCGTTAGTCTCCAACAGGGAAAAATCTAATAGAATACAATAGACAACCAATTTTAAATCAATCTTCACAGCGGAAATAATAATTCATTAGAAGAGTTAAGTAGAGAATGCAAACTACTATCTTCTATATATGAATTTAAAAGTTCATCGTCGATATTTTATCCCTGTAACATCAATCAATATATATCTGGAATCAAATATTCATCTTTGCACTACAGGCCAAAGATATTCATCAGTTGGTCATGTTCATCTAAACACCTGTTCATCTTTGCACTACGGGCCAAAGATATTAATCAGTCGGTCATGTTCATCTCAACACCTGTTCATCTTTGCACTATGGGCCAAAGATATTCATCAAGAAATCATTCATCTTTGCACTTTCTGCCAAAGATATTGATAATATCATCATTTAGATCGAGGATGATGAAAAATATTTTAAAGGAAAGCGAATCCGATGAAACAAAAGAACAATTATTAAGGATTCATATTTTAAACAATCCAAGTTCAAAATACTTCATAAGTAATCGAGTGGAGTAAAATTCAAGAATGATCAAAACATGGATACAATCAAAGCTAGTATCCATAATAGATATTTTGGACAAAAAGAAGAAATTTTATTTTTAAGGTGAATAGTGTTGCGTGATTCAGTGAATAGTCAGGTATACGTGAATAGTGTCGTATACGTGAATAGTAACTCCGACGCCAAAAGATAGAAATTTCACAAAAAACATCTTCACGCTTCGTGAATAGTACTCGTGAATAGTAACTCGTGAATAGTAACTCGTGAATAGTAACTCATGAATAGTAACTCATGAATAGTAACCCCGACATGAAAAAGTTCCAAATTTGATAAAAATTTCCAACCAATATTTCGACATAATGATATTGAAGAAATAATATCATTTTCGAATAAAATAATATCCCTTACCTCGAAAGATAACTTTTAGTTGAAAACAGGATATAGGCTATGACTTGAACTTGCAAGTATAGAAATACTCAAAGTATACTCAAAATACTCACAAGAATCACGCTCGATAATATAGAGAAAACTTGGTTTCGGTGTGATTTTCAATTCTAACCTAAGCACCCTATTTATAGGAAAATGCTTAGAACACCAAAGTAGAAAATTTATTAAATATTATTATTTACAAAACACATTCCTACGGCCACTTTGAAATCTGATTTCAGCCACCAAGCACATGTTAAAGATGGCCACCAACATTTGAAAAACGTTTTTCTTAAAAAACATAATTAAAACTTCCAAAAATTAATTATTTCGGAGCTTCAGAACTTAAATAATTCATAATAAATAGCTCTTTTATCAGAAAAATTCAAAACTTGCGAATTTCCATAAGAAATTCCATTATCTACAACTTGCGAAAGAAGTTTTCCAAATTCAAAATGTAAATTAAAGAAATCCACAAGCAGACGATTTTACAGTTTATAACCAAATTTCGGTCAAGAAATGGGGTCCACCTGACACACAAAACATGTGTTAATCATTTAATGCCACAAAAATACTCTCTTCCATATATATATATATCACCGTTAATATATTATTAAAATAATATATTTAAATGAATTATTTTATCGAAAAAGATAAAATATTAATTTTCAACAATTGTCACATTAAAAATTTTCTCCATCTATATCCACATAAAATCAATATTTTCCTCATCATATAAATCAATAATTAATTATTCACAAATAATATTACAGAATCACGAAGATCGACAACCCGGTAGTTCGAGGAAAGAGGGGCTTTCGATAAGGATCTCTTACTTCTTGGAGCGCTTGATTAGGTGACAAACCTCTCCTTAGATGTAGAACTTTCTAGACATTGCCAATAATGTTATCCAATAATATTATTATAGATAATATGAATTATGTCTCGATAATGGAAAAATTGTGTAATGACAATTTATGAAACAAATGATAATATAAAATATCAATGCGTGATTATTGAATCAATAAAATAAAATATTGAATAGTAATTCTTTGTAATAATTATTGAGTAGTGTCTTCTTACGTAAGAATCAATAATTGGTGCAATACAATCTTACTCTTGCTCAACAATGACTTAGGGTATTAGTGTGTTTAACCACCGGGTATTCCAATAGATATTATGTAACAACTACGCCGTTATTTATAAACAACTTATATTTGTCGTTTTCTTCATCCAATCGCTTTCGGTTATGGGGCCCACAAAAGGCTAAAGACGTCTAAATGCGAATATTCCCAAGCCGATAATGAATATTTTATATGAATATTTTATAACCACTTGCTTATCAAAATTATTTTATGATTAAATATTTATAATATTTATATTAATAAAGAATTATTTATAAATATTTAACTATCCACATTAATCAAATCAACCTTACTATTTCAAAATAATAAATAGAGGAAAACAAATTTCATTTATTAATAATTTGGGGTCTTACACTACGTGCCAAAGATATTCAATAATATCATCTTTTAAGACCGAGGATGATGAAAATATAAAAGCGAATAGTTTGAAAGCAAAATGACAAGGATTAAGAGCGCTTTGTTTTATCCGAAAGTATTATGATCAAGCCCGATCATGTATGATGATAAGCATATCTTGTGTAATCAATCTTATTTATTTATTAATAAAAGAATTATTTATTAAAGGCATTTTATTATCTACATGGTCTTTGTTTTAATAATATGTGATAAACCCATAGTTTTAAGCAACGCTTTTAGAATAATGATGATGATCATTCTAATGAGATCTAAATTCTTGAAAGCTTCTTCCCAATCATTGGATTACTAAATTGGGGATTAGTGAGGATAGATTGGTACATACGTTGTTTGATCATTGGATGAGGATGATTGATCTCATGATCATTTGTGTGGAGACACTAAAAGCAAGTATGTAGGTGCTTATTAGAGAATAAGTTCCTTTGAGCGTGACTCATTAAGGAATTCCTAATGGAGTTTTACTTTTGTCGATAGGAATTCTATAGTGATAGTACTACAAATGATCCTTAGACTTGAGATCATCATAGTATCTTATATATAATGAATTACACTTTGACTTATTCCTTAAGACTCTTAGAGTATATCAAAGGGTATGCTTGGGTGTAATAAGTTATATATGAAGATAATGAATGATCGATAAAGAATCTACCACTTCTAGTAAAAGGAGAAATGTCTATGTGATTCGATAAATGACAACCCCCAGAATCCTTGGCGAGGTGGAATGAAATTAGAAAGTAGTTTCTAATTTGCATTCATTGGGAGTTGTTCATTTAGGAATCGAAATACATATAATTAAATAAAATAAGACTTGATGATAATTCCATGTCTTATATTTAATTGGGACGTAGTATGGTGGAAGGATTGAATTATGCAGTAACTATTTACTCAAAGGTTCTTTTATGATTAATGTTGAAATCTATATTATACGGAAAGTCGTTGATCATTTGGGGAGGCTTATCCTATTGTAGAATAAATATTATTTATTTAAATAAATTATTTGTTTAATTTATTTATTTAAATGAGATTAAATTGTTCTAATTGATTTATTCACAATAGGTTTAATATGGAGAACCTAAAGGGTCACACCAAAAGGAAGAATAATTATTTAAGAAGTTAATGGCATAATTGTAATAATATGTTAAGTATATTTAATTTAATCTATGGTGATAGAATAAATTAAATAGCTTAATATTATTATTTAATATTTAGAAATATTAAATATAAATTAATAAGAGGAGTCTTATTAATATTATTATAATTATTATTATTTTAATTTCTAAAAGGTTTAGGAATTAATTTAATATTAGTACTCTCATTTATTCCTAATTGGATTAGAAAGAAAATTAGTTAAAGGAGTTTAACTAATTATCCCTAATAGGATTAGGAGCCCATTTAATTAAAGAGTTTAATTAAATAAATAATACATTATTTTAATTAAAATAGGGTTATATAATATCTTTATAAGAGAGTCTTATATTAGATATGAGATATCGTAATTCTAGATTTGGAGAGTACCCCTTTTTCTTATTAGGATAGGAAAAACTAGGGTTTGAGCCAAATCCCTTCTTCTTGAAAATTTCATCCTTCTTGGTGGATCACCTATAGAGGCCATACACTTGGGTGGCTTACATTGATCAAAGGAAGGAATCTGCAGGAGATTGAGGAGATCATGAGAAGTAGGAGGTGAACTTCGTACTGAGGAAGCTTCGTTTCTACAAAGGTATGATTTCATAATTTCTTATTCTTCGTTTAATTAATAATATGCATAAAGGATGATCAAGGTAATTGGTTTGTGAAAAATTTTAAAATCGATTTTATCTCTAAGCTTAGCTTAATTTTGCAATTTGATTCTTTACTTTGATTTTCACGAAAACTACGGTGGTATCATGAGCCAAACTTTATCACGAATTATTAATTTTTTGATTCCATATATGTATGGGTATGTATTTAGAATAATTTATTGGGCATAATTTATTATATAAAATTATTATTTTAAAAAAAAAAAAAAAAAAAATTTTTTTTTTTTAATTTAAAATAAATAATTTTATATAATGTGATTTTTTTCCCACGTTTAGTTTAAGTCACGTTTTGGATATAAAAGCAATTAGGCGTAATTGTATATATATATACATGCATGGTTACATATTTTTTTTTATAAAGTTGTCTGTTATAATAAAGTGGGAATGACATTTTAAAAAAAAAAATTTTAACTAACTTCGAAGGTAATAATAGAAAGAAAAAAGGCATTTGTTTTTTCCTTGTTATATAAATAAAAGCGATCGGTTTATATTATGAGGGCCCCATGAAAAAAAATTTTTTTTTTTTTTTTTTTTGTCAGAGAGGATAATTGCAGCAGGATATTAAAAAGTGTCCTATTTTTTTTTTTTTTTTAAGTAAGACTTTTATTATATATATATATATATATATATATATATATATATATATATATTAATCTTAATAATTTTATAATTAAAATAAATAGTTTATTTTAATCTTGAAATTGGATTTCATCTGACATAAAATTGCCCATTAAATGATACTCATATATATATGGAATGATTTAATTTATTGATACATATGATGATATGTATGATAATAAATGGGATTGATTATGGATGATTGACGATATGATTGGATTTATTTTAGTTGGATGTTTGAATGAATGGGTTTTATTAAATGGGGTCTGCGTACCTCGTCTTTTACGAGTTTTCTTCTTGATGTAAATTCTATCTCTCTCTCTATGTACTTCCCCTTGGTTGCTTGATCGAGGTTTCTATTTAAATTAAATAGTTTAATGTAATAGGATTAGTTAGAATTTTTTGAAGAAAGAAGACCAAGATCGAGAGGCGCTAAAAGACCCATTTGTAATGGAGCAGGGTTTAAATGTAATAGTTATATTTAAATGTTTATTCTTTGCACCACAGGGTTTGACCTTTTGGTTTCTTGGTGGCTCTAGTGAACCAAACTAGAATAAAAGTCCATAATCAATCAGGGTAGAATATAGTATTCTATATGTGCATGCTAGTATTATATATATTATATATTATGCAAACATGCTTTCGCATGTTTAATAATATAATAGCGTATTTTATATATATATTTGCATGCTTGTAGCTAAACAAGATGAGACAAATAATAACAAATCCCTCGAAGTTTTTATTAAGTCTTAAGCGTTCAAAGATATTTAGAATATCGAGCGTAAGCTTCTAGCATGATAAAATTAATAGAGTATTAAATATTTAATATGAGTTTGTTGTGTCACCACAAGGCAAGTATTAAGTATTTAAGATGTTAATTATCACATTTGATGCTTATAAAGAAAATTGAACAATATTGTTTTGTTGTTGTCCCACAAAGGCGATATATTTTTCTTTTTGAATATATGGAAGTGCTAGGTTGGACTTAACTTAGATAATTTTGATTCGGATGTGCCACCACTTGATCAAAATAATCCAAGAGGCAAAACATAAGGAGTTACGTGTTGATGTAATTGTGAGAGTTGTCTACCTATTTATTTATATATAGTTTGTTGTGTCACCACGAGGCTATATATATTTGAAATGGGATCCTTATTCTCACTAGCAAAAACTTTAATTAGATTTTGCCGAACTATATAAATGAGGTAATATAGTTTGAAGAAAATAGTGGGAGATACCAATATAAAATAAGACCTAATTTATTTTGGTAATTAATAAATGAATGTTTGCTAAAATATTGTCTTTTTACATGCGAGAATTTTGAAAATGTCACATTCACTAATTTCAACTGCGAAGCATACTTGATCTTAACAAAGCCCGATTGGACCAGAACTACTGCAATTTGGTTGAGGAATCGAGAATTGTTCTCCTTCTTTGAAAAGATTTCTTATGTCCTAAATTCGCCGTACTGCAAAAGTCTTGAGAGGCGACCTCGAGGAAGAGATTGCTACTTTTAAGCGGTGGCAAGATGATGCATCTGTGGCTCGATGCATCATGCTCGCATCCATGAGTACTTGAGCTTGGCGTCGGCATGAAAACATGGATGCTCCTCTTATCTTCTTGCACCTTGGAGAGTTGTATGGTGAAGCAAAGTAGAATTGCTAGATATGAAATATCTAAGGAGCTCTTAGATCTCGGATGGCCAGAGGCACTTCTAGTTGAGACTCGTGTCCTAAAGATGATCAATCGATTGAGCGTCTTGGGCGACTTGGGTTCGTCGTGGATGGGGAGTTGAGTCGAGATTTAGTCTTGCGGTCACCTCCGGACACCTTCTCACAATTTGTTGTGAATTTTCACATGAATAAGTTGGATGTCGACTTGCACGAATTACTTAACATGTTGAAAGCTGCTGAAGGTCACTTCCATCAAGAAGAACCATGTCTTCTTGGTGGATGATTCTTCCAAGAAAGGAAGAGGCCCGAGGTATCTTACGAAAGAAGAAATCCAAGAAGGCTAAGGGAAAGCGAAAGAAGTGAGGATCAAAAGAAAACTGATCCATTAGCAAAGGAATTTGCTTCCATTGCAATAATAAGGGTCCTTTGGAAGAGGCGCAAGGATTATCTCGCGAGAACAAAAAAGCGAAGAAGCTTGGAGAAGCTTGAATCCTAATCGAGGTTTGTTTATGATTGAAATTAATTTTTACGAAAGTCGATCTTCTACTTGGGTATTGGATCTGGGATGTGGTTCTCACATATGTAATAATATCGGGGGGTTGGAAGAAGTAGAAATTTGAGCAAGGATGAGGTAGATCTCTACAGTGGGAAATGGAAGCAAAGGTTCTTGCGTTTGGTTTGTAGGGACTTATTGTTTATGCTTGCCTACTGAGGCGAGTTCATTAATTTAAATAATTGTTATTTTGTTCCAAATATCATTAGAAACATTATTTCTATCTACGTATTGGATATGGATGGTTTTAATATTATAATAAAGAACAACAGTTGTTCTATTTATAATGATAATGTTTTATATGGTGTTGGTAATTTTTGAAATGGACTTTATATACTTGACTTGCATGAAAATATATTTCAAATTGAACAAACTAATAAAAGGAAAAGAGATGATGTTAATTATACCTTCATGTGCCTTTGTAGACTTCGGTCGTATTAATGAAACAAGATTATCTAAGTTGCGTAAAGATGGGCTCTAGAGCTATCGATTATGAATCATATCGACTTGTGAATCTTGTCTCATGGGTAAAATGACTAAATCTCCTTTTAGTGGAAAAGGAGAAAGAGATTCTGAGTTGTTAGCGTTGGTACACACGGATGTATGTGGACTATAATGAGCAATCGACCATACGAGGAGGTATTCTTATTTTATTACATTCAGCGACCACTCAAGATTTGGATATGTGTATTTAATGAAATACAAATCTGAATCATTTGAAAAGTTCAAAGAGTTGAAGTGAAGTTGAGAAGCAAGCTGGTAAGAGTATTAAGATTCTTGATCGATCGAGGAGGAGAATACTTAAGTGGTGAGTTTCTCAATTGTCTCAAAGAAAATGGTATAATCTCACAATGGACTCCACGGGGCGCCACGGATGAATGGTGTATACGAAAGGAGAAATCGAACATTGTTGGACATGGTTCGATCTATGATGAGCTTTTCTGAGCCTTCGGTTTCATACGGGGATATGCCTAGAATCTATTTTGCATACCTACTTAACAAGGTACCTACAAAATTCATCCCCAAGACCCCATATATGAGTTATGGACGGGGAGAAACCAAATCTTAAGCATGTTAAGACTTGGGGTTGTCGACTTATGTCAAAAAGTTTGAAAGCGATAAAGGCTGCAGACTAGATCGACAAATGTAGATTTGTGGGATACCTAAAGAAACATCGGGGTATTATTTCTATCATCCAGTGATCAAAAGGTGTTTGTTGCGAAACATCTTTGCCTTCTTGGAAAAGGAGTTTATCCTTGAAGGGGTCGATTGGGAGTAAGATATATCTTGAAGAAGTTCGAGAACCACAAAATACTCTGAGATCAAAGTGAGGTACCTAACCAGTAGAGATTCATACATACCACACCTATTAAGTAAATCGGAAGAGTACCAAAGATACAGGACGGTATGGACTTGTCGTAGAAGATGATGATGAAGTGCGCATCATAGATGATGATGATCCATTGAATTCTGAGCAGGCTATGAGTAGTAAAGACTCGGAGAAATGGCAAGAAGCCATGAAATCGAGATGGACTCCATGTATGAGAACCCAGTATGGACTTTGGTCTCACCACGAAGGCATTAAGCTATGGGTGTAAATGGGTCTTTAAAAAGAAAAGGCTGGAAGCGGGGCGGCAAGGTAGAGACCTATAAGGCCCATTTGGTTGCAAAAGGTTTCAAACAAAGACAAGGAGTTGACTATGGCGAAACCTTCTCACGATAGCAATACTTTCGAGTCCATTCGGATTTTGCTTGCGATTGCGACTTACCGTGACTACGAAATCTGGCGGATGGGCGTGAAAGCGGCCTTCCTCGATGGGAAACTTGAGGAGGATGTGTATATGACACAACGGAGGATTTGTTTCAAAGGTTGGAACAAATCAAGTCATAAGCTTCTGACGATCCATTTATGGATTAAAAGCGAAGCTTCTCGTGGGTGGAACATCCGTTTTGATGAGACAATCAAAAAGTTTGATTTTATCAAAATGAGGATGAACCGTGTGTGTACAAGAAGGTTAGTGGGAATATTTATTTCATTCCTTGTATTATATGTTGATGATATATTCGATGATAGGGAATGATATTCTATCTTATGAAACAATTAAAAACGGTTATCTAAACACTTCTCCATGAAGGACTTGGGAGAAGCATCCTATATTTTGGGGATAAAGATCTATAGAGATAGATCTAATAGGATGCTGTAGCTTATCCCCAAGGCGATACATTGACATGATGCTAAAAAGGTTTAGCATGGAAGATTCAAAAGAGGTCTCATCTTGGATGAGCCATGGAATACATCTCTCGAAAGCAAGCCCCAAAGACACACGAGGAGAAACAGTATGAGTAAGATTCCTTATGCTTGATAATAGGATCTATCATATGCGGTATGATATGTACTAGACCGGATGTCGCTCATGCACTTAGTGTAACAAGCGGATATCGGTCGAATCAGGAGAGAAGAACCTTTGGAAAGCGGTGAAAAATATCTAAAAGTACTTAAGAAGAACTAAGGATGTATTTCTTGTCTACGGTGGAGTGCGAATTAAAACTAGAGGCTTCGCGGACTCGAGTTTTCAAAGCAGACCAAGATGATGATAAATCCGTTTGGGGTATGTGTTTACCTTAAGCGGTGGCGCGATGAGTTGGAAAAGTTCAAGCGTGAAACGATTCTTGATTGATGTGTGAGGCGAGTACATAGGCTGCAAGTGAAGCTGCAAAGGAAGGCATTTGGATGAAGAAGTTCATTCACCAGAACTTGGTGTGGTTCCTAGCATTAAAGGACCGGTGCCTTTATTACGTGACAACACTTTGGAGGCATTGCATGCGCAAAGCTAAGGAACCAGGTCTCATCAGAAATCAAACACGTGTTGCGGCGATTTCATTTGATCGGAGAGATCATTGAAAGAGGAGGCGTCACCACTGGGCGTGTGGACTCTCAAGACAATATTGCGAGATCCATTTACTAAAGCGTTAACACAACGGCAGTTTGATCGTCACTTAGAAGATGGGTATGAGATACCATGACGATTGGCTTTAGTGCAAGTGGGAGATTGAAAGTATTATGCATACAAGCCCGATCATGTATGATGATAAAGCATATCTTGTGTAATCAATCTTATTTATTTATTAATAAAAGAATTATTTATTAAAGGCATTTATTATCTACATGGTCTTTGTTTTAATAATATGTGATAAACCCGTAGTTTTAATGGCGCTTTTAGAATAATGATGATGATCATTCTAATGAGATCTAAATTCTTAGAAAGCTTAAAACTAAAATAGTTCCCAATCATTGGATTACTAAATTGGGGATTAGTGAATCCAGGATAGATTGGTACATCGTTGCTTGCTTTCATTGGATGAGGATGATTGATCTCATGATCATTTGTGTGGAACACTAAAGCAAGTATGTAGGTGCTTATTAGAGAATAAGTTCCTTTGAGCATTGACTCATTAAGGAATACCTAATGGAGTTTTACTTTTTGTCGATAGGAATTCTGTAGTGATAGTAGTACAAATGATCCTTAGACTTGAGATCATCATAGTATCTTATATATAATGAATTACACTTTGACTTATTCCTTAAGACTCTTAGAGTATATCAAAGGGAATGCTTGGGTGTAATAAGTTATATATGAAGATAATGAATGATCGATAAAGAATCTACCACTTCTAGTAAAGGAGAAATGTCTATGTGATTCGATAAATGACAACCCGGGAATCCTTGGCGAGGTGGAATGAAATTAGAAAGTAGTTTCTAATTTGCATTCATTGGGAGTTATTCATTTAGGAATCGAAATACATATAATTAAATAAAATAAGACTTGTGATAATTCCATGTCTTATATTTAATTGGGACATAGTATGGTGGAAGGATTGAATTGTACGGTAACTATTTACTCGAAAGGTTCTTTTATGATTAATGTTGAAATCTATATTATACGGAAAGTCGTTGATCATTGGGAGGCTTATCACTATTGTAGAATAAATATTATTTATTTAAATAAATTATTTGTTTAATTTATTTATTTAAATGAGATTAGAATTATTCTAATTGATTTATTCACAATAGGTTTAATATGGAGAACCTAAAAGGTCACACCATAAAAGGAAGAATAATTATTTAAGAAGTTAATGGCATAATTGTAATAATATGTTAAGTATATTTAATTTAATCTATGGTGATAGAATAAATTAAATAGCTTAATATTATTATTTAATATTTTAGAAATATTAAATATAAATTAATAAGAGAGTCTTATTAATATTATTATAATTATTATTATTTTAATTTCTAAAAGGTTTAGGAATTAATTTAATATTAGTACTCTCATTTATTCCTAATTGGATTAGGAAAGAAAATTAGTTAAAGGAGTTTAACTAATTATCCCTAATAGGATTAGGGAGCCCATTTAATTAAAAGGTTTAATTAAATAAATAATACCTTATTTTAATTAAAATAGGGTTATATAATATCTCTTTATTAGATAGAGATATCGTAATTATATTTGAGATACACCCTTTGATAGATGAGCCAAATCCTTCGTGAAAAAATTCATCTTCCTTTTGGAGAGATAGAGGCCACACCTTGGCTTACATTAATCAAAGGAAGGAATAGGAAAGGAAACTGAGGAAGTTTGAGCAGGAAGCTCCCAAGGGTATGATTCATAATTTCTTATTCTTCGTTTAATTAATAATTCTTAAAGGATGATCCGGGTAATTGGTTTGTGAAAAATTTTAAAATGATTTTATCACTCCGCTTTTTGCAATTTGATTGCTACTTTGGCCATTATCCATGTCCAACAATACCTCAAAAATAATCTAGTGGGTAAAATTCAAGAATGATCAAAACATGGATTGATCAAAGCTAGTAAGGAATAGATATTTTGGACGAAAAGGAAAATTTTGAGGAGAATAGTCTTAGTATTCGTGAATAGTAGGAGGTGAATACTTCGTATCACGTGAATAGTAACTCAAACACTAAAAGTTCCAAATTTGATTATGATTTCATAATTTCTTATGATATTAGAATTAATATCATTAAAAATAATATCATAAAGAAAGATGATCAGGGGAAATTGATATTTGTGAAAAATAGCAATTTCAAAATACTCACGATTTTATAATATAGAGAGAAAACTTATTTAAATTGTTTTCAATTCTAACCCTAAGCACCTATTTGAAAATTGAACTAAAGCAGAAAATTTAATATAATATTAATATATAAATTAAACCACGCCTAACCTTCAAGAATGAATTCAACTCATTAAACAACACACATGTAACACACCATAATGAAAAAAACGTTTTTGTTATTTAAAATATTTTAAACTTCAAAAATCAATTATTTGAACTTGAACTTCAATAATTCACAATAAATAGCCCTTTTGTCGGAAAATTTGAAACTCGTGACTTTTATAGAAAATTCAATTCTCTACAATTTTTCTGAAGAAAGTTTTCCAAATTCCAAGCGAGAAATTGGTAAGAAATCCACAAGCGAAGGCGATTTTACAAATTTATAATCAAATTTCGGTCAAGAAATGGGGTCCATGCAAACACATAAAACATGCTTTAAATATTTTGGTAAAAAAATACTCCTCCTCCACACATATACTCATATATCCCACATTCATCGTAAAAATATCATCATTATTATATTATTAAAATATAATAATATATTTAAATGAATTATTTTATCAAAAAAGATAAAATTTCAATTTTTAACAATTGTCACATTAAATTTTTTTCCATCTATATCCACATAAAATCAATATTTTCTCATCATATGAATCAATAATTAATTATTCACAAATAATATTCTGAGAATCAAAATATCGACAACAAAGTTCCAGGAAAGAGGGCTTTCAATAAGAATTTCTCCTTCAAAGCGCATGATTAGGTGACCAAACCTTTCCTTTAGCAGAACTTTCTAGACATTGCCAATAATATTATCTAATAATATTATTAGGATAATATGAATTATTACTTCGATAATGAAAAAATTGTGTAATGACAATTATTGAAACAACAACAATATAAAATATCAACGCAAACAATTATTAAATCAATAAAATCTTTGAGCGAGTAATTATTGTAACCATTATTGAGTAGTGCATTTTACGTAAGAATCAATAATTGATGCAATCTGCAGTGTCTTCTTGTGTTTTTAACAGTAAAGTATTTTTTTAATAAGATGATACTTGATAAATAACTACGCCAAGTTATTTTTAAACAACTTATATTTGTCGTTTTCTTCATCCAATCGCTTTTTAGTTATGGGGGGCCAAAAAAGGCTAGCGCCGTCGTGCGAATATTCCCCGACAAAAGAATATTCCACGACTAAACGAATATTCCCCGACAACAATGAATATTTTATAACTAGTTGTTTATTTTGAAATATTTACATATTTTACCCATAACTATCCACATTAATCAAATCAACCCTTACTATTTCAAAATAATAAATAGAAAATTAAATTTCATTAATAATAAATTGGGGTCTTTACAAAGTCGATTATCTTGGATGTGTAACGATATCTTGTCTAATGTTGTCTTAGTTATTGACTAATGTTGTCTTTGTTACTGCATAATATTATTAATTAATCTTTGACTTGGTTTCTTGATTAAATTTGGTTACTGTATAATGTTGTTATGATTACTGTATAATATTAGTGTGTTTTTATACTGGTTATTTTATATTGATGATTAATTATTGACTACATTGCTTAACTTTGTACAACTGTTAGTCTTTAGGTGGTACAAACTTATGCGGTTGTTGAAAACGGCGATGTCGATTTAAGGGAGAGCCCATTAATTTAGGATTCAAGGAGCTGGGACCACTTTGGAGTTTAAGGGAGAGCCAAAAACACTTATGGCGGAAGCATGGATAAAGCAGATCATCAAGATATTTGATGTCTTGGGATGCTCAGGAGCAAATGGTTCCCTTCTACGCTTTTATGTTGCGTGGGAAATGACTTGGTGGAAATCAGAAAGCGCACTCAACCTCGACTGCCGTCTTGAAGATGTCTTGGGAGAAGTTCCATGAAGCATTCAACGACAAATACTTTTCCGAAAGTATTCGTCACATGAAGGAGGTGGAGTTTATCAAGTTGGAACAAAACAATATGATGAGTGTCGCATGACGAGGTGAATTTGCGGAGTTATCCGGTTCGCGTCCACTTGGTGGATAATGAAGAGAGAATGACACGAATGTTTTTAAGAGGCTTGAAGCCGGAGATACGTCAACATCTTATTTCTCATAAACTGTGTTTATATTCAGATGTTGTAAATAGGGCTAAGTTAGTGGAGCGCGTTAACGAGTCAACACAACTAAAAGAGAGCAGCCGGCAAAATGATAATACCAGTGAGAGTAGTCATCGAAGCGGTGACAACAAGCGTGAAGAGAATCAACATGCCAGAAATGGTAACCACTTCGGTGGTAATCAGGGCCAAAATAATAAGAATGGACATTTCAAGAAGAGGAGATTCAACAATGATGGAAAAACGTCAGCACCAGCACCTGTCGTTAAGGAAGGAGAACGATCACCTATCATATGTTTCAAATGCGGAGGGGAGGGGTACATCAGTCCAAACTACGCGATGCCATCCAAAACATGTTATAATTGTGGAAGAGAAGGTCACTTAGCCCGATTTTATCGTTCACCGAAGACAAATTCAGCTAGGATGGAGGCACCAATGGCCATCCCAGAAAAGTCAAAGCCAGTAGTCTGAGGAGAGCGTTTGTTGTGACCTCCCGAAAGCAAGGAACCCGAATGAGGTCATCACGGGTAAGCTTATCATAAACTCTAACGAAATCTATACTTTATTTGATATCGGTTGTATCCATTCTTTTATTTCTCCTACTTGCGCTCATCGATTAAATTTGACTTCGGAGAAATTAGACTTTGACTTATCTGTGGAAACTCCGTTGGGAGAAACTTTCATTACATCCTTTGTTTATAAGTCTTGTTTGGTTCAAATCGGTCACCTCACATTACACTGTAGATCTTATTTCATTGAAAATACTTGCATTTGACGTGATTCAAGGATTGATTGGTTAACTACTCATCATGCAAAAATTGATTATTTCCGTAAGGTTGTTAGCTTTCATATTCCTAATCAACCTATTATGCAAATTTAAGCGACCAAACCATTAAAATCAATCACGGTCATCTCAAGCCATAAAGCTATTCGTTTATTGAAAAACGGATGTCAAACTTTCTTAGCTCATGTCACAGATTTAAACAAAAATACGTTAGTTTTGAACGATATTTCTATTGTTAATAAATTTCATGACGTATTCCCCGAAGAACTTCCTGGCCTACCCCCTGAGTGTGAAATTAAATTTTGTATCGACCTTGAACCCAATACAAAACCCATTTCCAAAACCCCATATCGAATGGCTCCTATTGAACTTCAGGAGTTAAAGACCCAACTGCAGGAATTGTTAGACATCGGCTTTATTCTTCCTAATACTTCTCCTTGGGGTGCTCCTATTCTATTCGTGAAGAAGAAAGATGGGAGTATGCGACTTTTTATTGATTATCGGGAGTTGAATCATGTCACCATCAAAAATAGGTATCCATTGCCACGTATTGATGACATGTTTGACCAGTTGCAAGGTGCCAAATTCTTTTCAAAGATTGATCTTCGTTCCGGATATTACCAATTGAAGATTAGAACCGATGACATTCCAAAGATGGCTTTTAGAACTCGATACGGGCATTATAAATTCCTAGTCATGTCCTTTGGATTGACTAATGCTCCTGCTGCCTTCATGGATATGATGAACCGAGTATTCAAGGAATATTTGGATCACTTTGTGGTCGTCTTTATTGATGACATACTTATTTATTCCAAAAGCCGTGAAGATCATGAGCAACACTTGAGGCTGACACTCCAAAAGCTTCGTGAATACAAGCTTTATGCCAAGTTGAAGAAATGCGAATTCTGGCTTGAGGAAGTTGCATTCCTTGAGCACGTAGTATCAAGTCATGGAATATCTGTTGACCCATCAAAGATTGAAGCAATTCAAAGCTGGGAGCAACCTAAATCAGTGACTGAAGTACGTAGCTTTCTTGGTTTAGCTGGTTATTATCAGAGATTCGTGGAAGAATTTTCTCGAATCGCTACTCCGTTGACTCAGCTGACTTGGAAAGATACAAAGTTCGGTTGGAGCGAAGAATGTGAGAAGAGTTTTCAAGAACTCAAGAGGAGACTCATTTCGGCACTGTTACGGCAATACCATCGGCTCGGAGGATTTGTCATCTCTGATGATGCTTGAGCAAAGGGGTTGGGATGTGTTCTCATGCAACATGGAGAAGTCATAGCCTTTATGCCTCAAGACAACTCAAAGAATATGAGAGGAATTATCCTACTCATGATCTAAAGTTAGCATTTGTTGTCTTCGCACTAAAGATTTGAGGCATTACTTGTATGGGGAGAAGGTGGAGATCTTTACGGATCATAAAAGCCTCAAATATTTCTTTACTCAAAGGAACTCAACATCACGACAACAACGTTGGCTTGAGCTGTTGAAAGATTATGATCATACCATCCAATACCAATCCACGGAAAAGCGAACGTAGTGGTGGCGGCGCGTTGAGTAAGAAGATCATATGCAAGAAATGCAGTGCGATATTGTCAACTTATAAAGGCCCATTTTGTGTGACTTGAAAAGGATGGAGATAGAGTTAAAGACTCGAGGACCCGTGTGATGATGGCGAATATCGAGTAGAGGCGAGTTTAATCGATAAAGTTAAAAGTTTGCTTCAAGATTACGGACACAGGAGATCGTATGAGAAAGAAAGTGCAAGAAGGTTGTATGTCGGAAGCAAGAATCAATGAAGAAGGAATACTTGAGTCAACTCGGACTTTGTGTTCTAACAACCACGATTTAAAGTTTAAAATTATGATGGGGCGCACAACACACCGTTTGCAATCCATCACAGGAGTACCAAATGTATCATGATATTCATCATATATTTTAGTGGAGCAATATGAAGAGAGAGATAGCGTTGTTTATCTCAAGGTGTCTAACTTGTCAACGAGTTAAAGCGGAGCATCAAGTACCAAAAGGTCCATTGCAACCACTTGAAATTCCAGAATGGAAGTGGGAGCACATTACTATGGATTTCAATTCTGCGGTCTTTCTAAGGTTTCTCAAGGCATAGATGCGATTTGGGTCATTGTTGATAGATTGACCAAGTGCGCTCATTTCTTACCGATATCTGAAAAACTTATACACTTGAACGTCTTGCTCAGTATGTACATAAATGAGAGTTGTAAGGCGCATGGTATGCGGTATCCATAGTTTCGATCGAGACCCAAGATTCACTTCACGATTTTGGGTTAGTTGCAAAAAGCTATGGGGATGATTTAAGATTTATCTCGGCATATCATCCTCGAGGCGGACGGATAGTCGGAGAGGACTATTCAAACTCTTGAAGATCTATTAAGACTCGTGTCCTTGATTTCAAGGAAGTTGGGACAAGTTCTTACCATTGGTGGAGTTTTCCCACAACAACAAGTTATCAAGCAAGTATTGGCATTGCTCCATTGAAGCGTTGTATGGAAGAAAGTGTTGTTCTCGGTATCTTTGGGATGAGGTGGGTGAAGCAACATTGTTGGGACCGGAGAGTTGTAATGCGTATGACTACGGAAAAAGATTCAAACGATCAAACAACGTATAAAAACCTCACAAGATCGACAAAGAGTTATCTTGATCTTCATCGAAAGGGCGTGGAATCGATATAGGAGATCATGTGTTGTTGCGTGTTGCTCCATGGAAAGGAGTTACGTGATTTGGAAAGAGAGGAAAACTCAATCCTCGATTCATCTGGCCCATTTTAATCCTCGATCGAGTAGGGCTGTGGCTATAGACTCGCTTTTACCGCCAAGTATGTCTCGTGTTCATAACGTTTTTCACGTATCCATGTTACGTAAATATATGAAAGACCGAACCACATTATTGAGTTAGAACCGGACGAAATAGCGGAAGATTTGGCGTATGAAGAGGTTCCTGTTCAAATCTTGGATAAGAAGGAACATATTCTACGCTCTAAGGTTATACCTCAAGTCAAAGTTTTGTGGAGAAACCACGATGTTGAGGAAATGACTTGGGAGTTAGAATCTGAAATGAAATCAAGGTATCCTTACCTCTTCGACATACCAGGTACGTACCCTAATTTCGAAGGCGAAATTTCATAAGAAGGGGAGGTTGTAAGACCCCAACTTTTATAAAGAAAGATGAATTTTCTATAAATATTATGGAGTAAATTTGATATAATGTTATAGTTGTGGGTAATATTTATAAATTTTGCAAAGTAAGCAAGTTGTTATAAAATATTCATTTGGTCGGGGAATATTCTTTTTATTCGGGGAATATTAGATGCGGCGGCACAACCATTAAGTGGACCCCCACAACGGAATTATTGTCGAATTGAGAAAACAACAAAAATATTTTTATGAAAATAGCAGTAGAGGTATTCTGATTAAAAGCTGTTGAACTACCGGTAGTAAAAAAATACTGATGTCTGGCGTGGTTGCATAGTAGAATACGGTATTGATTATTGATACTTACGTGAGAAGTCACTCATTTATACTCGATTATTACTACTGATAATTGTTATATCATATCTCTTATATTATTGATTCAATTATTGTCGCGATTATCATCGTATAATATGTTATATTATTAAATCAATAATTGAGATGACAAGTTATAAATGATTAATAATTGTTGAAAGATTAAATATGTGTTGATTAAAAATAAAATGATTTGTGGTAGTATTTATTCAATCCTTGATGTATATAAAGAGTCTATTATGAGACATTTGTAGTAAGTAAGGTTATTTTATGGGGGGTCCCATATGTCATCTAAGAGTCTCTTCGTCAATAGTAATTACCTTCGTCAATAGTAATTACCTTTATTACGTCAAACCACTTGCCGTTTCATATTACAGGCGTCGAACCAATTGTCATTTCATATTACAAGCGTCAAACCACTTGGTGTTTCACATTCTGAGCGCCAAACCACTTTTCTTTTCACATCACTCAAATCGAGCCACTTGCCTTTTCACATTTCAAGTGCTAAGCTAGAAATATTCTATAAATAGAGGCCTAGTGCTTCATTATTTTTCATTTTAATTCATTGAGCTATAGAGAGAAAGTATAGAGAGAATAAGAGAAAGAAGAAGAGTATTCTATTACTACACCTACTGCGATATTCAATCTACTACTAATGTAAGGGTGTTATTCTTTCTTATTCATGAAGAGAAGCATTGTTATTCCATTGCTTATTATTCTATTGGAATAACATATATCATGATTTACCTATACTTGGTGACATTCTTCTATTATTACATTGGAACATCACATGCATGTGTTTTACAGGACTGGTTAAAATCTTTATTATTATACATTGGAACATCACATGCGTGTGTTTTACAGGACACATGTAAGACCCCAGCTTTTATAAATAAAGATGAATTTTTTTATAAATATTATTTTGAATATTATGGAATAAATTTGATATAATGTTATAGTTGTGGGTAATAATTATAAATTTTGCAAAGTAAGCAAGTTGTTATAAAATATTCGTTTTGGTTGGGGAATATTCTTTTGTGTGGGGAATATTAAATACGACTGACTCAATCATTAGTGGACCCCACAAAATTATTTTTCTATAAAAATAACGGCGGAGGTATTCAAATTAAAAGCATTGAACTACCGTTGGTAAAAATGCGATGTCTGGCGTGGTTGCATAGTAGCACACGGTATTGATTATTGATCTTACGTGAGAAGTCACTTAGCTATACTCAATTATTGCTACGATAATTCTTAACGCATCATATCTCTCATATTATTGATTCAATTATTGTCACGATTATCATCGTATAATATGTATTAAATTATTAATTGAGGCGACAAGTTATAAATGATTAATAATTGTTGAAAGATTAAATATGTGTTGATTAAAAATAAAATAATTTGTGGTAATATTTATTCAATCTTTGATATATATAAAGAGTACATTAAGAGGCGTTTGTGGTAACTTTGATTATTTTATGGGGAGGCCCGTATGTCATCATCTAAGAGTCTCTTCATCGATAGTAATTACCTTTGTGAATAGTAATTACCTTCTTGATATAGTATTTACCTTCCGTCGATAGTATTTACCTTTCGTCAATAAGTAATTACCTTTGTGAATAGTAATTACCTTAAATCGATAGTAATTACCTTCTTAATAGTAGTTGTCCTTGATATTACCAAGAGTTAAGCGCCTCTTGATTGTTCAAGGGTTAATTACCCTTCATGAATAGTAGTTGTCTCTTCAATATTACAAGAAGTCATTTTGACCTTCGTTAAAACCAAGAGCCACCCTCGGTTTTTCTATAAATAGAAAGCTCATTCCTTCATTATTTCTTACGAATTCATTGAAAACTAGAGAGAAAACTATAGAGAGAAAGAAGAAAAGTATTCTCGCTACTTCACTTTTCCAATATTCAGTTCTTCTAAGGTAAGGGATATTATTTGTTGTGCCGTAAAGGGTGTTATTCTTTCTTATTCACGAAGAGAACACATTATTCCATTCTTTATTATTCGGTTGGAATAACTTTTGTATCACGTGATATACCTATACTTGGTGAAATCCTTATATTATTCCATTCTTATTTATTACATTGGAATAACTTTGATATCTGTGGACTCCCTATCTTGGTGAAATCCTTATATTATTCCATTCTTATTTATTACATTGGAATAACTTTGTATATGCGGAATCCCTATACTTGGTGACATTCTTTATTATTCTATTATTACATTGGAACATCACATGTGTGTGTTTTACACGGACTGGTTAAAATCTTTATTATTATTACATTTGGAATATCACATGCATGCGTTTTCTGGCGGACACGTTCGTTATTTATTATTACATTAGAATAACTGCGTATGCGATCTATCGCGCATGGTGATTTCTTTTGTTATTCCATTCTTTATTATACCCGGTTGGTTAAAACTTTGACTTCTATACTCCATGAAATTAGTAGAATATCCTTGATATTTGCGTTTCATCGATATCTTTTCATGAAATATTCTTACGATCATTCTTGAATTTTACTCTACAAAAAGTATCGTGTTGACAATTTGGAAGTTATTAGTTCTGAATAAATTAATTCGTGAACTTGTTTTATTGAATTATTATGTCATTGTCATCATTCTCGTGTTATATTATGTTATCTTTGGCTTACGTGCATAGATGAACTTAGTATGATTATGATCGAGGATCATTCGGTATAATCATGGCTTGTTATAAATGATGTGATAAAAGTCCTCGGTGGCACCGTAATGCGATGATGGATAGTTTTTGGTATGATTATGACCGGGGTGATTCGGTATAGTCATGACCATTGATAATTTGATGAAAATCCTTGGGTAGTGATACGGGGATGATTAGATATTGTGGTTTATTCATTAAAGCTGAGTCTTAGTGATAAAATTGATGAAAACCTTTTAAAACCTAAAAGATAGTAGACTTTATTTTCTACTTGACTCTTTTAATGGATTGCATATTCATTGCAGATTAAAGCTGGTTGTCTATTGTATTTTATCGGTTTAACATTGTTGAAGACTATTGATAATTTATTACGCATTATCTTAGTTATAATATTTCTTCTTGGGCTAGTTGAGCTCACCCTTTCTTTCACCGTTTTCTCTTGAAATGAGAATATAATTTGGGACGCAGTCGGGGAAAAGAGTGATGGTCCAGAAGATAGCATTAGTAGTCCTCACTATTACATTAAATAGTGTGACAATAAATGTAATGAGGACTCCTTGAGTATGGATATTATCTAAATGACAATATTTCTATTAGAACTCCGGTTTATGTATTGTCGTATTATGTTACGACGGATGTATAATTAAGTTTATATTTGAATTTATGTACCATGTAAGTGGCGACCCATGATGGGTGATGTATACCTAATTTTGGGGGCGTCACAACTGGTTCTAAAATCTTTATTATTCTGTTGGAACATCCACATAGGTCAAAATTTTGCGACACGGTTCCGTTATTATTATTATTCATTGTCTTGTGTCGGGGAATATTCATACGACGTACAGCATGACCGTGTGTGGGCCCCATAACGAAAAGCGATTGGATGAAGAAAGCGACAAATATAAGTTGTTTAAAAATAACAGCGTAGTTATTGCAGATTATCTTTGTTAATATACTCGGTGGTTAAAACACACGATGCTACACGGTATTGCACCAATTATTGATTCTTACATAAGAAGGCACTACTCGATAATGGTTACGATAATTCTTATTCGATATTTTATTGATTTAATAATTCTTTGCGTTGATATTTTATATTCTTTGTTGTTTTGATAATTGTCATTACACGGTATTTTTTATTATCGAAGCAATAATTCATATTATCTGAATAATATTATTAGATAACATTATTGGCGATGTCTAGAAAGTTACATCTAAGGAGAGGTTTTGTCACCTAATTGCTGGCCAAGATGAGGAGAAATTCTTATTGGAAAGCCCCTCTTTCTAGGAGCGCACTGGTTGTCGATATTATGATTCTGTAATATTATTTGTGAATAATTAATTATTGATTCATATGATGAGAAAAATATTGATTTTATGTGGATATAGATGGAGAAAATTTTAATGTGACAATTGTTGAAAATTGAAATTTTATCTTTTTACGATAAAATAATTCATTTAAATATATTATTATATTTTAATAATATAATAATGGTGATATTTTTTACAACGAATGTGGGATATATGAGTATCTGAGGAGGAAGAGTATTTTGTTGCAATAAATGTTTAAAACATGTTAAACATGTAGAATTGGACCCCATTTATTGGTCGAAATTTGATTATAGCTTTATAAAATCGCTTCGTTTGTGGATTTGATCAATTTTGTTTGGAATTTGAAAAACTTTCGCAAAGTTGTAGAGAATTGAATTTCCTATAAAAATCACGAGTTTGAATTTTTCGACAAAAGGGCTATTTATTGTGAATTATTGAAGTTAGGAGTTTAAAATAATTGATTTTGGAAGTTTTAATTATTTAAAATAACAAAAACGTTTTTTGTGGTTGGTTGGTAGGCACATATGTTGAAAAATATCTTTGAAATCAGAATTTCCAAGTTTGTGTATGATTTATATAAATTTATTAATATTTTATTAAATTTTACTGCTTTTTGGTGTTCTAAGCGATTTCTATAAATAGGGTCTTAGGTTAGAATTGAAAATCATACCGAAGCGAAGTTTTTCTCTCTATATTATCGAGCATATTCTTGTGAGTATTTTAAGTATACTTTGAGTATTGCTTTATCTGGTGCGAAGTTCAAGTCATGCTTTATATCCGGTGTTCAAATTTAGAAATCTTGATCTTTCGAGGTAAGGGATATTATTTTTTTCAGTAATGATATTATTTCTTCAATATCATTATGTTGAAATATTGATCTGAAGTTTTTTTATCAAATTTGGAACTTTTGGTGTCTGGAGATTCTTATTCACGTATACTCAAGACTTTATTCACGTATCTGATCTTATTCACGAATCGACCTTATTCATCGAAAAATGAAAAATTTTCTTTTCGTCCCAAAATATCTATTGTGGATACTAGCTTTGATTGTATCCATGTTTTGATCATTCTTGAATTTTACACCACTATGATTATTTTTGAGTGTTTTTTTGGGCGTGGATAAAACAAAGTACTGAATCCTTAATCCTTAATCCTTGTCATTTTGTTTCCTTTGGATTCGTTTCTTTAAAAATATTTTCATCATCCTAAGTCTTAAATGATGATATTATTGAATATCTTTGGCTTTGTAGAAGTGCAAAGATGAATGATTTCGATGATGAATATCTTTGGTTGGTTGCATAAAGATGAGCAGTGTGTTTAGATGAACATGATTAAGTGATGAATATCTTTGGCTTTGTATTGCAAAGATGAATATTTGATTTCGAGATATATATTGATTGATATTACAGGGATAAAAGATAGGCGATGAACTTTTAAATTCATACATAGAAGATAGTAGTTTGCATTCTACTTAACTCTTCTAATGAATTATTATTTCAGCTGCGAATATTGATTTAAAAACTTGTTGTCAATTGTACTCTATTAGATTTTTTCTCTATTGAAGACTAATGATAATTTGTTGTATATTATCTTAGTCATAATATTCTTTCTTGGCTAGTTGAGCTCACCCTTTTCCTTTTTGTTCCATTTTTCTTCTCGAAGCGAGAATATACTTAGCATTTAGTCGGGGTATGGAATGAAGGTTCTAGAGAGAGTTGTTTAGTAGTCCTCACCATTTTTGTAAAATAATGTATCAATAAATGTGATGAGGATTTATTTGAGTATAGATATTATGCAGAAGATAATATTTGTATTCAAACTCACAGATTTCTTGTTGTAATAATAAAGTTGTAGTTATTTACATGCCATGTATTGACAACTCGAGAATGGGTGATGTATACCTATTTTGGGGCGTCACGGTTAGTATCGAGCTTAGGGATATGATCTTTGGCGGAGATCGGGGAATAGAACTAGGAGGGAGGAGAATAAATCCTTCGCTAGTGTGTCCTACTACTAAGCTTATTTGTTAGTTGGTCAATATATAGGGATATTATGTGATATATTGATTTCCTTAATTAACCCTTGTTTTGTGGTGATATTTGAGAATGTCGTGAGAATATTAACAATGGAAATGAGACAGTGGAGACGCTTTGTACTCACTTCTTGAGGAGAGCGTGCTGACAGTGGCAATGTTCCTCCTGTGAACAACACCACCGAAAGCAGATGATGAGCGAGGGGATGTTTAGAAGCTTTTGCAGTTCATGCAAAAATCGACGAGGAGACTCGTGTTCAAAAATCGAGGAGGAAATGATAACAATTCACGGGTTGTCACGCCCAAGCGAGTTCAAAGAGTTGGGACCACGAATTTAAGGGAAAGCGAGATCCGATCATGGCGCGGAAACATGGGTCAACAAATTACCAAGATATTCGATATCTTGGGATACTGCGGAAGAACAAAAGGTTCCATTCGCCACCTTTATGTTCGTGGTGAGGCGGACTCTTGGTGGGAGATGCGTGAAGCGTACTCCATCCACCGCACTTAGCATGTCTTGGGGAGGCGTTTGAAACTATTTAATGACAAATACTTTCACGAAAGTGTTCATCATATATGAAGGAAGTATAGTTTATTAGGCCGAGCGAGAACAACATGGCGGTGTCTAGAAATACGAGGCAAAGTTTGCGAGTTATCCAGGTTTGCACCTCATTTGGTGGAGAATAAGGAGGCATTATGATGCGGATGTTTCTTAGAGGTTTGAAACCGGCGTCGTCGATTATCTCATTTCTCATAAATTTTCTCTCTATTCGGATGTTGTAAGCAGAGGATCAATTATTAGAGCGAGATAACTTAGTCTACGGTCGTTGAGGGACCACAACTAGGATCATCTAGGAGATGGTAGTCAACAAAACAACGATAACCGGCGGAGAAAAAAAAAGAGCGGACAAAAATGGTAACCACTTTGGTGGTAATCATGGCCATGAAAATAGAAAAGCGAGTCGGGAGGAGATTTTAAAAAGAGGAGATTTAACAACGAATTATGTGAAGGCAGCAGTCAGGCCGACAAAGAAGCGGTTCTAAGGAGGAGAAACGACCACCGGTCATATCTTATAAATGCGGGAAAGAGGGACATATCGGTCAAAAGCTGTCCACAACAGTTCAAGGTATGCTATAATTGTGGAAAGGAAGGACATATCGCTTTCGAGATTATCTTGTAGCGAAACCTAGTTCAATTGGGGACGGTGACTCAAAAACATCCCAGAAAAGTCGAAAGTCAATCTGAGTTGAGGAAGAGCATTTGTTGTGGTGGTCAAAATCGAGGAACCCAAACGAGGTGATCATGGGTAAGTTATTTATAAATTGTTGCGAAGTTTATACCTTACTTGATCTGGGGTCTTACTACTCATTCATTTATCTCTCCTGCTTGTGCTCAGCGTTTAAACTTGACTCAGGAGAAATTAGACTTTGACTATCTGTGGAAACTCAGTTAGGAGAAACTTTCATCACATCCACTTTGTTTATAAATCTTGTTTAATTCAAGTTGGCACCATCACCTTACCTGTTGACCTTATCTCTTTAAAGATACTTGCTTTTGATGTTATTTTAGGGATTGATTGGTTAACTACACATCATGCCAAAATTGATTGTTTTCGTAAGGTTGTTAGCTTTCATATTCCTAAACAACTTGTTGTACGAATTCAAACAACTAAACCATTAAAATCAATCACTCTCATATCTAATCATAAAGCTATTCCTTTATTGAAAAACGGATGTCAAGCTTTCTTAGCCCATGTTATGGATTTGAATAAAGACACGTCAAATTTGAATAATATTCTATTGTTATTGACTTTCCGACGTATTTCTGAAGAACTTCCGGTCTACCCCGAGCGTGAAGTTGAATTCTTTATTGATCTTGAACACGTACAAAGCCCATTTCTAAAACCCCATATCGAATGGCTCCTATTGAACTTGGGAGTTAAAGGTCCAACTACGAGGAATTGTTGGACATCGGTTTCATTAAATCCCAGTACATCTCCTTGGGGTGCTCCTGTTTTATTCGTAAAGAAGAAAGGCGGGAGTATGTGACTTTGTATTGACTATCGGGAATTGAACCATGTCACCATCAAGAATAGGTATCCTCTACCTCGTATTGATGACTGTTTGACCCGTTTCGCCAGGGGCACAATTTTTTCAAAGATCGATCTTAGATTCGGATATCATCAATTTGAAGATTAGAGGCGAGGATATTCCAAAAGCGCCTTCGAACTCCGGTATGGGCATTATGAATTCTTAGTCATGTCTTTCGGACTAACTAATGCTCCCCGACTTTCATGGATATGATGAACCAAGTATTCAAGGAATATTTGGATCGGATTCGTTGTTGTTTTTATTGATGACATCCTCATATATTCCAAAAGTCGTGAAGATCATGAGCCTTATTTGAAAATTTGGTACTCAAAGGCTTCGTGAAAACAAACTATATGCCAAATTGAAGAAATCACGAGTTACGGCTTGAGAAGTAGCATTCCTTGGGCACGTGGTGTCGAAACATGGAGTATCTGTTGATCCGTGAAGATTGAAGCAATACAAAGTTAGAGCAATCGAAGTGGTGGTGAAAGACGTAGCTTTTGGGCTTAAATTGGTTATTATCGAGAGATTCGTGGAAGGGTTTTCTCAAATCGCTACTCCATTAACTCATTAACTTCGAAAGGATACAAAATTCGTTTGGAGCGAAGAATGCGAGAAGAGTTTCAAGAGCTTAAGAGGAGACTTATTTAAGCTTTGTTCTAACAATACCATCCGGTTCGGATGGATTTGTTATCTACTGACGATGCTTGAGCAAAAGGTTAGGATGTGTTCTCATGCAACGTGGGAAAGTCATAGCTTTATGCCTCGCGACAACTTAAAGAGTATGAGGAGGAATTATCCTACTCATGATGCAGAGTTAGCATTGATCGTTTTTATGCTATAAAAGATATGGAGGCACTATCTATATGGGGAGAAAGTGGAGATATATTCGGACCATAAAAGCCTTAAATATTTCTTCACTCAAAAAGAACTCAACACGCGGCGGTGGCGTTGGCTCGAGCTATTGAAGACTCGACCACACTATTCAATACCATCCCGAAAAGCGAGCGTGGTGGCGGCGTGTTGAGTAGAAGATCATATGCGGGAATGAGTGCGATGATGTCAAGTATACGCATAAAGCCAACTTTAATAGAAAAAGTTAAGGTTGCTCGAGCCACCGGGCGGGAAATGATCGTATGAAGAAGAAAGTACAAGAAGGAGCTATTAGGGCGAGAATTGATGAAGAAGGAATACTTGAGTCCACTCTAGACTTTGTGTCCCTAACGACTCGATTTGAAGTACAAGATTATGATGGAGGCACACAATACACCATTTGCAATCC